>OY751414.1:0-1200000 GCA_963565655.1 Aleiodes testaceus
AAAGTGGAGCAGCCGTATGAAAAGATGAAATTACATGATTTTTTTTCATTAATATTTCGATAAATGATGATTGGCTGC
Organism: Aleiodes testaceus; assembly: GCA_963565655.1. NCBI lineage: Eukaryota > Metazoa > Arthropoda > Insecta > Hymenoptera > Braconidae > Aleiodes > Aleiodes testaceus. The sequence goes on from OY751414.1 coordinate 79, forward strand.
ATTGAGAACCCCTGAGTTTTCTTTACCACACAAAAGTATATATAGAACCTGTGCACCAGTGACATGAGTCTGCAAACAGCTGGTTTGCCGTTAGTTGAGCCCTTTTGCCATTGTGCATGGATGGTGTATTCCCCGCCCTTGGGTCCAACGACTATTTCACATTATATATAAAAAAACATTCATTACACGCTGAAGGAAAAAGATAAGAATAGGAGGATGTTTCTCATTTCTCTTTCTCTTTACAAATATTAATTAATTAATTAATTGATTAATGAGAGATTCGTTATTGCGGCATTGAAAACTGGAGAGATAGAGGAAACAAAAAAATGAGGTTCGGACCAACAGCGAGCGTTTGCAGTATCTGGAGAACCTTTTACGTGATAAAAGCGCGAGCACGATAAGACGGTGACAAAAAGACAGGCGCAATGTCCTGATAACGGCATTTCGTTCCTCTTTCACTCTCTTCACAAATCTTTTGCTTCTTTTTTTTCAACATAAATTGAATTTGTGCTAAAATTAAAAAATTGCATGTGAATAATCATTAACCGGAAAAACTACGAATAGCCCAGAGCCTACGTTTCATGTTTGATTCAATAAACAAAGCGCCCATCACTTGGTTTCCTGCTATGCATTTAAAATGATAACAAACGGATCTTTATTTGTGTATATTTGATGCATTTAACCGGTCCCACATTTTCCGCATTTACATTCGCCCCATTATTAATATAAATTCAGTGTGATGGAACAATTCCAAATAAAATGTACTTCTTCTTTTCACTAATCCGCAAATTTACAGGCAATTGCTGATGAATAAGTAAAGAAAGAGATTCCCCAACAACACACACACACACACACACAAAATGGAGAAAGATAAAAGTTGAGGCAGAGAGATGAAGAGAAGACAGGAAGTTGGAATATATGGTAGTAATAAAATGCAAAGTAGGCAAACGGGTTCTCTCGCTTTTCCAGTTGTGGTTGCATTTCCGCTTCTCTCTCTCACTCCCATCACTTCATTTTCTCTCTCTCTCATACATTTTTTGCATCGATGAAAACTCCCCCGGAAGACAAAGTTATCCTGAACAGAGTTAGAGGTGGTTGGCATCTTTCACGCAAATTAAGTGATTTTGTGCCAAGAATAAAGTCCCATTGAGAATTTCATTATTACTAAAAGTAATCAACAAGTTTCTACAGCAGTTGGTATATCTCACTCTATCCATTATCCATTGTTATGAGAACGAGAAAAAATTTATCCTGAATTTTCTACAAAATGTAAACAGATATTATGAAAACAAAAGTGATTCTAGTCAAGCGGAATAGAGGCGAAAAAGAAGAAAAATACCATAATTTCAAGTGATAGGACAAATGTACAATCGTTGAATAATCGTAAAATGAGGGCTTGAATTCTCCACGTTTCTACGGGATTTCCTGGGCATCCCTACTAAACGATCCGGAACGAGAGAATTCCAACAATGCAAGCCACTGGACTATCGCCCATTTCTGTTAACAATGCGTTGGTGAGTTATCACCCCCGCCTGGTGGCACTACCAACTGCATAAAAGGAGGAAAAATAAATGAATACGAATATCCATGTAGAGGATAAACAGGAGAGAAATCTGAGAGACACCAAGTGTTTTTGTGTCGTGAGGACACCGTAAAGCAAGACCAGATGTATACGAGCAATGAGGCGCGTAAACCTTCCCATCCTTTTCGTGTACATGACTGAGACACTATACCGTATACAGAAGCAAAGAAAAAAAGAGAGAGAGAAATAAATTGCATTTGCCTGAAAGCTTCACATTACTAATCACCTGCATTGGAAAAAACGGAAAAAACCTTCACAAATCACGGGAAATCAGAGACAAAAAACGAAGAATCCTCAAACATCATGAAATCACGCAAACAAATTCATGAGCCGCGTATGACGTATATGTCTCGATAACCTTACATTTTTCACATTAAATATCATTATCCCCCAATTACTATGACTCTTGGTATTGACGTTTTTTTTATAATGACAATGCATTGAAACTCACCAATTTCCCGGAGCGTTGTCCCTTGCAGCAGCTTCTCTCGTTCAAAATCACCAATAGAAAGAAAAAAAAAAAAAAAAAAAAAAAAAAAAGAAACGAAGAAGAAGAATATTCAATTCTTCATGTCACACAATTGAACACAATTGTTTAAACTCTTCACACGCGTAAAAATAACACTTAAAATATTTTATTCCGAGTCTTTAGTTATTAACAAAAAAAAAAACTGGCAAGTAGAAACAGTTGGAAAGTTAAATTACCTCGTAATTTTTGCGATTATATCACAGTTTTTTTTTCTTCATTTGATTTTTAATTGTAACTGATACTGTTGATGTTTCTTTATTTCAGAGAATTCATTTTTGTTTAAATTAAATTTAACGATTTATTTATCACAAGGAGAATTATTCATTGAAGAAATTCCAATTCTTATTCATTATCACTGAGAAGAACAAATCCGTTAAAATGATGAGAAAATAATGAAAAATGGTCGTTGTTGCTTCTTTCCAATCACACCGATTATTATTAATTAACAAAATAGGAAATATAAAACTGAATCACTAATATCTCCAATGTCCATTAATTTACTTCCGAATTATCGATTCCTTCAAATGTACTTGGAGTTTGCGAAAATATTTCTCTCAACAAAAAATAAAAAAAAGAATGTTAAATTGTCCCGAGTAACTCAAGCACCAACATGTTCTCCCCGGCGTCACAGCGACAACTGACAGTCAGCCAGCGCTCGCCGGTACCCTCGTGCACGAACAAAAGTCCGAGTTTGCCCGAGCGCAGGCGAGTCGACACGAGGACCGGGCAGTCAGCTGGGCTGACTCTGCCGTAATCCTTCCCCCTCTCACTCTTCCCTCTCCCTCATGTATAACATCAAAGTATAGGAGTTTATCGACACACACACACACGTTAGTTGCTGGCGTTCACCTTTTTCTATTTTGCCCCCTCCATGTGATGTTTAAAGCATTTTGCCTATATGTATGTGGGAAATATACCCGTTACCGCATGTCCCTGAGAGCCAGGCTCTTGGACGTCTCGACTTTGCACGAGCATGTCCGAGTCAGCTGGCTGCCATTCTGTTTATGAGAGAGAGAGGGGCAATGAGAAGAGGTAGACGCCGGAAACGAGCCCCTCAACAGAGTTACGTGTCCCTCCGCGGCTTTACCTATAAAACTGGCGCTACCACCTTCCAGAGTCAAAATGAGGAAAAACATGTGAAAATTTTCAATTACACAATGGTGAACAAGTCAAAATCATTTGAGAAATTAAGTAAAAAGAAATAATAAATGCGGAATAATTGAGTTTTCTCATTGTGGATAATGGCGTTGACTCGGGCAGAAAAGTTTCCGCCACCTTGGCAATTTCATGAGACGAGGGGGTCGAGGGTAAATTTATCAGCTGTTTTCACCAACTGACTCGACGATGGAACAACGACGACACAAGATCTCAACTTCCTTATTTCTCCCTCTTTTTTGCACTCTCTGTCGTCTTCGACATTATCAACGTTTCTTCGAAGAAGAGTCTTGCAGATCGTTTAACAGATATTTCACTCGATTTTCTACAGAGTTAAAAGGGCAATATCGTTGCCTTTCTTGATAACAGACAAAGTTTTCACGTCAGCTGTGTAGTATAATTTCTATTTATCATATCTATAAAAAAAATAAGCTAATAATTAATAAAAGCCTTTTTTTCTTCACCCCTGAATTATCGCTTAGAAAAAGAGGCAAGATTATTGTTGGAGAAGAAGGCGTAATGCAGAAACTGCGAGATCGCTTTCCGATATTCTTCTGCACTTTATAGAAAAGGGGGGGATGATGAGAGTCGATCAGACATTTTCCATCCAAAAGAAATCGCCCACACTTCTAAAACGTTATATCCAATAATACTTCTTTGTTCTCTTTTTCAACTTTTCCATTTATTCTAGCTTGATCCCTATCTATTGTCGGGGAAAATGCATACAGGAATTAAAGGCAGGAAACTCTTTTCATTGAATAAGGCTAAAAAGTTTATTCAATTTAGATTAAACTTTTACCTCATTCAGAGAATAAGTTATTTGGAATTTCATGGAATTTAATTGAAATTAAATTCCATGAAAAATTTGAATTCAATGGAATGATGGGGTAGTGAATGAATTGTAATTTTCAATTAGAATTTGGGATTTTTTTGCGGATGCATTTAGAGAGAGGTTAGAGTTAAGTCAAGTCAAATGCTCATGGACACAGTACAGAATATGGGGTGGTAGTGGCACTATAAATCTGAGCATTGTTCTCACAGGGCGGTCAGCAGCAACGCCCCTTTCAAAGCAGAAAGGGTTATAATTTAAAGGTGCAGGTATGGTAGATGCTATGGGTGACGATGTAGAATGATAGGGCCGGTCTACACATACACATGGAAAAGTCTATTAATTTTTTAATTATTTTTTTTCGTATTTCGCCTCTCTGTACATTGAAAACGTTTACAACTCAACTGTAGCCTCGTGTATAGGAGGGAATTGCTTCTGAAGGTCGAAAGTCCAATGGGTTACTCTGAGGGGGAAATAAATGCGTGACCCAGTGACACTCAGGCTTATTAGGTTGACACTAGACATCTTGCATTGATAATGAGAATGTCTTTGAGATTTTTCATTGTTTCTTTATCGGATTTTTCTGAACTTTGAGATAGATGAAGATAAAAATTTATTAATTGCATGAATTTGCCTTGTAACTAACTGTGATGCAAAAGAGGTGGTGGTAAAAAAAATCCAGTGGCCAGACAGAGAGGACCAGAGGGATTTTTCGCTGTATAAGCCGACGAGATTTCGCGCGCCACTGAATTTCACCGTCAAGGGGATTTCTTTGTCCCACGGGGGTACGTGCTATGCGGTGTGGTATAATATTCGCACTCACACATGTGTGGTTTTTTTTTCTAAATATTCTTCTTTTTGCATATCGATCAGGCGACCAGGAGAATTTCAGTCTGGGTGTATGGTATCATGGAAAAAAGATATGTATACTCGAATGGTTAAAGGGTTTCAACCAAAACTCGTGTATTGGTTCATGTGGAAACCCTTGAAATTTAGCTGGATTTGAGCGCATGAAATGCGCGGAGACATTTCGTGAATTAAAATTAGTGATAATGTGCTTTGCACAATGTGGCTTTTGATGCTTCAGAGACTGCTGTCTGAATATTTGAAAAAAAATTGATTTTCCATAGTTTTACCCCATTAGCAATGAGTTTCATTATCAGTTATTTAAGCCACATCAATAAGGTAGAAAATACGTTGTCGGTTGAATTTGGTACTTCCACACGGCTTATTTTACTATCCACGTGTCCGGCGGCTTAAATACGAATTTCCGTGCAGCACGTCGGACGTTGGCACAACCGACAGGACGAGCGCATTGGGAAACAGTACTTGGACAAGAGAGTGAAGAGGACACAATATAGGCACGAATCCTGAATATTCATGAGCAAGAGGCAGTAGACGGCTTGCGTATCGGCTTTATACATGCCAGTGAGACACAAGTGTATTATATAGTTTTATATTTTTATATTCAGAGTCAGATGATGAAATTTTGTTTCTTCAAATTTGTCAGACACAATCATCTTGTCAGCAGCAGCATTCCAATGTGATATTTAATTATGTCGGATTGATGTTGTAAATGCTCATCTGACGACAAAGGAGAGAAAGATGCCAAAGATGACGCCTGGAATTATCCATCTCAGAAAGAAACAAAGAGGCCCACAGAACAAAGCTTTTCTCTTATTCTTTCACACTCATGTCTCTCAAACAAAAAGCCCTTTCTCATTATCTGCAGAAAAATAATAAACAAATATAGACTTGAATATAATAGAAATAGAAATAAAGGCCTCAGCAGCCCTCGGAAAGATCCTCGAGCTCTCAGTGTCATATCTCCAAAGTGCGAGAATAAAAATGCATCTTTTTTTCTCTCCCCTCAGCGCACTTCATACATTCTCCAGTGCTAAAACTACTGAAAAAGAGAGATCAAGAAGGAAAAAAGAGTGGAAAGTAACATTTCCCCTCTGCCCACATTCAATGCGCATGTTTCCCTTTCCCCTCAGATCGCATGCATATCGATCGGTGCGCACGCGGCTTTCATGCTGTAGAACAAAGGGCCTCTCTCTTTTCATGGGTTTGTCTTTGTTGGTAGCCCCTGACAACGGGGCTGTATCTCACCTTTCATCACTTTTTCAATGAAATTAAATATGAAAAAGAATGAATAGACGAAATTGGAAAATAACTGAGATAGAGCAAGAAAGCTCTTTTGTAGCGCTCTCTCTCTCTCTCTCTCTCTCTCTCTCTCTCTCTCTCTCTCTCTCTCTCTCTCTCTCTCTCTCTCTCTCTCTCTCTCTCTCTCTCTCTCTCTCTCTCTCTCTCTCTCTCTCTCTCTCTCTCTCTCTCTCTCTCTCTCTCTCTCTCTCTCTCTCTCTCGTGGAGGGTGAGGGATGATGGAGGTGGAGAGGGGATGAAAGATGAACCACTAAAATGCGTGGGTGCTCGAGGATTTTCCTGTTATGCTTTGGATATACTGGCATTAGCCGAGTCGTTTTATCGATTGGCACAAGAGGGGTAAGAAGCGTGCCGCCAGGACAAAGAGGAAGCGCGTGAGGCCGCGTGCGCCACTGCCACACAAAGGAGAATCATCCAACACCCTCTTTTCCTCTGTCACAACAGCTACAAGAATCTTTTCATTCTCCTCCTTCATCTTTCCTCAGACTCATGTCATCCTTATGAACGTCACTACTAAAGAAATATCAAATTTCTCTCCTGATTTACCTCTACAATCTCTACGTTTCAGTTGGTTACTAATGTACAATAGTATACGTTTTCTCATGAATGAAATCGCACATTGAAATCTTGAATGTGCTCGACTGTTTTGGCCAAGGGGCAGAGAGGATGGCTTTTGGGGGAAACACCATCGTTTTAGTACGATATCTCATTTCCCTTCGGCGAGACGAGTCTCTCGGACTCAAACCCAAATCAAGGCTACGACGACGTACATTTCCCTAATTCTATCTCTCTCATACGCTTTTGTCGTTTGGAGAAAGCTGCCGCCGCCGCCTTTATGGCAATAGGGCATTAGTCGAGGGGTAAAACAACTTTCTAACCCTTTCCAAGAGCCCATGGCCATTGGGCGTCTAAATCCTCTGGATTGTGCATTTGCTCCTTGCTCCCCCAAACTCCTCTAGATTCTAGGCTTTAGGGCATAAACAAAGACTGGTCCTGAATTTGGTGTGGAATTCAAAATGTTTACAAATCTATTTCAATTTAATCAGCACTCTTTCAAAGATATATCTCTATTTTATATTTACCAGGAATATCCCTGCCTTATGTGGAAGAGAAATCCATGCAAAAATGGACAGGTGATGCAGATTTTTTAGTATTTGAATATATGCTGAATGTATTTATGCAAATATGTTAAATTCATTTTCATACATATGAGGTTATATCAAGGGAGATTTACCTCTGGAAATTTATTTCAATTTTAAACCCCTCGTACAGAGGAGAGGCGCATGTGTTGAATCCGTGACAGTCTCTGTTTCGCTCTCGCATTCTTGTCATTTAATTATATATATAGGAGGGGAAGGATGCTCACGACAAAATTGTATATTACGAGAAATCAAGAGAAATAATGGAGATTGAATTTTTTTGATGATTCCATCGGAAAGCTGAGGAAATTTTAGGCGGAAAACATGTGTCGAAATGAATTTTTCCGAGTTTTTTGACAATTCGATTTTTTTCACCCAGATTTCAAGGGGTTTACCTTGGAAAAATTTGAAAAAATCACTTTTTTGGCAATATCTCTGGTTCTATTGTTCGTAGCTCAAAAATTCAGATTCGAGGTGAAAGGTGAGCTCATTTGCGATGAATTTATGTAGTTTTACAATTGAAAATACGATTTTTTGAGTGACTTATAGTGGAAAAAGTGATTTTCAAAAAACACCCCAAAAGTATTTGAAAAAATCGTATTTTTAATTTTAGAACCACATGATTTCATTGCAAATGAGCTCAGCTTTCACCTCGAATCGGAATTTTCGAGCTACGACCAATAGAACCCGAGATATCGCCAAAAAAGTGGTTTTTTCAAATTTTTCCAAGGTAAACCCCTTCAAATCTGGGTGGAAAAAATCGAATTTCCAAAAAATTAGAAAAAATCAATTTTGACACTTGATTCCTATGTAAAATTGTCTCAGCTTCTCAATGGAATCATCAGAAAATCGCTATCTCAAACCGTTCAATCGAAAGGAGGGAATTCATTATAATGACCTCTTCTAATTATTCATTTTTCAAAGTTTTTTTCATTCATCTTCTTTAATTTATTAAAAGTTCAATTCAGAAGGGAAAAGACCCTTTTTTGCTGAGACTTGAGAAGGATTTCATTAGCTTTTTCGAGTTCACTCAAATGTTATCCACTTCAACATTTCGTTTCATTACTCGAAAACTTTGTTACGTCCATTCACTACTGGGACAAATACGTTTCACTTTATCACGCTTTTATTCCTCAGTTTTTCTCTCTCTCTCTCTCTCTTCTACACATCGATGAGCACCAATTTCATTTACAATCGGTTTCTATTCTCCAATCCTCTTGCACCACCTCCGCCCACTATTCAATTTCTTCCAATTGTACGAGTGTTTGGTGGAGAAGGAGAATTGAATTATCAAAATCAGGGATTTATTGATTTCGAATGATTTTTATGGAATTAAATAGGAAAGAGTGAATCATTGAATTTCCAGATGAGTTTCTGATTATCTCGTATTTGTCGAGCCGCACCATTGAATTTCTCATCATGATACATAAAACTACATAAACTTTCCATCCACTGAGTCTTTCCACCAAGATATTTTTTCAAATCTCTTGATAATACCATTTATTTTCCGTAAATATCTCGGTAAATAATGGAGATACCAAGATATTTTTACTGATTTCAAATCACGTAAAGTATCCATCGATTCCACCCCTGAAATTCCGAAATTTCAAAGTTTCTACTTGTGTTTATTTTTTATTACTTGAATCTCTACGCAGAAACTAACCAGTCAACATCAGCAATGACCTCATTTTTTTTTGTTTTCCGTGCAATTTATATTTTTCCTCCAAAAATCATTGAACATGAAAATTATTGGAGAAAAGAAAAATTAAGAGAAATAAATAGACGTATAGAGGCAAGAAAAAAATCGGAAAACTCGCGTTATAAAAATGAGGGATGTTCAAAGATTTTTACGAGCTACGACAATTTCACGAACGGTTTCCCGGTCGTAACTCGCCCGAAATGTCATAGCCGAAAAACGTGGCTGGAAAGGGAAGCCAGCTAGCTGGCTGGCTACTGCTGTTCTTTGCCACATGGCAAAGGACGTGAAGAAAAAGAAAAAATAAATAAAAAAGAGGGAGGAAAAATAAGAGAATCGGCGGATGAAAGAAAAAGCGAATGGCGCACACACGTTTTTGGTATATATATATAGTTTTAAAAAATTTAACGACCGTCCAAACTATAATTCGAAAAGTTTTACGATCGTCTGACGACTATTGCCCGTGCAGGATTATCGTGATTTTGTTAGGTACTCGCGTGACATGACCAAAAAAGGGGCCCACCACTATACTCTTGGATGAGAGACTTGGAAATAATAATAATAATGGAAAGAAATTTTTACGAGTACAAAAGAGAGGAGAAGGAAGAAAATTTGCTGTTATTTTAAAAAAAAATATATGTGGAGAAAATTAATGAAGATACGCGTCTTTTAAAAGTCTCAAACTCAATGGCGTAACTATTGTCAGATTCTTTTTAGAATTCACCGTAGCACCAACCGACTGTTTTTACGAGTCACAAAAGCATTGTTACGTATTTTTATTGGCTCGTCACTCCTCCGAGACCCATCTGCATCGTGTGTTGCTTTATCAAAGAGAAAAGAGGCAGATCCGAGGGTTCTGGAAAACAGAATCAATTTTTATTTCCTATATAAAAGTCTTCTACTCTTGCCCGTCTCTCTTGAAATAAAATCCCATGATTTACTGTTGGACTCTTTGAACTCTTCCAAACGATTTTACCCTATGAAATTTCTCCTCATTTGCTCCAATTTCACAATATCTTTGAAGAAAGAAAAAACAAATACGTATAAAGAAACAAAGAATATCAGATATGATTTTATATGAGCAGCACAGTGTATGCAAAACAGTTTGTTCTCCGCAGTCGTAAAACTTTTTACACTCAACTTGCCTATCTCTACCCATGCTTGTACTTTCTTACCAGCATTTTCATATAATAAACAGAGTTACATGAGAAAAGAGACTAGGGTATTTTCACAAGTATAGAGATAAGTACTTTTCTGATTCGTCAGCATTCTTCCTCTTTCGAGAAAAGAAAATTTACTTCAAACTCTAAAGCATGCTGCTGCTGCTCTCGTGTGAGCTCATTTTTTTCTTCCCTTTGATTAATTCTCTTCTGATAGTTGAAGATAAAACTAAATGAAATGATTTTCGTCTTTTGCCCTGTGCGATTATTAATCGACTCGAGGCGACATGGTAATTTACATCTCCATGGGAGGGGGTCGGTAGGGCTTTATCAAGAATTACGACGATATTTCGCATATAGTAGACTCGTCGAGCCAGTTGTTTCCGCGGGACGATAGTTCTTACAATTTGAGAGGGAGGCAGAGAGAGAGAGAGATAAGGGAAAAAGGAGAAAAAAAATCTCTGGTGCAGTCTCGCGTTCACGCGCGTCGACGCCACGATAAATCAAGAGGGGCGAGAGCAACTACTATTGTGTGCACGAGTACTGTGTGAATACATAGTTTGTAGAGTCCTAGAGTTGGAAAATTTAGGGGGAGTTTGCGAATTCATAATTCTGAATTTTCATATTTTTGTTGTTGCTGTACATTTTTCTATAAATTATGGCGTCATTTCAAATTTTCGCTATTATTTCATTGATTTTCTCTCGATGCCTCCGCCTCCGACGAGCATTGAACAAAGAGAAAAGTTTTTTGGACCAGAGGGTAAGAGCCTGCAGCATACAGGTTCTTCTCTTTTTTCCTCCTCCTTGGCGCCTTGAGTAGAGCCCCAAGTTCTGGCACCAAGTGATTTAGAGCCTCATTTTTAATGGAAACTTGTTTCAATGGAGAGAGTAAACTTGCTTGCTGTACATCCGTCCAAAAACCAGCACTGGTTGAAAAGTCAATATAACCGAAGCAAGTAATTTTCGTGAGATTTTTGACGGATAATTTATGCACAAGAATTTGAGGAACCTCGATAATTGGAATAAAATAACTGCAAGACAAATAATTTAAAATGGCATGGACAAATGGTACATTGAGGGTGCTTACAGGCACTAGAATAGCCCGGAATACTGGGCTCCTGGGGTAGTTTCTACCGATCGATATGTCCTACTGAACCCAACATTTCTCTCTTTCCCCTAACAGCGGACATCCCTCGAAATTGTGGGAGTTTCAACGCACACACACACAGACGCATTTTACCAACCATTTGCACCATCTACTCAATAACCCTTGCAACTTCAACCCCTATGTTGTGCATAAATCTATAAATGTTCCCGCATATCTGCACTTGTGTGTGCGCTTAGCAACGGACAGAAAAAATAAATAAATACTGCACGTCACAAGAGAACATATGGGCCTGGGGAGAATATTGAAACCCGGATCACTTGTACTTTCATCTACCTACCTCATGATTATATAAAGCCAAGCAGGTGGCTGTAATTATCTCTATTTAATCAAATTTTATTAATTATTTAAAATAATAATGCGCTCATTGTCATTGTCTTATGTTAGTGTAAAACTCAACTGGAAATTCTCCCCTATCCATTATTCGTTGGTAACAACAATGAGACACGAGTCAGTACACTAATACGGTGTTTTATAACTGTTTCACAAAAACACTGTACTCTAACTACAAACTACTGAGAAAATGTATAACCTTATCTTGCTGCAGTACTTTCTTTTTATCATCACGAGTCACGAAACGATAAGACTTTGCACATGCACTATATGTAGAGGCTTATTTTTCCTTTATTCTTGAAATGTAAATCAAGTGAGCATCGAATGTGCCACTCATCCCTAAATTCTTCCAAGAATTTTATTCAACTTTGTATTAACTCGAGTTAATTAATTAAATTTGTTTATCACTGTGAAAATGAGTTTTCAGCATCAATTAATTACTATTTGTTCATCAGTTAGTGGTAGAAGTTTGAAATTTCCTCTCAACTTTAATAGTTTACTCCATTCTGAGTTTCAAAGACCCTCGTTATCCCTCCTCTCCTTCTACCTTAGACACTCTCGAGCACTTGGATACCACTAGTAGAACTCTACTGGCGTAAGATACACTCGTCCCCACGTAAAATCAAACCAACCGGTGGTCCAACGACTTGTGGTTTCCCTTTGGCCAAACTTTCGACTAACCATAGAAGACGTACACACACACACACACAAATAATCCCAGTTGATCATTGAAAATTAAAATTTTATTTCATAAGAACATCAAAGACATGCTGCATTTGTCTTTGAGAAGAACCAAAAAAAATAAGGAAGAAGAACTGTGTTAAAGCCTCTCCCCCTCCATCCACCACGTTGAAATAATATTGCCGATATGACTGTTGAAATACAGTGGATCCAAGTAGGGAAAATAGAAAAACAAAATATCATATTGAAAAAATGAGAAATATGAATGATGGAGAGGTTCGAAGAAAGGTATAACGAAAGCATCTGTGATTTCCAGAGAGGACTGTAGACAGAATATTCAATATTATCCGACAACGCCATCGCTCCTGGGATGCCTTTGCCTCTTATCTTTTCTCGCAAATAGAAGACGAAGAAAACGCCAAAAAGAAAAAAAGACGGAAGAATATTTCCAATATCAGAGCAACTCAGAAAATAATATATCTATATATATATCAAAGATCAAGGGGGGATGAAGAGAAAAAGAAGAAAAAAACAAACAAATGTTTGCATTGTGACACGAAAATCTAATAAAATTGTGAATTCATCGTTGAAAAAAAACAATGAAAAAAGAGGAAATTGTGAACACAAGAGATGATACATGTTAGAAGCGAAATTACGAACGTGTGAGTTTACGTAATGCGCGTGACCAGTGTAATTCCAAGATATTGTGCACTGACGCCAGAGTGTCTGCTGCGATATACTGTACGTTTGTACGTGAGAGATTTGTCTTATGCTGAGGACGCTAAATATGAGGGCATTCGTGTGTATGAGGGGGTGAATGAGGCAAATTAATTGTGGAGGCGTGAGAGATGATTTCATGTGTCATCTCTGTACATAGATGAGTACGAAAATTACATGATTGGAGAAAAACGATAATGCCATTGATGCAACAGATAACGTGACATTCGTCACGTATTATATATATATATATCAAAGAACCTGTCTTTACCGAGTCAATTTATACGCGTTAAAGCAATTACGTGTATGATGCAATTGGCTCGAGTGACCTTGCGTCTTTCGAGTGATTGAAGAATAGTGGAATGAAACAAAACAAAAGTGTATTAAAGAAAAAATGCCTCCAATAATTTTGAAGGTATTTCAATATAATTATTCTATAAATTACAAGATGTATTTGCCTCTTGTTGAATCGACCTGTTTCCTAATGTATATTAAGCTGTCATACTAAAAACAGCGCTTACGCGTTTCTGAGCTGTGACCAAGAGGCCTCTTGGAAATCGGCCAAACTACCGGAGGCATTTTACTCCAGAGATACCCTAACCCAGTAGTAAACCCTACAACCGGCCTGTGTAATACATCTTCACTAATGAATAAATGTATTTGAAAAATAATAATTAGAATTCTCGGAAAATCTGTAATGTTTTCCTGTGTTCAACAGAACGAGAACAACGAGAACTGAGAAGGTAGAGCGGAAAGTAACAAGTATGCACACGCCATTATGTTCTCGATTATTGTAATTGTCCTCCTCCTCAAACCCACCTTGTCTGTAATTATCGTTTGAAGCAGTAGAAAATGAGTGAAATAACAATCTTCTTCTCATTTTATTCGCTCATTGGAGAATAGAATGCAGAAATTGGTCAATGCTCAACCAACGTGTCAGAATTTACTGAGAACGAGAGTAAATTAACAATCTCTCGTGATTCTTACAATTTTCGAGAAATCATTACAAAGAGAAAAAAATAATACACTCATTATCAGAATATCTCTGTAAATAATCAAGATTCGCTCTATTTTATCCTATTAAAAACTTTTCAATGTGGGAAACATTGTTCATGAATGAATGTCGAGTAGAAATTATTGAAGCTATTCATGAAAGCCTAGCAATAAACTCTGCAATTAGTTGAATATTTCCATGAATTCCATAGTTTGTATATTTATATTTCATTGAAAATACTGGTGTAATGGAATCTCTTTGAGCCATGTGAATCTCTGAATACCACAACTTTTGTTATTATCAAAACTTGGTAATAATGAATCGAGTGTTTCATACATTACCCAATTATTTCTCCACATTCCAGTGGTAATGAAAAAATATGAAAATATGTACATTATGATTTCTAACCCTTCCGTCAATTAATAAATGACATTTTTTTGAATTAAAAGCATTTTCATTTGCATTCTCATGATAGTGACGTATATTCAGTGACGGTCACGTCTACGTTAATTATAAATTATTCCAAACGATTCAACGCTCCCAAGTAGGAAACCAAGTTACTTTTCAACCCATCCCCTTTTTGCCATCACACGGTTCACGTGATACGAAAAGTCGTTAAGCCTGACAAGGAAAAGCCCCGTCGACGAGAATGGGAGATATTCTTCTAGTATGCAAAAGAGCTTCGTTCTAAGGAAAAGGCTAAGAACTTGCCACCAATGGGATTCCACATCCCCATCCCTATCTACAAACTCTATCACACTTTTACTTTGGTTATCATAATACGTTAGAAAGAAGCATTCACCTAATTTTTTTCTTCATTTTTCTAATTATCTCAAAAGATGAATCAATTATCTTGCAATAAAGAACATGGTCTTAAAAAATCCTCAAGCAAATTGTCAGAGTATATAGAATCTCGTGTCAGCGGCGCTTTTGTATAAAGCCATACACTAACGTACGCGGTAAAGCCCTATCCAATAAAGAGAGCAGCGACAGTCTAAGCTCGCCACTTTTCTTCCTTTTTGTTATATTCTGTACTGGAGGAAGCATCGAGAGACGACGTTTCATTTGAATATCTCATGTTGCGGCCTTCTGATTCTCCCCTTTGGTTTTTAGTCAATAATATTAGAATAGGATAGAAATTCTCAACATATTATTTTCTCCATCGAAGGAGGAGAGGGAGAAATGGGTTGACAAGTAAAGTACTCACTGTTACCGGGGGAATGAACGATTACATGGTTACAGTTCTATATTCGTTGTCGATCGATAGATGAATGGCCCTCAGGATGTCAAGAGGGATGTCTATTCAGTCGCTGTCACCAGGCAGAGGAGTTATCACGAGACATAGAGAGGAATTCCCCTGACCTCCAGAGTTGCCCCACCCACCCTCGCCTCCTATTTTCTTGGAGTGATGAAATTCGAGAATAAAAGAGGCCAAAGTGCTATCTACATGGCTAGAACTTGTGCTCTTTTGTCACGGAGGCTGCAGATGCATTCTCAACATCTGTGGGCATGCGCGTTACCACCCAGCAACTGACAAATCAAATATTTAACGTCTCTTTAAATACTCCCAGTGAATACATAAAATGATGGAAAAAAGCCAACAACTTGAAGAAGAGAGGGGGGCAATATCCAGCAAGCCAGCCAATCATGAAAATTAAGAGTCTTCGTTACTTGCTAATTACATAACCAGACGGATGGATTTTCTCCTATCTCTCTCAGTCTCTTTACGTTCGTTTACAGCGTATCTGGGCATTTTCGAGAGTTTCTTTTCCCATTTGTCCAATTATCATTTTTCGCAATTGAGAAATTCATTTAAAATGCATGCATAAATTAAAAATGACTCACCATTGAGCGTTTTGCGGCAGTGTTGTGAGTCTGAAACAAATAATAATAATAATAATAATGATTAATGATAAGAAATATTGGGTTAAAGTGGGCATAATAAAAATTATATTAGGGATAGTACATGTATTCTCTCTAATCAAAGTGGATGGTAGAAGCTTTTTCCTCAAAATTTTCTAAGTGAAAGACGTGAAACTGAGACAATGATGAACAAAGTGGAATGAGTAAAATGGAAGAAACATAGTCCCTCGAGCACTTCTCTCATTCTACCGTTGAAACTCTAAAACACAAAGGAAAACCTGAGAATCTTGTCTACAGGGCTCCACCACGAGGCTTTTGTTTTTATTCTTACACTGAGAGGAAGAAAAATAATTTAAAAAATTTGGAAAATTAAGGGCCAATGAATTTTTTTTCTGTGGCCCAGAGTCTCAATTGAATTTTTCCCATTTTCATTTTTGTTGTAATTTATTTATTTGCCCGAACCTCGTTAGATTTCACGTGTATATCCGAAAATACGCTTTAAAAGGCGATAACAATAAATAAGGGAAGACCGTAATTCTCGCAAGCTGGGGTCACCCCGAGATTCATAGTTCCGGTGCACCTTTTGCAAGCAAGCCAAAAAGCCCTGTACACTATCAGGATATACTCACGTGACAATAGTACTACCCTCCCGTCCCTTTTTTATCACTCGTTTTTTTTTTCTTTTCCAAACGACAATGCATACAATCAATTATCCGGTGTATTGAACACGAAATACAATGAAAACATGGATTCCCTCTGACAAAATTCGAAATTTCCTTTTTCCAATTACAAAAGATAAGTAAATGATGAGCCCACTTTGTTTCATCTACAAAGTGATTCATTAAAAGAAAGAGAAGCAAGATTTTAAAGCTCTCTTTATGTTTTTTTCGAAATTAAAAAATGGGAGAATTCTTCAGATCTTTTTACCATTGAAGTATAAAAGGGACAGGAGACAATAGCAGAATCTGCCGAAAAAATATTTCAACCAGAAGAATTACTGAGACACGTGCCTGTATTTCTACCCTTTTTTCAACATAAATTTGTATTTAGAATAAATAGAAAAAAGCAGCAGAGAGTGTAAGAGAAAATCCCTATGATTGCAAGTTTTCTATAATATTCCAGGCATTTTTTTCCCAATTTTTCTCTTCTCTCTCTCTCTCTCTCTCTCTGAGGTGATTGCACGTGTTTCATTGGCTAGATGCCAGCATCTAAGAGGGAGGCCACCACTGGTGATATACGTATTTCCTAGGTCAGAGGCTAGACCACGCCGACTTTCATCGTATTGAGGCGGAAATGTAAGAGAAGAAGCATTGGCAAATAAAATAAAAAGAAAAAAAGTAAATCAAACTTTTACTCTCGCCTAGAGCCTTCTTTCTTGCGCAAAAAAAAAAGGAAATAAATGGAATTCAGTTTTTGAACTTTTAAAATCTCATAAGGTCCATTCAATTGAATTAAAGAGAAAACGACGATTATTCTATTTTCCCTTTTCTTCTCTCCTACTTCACTACAATTGCACGATATATATGGGGAATTGATGAATCATTTATTGAAGTTTCGATAATTAATCATTTATCGGCTATTAATTAATTTTGTAGTGAAGCTCAGAGATTGATTTATTGAATAACAATGAATTATTAATCAATATGAAACAAATGATATTCAGAAATGATTGATTAATAAATACTAATTCTTTTTATTAATGAGTGAAAAGGGCGTATCTCCATTATTTACAGAGATAAAAACCTCTTCACCCTTTCACTTCAATTCAATTTAATTAATAATAAATTACGAATTGAAGCAATTTCATTGGCACGAATACTGTAGGGGTCTGATGATAGGCTATCTTAATTGTTTCGCGTGTACCCAACACATGGTGTAATTTAACACCAAAGTTACCTATATACCTCGTTCCCTGATCTCATCCCGATTCACAAATCGTAGTCAATAATAAACCTCTCGAGAACAATTTAAAAAAGCCACCTCCATAAATAACGATGGAATAAATAAATAATCGTTTTAAATACCAATGAAGTAGCATTTGCCGCTTCTCTCTTTTCTCTACCATTTTTATCAAATAAAATATTGTGACAATTAAGGAAGAATTACGATCATGACGAAATCTTAACGAGCAAGGGATATAACGGATTTTCACCAACGAAACGTATAAATTTACGGGATCCGATAACAAACGTTGAGAATCATGCATTCTGAAAATTTTTAAATATAATTGATTTAATCTTTAAAATATGAGAAATGTCTATTTTCGTCAACGACACTCATCGATAATGTCACCTCATCTTGACCTTAAACTCGTCATTTTCTCTGAATCATCAGTGCTTTTAGACGTTCTAATCGAGGATGGAAAAAAAAAAAAAAAAAAAAAAAAAGGAAAGAAGAAGAATTCTCGTCACAGTCTGTCAGTGCCAAGAAAAAAATAAGAGAATTGAAAATAAAAAAGAAATCTCAATGTCAGATTTTGCACAGTGTGAGTTTTTGAATGACAAGAGAATTCTTTGTTCTCTCCGGGTTCCTCTTGATGAAAATTTTTACACTGAAAAAGATGGCACAATTATAATTGTATTTATTCATGAATTTATGATTGTAAAAGAGGCTATATTTCTACAATTTCACGGAACATTACCCAAGTCACATAGAGTAGTGCCTCATGGGCCACATGCACCCACCCACCCGCCGCCCGTCGCGCAAATAAACTCATAATAATTTTGAACGCGTCAACGAGCCCCCAAAGTGTTTGCCGAGTTTTCTTGCATCACGTAGAGCAGTAAATGCAGCTTGGACAAGAGAGAAAGAGAGAGAGGTAAAAGAAACTTGCCGGACGCCAGAGCGTCTGGTCTAGCAGCTCTTATGCAAGAGAAAAGTAATTTAGCTTCACTCCCTTTTTTCGCATTTGCCTGTACCATTTTCTGTTCTCATAACATGATGCTGCACAAGGCGTCGTGGACCGATGCCATAATTCATCCAAAAAACAATAGGAAGCGCGCTTCGTATGTAAAACAAGGAAGCAGCCTTTTGGCACGCACCGAAAACAGGCGGTAACCTTCTCACTCTAAAAATCGTCTCTTCTTATTTTCCTTCACTAGATTTTCCCCATTTATTGTTCCTTATGAACAATTGAAAAGAAGGAAACAAGTCTTTTCTTCTACTCTAAGCGACGACTTTAGTTAATTAAATACAAAATGAAAGAGAATTAATTGAATGTGAAACAAATTTATTATAATAATAAAATAAAATTGAAAGTACCCTTGAATAAATTCCGAGTTTCATTAACGATTGAGTCGGTTTTCTTTCTGTCAATTGTCACTTGGATACAGCATAAGTTTTCAGGATAAAATGAGAGAGATGAAAAATTTTCAGTTGAATTGTGCACTGAGGTCAAGTGGTAATTGTGGAATTATATAATACTGAGGCTACACGGGTTTAATGCTCATTGTATGTAGCTTCAGAGAGTCAGAATTAACTGAGTTATTATTACTAAAGATTGTCAAATTAAATCCAGTCATGTAGAATTGTTTTGTGTCAATTTTCCAAATTTAAATATAAATTAATTGGTAAATCTCACTTAAAAAAAAAACAGAAAAAAACGTCATTTTGAAATGATGAAAAAAGGACAATAATGGAGTCATCAGGTTAATGCATGAAGGCATGTTGCAGTATGGCCAGTGTCCGTATGGTATGGATACATATGTGGTCGTCATGGAGCGATGCACGGAAACAATGACATGAATGTGGCGGACGTGGTAATGCTATGCATTGCGAAAATACACTGTACAGGAATACACCACGACGTATTGTGAATAATAGTACATAGAGAGAGAGAGAGTCTGAGACAAACGAATTAATATGATTAGAGTCTGTGAATTTTATTCAATTTATTTTGAGAGAAATTGAGTAATCACTGTGGAAATTAATGAACTATATAATAGCAAGTGGCTTTATTCTACCCCGCATAAAATAACGTATAATTACTTGAATCTAGATGAATGTAAATCGACACTGGTGCTCGATTAGAAGCTCCAGCAATTCAGTGGCCATTATTCACTAAAAATAATAGTAAATAAATGCCGCAGTATGAGCATTAAACGAATAAATAGCTGGAATACACCGGTAGTATTATCTTTGAAATACGAGGGAAAATAGCCTTTTTTACATCCCATAAATCACGCAAAAAAAAAATCCAAACAATCATTGTCCTCTGGAGGAAAAAGAAGGAGGAAGTAGAGGAAAAAGAGATCAATCTTTCAACGAAATAAAGTAATAAATTCATGTATTAATTACGTGAGGATTATTATTCAAATGTCATAGCATTATTTCAATATGAATGAGGTACATTACCATGAAAAATCAGTCTCTCCTTTATTTTACGTAACGCAGAATAAAAAGGAGAGGAAGGTTTTTTGCAAATAAATGCAGTGAAAAGAGAGAAATTGTCAGGAAATGGAAATACGATACCGTCAAAATAATTACCGGTATACTATGGTCATGACGAGGACAACGATTATCGTTTGCCATCCTGTGAATAATACATGAAGTATATCGTATACATTTATTTACTATCTTTCTATCATTTTTGTTCATGTTGGAGTATTCCGAGTTCATGGGGTGTTTATTCGCATGAGAAAAATTGAATGATTGATGATAACCTCTATGCTATTTCCATTAATTCTAATAAAATTAAGACCCATTAAAATCACAGGGTTCAAATATTTTATCCTCAATTGAAAATTCAATAATATTCCAAAGGGTTGAATAATTTCCTGAGCAAAGTCATGTGACAACAAAGATGAGAAGTTGGAGCAAAGTCGAGTAGTAGAACAACGACTTGTATAATTTACCTACCATCAAGTATTGCATGCCTTTCTTCGTCTATAATCAAAGTAAGATAGAGAAAGAGAGAGAGAGAGAGAGAGATCGCAAAGTAAAGTAGTTGGAGTTGGTTTGAAATTTCTGAATAACGAATTTCCGGAGTGCGTTATTCCTGTGCTACGGTTTTCACTTGATTCAATAGGGCTCTGGATGAACTTTCCCAGTTGTACGGCACTCCCATTTTACTATTCGAGCACTCAAGTGATTAGGTGTACGTAGATTCTTTGGAATGAAGAGAAAGAGAAGGAGGAGACTTTTCTCTTCGTGTCAGACTAATAGTATTTGAATTCAATAAAGATTTCACGTAATTTTAGTTGAATAATGTCGAAGGAAAACCAAAGACGTATCTCCATTATTTTCCGAGTCTGTCAGAACAACACAACAACAGAAATGCCAATTTACCCATAATTATGCCTTCAGCACTACATTTTAAAAAATTTCCAAGACTATGTACACGTGGAGTCTAAACAGAGGAAGACACACAATTGCCACTACCACCGATGCGTTTCCAAAGACAGGCTATAGCCACTACTCTATGACGCTGGTGGGGGAGAGTTGAGGGCAATGACCCGATGCCAAGTACTGTTCTAGGAGAATAGTTCTTTTGCAAGCGAATGTGTGTCACGTTTGCTGAACCAGTGGTGCCTCAAGTATCTGTGGCTGTCTCACGTGGTGCACCTTCTTCATCCTATAGTCCCACCCATATACACATGATGCCCTTTTCTCAAAAATTTTCCTAATTTATCATTTTTTTTTCATTTTTCGAATAAATTGCCTAGTGAGTATTTGCCACGTGTATGTGTTGGTCTTTAAATACATTTCATGTTTCTAACTGCATTTTGCACGCAGCCAATATATATCCCTGTGCGTGCAAATGCACTTTGAGTCTTTCTATTTCATATTTATCATCATGTTTTTTATTCAACATTATTCATTTCTTTTTTCGAATTATCATGATGCTCCAGTGATATTTTTGTATTAACCTCTGACCTTTTTTTTAATTGTATTTAATTTCATGTTATATTTATTCTCTGTGTTTCTCCTGAATTCTTGAGTTTCTCATGCGTCAGTTGTTCTTTTTACAGTTTAATGGAAATTTATAAATAGGAAATTGATTAGCCTGAGATGGAGGCATGTGTTTTACGAAAATATATACGCTCATTATTACAGTGTATTTGTAGAGAGAGAGAGGGAGAGAGAAACAGGCGTATCTCTTTCTTTTTTTTTTGTTGAGTTTAATAAGAAAAAAATTATTTACCAATAAAATAATTCACTCCTTTAATTGATAATAAAGAGGTTTTAAAGATAAATGGAAAGCAATTCAGGCATCTTCTGTTCATGTAACTAATGGAGATCATAAAGTTCGTGCCTCGTTCATTATTAAAGGCGTGAGTGTCGATCGACCGTTGAACCCAATTGCCCATAGCACAGAATCGCCATCACTTTATTTCAACTTTAATCGAGACTTTGAAACTAACAATGTATCTATGAATCGTAACGAATCATTAAACGTCACTTCCTCTATTCTTCAATATTTTTTCAAAGAATCTAACGATTTTCATAGCAAAAATGTTTTAATATTAAAATATTGACTCAATTATAACGAAGCATCTCCCAGAATTTACAACACACCGGATAAATTTCATAGAGTTTGAAGAATTAATCCAGACATATCTGGTCAAGTCACGTCCATACCTCGACCTCTGGCTCCAATTAACGTCTACCAACTTCTCCTACTCACAGAGAATAGATATACATCAACGTTTTCTCATGTTTTATTTCTCAATGTCATACGTGTGATTAATTTTTCTCATCCAGATCCGACAAATTGCTGTTCAAATTGAGTGCAATTAATTAACCACAAACAATAAAGAGAGAGAAATATTATTTAAATTTATATTAATGTCTGCTGAGAAAGAGTTGAAGAGATGAATTTACTTGGGAGATTTTACGTAACTAGTACTTGTTCTTTCATCAATTGAGAATTTCCGTAAAAGGTGGACAGGCTTCTCAATACAATTGATGGATTTTATTGACAGAAGATGTCAAGAGATACAAGCTATTTTGGACAAATTGAGATGAAAATTCCACATTTTCATAAATTAATGAAATTAATGAAATTAATGAAAAAAAGAGTATGGGAAATTTGGGTAAAATGGAGATTCTGATTGAACGGTTGAAGATGGAAATTTTCTGACGATTCCATTGAAAAGCTGAGAAAATTTTAGGCGGAAAACATGTGTCGAAATTAATTTTTTCGAGTTTTTTGAAAATTCGATTTTTTTCACCCATATTTGAAGGGGTTTACCTTAGAAAAATTCGAAAAAATCACATTTTTTGCAATATCTCCGGTTCTATTTGCAGTAGCGCATTGGGGTTGCGCTTAAATTGAAGGTCTCATCGCCCCCCATATCTCCTCAAAAAATCATCGATTTTTATCGAAAATTAAAAAAGTTACAAGCCATTTTATGAAAATCAGTTTTTGGCCTATAACTTTTTGAATTTTCAATAAAAATCAATGATTTTTGGGGAAGATGTGAGGGACGATAAGACCTTCAATTTAAGCACGACCCCAGTGCGCTACGACCAATAGAACCGAAGATATTTACAAAAATGTGATTTTTTCAAATTTTTCCAAGGTAAACCCCTTCAAAGGTGGCTGAAAAGAATCCAATTTTCAAAAAATAGAAAAAAAATATTTTGACACTTGATTTCTATGTAAAATCGCCTCAGCTTTTCAATGGAATCATCAGAAAAATTCTATCTTCAATATTTCTCTTGATTTATTGTAATATACAATTTCAAAGTGAGCATCATGTGTCCACCTTCTCCTATATCAGAGAAGAAGAGAATTTATAAAAAGTGGAGGCAAAAAATAGCTGAAAATGGGCCTTTTCCCCCATTTGTAGACTTTCTCGAGAAGAATTCAGTAGTGATCAGACAGTAGACGCTCGCTTCTCCGTGGTAAAGCTGTAAAAGGCAGTAATGTGACGTGCCCGATTGCTCGTGTCTGTGGTAGTGACAGGTCCGACATTGTATTTCATTGAAACACTCGGTTGGAGGATTAGAAGAAAAAATAAGGCCGTTGCTAAATAAATTGAACGCAATGAAAATTCCATTTCATTCTAGAAATTCAAATAATTTTGGAAATAATGGAGATACGCCCTTTATTAACGCCAATTTTCATTTGACAAGTATTTTCTCATCAAAGCAAAAGTACTCAAAGACACAAGTTTGAGGATGAAGATCTCTGTCATTTCAGAGTCTCATCACTGTCAAATTAAATTTCTTCCTCATTTTTTTATTCTCATGTCGCAGTATTGAGGCTTTCATGAGGAAATTCATTTAGAGTCTTCAATTTTTTTTCATTTTCATGATCCGCCCAGAGTTGACACACACGTCACACCAAAGACTACCACACCTTCTCTCTAATCGGCTCAAGCATAATAAATACAGATGCGCCTCTCTTTATTTTTTCTTAAATTCATTCTATGTAAATTGGATATAAATGATTTTTTGCTTGAGAATAAACGAGTGTAAAACTACCGCGAGAGCCATCGGAAGTAATTTTTTTAACGGTGGAGTTGTCCTCATCATGCAAATAAACTGCTTTACACACTTTAGAGTATCATTGGATATTCACCTACGCGCTCAAGCCCAATGGAAACACAATGGGTTTTTGGCCTCGAGCATACTTAACTCTCAAGGTACAATGCTCATTGTAGAGCGGGGTAATACTGCCGCATAACAACTATTCATCCCACGTTTTTTTTTCTTTCTTTCATCTCGAAAACTCTTTGAAATAAGAGAAAAATTCGTGACTTTTTTTAATATTATTCGATGGAATATCTCATTCTAATTGTACAAAAGTGAATGAGGGACAAGTGGAAACGAATTGAGCATTCTCATTGAACGTATGAAATACGTCAAGTAGAGGCATATCGGAGCTAGATAAGGAGGGAAAACGCAACTGCACGAGGTCGATGGTAAATCGGTGAAAGCTGGGTATAAGCGGTGCGACTGACCTGCGCAACACGCACGCACGTAAGCCCGGTAGCGTGTGACACGAGGCAGAAAAATATAAGAGAGAGAGAGAGAGAGAGATTGCAAGACACGTACGTTGGCGAGGTACTGCGTGCCGTGAATCCTGGGCATCGTCAACTATTATACAAACGACGAATATACGTGTGGTGAGCACACGCCAGGCATTTAATGTTGCTCGTAAACTTTACAAACATAGGAGTTACTGAATTGAAGAAGAAAATAAATGATTTTGAGATTTTGTAAAATAAAAATTAAGAAGAATTGATGAATTATTAATTTTCATAAAAGCACACGAGATTCTGTAATACTGAAGGAGGAGAGTATAATATTGTACTAATGTGTCATTAACAGCGTTAATACAGCATTAAACGTTGAATACAGGCATTTCCAATAGCGCCACTCAATTGCCATCCTCTCATTCTCTTCTCTTCTATCCATAATAATGCTCGCGTTGTAATTTACATAGACACAGTGAGATGTCGCATGCATTAATGCATTTTTCAGAGAAGCCATTTTACATGAAAATAATCTCAATTGATTTGGAAATTCTATGAATGTTATTTCTCTCATGATTCGAGTTATGTTGCGTACTTTTTATTGGATGTAAAGCCAGTTCGGACATAAAAGAAGAATTTAAACCCTGGGTGAAAAGAGGTAAAGGTCTCTGGCTTGAAGAGGCTTGTATCTCTTCTCAACCTTTTCCATGACCTCATACAACGAGCATAAAGACGAATAAAACCGAGTAGAGTTTTTTCGTAAAGAGATGGAGGGATAAAAGGCAATGATGGTCTCCTCTGAATGACACCAATGGGGTTTCGTGTCAATTCATGTGAATCATTCAGATTCTGGATTCCAATGTAATCGTCAGAAAAAACCTATCTTCAATATTTCTCTTGATATACTATATATGGAACAATTAATGCCAGACTCAACTGAGGCGGCCCTCCTTGTCGTTATTATCGTATTTAACGATCCAATCGTAATCTCACTGGCTGCTTTTTATTGCTGTGTGATTCCCTTTTCTCTCATTCCTTCATTGCCTTCCACTTTAGCCGACATCGATCGAGTATACCTTTCCCCTATTCTTCATGATTTTCCTTGCTCTCTCATTTAATAATACACTAACTTTCCATTGGAATTTTCAATTTTGGAGATGCGCCTTCCAGCAGCTACAATAATTAATAAGAAAACTAAAACAGATTTGAGAAGAACAAATCATCCCTACGAATAAATTTAAATTCTCACAGCACATAGTTTATAACACAACAGAAGTGTTTTTCAAGATAATAATCGAACAATATAAGGGTTTTGAGTGGGCGTTGCCAATGCTCAAGATCATGAGTGGGCGTTTCTCTCAACGTCGAAAAGCGAAAACGATCAATCATTCCCCTTTACCCCGTTTTCTCTCGACTTTGCCACAAACTGGTGAAGGTGAGTTCTCGTAACTTACCCTCTTTGCTGTGGCTTTTTAAATGTCGGTAAAAAAAACGTCTGGTGGTTATCGGGCGAGTTTACTACGTTTACATATCGTTGCCACAGTATAAGAGAAGTGCAAGTTTTATTATTATACAAAGTACTTGTGACCCTTTGTTTTGTTCCGGGATATTATATAAAAGTTAAAAGTTTGTATATATGAGGATAAATAATGGGAGGCGCCGAGTTAGCAATGGGAATACCAAGGTAGGGGTCATTGATCCCCCCTTAAAAAAAGGGGAGGGTAAACTCTAATGATAATTATATTCGCATTAGGTGCTCGTGAGTCGTGCTCGTTCATCAGCTCTCTCAGGCTGCCTTATAAGCCATTTAAAGCCATTCATGTTATATCTATCATTGCAAGACCTACCGCAATCAAAATAATAAGGATTTTTTGTTAAAACTAGGTTGAAAATATTTAATTTAAATTATGATCGATAAATAAAAGACAAGTGATAAATTAATAATGAAAAATTAGGAAAGTTGAGCCCATAAAACTGTCATGATAAATTTTCACGAATACATTGAGTTTGTTGTCTAATGGCAGCGGAAACATTTCACATGCAGGTAATGTATTTTGAATACGTAATTGTTCATGAATATATGTAATGTATGCCGTCAGGTTATACACTAGTATGCTCTTCCTATTCCAGTCGTCCTGGGGACAATTGTAGCAGTTGAAATAATGCATTTGGATCAATTGAAATTTAATTTTTTTCAAATTCATACCAATTGAAATAATGAGAAAGTAATGTGAGAGCAAGGAGAAATATGATTAATATCTCGAAATATCTCTCAATTCTTCATAGAATAAGAGAGGATTGATTTTCAACGGATTTATCTCATTATTCACATGTTCTACCTGTGATGCGTCTGCATCGACAGCTCATACCAATGTTCATCATCGGATAATAATGGAAAATGGCAGTAATGAGAACAGAAAAAAAAAATTCAACAAGACGAATAGAGCTACTATGAAAATATTCAGTCAATTATTTTCAATTGACAAGTATATGGAGAACGTGGGGTAGAATCAATTTGTCGGATTTGCATGCACGTCCTACTCAATTCCACATCAGCCATTGTATCATAATAATGTATGATAAACCGACGAGCTCTTGATAATTATGAGAATGAAAAAAATTCATCTACAATAGATAAATGAAATTATAAAAATCCGATAGAGTTATGACATTAAATATCTAATGACTTTTCCTAACGAAATTTCTTCATCTGCATTTTAATATTTGCGATTCCCCTTAGCGCAAGTGTATATACTTGAATGGACACGCGATAATGTCACGTACGTGAGCGTGATCATGAGTCCTGGGGCGAATTAAGCCAACGGTAGAGACACCTCAATTTCTCAGTTGCACGCGATAGATTCAACGCTCCTGCTGCTACATGTCCCTGAATAACTTTCCCATTATGCAGTTGCAAATTCTAAACTCAGTTCTTTGTATCTCCCGGCAGATAAAACTTGTATTTCTTTGAAAATATTTTATTAATTTCGGAAATTCTGTATTTTTAAACTTTATAATATTGTTTGTGTCATTTGTGAACATGCTCTACCTTAATGCATACTAGGAATCTCTTTATTCACTGAATGAAGAAATGGCTGGATGTCCGCCTCAAGGCACCAAACAACTTTTCAACTTAAATTAAAAAAAAGAGAGAAAACAAAAAAAAACAAGTAATTTCCCTTGATTTTCTTATTTTTTCTCATTCTGAACTCTCAGTACTGATCTTCCTTCCATGTAATTTTCAAAGTTGCAGAGATGTGGTAAATTTAAATAGAAAGAAAAATAACAAGAAATGACTAGGCAAAATATAAATGAGAATATGCCAGAAATGAAAAATGAGCGGATACAGTCAATGTAATACATTTTGCCAAGGAAATTCCTTTTTCCACCCAGATGATGGAATATCATGAATTATAATTCACAAAGTTTCTTCTTTTTTTTTTCTTTTTCTTTATAAATCTATTGATTTATCAAATTATTTTCAATGAATTTCATTGAAATAAAAATGAACAAGTCCATTAAACTAATTTACCTCATGCATATTACACTCAAAGTAGCCGTCGTAGTTTCTGATTAAAATTACAAATCATGTGTCTATAAGCCAATGGAAAATCAATCAACGAACGAAACATTAAACTACTCTTGCTCTTCCCACATTATACAACCAAGTAATTCCCCCTCCATTCACCACTTCCTCTTCACCTATCTTCATTGTATAAATTAATCTCCTCTTATGCTAATCCATCTGCTATGTATATCTATCAGAACCCACGCAACCTATCAACGAGAGTAATACCCCTGTGTGTGTGTGTATATATATATATATATATATCTTTACTCTGGATTCTCTACTGCTGGCACTAACCATATCAGTACATACGGAAACTTGATCCGTATATATCAACTATATGTATATTATGTATGGTGAATATACACAATTCACACAACAGGCAATATGTATCTTGGTAATGATGAACAGAGGCAATGAGAAATGGCCACATAATAATGCATACTGCTGCATTCGGCACCAAGTATGAGTATATGAAATTCTATTGATTAATAATATCTCGAAAATAAGGGACAAGTCCATAATCTTTTGAAATAATTAGCAGTAGTTATGCAAGTTGCTGTAGATGAGGAAAAGTTTGTAACTATAAATGCCACTCCCAGTGTCTGTGATGGTGTGGAAGAGGTGCGGGCACACACAGGGGACCACCATAATTTAGCTAATGGAACCTGGAAACGTCATAGACTTCTAACCACAGAGGCTCTCGAGTTGTTCGAGTTGGATTTCCACTGACAGCGGACGCTGTTGTCTGAGGGGTCGGATGGGATTTGCTTAATTGACAGCGCGTGCAAGCACCGATTAATAACAATGATATATACATAACGAACCGTCACACTGATCTTCCTGTAATTAGTTAGTAATGCATATTGCTATTCAGTCTGCATCTTTGAGTAATCGGAATGTTTAGTGATGGCATTGGAGACATTGGGCGGATTATTGAAGTCTCTCGTGATAATTTATCTAATGCAATTCACTTTGAATTTCAGTGTTTTCGAATAAATATAAATTAATTATTCACAATTAATTATTTTCATAAGTTGACGTCAGATGATGCAAGAGAATTGTCACAGCTCAATGGAATAGCATTAGAGTATCTGAAATATCCAGCAGAGAATATTCATACAAGGCTACCCTCGACATCTGCTCAATTTGCCACTCTCATTGTACTCTAGTTTTTCATGCATTGACCATGTGTCAGCTGTCATCAGTTTGATGGTTCTCTTACACTGAACACTTAAGATATTCGATTTAATCATAAACTACTGTTCAATTACTGTTGCGATATTTGTGAAAACTCAAGCAAAATTAATGGACAATTGAGAGAAACTTGGCAAAAGTGAGAAACGATTTTACTGGTAGGAAACTTTACAAACATGAGTTGTATGGAAACTTGGGTACACACTGAGGCTATGTAGGAGTAACGGATGGGGCTCGTCACTGCTTGTGAGGCAGTTTTCAACGTATTTGCGGGCATGAAACGTGAGAGAGCTGGCAGTAGCAAAAGAGAGAAGGTTGAACCCTTTGGGCCAGCTGCTTCTGCACCAAGAGCAATCGGCACAGAGGGACTTGTGTATTATGCACCAAGTATCGTTCATTGTGCGTGCCATTGTCAGCTGCCTTGGCTACCCCCAATAAGACCATTGGGGGTAGCAAACTATGCCTCAGCAGTGTATACATTTGGGAAATTTGGCTTTATTGTATTTTCTAATGGTCAAAAAATTTACGTAATTTCTTCAAATGTAGCAATAGAATATTGAAATTATCAAATTTGTCATTCACGTTTAATGGCAAGTGGGGAAAGTTGTTGAGACAAGTGAAGAATTATGTCATATATTTGTGATGACTTTTGCCAGAGTATTATTTCGAATAAGGGGAGTAAAGTCTCGTCAGGTATAATATTGCCACTATTCCTCGGGGATAATATACGTGTGGTCATCGATATCAGCGTTTCACGACACTGAGGATCATCAGTCATACTTGTTTGCCACTGGCCTGTCACTTCCTAGGGGATGAGAAGAGACTGAATCCTTGTCTCATCCCCCAGAGCCACTGGATTTCATGAGATTTTATGGATTTGGGGGGGGGGGGAGCAATTGAAACCAGTGGTGAGAGAAAAGTTTACCCAGAAAGAGAAAAACAAAAAATACTTTTTCTCAAATATAAATCTTCAATTAATAATGGAGATAGCCTATTCTTCTTTGAGAACGAGTGATGATTCAACGAATTGGAGCGAATTTAAAACGATTGAGAATCACGAGAGTGTAAGAAAAGATTAGAATAGCTGATGCATACTTGACGCTATTACTGAGGGACCTTGAGGGGAAATATACGTTTATGGTGAATGATGAGGGACCCATGTAGACGTGACGCGATAAGAATCACTATCCAAGGTCCTCGTTATATTAGGACAATGAGGAATGGTATCTTAGTCTCTTCATAGTCGGATAGTCGTATAAAGACTTTTGGCTCTTGGATTATAACAAGGTACGTGAAGGAAGTTGGTTCTGATACTGAGCTTTACTCAAAGTAAAGGAGAGGCACTTGGCTGAGAAGAGATTGCTCATTGATATGATGAGGATGTTCAGGCATGAACAATGACAATGGGAGCACGCCTTTAACCCTGATTCCCTACCAAAAAGTATTCAGAGTATTAACTATATTCCCATTCGCCCTATTATTTCCACGAATTCACTGAATTTCATGTGAACTGAGGGATTAATTTGCTACCACAACACTAACTCAGGAAACGAGGTGATCCAGAAAACGGATCCATTCAACTTGCTATCTCTGTCGTTGGACCAGAATGTAATCACTGGCTAGCATTGAAGGGCATTCCACTTGAAACCAAGCGTTTATAACCCATAAGCGTCCAGAACTGGTCAGCGCTCTCTTCAAATTCCTTTGAATTTCTACCAATAGTTTATTCCACCTCACTAATCATCAATGGAGAATAAAACATCCGTGACACCGTCATTGTTAGCTCAATACATTTCCATTGAAAACGCCTCAAATTCATTTAAGTTTATACACATTCGTTTTTATCGTTAAATCCTAAAATCTACCCTCGAATAAATCACTAAATCATGTGAAATGAATTTTCTATACATTACCACCGAATTAAATTCATCACAAAGGCAACAGGCATGCCCGAAACTTTCCAACATTTCACAGAACAAAGCCAAAACGATTTGAATAATTATCAGTTATGAAACCTTTGATCAATATAAATTGCATTATTCCTGGAATTTTCATTTTGATTTAAATGCATACGTTAACAAAAGCGCGAGGATGAAAAGTGGAAAGCCATAACCAAAGAGAACAAGGCATATCGGCTATATAGATTAAAATGTCTATAACCGACGACAATTCGATATAATATTGTTGGAGCTCTGCCGAAAGCTCCAACCGTCTATCGATTGGCATACCGCTCGTGCGGCTAAAAAAATGGGATAAAAGATGATGTAGAATTATATAGATGGATATAAAGGTGCCTACCATCTCCATATATTTATTATTCTCCAAAGCCGAGGAAAAGCAGAAAAGAGAAAAATAAAAGTGGAATTCTGCTGCTACTGTTACGGCAATTAAAACGTTTATAAAAGCATTGAATTCATGACCAGAGCCCATGGGCGGGAGATGTTCTAGAGTAACCAATTGCCTGTAAATTCCGGGATCGCAGAGTGAACCACCCCCGGAGGGCAGAGAGAATTTTCGTGCGGCGGGGTTTATTGCCACATACTGGTGATTAAGAGCCCTGGTGCATGCTCCGTTGAGTAACAGTCGATAAATTTGAATTGTACAGGTTGAAACAATGCCCAGAGTTCCTCTGGTCTTTGTGCAAAAGAATAGGGGAGCAAAATAATCACTCAATTAGAGATACATCTGGGCATTGTAACAAATTTAACGAGAATATCCTTTGAAATTCAGTTGCATGAAGAAATCTATTTTCATTATAGTTGCTTTCGATCCATAATATCGCAGAAGATATTTGGGGGAAAAATTCGTTGAATTTTTAATGATTTTTTAGGACTTACCTTTTTTGTGATGTACAATTTCTTTCCATGCAGCAGCAGATATGTTTTCTTCCACATGTTTGAATTTTCTCCATGCAGCCAAACAGCACTGAACACTTGCGGACTCTCTGTATCATTCCGCATGAGGTAAGCCTGCAATTTTTGAGGAAAAAAAAAAGGGGCGATTATTTTATGTACTTATTTTAGCTACTTCAATAGATCCGAGACTCTCTCATTCTTTTCTTTTCGTTCCCCATGTCTCCATCATCAATTCATCCACTCGAGACTTTATTCAGGCATGAAACGAAAGAAAAAAAAAGAGAGAACAAAAATTCACTTTAAATAATTGGCCTTACCTTGAGGGTACTCTCGAAGCTGCTCATGAAATTTTTCTCTGGAAAATTCGCCAGTGTCACCATATCAAGTGGAAAAAATTGCTGAAACAAACAAGAATGTATTTATTTTTATTTTTCCATAATTGTAAAAGTGAAATTTAGAAATTTTCTCATGCAAAAATTACATTTCACTATTATTAATGGAAATTTTTTATTAACAAGAGTCAATTAATGTTTATTATATCCCGGAACATTGATTAAGTACATGAGTTTATGATTTTTTAATGTTTATTTAATTGTACAGTGCGTTTTTCATTTGAAAATACACAATCATGAAAATGATGAAAGTGAGGAATTAGCTTGAAGCAACTTTAATAATAAGCCCATTATTACTAATCATTATTAATGATTAGTAATTATTCATAAATGTTGTTCTGAGAATTCATCCTGACAGGTATAAAGTAAAGTATTTTATTGGAAAGTTGGTAAAATTTATCGTGGAAAATATGAGTCAGCATTAATTGAAAGAAAACTCTCTATACCCGAATTTTATATATAATTATTCGTCTGTTTCTTTAAAACTTCTGGGAATTAATTATTAATAATTTTTTTATTTAATAAGAAAGCTCACGTGATTCTTTCATGCCCTCTCTATTGTTTTCCTGACGCTCAGAACAAAGGATTCGCGCCAAAGGAAAAAAATGGCCGCCGTCACAAATTGAATGAATAAAGTGATTAATTACGCACGTATACTTCAATATTGAAAATATTAAATTATTCTTCTGTTTGTTCCAATGCCCGAGGAATAATTAATAATTTTATTTTATAATAAAGCTCACGTTATCCTTTCTTTCCCGATTGCAAACAGTAAGTGACAGACTAGCTGCCGCTCCCCTTTCCCCTCCGCATTCCAATGACACTCACGCCAAAAATTTTCTTCTATACAATCCGATTTTCGCCTTCACAAATTCACGGAATAAAATTATCAATTACGCACGTATTTTTCAATATTCAATATTTAATTATTCTTCTGCTCTTTCAAATGCCCGAGAATTAATTAATAATTTTATTTTGTAAGAAAGCTCACGTTATTCTTTCTTGGCTCCGATTGCAGAGACAGTGAGTGGCAGCATAGCTGCCGCTCCCCTCTCTCCGCCGCCGCATTCCTATCCCCCTCTACCGTCAATTGTTTGACTGACGCTTGGGACCAAAAGGACTCCCGCCGAAATTTTCTTCTATCCAATGTAATTCCCGGCGTCACAAATCCAGCGAATAAACTAATTAATTACGTACTTATTTTTCAATATTTAATTATTCTACTGCTTCTTCCAATTCCCAGAAATATTCAGACTAATTCAACAGTGAATAATCAATAATTCTATTTTATTATTTCATAAGAAGGCTCACGTTATGCTTGCTTCTTCGACTGCAGACAGTGAATGACAGCCTAACTGCCGGCTAACCACCCCTGGCCCTCTCTACCGTCAATTGTTTCACTGACGCTAGAGACGAAGCGAGGGATTAACGCCAATATTTTCCTCCTCCTATACACTCCGAATTGCCGCAAATCGAGTGAATAAACTATATAATTACCCACTTATTATTCAATATTTAATTATTCTACTGCTTTTGACAATGCCCCAAAATATTTTGACTAATTTAGGGGGTGAATAATCAATAATTTTCTTCTATTATATTATGTCCTTTCCTCTCCGACTGCAGAGAGTGAGTGACAACTGAGCTGCCGCTCCCCTTTCCCCACCACACCCCTGTCCCTCTACCGTCAATTGTTTCACTGACGCTAGGGACTATAATAACTCCCGCCAACTTTTTCTTCCTATATACGAATCGAGTCAATAATTACGTACTTATTTAATGGCAGAATAAAATAATAATTAGTGGAAATAATTGACTATTTTATAATTAAATATAATTTTTAAATATTTTTCCTGCAATATCGACAAATGATAATTGACCATCTGGACTTTATCGATGTCTCCTCACTACAAAAACCTACATTATCATTTTCTGATAATGTCGGAAGGTTCGCTAAAAGGTTATGGATAATAGTGAAGAAATCTATTTTATCGAGCCAACAAAAAGGGAAAATGTTCCCTTGGTTGGTAAATGTAATTCCATTGATGGAAAGTATAATAATTTTCTAATTTCTATATGCAAAAATTGGGAAAAACACATATTGAATATAAACAAATTATCTATTGTTGTAAACAGAACAAATATTGTGAAAAAAAATATCAAAATAATTCTAATAGATTGCTTAATATTCGTGATTTACCATGCGGGTGTCAAAACTCAAACACATAGAGTATTATAAATATATTTTTATTCCATGAAAATCATCTAAAAATGTATTCATGTTATAATAATCATTATTTTGTCAGAGTAAAGAAGGGCGTAAGTGCTTTGCGTATTATTTTATACTATTCTTTCAAATATTCTGCTCACAACTTTCATTTAATTCGCATATATTCAATATAAATTCATCAAATATTCTTTCATGAAGAAATTAACATCTTGTTCCTAACTATAATGAAAAAAAAAAACCACAACATACCTTGGGATTAATAAAAAGTTCGTATTTCGTGAAATCCCGTTGAAAGAAAAATCGTCTCTCATGATGTGACGCAAATAATTCCATCTCTTTATAAACTCCAAGAATGTCTTCATGATCTTCAAGAGTGCGTTCTGAAAAGAGGAGAAATTCTTTTTATTTTTCTCAAATCTATTTTTTTTATAATACTAGGCATAACTTTGCCTGGTGGACTTTCCGATGGAATCATCAAAAAAATTCAATCTCCAATGTTTCTCTCGATTTATCCTAATATACAATTTCAAAGTGAGCATCCAGCCCTTGAAAAGATAATTCAGGGAGAGATCTCAGAGGTAATTTTACTCATTTAATTCTTCGACGTAAACTTTTTCAATAATAATCCAAAGGTAAATGACAGGTGGAATGAGTAATGGTGATAAAAACAAATGGAATAGCCGTTATAATCAGAGGTTTTGGGCAATGGCAAGATGAAAATTCCATTAATGAGTTGAAGAAGGGCAATGAGAGATCAATACGAGTGAAATTGTCCAGGTTTGCTTGCTGCATTCAAGATGAAGTGCCAATTTCTCCTAATGATAATTATAGTATGAAGCTAATCCATGAATTTGTAATTAATGAAATTGAAATTGTGAAATTTCGGAGATAAATGAGGGAAAATGATATAATTATTATGATAATTTTCTCACCAATTCCAAGTTCTGTCCAAGATTCGACTATCGACCAGTCTCTTCCGGAAACTCGATTTTTCACCTTGAGCAATTCGCACAGATCCATAGTACGCAGGTCTTTCTCAACTACAATCGTATTACAAGTTAGATCACAATTGTAGAATGTTATTTCCGCCTGAAAATAAATAGAATAAATTAAATTTTCAAAATAATAATGGAAGCAACGACTTATATAATTGTAAACAATGATAAAACAAACCTGTCGTTCCTCATCAATTGCTTCATCTTTGCTCGTATCCCTTTTGCTCGTTCTCGGCATCATGTCAGTAAAGTCAAAGAGCGTTGGTCCAGAAGCAAGTTGCTTGTAGCTCCTCGAATGCCTAGATGGAAAATTTATTGGTCCTGATGTCCCACTTTCCAAGCAGGAGCACATTTTCGGAAACCAATCTGAAAATAATTAATCACAAAAGAATTAACATACAATCTTCAATACAAAATAAATATCTTCATTATTATTGCCTCAATTATTAATTATTAAAATAATAACTATAATGTGATGGATAATCCTAGTGATGAGCATCAGAGTCCCAATTCATTGTTATTTCTTGTAATAATTTGATGGTGAATTATTGGGAATTTGATGTATTTATTTAATTTCAATGAAAAACACAATTGCAATGAATAGCTAAGCATTAATAACGATATAATAATTATGTGACGAGTTAAAAGGCCCTCTTGTGCCGTACAGAATTTTTCTCATACAATCCGGGCTCGACCACTGTCACAACGTGATAAATATCCTGTTTTTACGCGATTCGGTGGTCGTTTTCGTGTCACAATTTGTGGAAATATCAGAAAAACAACAATACGTTTTTTTTTTTTCTTTTTTCAACAACCAATTAAATGTTTAACATATACAAAAGTGTTCTGATTAAGCGGATAGTGTTTTTATTAAGCCGTACAATTATAATTTTTTATTACTCGAAGAAAGTGAGTAACTCAATTATCATTGAAGAAATTAAGAAATTGAAAATACTGCTCAAAAGGGATGAAAGATTGCCCTTGACTCTATCAGGCATGGTTGGTCAGAAGGTCAAAAGGTCGATTCGTAGCACAGTCCAGTTTGTAATTATCTGTTATAGGTGTATTCGTCTGTGCTATCAGTTGATATCGTCTGGATGACATCTAGACACCAGAAAATCTTTCATCCATGGTAAATATCTTCAAGGCCACTCGATTTATCGTTTATAGATGTCTCTATAGCCGTAAAAAATTGTTTTTCCTCGAGAATAACAGATTAAATAAATTTTGAGCTACGAGAAAGGATCAGTCAAGATAATCTCATAAATAAACTGATGAAGTGGATCCGATAAACTTCAAATAAATTATAGACCTCAAATTTTCCACTTCAGTCTTAAATAATGAACTTTAACTGATGGTTAGAGAATAGAATGTAATCTAAACACAGTGTATGGTAATTTTCCAAAAGGTTGGATCGTTGATAATACCCATTCGAGTATTTTTTTTGTTTTTTTTTTTTTTCTCAATTCATAGCATGAAGAGTTTGATTGGATTTTTCGTTTCCTCAATTTTCATCGGGCTGTTTCATCTTCTCAAGCACGAGTAAAAATGAATATCGCACATTTAGCCCAGGTCTACGAGAGGAATGGACTCCTCCCCTTCTGGCAAATGCATTATATATCCTTTCTGGTACATCGTAAAAATTTAGCACCGATAATTGCTGGATACGTGATACTGCCACAGGCGCCCTGGAGTCGCTGGTTATTTTGGACGTTGGAGTATTCAGTGAGGTGTGCCGCCACCTCATCCGGAGATTTCAGTTATTTTTTTTATTTTTCATTGAAACTTCAAACAGTTATGAGTGAAATAATGAGTCTCATTCTTTCAGGGCAAATTTGCAGATGTTATTTCTCGATTATTGATGAATTTTATTCTTTGTTTTTCATAATTATCTGAGAATTTTATTAGATTCAATGATTATGCATTGATAGTATGGGGGGACGACGTTACGAATATCGATTTATCCTGGACAATGAAATGCCTCGGAGCTAATATTGATTCAATTGAACCAGTCCCCTCCTTTTTCTGTCCCTGTCACTCTCTCTCTTTACTATCAAATTCCACCAGGTGGACCATATCGTGCGGTAAAGTCAGTTTGCTTCTCATCTTCCTCACGCATCGGTTCTACGAGAAATAGCGTTCTTGGAATTTCAACAATACCCAAAGTCTTTGTAGTGTTATTCCTATTCATCTGGCGTACTCAAGCCGCACAACGTTCATCATCATTCTGTCTCACTCCAGCCCACTTCTCATTCATTCTTTATATCTGCCTCTTTTTTTATTGTTGGAGGCAAATAACTCATCTGGAGCTTATTTTTCAAAATTATTTCAATGACCCAGTGAATAACGAATTCATCAGTATATTTTATTAGCCTCAGAGACAAATATAAAGAAATTTTGTCAAGTCAAAGGAATAAGGGGTATGCAGGTCATAACAGACACGTCCTTGTCCTTGTCACGATTCAGTTCGTGGCCTTAATTGGCGGCACGTTTGTTCGTGATTCTGAGCTCAAGAGAGAAAGAGTACCATGAGCATAATAGAATTCACATATTATTTATTTTTATAAAATTACGAGAAAAAAAAGCTCCGAGAACATTGAAGATTTCCGTTATTCTCTGGTTTTTTTTTTTCAATAGAAAATTTATTCTGAGGAAATCGTGAAGGTCTAGGCAATGAGTTTAGAAGTCCAAAAATACCCCCAAAAGAATTACAAGGCTAGTAGCTCAAGAGAAGATATGTTGAAAGAGAGAGAATGAGGTCACAAATGGAAAATATATTGACTAAATTATTAAATTATTATAATTAATTGAATGAAACTGTCATTTTAGTTCTCACGATTTTTAGTTGTGTACATTTATATTCATAACGAAAAATCCAAGAGTTTCAATGAGTCACTGGTAGAACTGATTTATTACTCTCAACAATGTGAATGTAAAAGCCTGGTGAAATTGGCCACATTCCTTGGTCGACTGATGTCACCACAGCCTCAGGAATAAAACGAACCGCCTCTAATTTTCTAGTAGACAACGAAATCCATTCAATACTAATATAATGACATGTCGAGGGTTTGATTCTACCTATGAATGGAATTTATTCAATTTAAATAGAAGAAACCTAGTGAATTGGAAGAGAAAACTTGAAAGATGAATAAAAAATGAAAAAAAATACGTCATGATTGATATTTCCAGGAAAAAAAAGACCAATTGGAGATTTGAATGAATGAAATTTTAAAACTTTAGAGCATCATTGAATATGATAACATGCTGTGCCATTAGTTTATTCTACAGTCTGTTAAAATATCATATTTTTATTTTTTTTCAAGCAGATAATCTTTCACCATCGTCGCAGTAAGTCAAAGAAACCTCCCTCCTCCTCATCCTTTGTTTTTTTTTTTTTTTTTTTTCTTAATGCATAGCCTCAAATTTACTTGTCGATTATTTGTTCTAGCGAATTATATAACATGAAGAATTAAATTAAAGCATGGTACCATGAGGGATGAACATTCATTCAATTTTCTTACGCCAATCCCCTCCGTCTCTGTGAGCTTTTCATCACCTCAATGAAATAATCATGTACTTGGATAGTAAAAAGTATACAGGATTCATTTCATTAAATTTCCAGAGATATGAACCATCACAGGCACCACAAAATTTAATCATTTAATATAATCTAAAATTAACGGGGAAAATCCTCGAATAATTTGACATTCAAAGCTGCACTGAGACAAGATTTTATTTATTGGCTTTATTAAATTCATTATAATTAAATTGAAAGGATAAAAATTCAGGCAAAAAATTCTGGATAAATGGATTTTCAATAAATAAATTCTTTTCTCAGTAGAAATAAATAGCTCAATGTGTTCAGGGCTTGTTTTGATTTATCGAATATTTACGTGCGTTAAAATGAGCTTTTTAATAGTGACCTGTGGTAACACTGGGAAATATTTTAAAAAACGAGTAGAAATTCATAAATAAGCTGTGATAAACGGAACAACTCGAGACAAAACTATTTATAGCTTTAGTGTATATCAAATGTTTTCTGATACGTATCATTGTGCTTGAATAATGGAGACAATATAACTAAATTCGATTATTTTTTTGCGGTTGCCCAGTAATATGAATTTATAACCGACAGTTTTATGATTAAATAAACTCCATAATAGGATTGAGGGGTGAGAAATTGTGACATTTATCGTGCGCATTTTTTTTCTCATTTACGATACAATATGACTTGTGTATCTCTTCTTTTAGAAGATGAAAATTATTATAAATTCTAAATTGGAGAGACTAGGGCTAGATTTTTTTTCTTTTTTCTGAGTGAAATAATTGAATAAAAAATCTGAAAACATCGACAATAATATAGACTAGTTTTGCCATCTTCCTAAATTATGTCAGATTTTTTAATTAATAATTTCCTTCACTCTGAAAGAAGAAAAGGGACAAAAAATTGAATTAAATGGCCCCAATCTTCCCCCATGTTTTCTATGTGATATCAAATTGTGTGAAAACATCAATATTTCATTAATTTGTATACCTATTATTATTGGTGAAATATAACTAATTAATTAAGTATTCAATACTCACGGTGATGCGTGGGATAATTATTGTTGTTATTCGACAAGAGTCTGTAATCCATATTTTGTTGTTCTCTCTAGCGTCACTTTGTTGATTTATCCAAACAATGATTTTTTAAATGATTTTTCACAAAAACAAATCCCAGTGTGATTAGCTCCGAGAGGGAAGGGATTATTGTAGCACGATAATGAAAAGGATCTATCGATCGTTAAGACACATCGATATGCCAGTGTTTACGTGGATAATTCATTGAGTGACAATTTTTGCACGGATTACCATCCACACGTATCATTTCGGCACATTCACTTTTTTTAATCCGTTCTTCATGCACTTCTAAAATTAAGAAAAAAAAAAAGGCAAAATTAAAAAAAGCAATTGAATAATTGGTGGCGTTTAAAAGGAAAAATTCATCAACAAGCCTGTGTGCACATTTATTGAAATAAATAATTAATGGGATTCTCGAAAGTTATTCTATGAACGTAGCAACATAGAATGAGGGGAAAGAAAAGGCTAAAAATGTTTTATGAGTTGTTTTCCATTTTGTAGTATCACTAGTGTCGCCGTTCACGATTATCTCTTCTCGTCCACAATTCCCCAGGGCTCTCTCCCACTCCTCAACATACCACTATATGCCCCCATCATTATTTTGTTCGCTCTTAGGACCACACTCAGAGTTTCTATCTCTCTCTGTTCCACTCTCACTGTAAATACTTCCATCCATCTTCATTCTCTTTCATTCGTTTCAATCTACAACCCATATTGCTTTCTTTCTTTCACTCTCGCTCGTTTATTTTCTGAAATCTCGTTGCATTCGCGTATGTGATCGAAACTGCTCGTTCTACCTGGAACGGTAGGAAGGGAAAAGTATCATACAAAGAAGAGATGCTGGAGAGCCTCTAACAAAAGACACCGACAGAGTGGATCACTAACGCGAGACATCGCAATGCCCAGTGCAAGAAATTATTAAAAATACTATCAACAAAATTCATATGTAATTAGAAAAATTGACAATTGAATGAAAGTTGTAAAGTTTCGAATAATTTCTCGTTATGCATAGGGGAAATCGGGGTAAAACGGACATTCTGATTGAACGGTTGGAGATAGCGACTTTCTGATGATCCCATTAGAAAGCTGAGGAAATTTCAGGCGGAAAACATGTATCGAAATTAATTTTTTCGAGGTTTTTGAAAATTCCATTTTTTTCATCCAGATTTCAAGGGGGTTACCTAGGAAATTTTTTAAAAAATCACATTTTTGGCAATATCTCTGGTTCTATTGGTCGTAGCGCCCTGGGGTCGTGCTTAAATTAAAGGTCTCGTCAGCCCCCACATTGTCCCCAAAAATTATCGATTTTTATCAAAAATTCAAAAAGTTACAAGCCATTTTATGAAAATCAGTTTTTGGCCTGTAACTTTTTCAATTTTCGATAAAAATCGATCATTTTTGGGGAGAATGTGGAGGCTGACGAGACCTTTAATTTAAGCACGACCCCAGTGCGCTACGACCAACATAACCAGAGATATTGCCAAAAATGTGTTTTTTTCAAAAATTTCCAAGGTAAACCCCTTCAAATCTGGATGAAAAAAATCGAATTCTTAAAAAACTCGAAAAAATTAATTTCGACACATGTTTTCCACGTAGAATTTCCTCAGCTTTCCGATGGAATCATCAAAAAAATTAAATCTCCAATATTTCTCTTGATTTCTCGTAATATACTATTTTAAAGTGGTTGTAAACACTGAATTTCATTCATGTGAGTATTTCGTAAATGACTTTTCGACGCCTACATGGTATATGTTTTTGGCAACACTCGAACATACCATATACAATGGTAGGAGAATGAGAAAACGAGATTTACGTGACAGAAAGATCAGAGTGAGCCAAAAAAAACATCTACACTCAAACATATTTATGATTACTTCCATAATGTACTTTCAAGAGAATTATTAACAATAGAAATATTTAAATTGATAACTAAAATTAATGAAATTCCACATTGCTCCATTTCTATTTCCATTAATTCTCTTGATTTCCGATGTCTTAGCTTGATAAATAAATTTCCAGCATTTTATTATTCAACCGATAATGGAATAGCTTGTCTTATCTCTAAATAATATCGTTCACACTTCATTCACACCTGCAGAATTATCGTTACGGTGACGCAATTGGCTATTACAAGTCATCAGGTGCCTATCGCTTCAATTTTCCCAGAAAAACGAGCACATAGAGAGGAATTTAGTTCCAAGCAATATTGTATTTGAGTCAAGTGTCACGAGTTCTTCACCATCAAGCAAATATCTTGAAAAGTTGGTTTGCGTCACGGAATAACAGCTAAATGGCTTTTGAAAGCTGATAAAATATTCATTGAATAAACAGTAGTACAACACAAAAATATATTATAATAATCATCAATTGAATTTATACATTATTAATATGAGACTAAAATAAATGTTTAATCAATGAAAATTAATGTATTTAATGTAATTTGTTTGCAATAAAATTTGTTTAGCAATACTTGACAATTGAGAAATGAATTTTAAAAAATTGATGGTCCCAATTAACCGCTCATTTTTCTCAATAGAGAAAATAAGGGCAAAGAGAGATAGACGAATGGAAAAAATGAGTAAATAAATGAG
This sequence comes from Aleiodes testaceus, assembly GCA_963565655.1. NCBI lineage: Eukaryota > Metazoa > Arthropoda > Insecta > Hymenoptera > Braconidae > Aleiodes > Aleiodes testaceus. The sequence goes on from OY751414.1 coordinate 43,460, forward strand.
CCATGTCGGCGAAATATAGAGAAGAGAGAGGGTGGAGGTTTCTTTCAATTGATTTTCGTGTACACGGAGCAATACGGTCTGTGACGGTTGGCATTACGACTCCGTCGTTGAGAAAAAGTAGTGGTTGTAATGGAGTGAGGGGGCAAGACACTACAACAGCCGTATATATACGTTGTTCAACGATTGGTGATCGGGTTTCCGATCACCGGAAGGTATTACGAGACGTTTCAATAAACGTGCTCTTGTCCCAGAGCAAAAATTATGAAAAGAAAATTGTTCTTTTACATAATATAACTAAAGAGTGAATAGAAGTGCATGGAGATAAGAAAAAAACGTGAAGAGAGGTAGAGATTATAGACGCCTTTTCTCGGGGAATGCCAGGAATATTCAGTGAGATAAGTCGAGATAAGACTCTCTTGCGTTTTGATAGAAGAATAAAAGATATTTTATTGCTGAAGGACTTGAAAATATCAAGAGATGAAAAATTATAAGTCTTTTTCTTTAATCTTTCAAGATCTCTGTAAATAATGGAGATATGCCATTTTTGTACTCAATAGTTTAAACCTCTCCTCTACTTATACGAAAAAAAAATGACTGAAATCCCTTCTGTTTGTATAATAATTTCCCCGAAGACTTTGGAATTACGTAGTTATCCAAATACCCTGATTATTTATTCAAACGAATTGTTAAAAATTCTTGGAAACTCTGAAAAAGTAAAAGTTTAACTTGGTAAATTCGTAGTATGAAAATCAGGCGTAATGAGACTGGAAAAAAGTTTCATCATTCACAAACATTGAGCAGAAAGAGAGGGAGAGAAGAAAAAGGGGAAATTTATTCAGTGAAACGTCGATACGCAGTCGAATTTTTTTTTAACGAATAATCAATGACTCAGCCAGTTCAAATGACTCCAAAGAAAAATCATAAACGCGATTGAATAAATGTGCACCTGACCGTTACATTATTATTTTTTTTTTTTTTGATTAAAAAAAAGGCACGGAAATACTACGATATCTCAGGCAAACGAAAAATTTATAGTTTAACGTTGATTATCCTCGTGTATAAAGGTATAAAAAGAGAACAAATTTATAATAACGTTGAAATAAAAGAGGCATTTTAAAAATAATAGAAAAGAGATATAGCTTACGTACAATGTAAACGTAAACAAAGCTGAAATTGGAGGTTACAATTCCAAGAAAATGACAGCCTGCTCCAATCAAAACAACATCATTCACTTCACGAGACTCGAAAAAACGAAAAATTATTCACGTATCATCATTTCACCCAATTTTTACATTCAAAAAGCCAAATAATTGATTTTCTCTTCATAAACTCTATTTAATCACTGCACAGCACTATAATTCACAATTTCATACAATTCACAACGTAAACAAAAGCACGAAGGAAACAAAAACGTAAACAGAGAAAGAGAGGAGACGTAACGTACGTGCGTCTCGCATGAAGGCTCGCGTAGTACTAACCTAACGACTCTCGCCGACAGAGGCTACAAGCTACGCTCCCCACTACTCCTTTCCTATCCCCTCTACATACAGAGATCGGGCGAATGAAAACAGATGAATATAGCCGCACAAAACGTACACAACAGCTTCGAGACGCGCCAAGTCACCGACATCGGAGCATTCACACACAAATACTCGAAAAAAAATAAATAAAAGAGGCATGAAAAAAGAATGAGGTGAATCACACACACAGGTTCAAATGAGTGTGTGTTACGTTTTCAAATAATTTTTATTCCATTAATCAATTTATTGGAAATATCTCGAAAATTAAGTGAGATTGAATTTTATTTGAGTTAACAAATGGGAATCGAGCCAAATCTATTTCCAATTTTCATTATTTATCAGATTCCCCTTATTTTACATCAAGATTTGCCCCTTTTGCTTCACCTTGAGACGCCTTTTTTTTTCGTCTCTCAACCGCCAACGCCTAAACCATCGACGACGCCGACGCAAAAGGCATATCATCTGCCCATTATTTCCTTTTCTCTTCCTCTCCAAGTGTAAACACTAGCACACTCTTAACCCCAAAAAAAAATTCCCATTTACCTGCAAGTATTCCCAGCAAGTAGAAAATTCTCTGTATAACCAGACAGTAGAGAAATTCTTGATTTTATGAATGCATTTTTTTTGCGACACTAAATGGATTCGCGCGGGTTCAAGGAATGCGCATGTGCAGTGATGGTTTGAGTAAGAGCATGGCGCCAACGAGAAACCTTCAGTACAATTTATGTACAGTAAACACGTTCAAGGGAAAAGAGGACAAACTGCAGATAATTGCAAGAAAAACATCAGTTAAAGGGCAAAATCGTTCGTCAGAGACCAACAATGCACATTACTTCTATGACGTTACGTGACGTCATCATTTGCATTTGTAATTGATTAGGAATTTGAATAATTTAATGTGAATTATACCTGAATTATTGCATCAGAAGGACAAACGACGAGTATTGTCTGGCGGATGTCCCCCACTACTGCGAATGAAGTAGGTGGAACGAAATAACGAGTAATGGTCTGAAGGATACGAGAAGAAAGAGATAAAAATAAATGAAAAAAAATGAGAATAACGTTTGAGGAAGAAAAAACAAAAACAAGTGTAATAGTTTCCAATGAAAGTGGATTTTACAAGGATACGCAGTGATAATAGGAGAATCGAGGGATGCAGAGATCCAGATGGAAGGGGAATATATCAGTGCAGAAGAGAGAGAGAAGAGGCCGAGTAGAATCGGTTCAATAAATGCAGGCCGTTGGCCGAAGAAGCACATGACGAGAGAAAGAGAGACAGTGAAGCAGTTGATACGGGGGCTCTCTCGTGCTTTGGTGTGACTGTACGAGAGAGATGAAATTTTGCAGTAGCTATTGCTGCATGAGCTTGAGGAAGATGGAGGGACAACAAACCCACGCCTGCGCCACGTGGGGGGGCAGAAGTGGCATTACTTTCCCCAAAAAATCTTCAGTGTCTCTATTATTTACCGAGATATTTGCAAAAATTAAATTTATCTTGTTTTTTAAATTCTTCATTCAATTTTTCGTCACTCTCATTGTGACGCAATTTCGAGGTCAACTTATTCTGTTTGAGGGTCAGAGGAACATGCTGTGATAATGTCTTCATTATTCTCATCTTTGGCCTTTTTCAAGATAATGATAATCCCAGAGGCTTCAACAATTTCCATCGATGTGAATAAAGGAGAGTACACAAGGCTGTAAAGAGACACAGACGCGCAGATACTCTGCGCTTAAAAGCCGACGAGAGACAACGCTCATGTCAAAATCGTTGGTAAGACAAGGAGATACAGATGAGCGAAATAGAATGATAACAAGTGCCATCGATCGGCTGAAACGTTGCCTGGACAACACAAGCTCACGTCTCTCGAGTGTTATCAAATTATATAGAACGAGTTTAACAATTTTAAAAAATGAGTATTTGAGCTAATATGAGAGATAATTAAATACATGAAACAATTAGGATGGATGAATAGGTGCAACGAGGATGGAACGAAAACAAACTATAGTTTGTCTACCCTCTTTATTTGTACCTACGTCTTCCACCTTTCATCGTTGGTCGAGGACGATCGAACTAGCCGGGTTTCTCATTATTACTATCATTTAGTATAGCTATTTTCTCAGAATATTTAGAGGTCCTTTTCTTTAGCTCTTTTTATTCTCACCTCTCCATTGAAGATACCTGTATTCATCCTCAGCTATACTATCATTCCTCCTCATGCGTGACTGGTAATACAACCTTATGGTATACACTCGTGTTTCCCAGTGCATCATCTTATCGTCTGGTTTCACTCTCCATGCGAATACAGTTGGGGAAGGTCTGGTATTAACGGTTCGAGGAACCCAGGGGGTGAGTGCTGTATAGCGTAGTCATCGTCCTTACGAGGGGTTAGTCACCCCCACTTTTGTTTTTTCAAGTTATTCGGCCATAGGAATTAGAGATCCATTCACGAGTGTTTTCAATTGCAAAAACAAAATTTTCATCAAACCCTAAAAAGAGAAAAGAAATAATATAATAAATAAATTTTGAAATAATAAAGTGAAAGAAAAAGTGTTTCTCTCCTCGTGGTCACAATTTCCATAAAATTATCGTATTAAATAACAACTCAACCACAAATATCACTGCACAGTAAACAATAACGAAAAAATGTCAATAAAATAAGTATTTTTCCACTGAAGATCTCATATCCAATGGGAATTCTTGTTATTTAATTTGCTGATGGCAAATTGTACATTGGAAATTGAGTTTTGGCACAAGTTCAGAGTTCCTCTGTTGTCTTGATTGTCGGTAGTGTTTATCGTGAAATTCCATTGGTTCCTGACATTTACTCCGCTTCATCTCCTTCGTAATGCCTCATTATTCTATCACTTTTTCTTCTTTTCAACAATTTGACAGATGAGGAGCTATGTTATATTTATGCTCGAGTCGACTGCAAGAAATACTGGCAGAAGGTACCACGGTCATGGACGGCTTCTTCATTCGGTAATGTTGTGTATCGTCATCCAAGGCCATCGGTCGATGACCATCCTCTTCCTCTTTTTTGTTGTTGTTTCAAATCCACTCATCCTTGCGACTCCCATGTAGTACATTGAGTATTCACATATAAGGGCCTCTGTGATTCGTCATTCCTTTCTGCCTCATAATTCCGAGAAAATCCCCACTCATATGTGTGAAGACGAGATTAAATTAATTTTTCTCCGAATTATCGAAGAATTTAATTCTTCTTCCCCAAAGAAAAAGTCAATTCCCCTTATAATTTGATTATTCTAAGAAAATAAATGGAATTCTCTTGCGAAACTCGTGAGATTTGGCCATTAATTTTCTCATCATAAATATGTGCACAATTAACCGATAATTGCACTTGCCTAACGTTTCTTTCTCATCCGTTTCCCCAAGTCATTATTCTGACACTTCCTCTGTTGCCATATTTTTCACAAGAAGAGCCTCAAAATCTCCTCATCCTAAACCGAATAAATAGCAACTAAATGAATTCACAAAAATATTAAGTATGATTGGCAATTATTAATGCATGATTAATCAACTTAAATATGAAAAATTGATCGATAGATCCTTCCAATTTTGGCCGATCTTCGGATTCGTTGATTTCTTTCGAAATAAACGATTCCAGACGTAAATAACCCAATGTATTATCGTACCTCATGAAGAAATTAAGTTAATAAGAATAAAATATAATTAAACCGTAATTTATAATACCTGATAATAACAACAGTCTTCATTAAAACTCTCTCATTATTTGGTAATCTTCGAGTGTAGTTTTGGAGGATTTTTAAAAATTTTCATCCGTAAACTTATTCAGTCGTGCATAAAGAGAATTTATACCTGATTAAGAGATACCTGAAATGATGTTTGTGAAGTGCCGCGAGGTACTTTGATAATTCCTTGAAATTATCTCTAAATTCACCATTGTTGTGAGTATTTCATTAATTAAAATACCAAAGGTCCTCGAATTATCCAGCAGAATCCTTCTATTTCCGAGACTTACATATGTTAATGATATCATCTTCAATTGAAGCCTTCCCTCATTATTAATTAAAAGGCATCTCAATGATTTCCACATTTTCCAATTTCCAATGATGTCAGAGTTTTTTTTGTCCAAAGAAAAATGGATAAATGGATCTTCATGACGATTTTACCAAATTACGATACTCCAGCGGCTTTGGGCAACTGTTTTCCATCCATATCGACCAACTGTAACAGATAAACGTAGAGTGTTACCGACTGCCAGAAACTGCTGGTGATACACATTTGGAGCTCATTAGAAAATAAAAATATTTGTTTTGTAGTTTCAATGTAAATAAATCAATTTGCAGAAAATTTGAATAATTTTTATTTTCCAAATTCGAGTATTTGAATTTGTTGCTGCAATAAATACGACATTTTCGTAGTAAAAAGTGGAAGATATAATCTGGCAAATCCGTAGTATATAAATATTTAATCTTCTTACGAGAGAAGCTAGTTTTACATTAAATATGAAATATGGAAGCAACTTAACTTTCCTCATGAACTAAATTTCCCTGGACTTTCAGAAACCGTAATATAATTTTATTTCAGTTAACTTTGTGCTATACGAAATGAAGTAAGGAATAAAATCATTTGAAAATTTATTATTTTTAGGAGAAGTCGGGGTAAAATGGGCACTTATAATTGAACGGTTCGAGATGGAATTTTTTTGATGATTCCATTGGAAAGCTGAGGAAATTTTAGGCGGAAAACATGTGTCGAAATTAATTTTTTCGTGTTTTTTGAAAATTCGATTTTTTTCATCCAGATTTGAAGGGTTTTACCTTGGAAAAATTTGAAAAAATCACTTTTTTGGCAATATCTCCGGTTCTATTGATCGTAGCTCGAAAATTCCGATTCGAGGTGAAAGCTGAGCTCATTTGCAATGAATTTATGTGGTTTCAAAATTAAAAATACGATTTTTTGAGTGACTCATGGTGGAAAAACTGATTTTCAAAAAACACCCCAAAAGTACTTGAAAAAATCGTATTTTCAATTTTAAAAGTACATGAATTCATCGCAAATGAGCTCAGCTTTCACCTCGAATCGGAATTTTTGAGCTACGACCAATAGAACCCGGGATATCGCCAAAAAAGTCATTTTTTCAAATTTTTCCAAGGTAAACCCCTTCAAATCTGGATGAAAAAAATCAAATTTTGCAAAATAAAGAAAAAATTCTTTTGACACATGATTTCCATGGGAAATTTCCTCAGCTTTCCAATGGAATCATCAAAAAAAATGTATCGTCAATATTTCTCCTGATTTCGCGTGATTTGCATAATGGAGCAGATGTCGGTTGTAGATAATTGCTCGAAAGGGGAACGTCACTCTTCTTTTTGCGCTCCCAATGAAGAAAAAAGTAAAAAAATATTAATTCTTGTGCGTCACGCGACTTCATGCATAAGAAAATTGGATCAATAAACGACGCCTGTAATAACACCAATTTTCGTATTAATTAGGAATTTACAATGAGACTACCTTCAAATTCTACGACTTTCATTCACGAAATCGCAAATCAAGCGAAAAAACATTAATTAATTCATTTAATTCATCTGTAAATTGGAAAACAGAACAATATTTAATTAAATGACCCTCTAAAATTCACGCCCATCGCAATTAATGTGTAAATAGATTTCAATTTATTCCACAGAGAATTCTGGTAACGTTCCAATATCCTGGTTTTCTGGCAACTAACCCCATCCAAGAAATTCTGTTTGTTTCTACCCTAATACTCTATTGACATTGCAAAAGACTTTGTCTAATCTCACGTAATCTACTGGAAATAACATAAATCCAATTTCCTCATGGGTCCTTTGAGAGTTAGGACTAGACTGACCCTCTTTCTCATTTTTATAAGGAGAATTATTTTCGACATCAATTGGATTATTTTCCTTTATCAGAATCTGATGATTAATTACTAATTGATGTAAATTATTCATAATAAGAAACGATGAATAGTAATTACTTCACCGCAGTGATGCTGAATTTTTTAAACCCATTATTTTGAGTTCTCTTGCACGCGGCGAATTTCATATCATCATTTCACTCACAGAGATAAAAAAAAATTCAGAATAATTATTATAATTTAAACTGTAGAAGAATTTAAAAGCTTCTGTTTATGACTCATTGCTCGTTTTAATTGCGCAGAGGGTGGATTACAGTTGAAATTCACGAGATTTCCGGTTAAAACTGCTCAGTTCTACACTGAGGGGGTCACGAAATTCATTTTGTGAGCAGTGAGACCGCCTCTTCTGTTAGCCATTCTAATTATGTTTATTTTCATTATGCAAGAATAATGAGATGGGTATTTAATTGCTGGGAAAAAGAAGAAAGAGAATTCAAATAATGATTTTGCAGGTTTCAGATATTGGAAAACATTAATTATGATAAACATTATGTAATTAAATTTCCCATTTATTGTAACAATAAATGAAGAAAAAGTGATATTTTTATGGGAATTTCTCACGAAATTAGTTACTAATTTCGTTGATTTGTCCATCAAAATGTAAATTATCAGACACGAATCACGAATTTCCAATTGTCAAGGCTATTCTCCGTGGATTCGACGAAGCCATTGGATAATCCATGGCAAAACCAGATATTCGTGGTATTCATGGTTCATTATAGTGTAGGTTTTCAGTTCCCAATCTGCAGTAGTAGTTCAACCAGATGCGTGGTCAGACGGAATCCTCCCACGGTCTCTATTGTTCGTATCAAGTGGTTTTCAGTCACATCTGCAACTGTTCAGCTGGCAAATACCTCCGTAAAATGGACTAGTGTTGATCTTAGTTTCCCCATTAAGATGAACAATTCTAATAAAACACTATATCCACCGTTTATAAAATTATTTTAGTTGATTGAAAAAAAAACAGGCCAGTATGATTAATTCATGTCCATTTGAATTTAATGAATTGGCAAATCCCTGCCCTCTCCATCACCATGGAAATTGCAAAATCAACCGGATTATATTAGAAGCTTTAGTTAGAACTATCAACACGTGAAATTATCTCCATGCTGAAACTTTGAGGGACTCCATTATCTTCAAGTGTACCAAGTGCAATATTCCAATCGCACGTCGTTCCAACAATTCCTTCTCTAATGCGTCTAAACTATCCCCATGTCTCGTCTTCTCACTCCAAATTCTCTCAAATTCCCTATTACCAAGTGACAAGTTCCAAAGATTCTAAAGTTCCTGTCGATCACGTTCACAAAACTTTTGAAAATCACGTGATTCTGAATTCACAGAGTTATTATGTTGTCGTAAGAACTTCTTTGTGTTTACAAAAAAGAAAATGGAAATTTATTCTACTGTCGTCGAATATTCCCATAAAGTTCTCAAAAATTCATAGGAAATTGGAGAGAATTGAAAAATCTGTTACCAGAAACTTCAATTGCTCGTTTTTTCTTTTTTTTTATCTAAAGAGACATTGATGAATTTAGTTGAGAGTGACGGCTTGTCAATAAAATGAGGAAAGTAAACGTTGAAGACTGGAAAAAAAAGCACTTTATTCCCATCATTTGGCAGAAAGCCGCTAAATTTTGACGTAATCGCCATCGGTAAAAGTGCAGATGTAGAACAGGCAGATTTATTAATTCAACTGAAGGCGAAGAATTTTTACGTTTAAAAATATTTCGGTAAAGCTCTTGAAATTTTCCTCTGTTTTAGAGACTTTTTTGCTTTTATTTCCCATCTCTCTTTCTCCCTCCGTCAATAAATAACTGTGGATTATGTTTACCGCCTTCGATTGAATCCTTAAACTACTGAATAAAATATGACATACTTTGAATAAGATACGTTCCACAGAACTTTTGCCACTGCAATATTTTTAAAAGCTAGAATCAGGTGAATGAAGTGTATTCTGAGCCACTGACAAATGGATTTATCGAGGGCTGATGTACTTGGATAAATCCTGCGCCAAGTTGAAACACTAATTGAGATGATGATTTCGAAATAGAATCAAACTTGGCTTACTCGTATTAGTCTTTGGAAACCTTTGAACTATCTTTAAGAAAAAAAAAAAAAACCAAACGGTTCCAATGGCTTTTAGGAACCCCTGGACTCTCTACGGAATGGAAACAGCATGAATTTTAAGGTCTTTGTGAGCTAGCACGAACGAAACCACAGAGGTTCTGATAAAAGCTGGACCCAGTGAAGCTTTTTATCTCCATTATCACTTGATTTTGAGCCGAGATTACTTTGAAAATTAATGCAACAATCGATATATCGATCTGCATTAAAATACTAATTACTTCTGCTTCGATATGTTAACGAGAGTGAATTCGATGAGTTTCCGCTGAAATTTCCCGCAGATACGAACGTTCAATGAAATTAACGTAATTACGAGTAATTCGATTAAATCATTATTATGTCCATTGAATTTTCATAAATAGGAGTTCAATAGCACTATTGTTTATGAAAGTTTGAGCAACAATTTATGATAGACAATTGGAACTATTGGACAACTGCGACCAATGGGCTTTCAGACATTCTGCCACCTGCTTCCTTTACTTGTTTACACTCTCTCTACCCACTCTAGAAAATAATGCATTGACTTTGAATGCTCCTAACGAATCCTCTAGAAAAACCAGAAATTCTAGTGCATTTGTGCTACTTTTTTGTTGATGCACCTGTGAATTTTCTTTCCTTCAATACCTTTTTTCTCTCTTTTGAAATACCAAATTTATTCAATACTTCACGGTGAATTTTCTCCGCTCAATATCATACTGGAGATATGGCTGGAATAACTTGAGTGAATCCGGGTTCAAAGGGATGCCTTCATTGATTTTTGGAGGCGAGATAACTCTATATTTTCTATCAACCAGTTAATGAAGAATATCTCAAAAACTAAGCAAGATGGAGCAATTATGCAAGAGACCCTTTTTGTAACTCTTGAAATTCTCTATAAAAAAAGGTATCTAAACAGCAAACAACAAACAAATGACAAATTCATATATCTATGGATAAATAAACAATTATAATTGCCTGGATTATGAAATTAAATTTTTCTTAAAATTGAAATAGAAACTGCTGCATTCAATAGATATTTTTTATCCAGATTACAGACTCTGTCTGACAGCCCTCAGACTCCAACAGAAATGAAGAGCCAGAGATAAATGAAAATAACAGAATAAATGTCTCTCGACTGACTCCAAATCCCTTGAAAAAAAAAAAGTTGATATTTCATCAAAAAACAAAAGGAGATTGGTATCGAAAGTATTGATCGAAAATATGTAGTGTAAAGAAGCGCAAATAGAATTCGAGATTTTATCAGTAGAGGAACTTATGGCATCAGTCTCATTTATTTTTTCATCGGAAAACCTATTTTTTCAGCTCATCTGCAACATAAAATTAATGGGAGATGCAGCTTCCTTTGGAAAATCCCGTTATCACGTAGACATTGAGTGAAAAGATGTCCTTTAATCCAACGTAATCTTCTTTCTCTATTCATGTGACTTCGTCCCCATTAAATAAATCGAGAATCCGTAGTTTCTTATTCGCAATTGCACGAAACCTTTCGCTGTTTTAGACATTTACTCTGATGAGGGATAAACTTTCTGAGGAATAATGAATAATTATTGGGGAGGGCAAGTGCTCTGCTGAAATCCGGCATCAAAGGAGTGCTCTATTCACGTGAATGCAAAGAGCTTGTACGTTGAAAATTCGTTTCCTAAAGCAATAATCCCAAAAGAGACCAATGACCAATTAAATTTATTCTAAAAATAAAGAAAAATGAATGAAACAACAAGTCTAGCTGCAATTTCCCACCTCCCTCCCCACTCTGATGATGAAAGAAATATACGATATGGGGTCACGATATCCCGGCGTTAAGATGCAAATAATCTGCGAATTGAGGGGAAAGAGAAACGTGTTATCGCGGGGAATGAATATTGTTTGCCGTCTGGCGATAGTATCGTTCTACTACCGCACGTCTTTACATCAATATTCCACGTTCAACAGAAGGGAAAATACATAATTCCATGTACTTACTTTCCTCGAATTACTCAACTTAAATTTTCTTCCAATATATTCACTATTTTATAGACAATCTCAAAAACTGAAAAATATCCTCTAATTTAATATGACAAACGTTGAGAGCCAATTAGTATTAAAATTACAGTCTTCGTTAACCAGCCTTCATCATTCGCCTCAAGATAGCCCAAGCAAATTAATGTCCCCCCATTAAATTCCTTTGCCTGACAAGTGCATTCGCAAGAGCAGAATTACAAAATTATTCTCCATGATATTAAATTTATACTTTCTGATGATATTTTACGATCAAAACTTTAGCTTTTCTTCCCCGAAGAAATTATTGCGCTCGGATGCCATTCCTCCTTTTTTGTTTTCATAATAAAAGCCATTTTATTTGAAGAATTTGCAATTTTAATAACTACAAAAATCCCGAATAATTGTAGAGTCAGTGTGAGAATCGATTGAACCTCAATCACGAATAAAACATGAATATTAAAACTGTCATATGACATATTCCATTGCCATTTATTTACCATATCAAACATCAATAACGTCATATTTATGTAGCAAAGCCAATACAACACAATTGCACTGGAAATATCTCGTACAGTTTTCTCCACCGAAGCTGTTGGATTCAATGGTCTATTGTCAATGCTATCTATTGTTTCATGAAACTTTGTTGAAGTGCAAAACAACAGATATACTCGGAGGCTAATTGCGATACGTTTTTTTTTTTTTCCCCTAATTCATATTTGTTCTTGAAATTCTAGTTTATCAAATAATTCAATATATTATTTCTCATTTTTCGCAAATATCTCAAAGTCAACGTATTCTCTTCATTCAACTGAAATTCTCGGAATTATTGCAGTCAATACAAAATAATCATTGTACCGGAAATATCTCGTTTTTTCTCCCCAGAATCTGTTGAATTCAATGCCCTATTGTCAATGTTATCTATTGTTTCAACGAAACTTGGTTGGAATGCACAGAATCAAATACTGCTGGCAATATAATGAAATTACTGGTAATTCGGTGGAATTGGAAGAGAAATTCTCAATTTTCAGATGGTTTATTTGCCAAAAAAAAAATCGTATCAGCATATTGCTCAACGCAAAAGCAAAATATTTTTGAGAAAATTGCGAAATGTTGTATCTCCTCACGAAATTCTCTATTCACTTACCAAGTTTCATCGGAAGCTTGAACTTATTCTTAAAGGAAATGGGAGGAAAAGTCTCGAACAAAGAAAACTCTTGTTACAATTTTATCGATCATCCATTTTCGTATTTCTGGGTTCTTTGAAACGTGTTAGTTTGGAAGGAGAGGAAAGTCCTCTTACGTGTTTGTTTTGGAAATCAGTGAAGATAATATTTTTTGTTATTAATTTTAGTTTTCATGGGATTTTTCAAATAGTACTCATTGAAGGAATGAGAATGAAATAGATTTTCATTTAAATTGCTAGCCTCTCCTTTCTAACCCTTCAATTAATTGAATCATGTTTACAACGTAAATACGATAATTAGAGATGATTAACCAGATACTCGACCAGATTATCAATGAGGCGACGATACCCCAAGCCTATTTTCTTTGAAGTTGTTGATGAAGCAGTTGAACGAAGCAAATTAACCATCTCCATTATTACCAGCCAGTGCTTAATGAAATATATATACGCAATTTAAGATAATAATATCTCCAACGCACCTCATGTATTCAAATCCCTCAAGTTACTACACAATTTCAGTGCACATCTTTGCAGATGAAAAACCCCATAAAACTTCTTTCTTACATCTCACAAAAACATATATTTTCATCATTTTCCACTGTAAATTTCCCTCTTTTTTCTTCTCAGCATATATATTACCTACTATTTTTTCATTGTCACTACGATATTCCTACCAAATCAACGATTTTCTCGCCTGAAATTGTGAATTCACGAGAGACAAAGAGATATCTCTATGGAATACTGGATATGTAATACACTGTCAGTAAAAAAACGAGTATATCCTCAAGGCATCACGTTTTGGAAAATTTCCAAATGAAAAAGAAAAACCACATGAGAATTAAAATAATAGATATTATTATTATAGATAATTTTCAAGAGCTACAACGAAAAAGTGTATCCTCCTTATTTAGAAAGATATTCACATAAAACTGTTGAAAAAACGAAATTATCTTCTTTATCCCCTCAAAACTTCCTGAATTACCCGATTATCATCTCCGTCACTTCTATTGTCAGAACGCCAAGATTCGAGCTAAAAGAACGATGAATAATGGCCTTTTCAATTTGTCTGATAACCCCCCGATCAAAAAAAAGGTTCAAATCTCACTCAAAATGATGAATAGCTTTTCATAAAGCAGCACCATCTCCTTCTTCATAAAAACGTCAACATTAGCACTCTGCCTCAATTCCACAAGATAAAAAAAAGAGCACATGGCAATGTTTGTAAACACTGTTAGAATAACATTAGAATTAGCATATTCACTCACTTGTGTCGAGTCGAGACGAGAAAAGCCAAGAGAAGAGTAAACACTAGAAAATCACGAGGACTGGAGCTTTTAAATTATTAGCAGAAATAATTTCGTTGAATTATTCAATGAATTGACACACATAAAAAGTATATCCAGTTGTCCATATTGATGCACAGATATGCAGATTCGATTGTTGAAGCTCAATGAAATGCCCGTGAACTTCACTGTGCGAGGTCGTAACACGGACTGAGGTAGACGAGTATTTTGCTTCTAGTTGGGGTAGTACTCGAGCGACGCTCAGTGGCAAAAGCGCGCCACAATGCAGGTGTGCATACTCTGAATTTAATCGATTCTAAGTGAACACCCTCCGTATTTCTGAGGGCCTCCGAGGCTCTCTCTGTCACCTCAAAATGTTAATTATTCTTGGAATTGACGGGCTTGTATTGATTTATTCAAGTGATCGTGGTGGCTATGAGGGTAAATTCTTCGGATATTTCACTGGACAACTGAACAATTTAATAATTTTCGAGATTAAAAAAACACGAGGGAATAAATTCACTGGATTTCAGAGTATTTCATTAGCTGAATGCGAATTGTTATTTGACAGGAACGAGTAACAGGATATATGAGAATTTTCGGCCTGGCCAACGAGTATCGATTTTTCCTCATGAAATATTTCAATTGTGCTATTCTCTTTTTATGACATTTGAAAATGGAAACAATGGAATTAGTTGTGGAGTTAAAAATTGAACAAGTATGAATTTTTTCAGCTTTTATCAATAGACACCCTAATCCGTTTTTTCTAATCCACATGAAATTCCCTACAGCAGTGCATCAGGAGAAATAAAACGCTATCTCCATTATTTACAGACTTATTTTACGGCAAATTAAATCCAGTATTACTAAATTATGATTAATTTCCTCATAATAACAGATTTATCATCATAAACTGTTGAAGATCCAAAAGCACGTTCACGGAATTTCCGGTAGAGTTCTGAGTTTAGTCCACCCCTTTTCCTTCCTGTCATGTTTCCCATTGGACCGACAACATTCTACTGTTTTGTAACTCGAGTCATCCAGACAATAACACAGTACTCTCTGCTAGTGAAGCTGCTGAAGCTTTCATCATGCAGGAAGAGGCAGAGGACATTAATTGAGTGTGACGTGGGCTCTAAAGCGAAAAGGGGGCTAACTGTGAGGAATCGATTAAGCTCACGACCACAGTGAGGACAGCAGTGAAGAACAAATACCCTCAAAGTCTATCCCATGTTCACTTTAATTCTCTTTTTGTCCCTTGTACGAAATTCTTAAATTATCCTTTAAATGTACAATTCTGATGTGATGAAATGTAATAGTGCGGAAAATTTTATACAAAGTGCTAAAGTTCTTTCCTAGATTTTCCATCTTGCGAATGAGAAAACTCTGCAATTCAAGAGATTCTGTACTGGTACCACCTGAACGTTTACCATGTTCTCTCAATTTAATCCCCCGGAAATAATTTTAGGAGGTAAGTTTGTATAGTTCAATGAGAGAGAGAGAGAGAGAGAGAGAGAGAGAGAGAGAGAGAGAGAGAGAGAGAGAGAGAGAGAGAGAGAGAGAGAGAGAGAGAGAGAGAGAGAGAGAGATTAAAGAATTATTGAGGTGGAGAATTTGTTGATTCTATTAATTTCTTCCTGTAGAATTACCTCAATTCCAATGATGTATTGGAGAAACGGTTTGAAATGGATATTTCTGCCGATTCCCATAATATTGAACATTAAAAGATAAAATATTTCTATTTCACTCACCTTTGAGCTCAAATTGTTTCAAATCCGAATTGTTTCCCCAATACTGGACCACGAAATAGCCATGTCGATTGATTGTAGATTGTAAAGTACCATTTAGCTAACAATGTGGTTGAGTACTAGGGTTTTAAAGCATTTTGTGGTTTTCAGCCATCGTAAATCGAAGAGAGAGAGATAAATCAAAGCTCGTGCATATATTCACATGTGTAAATCCTATTGCTCAATGAATATGTTGGACTCCATGCTAATTGATTATTCCCGGGGCTTCAAGTACAATTTCTCCTTTTGTTTCACTGCATCTCTTCTCATTTAATTCCACTCTATCATTGAAATCCTGAAACAAGAAAAAATAAAAATGAAAACCTCAGTTCTAAAGCAGAATAGCAATAAAAAATGCAATGAATTTTCTCACTAAAAAATTCATGCGCATTAACTCCACGAGTTAATCCCTCAAAATTCTCGTCTACATACTCTAAAGTGCAGCTTAGCATGAAAATATTGTACTCTTGTCTACCCTGTAAAACGTAATGCAAATGGAACTTCAAATTTTAGGGAATTTAAAAATGAATTATTGTTTTGAAAGAATCAGTAGAACGAGAACTGGTAATTTGACGATGATTTAAGAGAAAAATAGTGAAAAAATATGGAAATTGCGGAATTCTCAGTGAAGTAAATTTTTTGTTGTAATAATTTCTCTTATCTGTCCACTTTGTATCAATAAAAGACTCTTTTCTCTCTTTACTAAACAAAGTGATAGAAAAAAAACAATGGGAATTGAGGCTTTTTTAACATCTTCATTACTGATTGTATTGGAGCATCCATTCTGCCCCTCTTGCCCCTTAATTATTCGAGCCCCGGGGAGGTTTATAACTCAAGCGGTAACGTCACTAATTGGATTCCAGAGACTTGCTCCAAACTATATTCTCCCTCTATTCAACCCACGACATCCCGAGAAATAAATATGTGAGTTTCCGAGTAAATCTCAATCTCTGGGAGAGTGTCTGTGGTCACGTAAACATCAATAAAGGAATCATCGCAACGTGGCGCCAAGTGGAGTCCCCCACTGCAACATATTCACTGGTATATAAATCGAGGGAGTGGATGAAAGAGCAACCCAGTCAACCCTCATCTGTTTTTGTATGTGTCCTTTGAACATGAAAGTTTGCCACAGACATTTTTTCGAGTATCAAC
The DNA here is from genome assembly GCA_963565655.1 of Aleiodes testaceus. Taxonomy (NCBI): domain Eukaryota; kingdom Metazoa; phylum Arthropoda; class Insecta; order Hymenoptera; family Braconidae; genus Aleiodes; species Aleiodes testaceus. The sequence goes on from OY751414.1 coordinate 60,410, forward strand.
GCACGTTAGGAAGAAGGGCATCCTAAAAATTTCTCCCTTTTATTTGAAGGAAAAGCGTTTCTCTGGGGATTGAGTATTTTCACCTTATTGGGGATTATTCTCGCAATTACATGGACTCCCCGAAGTCTTCTAAATGGTGAAAATTATGTTCTCAGTCTTGAAACCCTTTCTACCAGAGAATATTGAAATTAATAGGATCACGTTTATTTAGCCCTAATAAATTAAATTGAGTCAATTGGAAATAAATATTTTGTTAAAAGGCAGTATTTCCGAGATAATTTAATCAATTGAACGTGACTCATTCAGAATGCATAGAATTCGCTAACAACGTATTTAGTGAATTTAACTGAAATTGCAACTCATTTAAAATTAAATGAATTTTTAGATGAAGTAGAAATAAAGAAGATGGGATAAAATGAGGAATTTAATTAAAGGGCTGGAGATAGAGATTTTCTGACGATTCCATTGAAAAGCTGAGGAAATTTTAGGCGGAAAACATGTGTCGAAATTAATTTTTTCGAGTTTTTTGAAAGTTCGATTTTTTTCACCCAGATTTGAAGGAGTTTACCTTGGAAAAATTTGAAAAAATCACATTTTTGACAATATCTCGGGTTCTATTGGTCGTAGCGCACTGGGGTCGTGCTTAAATTAAAGGTCTCGTCATCCCCCATATTTTCCCCAAAAATGAGCGATTTTTATCAAAAATTAAAAAAGTTACAAGCCATTTTATGAAAATCAGTTTTTGGCCCATAACTTTTTGAATTTTCAATAAAAATCAATGATTCTTGGGGGAGATGTGGGGGACGATGAGACCTTCAATTTAAGCACGACCCCAGTGCGCTACGACCAATAGAACCGGAGATATTTACAAAAATGTGATTTTTTCAAATTTTTCCAAGGTGAATTTTTGGGTGAAAAAAGTCGAATTTTAAAAAAATTAAAAAGAAAAGTTTTGACACATGATTTCCGCCTTAAATTTCCTCAGCTTTTCAGTGGAGCATTCAGAAAATCTCTATCTCCAATATTTTCCTTGATTCACGTTATTAAATCATGAAACATGGTCTAAAAATGAATAATCAAGTTTTGTTGGATGCTTCAGTAAATAATAAACGCATAATTTCTTGAAGACATTGAGTTTTCCACATCAAACGAGCTTTCAGAACACAGAATTTGGTCCTTTGGCAGTCGCGATAATAACCCAGGAGAATTCTCCTGTGTTAATTCCACAATATACCCGAGAGGATAAACAGACTTATCTCGTGTCTTTTGGGGGCAACAAAATTCACGAAGGAATGTAGACAAGTACAGTACATGTTGGCTTAGACGAAAATAATTCCCCCAGGATATGTTCGCTCTTGATATTTTCAAGTTATTACAGAGAACTGAATAAAACTTGCCTCTGGCATGAAAAATTATTTACAATTATTCATTTTTCCTTTTCTTTCCCCTCATTTTTTTCAACTGTATCTCTATTGGAAAAGTATTTAGTATGCTGAAAACGATTAATCTGGATTTGAGAGTATTCAAGGATTATTCAGACAATTTTACCTCGTGAAATTCCCAAGAGTTTCTTAAACTCGGAATTTTATCGTAAATCCGAGATTTATCGTTTACAAATGAGGCAATAACAAAAACTTGATGGGAACAACGAAAAATAATAATAATGAATACCACATTTTCATGTCTCCAATTAAATTGATTGAAGAATATAATATAAATTAATTATTATAAAAGTCTCAAATAAAAAGAATAACGAGAGAATAATAATAATATGAGTGGAAATGAATCTATCTTAGGCAGGATTTAAAAGAAAAATTCATTATGAGATAATTAAAATTAATTGCAAATGGAAATGAAGTAATTGAATCACGTTTTTAAATATTCTTTCAAGTTTTTCATTAAAAAAATCCACATAATAATACTTTTTATCAGAAAACTTTTGCAGTAATGTTAATTTGAGGTGAAAAAAAAGGGAAATAAAGTATCGGTCAGTTTTACAGCATTAATTATTGAAGTTGGAGTCAACTGGGGAATTAAAACTTTTTTTTCCTGAAATTCACTCTGAAAAACTCAACTTTTCCCTTTTCTCCTAAATCGTTAAAAAAAGGAGTTAATTTTTTATGGACAGAAGTTCTTTGAGGCTCAATTCGAATCGAATGTGCATCTCATATAACTTTGATGATTAATGAGTGAATTTCAGAGATATGTACATGAGAATTTTCGGGAGACTCTGTTTATGTGCGCATTATTCAGTCTGATAATCATCAGAATTGGTAGTGAGAAGGGCTTCTCTATTGACTAATGATGAATAATGATTCATGAGCTTTGTATCACTATTACTAGGATTATTCCGGATTTTAGTCATCACTCTACAAAAAATTACGTAATTCCAACTCTAAGCAAATGCGTAATGACATGTTTGCCATATTAATATGAGCCTCACTATTGCCAGATCCACTGGGAACAGCAGTTAGTAACATAACGATATTCGCTTTCCCACTGCTGCTGATGTGAGCAGACAACTTGCCTGAATAAACATGAAAAAAGGAACTTTAATCAGTTGAAAGGCTAGAAAAAGAAGAAGCGCCTGTTTGCAATGAAAACAAGAGTTCTCTGTGAATTTGCACTTCATGTGAAGCATACCTTATTTCAACAAACGAGAATCATTTAATCAACTACTGTAGAGCAAGAAGAAATCGAGTTGAAGTCACGCAATGCATGAAAAAAGAGTTGATGCAATCGAGACTCTGAATCAATACGAATTTCTTTGGTGGTTTATTTCAAACTGCAGAATTAACCCTTGACTACGGTAATTCCTGATAACTTTATAACAGAATAACCTTCCTACCCTTCTATTTCGGAAAATGTGAAGAAATTGATCATAGCCGATTGAACATAGAATAAATAAAGTTTATCTAGGTAAACTGGATTACAATATTTGTAGACTGCAGACAGTCCACAGTGGAGATTATATGATGCAGGAGAACAGAGGTTTTTTCACGTAAATCACTGGAGAAAAAAGCTATTACTCAACGTTGTCAGAGAATAAAAATTCCTATTCACTGTTGACCATCTATTCAACCGCCAAAAGATATAAAAAAGTCACTTTTATCACAGGTTTAAATCCGCTGTGACAATTACTTTATTAATTAAATAAAAGAGATATTGTGATAATATTAGTGAGGAAACCATTGAGGTATTTAATGAAGCAAAGGAGTGTCTCTATGGAGTTTCAATGGAATTTTCTCTCTCTGTATTTCATTTCCCAAATTTATCTGAGGAATTAATGTGATATTCGTTGAGGATGTATTTTGCATCCGTTGGAAATCTGCATAATTCTATTGATGATGAAATAGGAAGTGGGCTTTTGTGAGCTCCGTGAGATTGTCTCCGGTATCTTTACACGTGTTTTCGTGTTTATCCGTACATGAATGATAGATATACGTGCATACGTGATTTCCAGGGCTTCGAGAGGAGAAAGATAAGAAAAATTTCGTTCCATGCTGGTATATTTACACAATGGAGTTTATAGATCAAATTATTTTCTATCCTCGGAGTTTGCTGAATCTAAATCATCATGTAGCAAATTCAATGAAATCGTTTTAACAATTATTTCCTATACCTATAGTTACGATTATTCACTGTTTCTGAGTTATTTTGAAGAATAAAAAATTCCGTCTCTTAAGGAATTAGTTGGCCACTATTCCAATAGAATTTGAGGGAGATTATGATGCTCCAGACATGACTGGACCTCGGTACTTCACCTCGAGCATTGTATACATACCTAGAGCCAAATACATGAGCAAGTAGTTCTGTGGTATGTGCGGTCAGACGGAATGTACACACAGTTGTAACTGGCACATGTGATGCTTATGAAATTCTCCTCTTGCAGGAGTATTTCTGGATTATTTTCACCCTCAACTCAAACAACAACTGTTTTGCGGTTTCAATAAGAGAAAAAAAAAAAAAATTCCGGCTTTTCTATTGATGAAAACATAAAAGTAAATTCAAGAAAAACCAGATTTTTCTTTTGTTTATCAAGAAAATTGGAGATTTGTGCTTCCACTGATTGAATTTCGTTGATGAATAGACTCTTATCACATGGATCTGATGATAGCAGCTTCAATTAAGAGCCATTCATGAAGTGATGAGAGGTAATTCATAACAAATTAATTTTTTTAGAATGATTCACGAGTTAAGAATAAAGGCATGAAATTATGAAATTATTTGATAAAATCAATAGAAAAAAAGGCAGAGGATATTATCAATAAGCCAGAGTGCTTTTGAATTTAAGCATTGTGTTAAAAAAAAATAATAAAGCGATTATATGCTTCACTCCTTTTCTTCAATTATCCTTCATATTGCACCTGCACATTCCATTGTCTCCGCCTTTTTTTATCCTCTGGAAATTCATCACACGATCACAAGCGGAAGAGAAAGAGAGAAACGTGCGAAGAAATATCAGCACTGGAGCTTTTCTTCGCCTTCTGCTCATTCCCGACTCTTTTATATTTTCCCCTCAATTTTTATCGATTATCACATTTCTCCTTACGATATTTTAGCACTTGCCTTATTACTTTTCACGAAAAGAGTCAATACCACTAGCATTGAAATCTCAAATCTAGAAAAAGGAATAGAGAACGACCTATTGTTCATTATAAAAATAATAATAAATATTCTTTTCAAGTGTTAATAGAATGCTTTTTTGTGGAAAAAAAAGGGAGAAAAAGAGCATTTATATTTGCTGCGTATAGGCGCGTGCTTTTGATCGAATCCATGCACTTTATACAGGATTTTCAAAGCGAAAGTTTCAGACACCGGCTATTGGAAAAAATCTCACATAAAATGTGAGCATGTTCATAAAATGCAGGGAAAATGGTTGAGAGAAGTGAGCCATGGCTATTTCCCTTTTTTTTTCCTTTTATTATTCTGTGTTCGATATTTTATGGAATTCCGTCATCATGTTTATCTTTCCTTTTATTCTCGGACATCAAAGAAGATCGATTTAAATATAGAGTGAGTGTGGTATGAGTGATGACATTATTGTCATTCCAATCACGAGAATGTCTGACCTTCTGCCTTGGAATCGATTTTATTAGAGGATTGTATTATTTACAGAAATATCCGAGGAAAAGAAGGAGGTTTTCATCATGAATTTCGAAGAATTCATTTGATTCAACAGAATTGATCAACTCTGATTAACTCATAGAATTTCCTTCAGATCACGTTTCCCTATTTCTAATCTCCCCAACAACAAAGTTCCTAAGTCTGATTGTGGTTAAACATCAGCCACAAGTCCTCAAACTCCTCAATGAACTCTTGAAACCTTTAAGGAAAACTCAAGAGATGCATTTAATATCCTTTTTTCGACAAAAAAAAATCCTCCATAACAAACAAGCATCACGTACTTCCCGCTTTATTACATCAGACTTCTCCCGCAATTTTACAAGGAAAAGGAATGAAATAGAAGGAAATACCTTTGGTGAGACGAGAGACTTGTACAAGAGAAGCTTTATTCCACTCTTGAGTTCTGTTGTCGACAGATGTAATGTCACACGTACTTCTGAGCTTCTAACTTTACATGTCATTCGTTCAAATGCCAATTGAAGAATATCGTCTGGTTTTCTGAACTCTGTTCACATTTCACAGGGGCCACGTCCATCCCACAATGTCATTTCATTTTTATTTCTCAAATTTTCATTATAAATAAACGAAATTCTAGTAAAACTCAAGTAAAATATATTTTTTTTCTATCCTGTGAAGGACTTTTTGAAAAAATTCGACACGTTACTACGTAGTTTTTTCAAAACTTTCGGGCGAGAATTGCCATTCTTTTTTCTTTTTTTTTTAAACAAATGCACGTAAATTGAATTCCAAACAATATAAATACAGCTGAATGTCCTCTTCTACTGCATAAGATACCTTTCACATGCCAACTTCTAAAAGTTCATGAATAAAGCTCTCAACATCTCCAGTTACAAACTCCACTGGCGCAAAATTACTTGTAACACTCTCAATTGTAAACTGAGCACTGATCATCACGCGTAACTAAATATAAACTTGGGAAATTGTTAAAAATCATTAAAACAGAGTAATTTTTATCCCAAATGAGCTCATGTACTTTTTGCATGGACAACGTTTAATCAACTCTCCCAAATTCCCCAAATATTTGTTTATTTCAGGGAATGTGGCCACGTGAGCTTGCAAAACAAATCGATGGCGCATGGGCATGTTGGTAAACACCAGGGAAACTAATTTGTGGTTCTTCACGATTCATCGATTTCACTTGCAATGAACAATCCTCGAGTTCATTGACCCGAGACTGGAAAAATGATATTAAAGAGAAAAATCCACCAAAATAATGCGCAATTCGTGAGTTAATTCATGATTTTTTAATGGATAAATCTGTTCTTTCTATCCACATATTCAGAAAGTGGCAATTGGTGATATCCTTGATGACAAGCATGTAGCTTGTCGAAGTTTACGGCTGCGAATCACACCATGCACTGAGGCTTTGGGGTTTACGACGTCGGCACAGTAGTAGTCTTCGATCGATGAAACGCCCGAGGACTCAGGGATGATGGAAAGAGCATACATCAAGAATCCTATCGATCCTCACCATATTTGTAGAGGATTCTGCTCATTCTGAGCCTCAAATTACGAGGAAATTAGATAAGTTTATTATTGAGTTGTCTATTAGCACACACTTCAATAACTGAATGAATTTTTTTGGAATATTTTTTGAAACAATACATAATAATTCTTTCATATGGTGAAATGGAATAGACAATCCTCGAGAGAATTCAACAACAATGTCAGATATGATTAGAAACACATCATTGATTATTAATACCATCGATAAACTGTCCATCAATATGAAATTCAGTCTCAAGAGAAGAAATAAATAAAATAATTCCCACAGGAGCCATTCTCCTTCATCCTTTTCGGCTTCCCCAAAGTCAGGCTTTACAATGAAACATAACAGACTCCATTTGAACCACTACAATGGAAGAAAAAACAACATAATATATATATATATATATACCGGACCTGCAAAAAGGTGCAAGCTCAGATATATGATAGAACACGAGAATAAAATAAATGTGTGGGCGTGCTTCTTAGAATGTGAGGCCAATATGTCATTCCCAGGAGTAAAAAAAAGGCACACAATCGTTTCGGTTCAGTTGCATCATAATAAATAGTTGGATAAATTTTAGTAACTGAAAAGTCCTTCAAAAATCTCGACAAAGCGTGATGATTACTCCAACATATATATCATCAAAAAATATTTATCCCATCCAAAAGAATTGAGAGAAAGTCGATAAAAAAAACAGAGCTGAAGAGCATTCTCATGTTGATGTCACTGGAGATCGATCACAATTATCTGTACCTTCATACGCAGTGGAGTGAGTGATAATGAGTGAAGAGAATCGAGAAGAAAAATTAGAAATCTATTGTTTTTTTTTTTTTGTCTAAAAAGTGCATGCTTCATTATTTTCATGATCTCATGATGAAGCCAACTCCCTCGAGCCTCTCCGACTTACGAATGTGCTCCAAAAATAACTTGCAACGAGATGCCAGTTAAAAATGAATCAGTTGAACTCTAGTCTCGGTAAATTCGCCTCGACAAAACCGTATATCCCTATTTTCCATTGAAAATTCAAATAAATTGCTTTTTCGGAGGAAAACAAGAGGATCAAGTGAATCAGTGCTTTTGGCAAAGTTCAGAGAGTGGAGGAAATATTTCAATGTGATTCACTGATGGAAGAGTGAGAAATTCCTGAGGAAATCCAATAACATTGAATCTTTGAATGTGAAACAGATGAGAATATGGAGGAGGATAGTTTTTATAGAGCATTGTGTTCATCTGAGACTCTGAGATCCGGTAAAAAGGGATTTTTCCGTGATTTTTCCGAGGCAGTTGAAAATACTGCAGGTGATGCATGGATCCAGTGCACTTTCGCAGGTCTCCAGAGTGACAAGGAACGTGTGCAAGTACTTTTAACAGATACAAGAATAAAGGAAAGTGTTGTGAAGACACTTGATCGGGTTAAACACATTTATCGGGACAAGGATGCTAGAATTTCGCAGTCCAAGAGACTCGAGGGCATCAGATTCTCCTTGGCGAGAGAAAATACGAGGGCTCTGGTACTTTTGAGCCAAGCTGTCCTACGAGCTCCAATTACTGGTAAAGTAGAGTTGAAAAAGAGTTTCCAGAAATTTATCACAATATTTTGTAAATAAAGAGTGAAGAAAAACGATTATTTTCTTCATCTTCAGGTCGAGTGAAAGAGGTCGACGATGGATACAGTTTATCCCTGGCTCTTCTGGCACGTGCTGATGTTCTGATGACACTCGGTGAATGTGAATTTGCACTTGAGGATCTAGACGCTGCTACTAATGAGAATATCCCTCCAATTACACGGTACTGTTGTCATTGCTGATTAGTCCTCAACTTCATCTTCTCATAAATGCTGTACTTAATTCTGAGAGAAAAATTCCTGTACTTTTTCCCTTGAGAGTTTCTGATAACTCAACTTTTGGCATTCACCTAGGGAAATCGCCTGAAAACAACCATCAACTGGACGGTTCAAGATGCTCATCAATAAATCCAGAATTACGTGATGCAATTTTGAGTTGATAAATATTTCTACTGATGTCAAGAGAAACAAGAATACGAAACGAACGTAAACCTTCTTTTTTGGGAAATGGGAGGAAATTTAAATCTATCAGTAACGCTTTTTTTTTCTAACGAATTTTGCAATTCTTTGAATCGAAATTATGATTGGAAATGTTGAAGCGAGTGAATACTTCTTCAATGAAAAATGAGCGATTGAAAGTAAATTTCTTCACGTGTTCTCTCTGGTGACAGCTCCAATTCTCCACATATAAATGGAGTAACTCAATAACCAGTTGCTCTTTTCATTCTCCGGGATATTTCCATCAGAGTTCATTTTGTTACAAGAGATTGAATATTGAAGATTAGAATAGAAGAAAAAAAGGGCACAAGTCGAACTACATTAAAAATCCTCTTTTAAAAAGTTTCGATTCAGTCTATTTCTTCCTTTCAATAGTTTTTCCTAAGAATATCTTTTCATTTTATGAATAATGAATAAAACGTGTTGCAATTTGAGGAACAGTTTTGTCTGCCCATACATACGGGGATCAGAAACTGGGTAATGCACGAGTGTAACGACATGATCTGCATATCAAATAGCACCACAAACTCCATGGCCAACTATTAATGACAGTTCTCTCCAAAGATTTTTACTACAAACTGAAAATATGATTTTGATTATCTCGAGAAGCGTGCTCTATCGTTAAATCTTGCAGGGAATCTGTTCCTCAATTTTACGAGGATTTTGGGGGGGATGAAGATTTCGCTTTTTTATTTCTTGTGCTGAAAATGCACTGGCGAATGTAACCGGGTTAATCCCATTTACTTCTTTTCACCGTATTTTATTACCCAAAGAAACTTGGAATTATTTCCTCGTATAATCAATCCCTTTTTTTCCAGATATTTCATTATCTGAGGCGAAGATATGCTTTCTATCTTGAAATAACGAAAGATGTTGAGGGAAATTTCTAGAGATTCATTGAATTTATCCCCTTTTCTTTAAAGAGCATAAACAGAATAAAAATGAGGAAGAAAAGCATTCTTTCTTCAATTTATATTCTTTTGCTCTTTTTAGGAAGAATAAAAGTATAAAACAATATTGCAAATGCAAATGTCTCTCTTCCAGGAACTTTTCCAAATCGATAAGTGGAGAATGAAAGACAGTCCTCAGGTGCATTGAATCGAAAAATTTAAAGCAGATATCGTTGAATACGTTGACCTCTACATAAAAATAAAAAGAATCCGTTTTCTCTAGAGTTTCTTCAAAATGCATGCCCTTCCAGGCAATTTGTTATCTCTCAGTATTCTGCATCAAACATTACTGGTAAATGGACAAAGTAGTTGAGTCTTGTGGGGAATTAGGATTTCTCGAATTTGCCTTCAAGTTCAAGTGATTATCATGAATGAAGTACTTTTAGGATTGGATTAAAGTCTCAATTCCACTCTGGTGCAATTGGTGTAAAGGCGACAATTGAAATTAAATAAAATTGGATTTTCGAATAACTAGTGCATCTAGTTTTTATATCAATGTTTCATTCTCTTTTTCCATTAACGTGTTTCATTTATAACCCGTAGAATTTCAATTAAATATACTGATATTTGATATTCCGTTATTGGAGGGACAAAAGCAATGGGTGTTTGGTTTTAGCCTTGACTGGAACAAAATCCATTAGACCACGTGATTGGTCCATAATATCGCTAGTTCCCGAGATATTCTCAAAAAAACAATGAAACATTGATGTAATTGCATTGTTTACAGGTGCCAAATTGATTCAAAACTGGTACAATGCCGAAAACAAATGGAAGAATCTAGTAAAACAGTTGCACCATTGAATTCTCCAAAGAGCAGCATCTTTCGAAAACGTAAGTCATCAATGAAAAATTCATTTCTCCAAAAATAAAAAGCACATGTGCTAATATTGGGATAGAAGTTCTTGAAACCTTTCGAAAACATTGTGTATTCCCTCCGCGCCTCAGTGCATGAGCACTCCATTGAGTTCTTTTTGATTCTACTGCTGTTTCGAATCGACACGTCTGTACAGTTAATTGGAAACTATTTTTTCGAATAGAATGAATCACGTCCACCGAACTGAGGAAACTTGGCACATTTCTGCAAATTCAGTAGCCCTAACGAATGAAGAATTTAATGAAGAGACTATCTTCATTAATTCACAGGAAAATGACGAGGAGCCTCTTTCTTTTATATTCTTTAATGTAAATCATAATTATCAGTTTCCTTATGAATACAAAATTTTCAAAGGAAAATTCCTCGATACGCAGTTGGATTATTCAGGATACGAGACTCTTCAATACTCAATATTTACATTTCCGTTATTTCCAATGGGTGAATTTACATAATTTTTTTTTTTCCACGGAGACGAGACATTATTGATTTTATAGTGCTGAAGAACGTCATCAGCATCGAGAGCATTTACCCACTTCCAGATTGAGTGGCGTCACAATTTCATAACGAAAACAACTCGACATGATTGGAGCATTTGTTCGGATAATTTCAAGCATTCACGTAAATTTAATCAATTAATTTCGTTTTCCCCTTTAATACTCATAAATAATTTAAATTGAATAATATCCTTTCATCTCTCGGTAGAATTGAGCAATAAATTTTGCCAGATTAATGACAATATCAAATTCATCAGCACAAAGAGTTCAATCATATCGCCGAGTATTTATTCAGAGTAAAAAATACGTGAATATAGAAGAAAAAAGGGAAAATTTCAAAGGGAGAATCGGGCATTTAGAGAGACCTTCGTGTTACAGCCAATAAAAAGAGGAATCGTAAATAAACGTGAAGTGGACTCGTCAGAGTAGTTTTTAACTGCACATTTTTCACTATCGCTGAGAGCAACCCATCATTCCCTGAAGGATAAGAGAAACTCTATCGATTTTTCACGTACAGATAAAAAGATAGTATCACAATAATTCACTCAGACAAGAATATTCATAGTATAGGAGATAAAATGATGATTCCATTGGTAAAAGGAATCTAAAATCAAAAAAGCCTTTATGATGTTTATTACCAATAATAATCCCTACTATTTCATTAATGTGCATACTGAACCATCATTGGAGGTATCACTGGAAATGTGAAATTCAATATTCTCATACGTACATATAATCATTTTATGATTCACATGGATGATTACATGTTTCATCTGACTACAAAGTTCGTTATTGCTTTTCCGTATTGGGGCAGTTCAGGTAAAATCTACACGAGCCATGAAACCCTATATTTTACTCGAATCTGGGGTTTCAAATCGATCGGAATTGTGGAGAGGCGTGGAAATAGACTATTTTCCATTGAGAAAATGAGTGACAAAATTGAACGCGATGCCCTGTTTATTTTCTTTTTTTTGTTTGTATTCCAGTGTCTCATCTCCAATTCATTCTCCTAACTCAATGACCACCCTGCCCCTCGCCGCGACTTCTCATTTAAACAACTCGCACATTTAATCCCACGAATTCACGAAACGGAATTGTCGAGTGGAAACCACCCATTACACGATACTCAACAACTCGCATTCTCTGGGTGAGTTTCCAATTCATTCCGACCACTCGAAGACAAAGTTTTAATCCACAAATTAAAGCACACTGTCTCCAAATGGAAAAGGTGTGTTTAATCCACTTGATTGAAGATAATTATATTATTCAGTGATTTTTTTTTCCCCCGAATGAAAAACAATGTTTCTCATGTATAACATTATGACAAGAGGATATCTCTGTAAATAAAGAAAGAAACGCCTTTTTTTAGCCTGATGTGGATTAGAGATACTCACAGAAGAATAAATGGCAAAAGGCATCTGTAAAAATCAGAAAAGTTTCAATAATTCAATTAATTTTTGGCAATAATGTGAATATCTGGGAATTAATTTTAATGGTTACTTAGAATTTAATGGCGGAGAGGACTGAGGTTCAATGCACGTATTCCATTAACATTATACTTACTGCCCATTAACCCAATTACAACGAAGCTATCTTCGTATTAACAAGTGTGCTTACCGTTAGGTGAATGAGGGAGAAAGGACGAAACTACAAGCTCTTCACACGGAATTTAATTATCATTATTGAACAATGAAGAAATGACGATCAGAACTACTGTGTATGGAAACTGACAACGCCATATAACAGAGAGTAAACAGTGGATGCCCACGTTCTCTGTTATCAAAATTTTGTAAAGTAATTAAACTCTTCCCCTTATTTTTCTTTATTCTACTACAAATACTTCAGGAAAAACGCTTGAGTGCTCACTTTGATGAAAATAGTGGAAAATGAGAGAAGAATTAGTTACTCAAGGCTTTAAACATTGTTTCTTTTAAAATATACGGAAAATTAATTGGAGAATACGTTTTTTTTTTTTTACTGAACGATTAAATTCTTGACCCGTTTTTTTTATTTTCAAAGAAAAATATATTACTCACCACTGCATGCAGTCAAGGGCAGCAGAACACCTCTCCGTCGACAACTCTTTCCCGCCGAAACTGTGATGCGTCTCTCCTGATTAGCGGGGATTCAGCACCACCATCAGAAATTGTAGCACATCCTCACTTATTATTCACTATTCACTATTCACTATTCACTATTCACTATTATTATTATTATTTTATTTTATTTTATTTTAATATTATTTAATTATTATTTATTTTATAATGAAGCTAACGTTATTTTTCCTTTTATTACTGACCGGCACTTCTGCCCATGCGGCCATTTTGACTTTCAACTGCTTCACTTGGGAATAAAGCACTATAATGCTGTAAAGTTCTCAAAATTGAGATAATTCTTTCCCGTGCAATCACATTTTCACCATTACAGATTCAGTAGATAAATTAAACAATTAAGTACGGAATTTTTAATATTTAACTATTCTTCTGTTTCCTCAATGCCGAACGAATTAATTGGATGCGTTCTACGATGGAGCGCGCGTTAACATGTCTTCCCGCACGGACTCAATCATAGCAATGACACCAGACGCCTCTCCCCCACTCCTCCCGCGCCCCTTTCACTTTACTTCGCAACAAAGGAATATGATTTTTCAATCGAGATAAATGTCTCTATACAATCAAATCCCTGTCGTTACTAATCAAATGAATAAATTAAATAATTACGCATGTCTTTTTCAATATTTAATTATGCTTACGTCTTTTCCAATGCTCAATAAATAATTAATAACTTTATTTCACAAGTAAGCTCACGCCATCCTTCCGTCTCCAACTGCACACAATGAGTGATAGCCTGACTGCCCATCACCTCTCCCCCACCATCTCTACCGTCAATTGTTTCACGGACGCTCGGGCCAAAGCGAAGGATTACCGCCAAAATTATAATTATTAATTATTAATAGTTTTATTTGATATAAAGGCTCACATTATCCTTTCTTCTACGATTACAGACAGTCAAGTGGCAGTGTAGGTGGCGCTCCCTTCTCCCCACCACACCTCTTTCCCTCTCAACCGTCACTGACTCCCGCCAAAATAGTAATCATTCCTGCCTCAGTCACTGCAATTCACACATGACGCTATTCGCATATTTTTTTTATACGCAATTAATTGAACTAATTAACTTTTCAATAATTACGTAAGTATTTCTGAAGTAATTTCATTAAATTCTCATTAATTCATTAATGCATGGCGCAATAAAGTTTCTTCTCATCAGTTTTATCAAGATATCTCGGAAACTAAGCGAGATAGAAAAATTCTTGTAGACAACTTTTCTGTAGAGAATTACAAGGGCTACAAAAAAGGTTATGACAAAAATTGCTCTATCTCGCTTAGTTTCCAAGATTTATCTCAAAAAGGCTGATCAAAAAACAAAATTTATTTGTCTGACAGTTTAATACTCTTGAAAATAATGAATAATTTCATAAAAACAATTAAGATAATAGAATAAAACTGTTGTGAATTATTGCTAAGAAATTCTCTGAATTTTTTAGCAGAAGAAATTCTCTAAAAGACTCTTTCATTAAAACTGAGATGAAATTTTCTTCTTCACGTTCTTGCAGAAAAATAATCTGAATTTTTCCGTCTCCTTCTCTATTGCAGCTGTTCCACCAGAGTTAACTGATGGTCCAAATTCAGAATTTCAAGGCTTATCAAAACTCGTTGAAATTCGTGAAACGAGAGACGAGGGAAAACATGCAGTCGCATTGAATTCAGTGAGAGTTGGAGATGTGCTTGCTACTGAGGCACCATTGGCTTCTTGTCTCTTACCCGAGCATTATGGTACACATTGCCATCACTGCTTTGTCAAGTGAGTCTCGAAAACCTACGAAGAAACTTTTCAGTCACGAAAACTTATGACGTTTCTCTGTATCAGATGTTACCATCCCATCTTGCATGTCATCCACGTCTTCAAGAATACATGTCGAGTTTTTTACAATGCCCTAGAGATGATGAAAAAAAGTGTTGAGATTTCAACAGAGCTTATTGAGGATTTCCCATTGGAAACTAGGAAAAATATTTGGGATAGATCTTTCGGAATTGCCCAAGAATCCTCCTTCTACCTCGTCTCCATTAACTCTCTCAACCAAGGCTTCGAATTTCTCAGAATAATTCAACTTACCATAAACCCTTGTACACTAAACATTACCCCAAGAGCTCCAATTTTCATTAAATGGCTCTGGAGAATATTCCATACCCGTCCTCGAATTTCATACACTGCATAAACCTTCTCGTCAACTCAACACGGATTAAACTACCTCATGTTTACAATGCATCATATCTCAGAAAATTCCAAAGCCCTACACTCAAAACTCCAAATTATCAGAATTATCCACAATTTGAATACCAGAAATTTGTGAAGAAAAAAGGGCAAAGTATGAGAGTCCTGTCCTCTCATAATTAAACTCAGACGAACTTTTGCCTGATGAAAGAAAACTTCTATTTACTTCTCCTTTTTTTTCCTCTACTTTCATCTCTTTCTTTTTGTCCTTGTAGATTGAGAGCACCAGTTGGCTGTCCATTTTGCAGTACTGTGGCATTTTGTGGAAGAAAATGCAGGAACGAAGCAGCAGAGACTTATCACAAATACGAATGCAAAATTCTGGCTCTACTCATAGGTAAAGCATAGAGCACCAAAGGGAAAATTTAATAAATCATCGTGATTTTCAATCTAAAATCCTTTGTTTCCCCTTGATACTCGAGTTATTCGAGCAGACGTATAATTTAGTTAAACAAGGGCTTGTTTCAAGTTTACATAGAATTTCTGATATCTACTATGATAAACTTTGGAATATTTGTTGAAACAATTCTAGTTTATGAAATAATTTGACAGTTTATCCTTGAAATGAGAGTATGAAAATGACATTTAACTTAAAATAATGAATCATAAAAAAAGAATCTAATGTTTGTTAAATTTATTTTGTAAATTAAAGATCTCTTTGCTTTTTAGGATCAGGCATGAGCATTCTCAGTATGCTGGCTCTTCGAATGGTGACACAATCTGGACTAGAAAGTTCCTTGAAACTCCACCGCCAGTGTAATGACTCTTTCTGTACTCAGGAAGTTGTTTTGGAGAAGAAAGAAGGCCATATAAGTAAATCAGCAAAGCGGCGACTCAGGAAAAAAAAACTCATGGCAAATGGAGTACAGAACAAGTGCATTCAGGAGTTGGATTCAAGGGCTTACGAACTCATTACCCATAAATCCTTCAGATCAGCAAGTGACTTTTTCCAGCGTACACTCATGGCAGCTTTTCTGCTCAAGTGCCTGACGATTGTTGGATTCTTCGAAAATACGAGAGGAACTATTGGTGAGCAGGATGAATCTCACAATGCTTTAAGCTTTTTGTACATTTATTTTTCTACTAAAATATCGGAGATTTGCTTCTTTGAAATTATTCCATCTTCAAATATTCATTTTAAAAAATCTGAAAATAATATTCACATTATTTCCGCTTCAAATAATTTTTTTCTTTATGAACTTCTTTTTTCCCTCGACAAAGAACTCAACAGCATACTAATGAAAACTCTCCAAAGCTTTTTGCACTTCAACTTCTAGAGATGAAAGAACAAAAAAAACCTTATTCTACATAATATAATTCTCTATTCTTCCTCAGAGT
This sequence comes from Aleiodes testaceus, assembly GCA_963565655.1. Classification (NCBI taxonomy): domain Eukaryota; kingdom Metazoa; phylum Arthropoda; class Insecta; order Hymenoptera; family Braconidae; genus Aleiodes; species Aleiodes testaceus. The sequence continues at coordinate 77,097 of OY751414.1, forward strand.
CACCAACAGACGAAGAAATAATTGTGGGTTCACTGCTTCTGCGCAATCTCCAATTATTACAATTCAACGCTCACGAAATTTGTGAAGCACGAAGTAGTGTGAAACATCGGTTCCGTGGTAACAAAACTGTCTATCTTGGGATTGCGATTTATCCGAGCGTAGCCCGTTTCAATCACGATTGTTATCCTGGTGTCACAAGGTAAACACGTGCTACTTTATATCAATGGAGAATTTGCTAACTAGGATCCACAATTTCACGCTCTCTGATAATTTTCTGAGCTCTTGAGGTTTCCGTGACAATGGACGATTTAGTCTGTTCGTGACTTAATTAATTCCGAAATTCATATTGTACAAATTTATTATTGGATTATCCAACGAAATATGAAACTTTCATTTAGTTTTTTTTTTTTTTTCTGCCAAATATCGGAAACTCTGATTGTTTTACAGGTATTTTGCTGGTCGAGACATAATTATACGAGCTACGAGACCTTTGAAGCCGGGGGAGACTGTGGCAGAGAATTATGGCCCTATATTCACTAAGAGGAGTTTGAAGGAGCGACAAAGGACACTCAACGGTCGCTACTGGTTCAAATGCACTTGTAAAGCCTGCGCCGAAGATTGGCCGGGTTTCGATGACTTGATGGATTACCCTCCACGTTTCAGGTGCGGTTAATGTAATTTGAGGATGCTTGAATATTAAATCTGGCCGTCAAAGTGCCGTCGCACTCAATCACAGAGAAAAGTAATGGTTTCAGTCCCTTATTTTTTTCAGATGCACAACAACCGGATGTCCCGGTTTACTGACCCAATCACCAAAGGGCAGATATCCAACAAAATGCACAATTTGCCATAAAAAAATCAATCTAGAAAAGAGCATAGCTGCTCTCGGTGAATGTGAGGAAAGCTATAAACTCGGTTTTATGAGTATGGAGAATGAAAAATTGGAGGATGCTGTACTTCATCTAACGGAAGGCCTCGAAAAGTTTCACATGATTGCATCGGCACCTCACAGAGAAACCCATCTAGCGGAAATCGCATTGGCAACGTGCATGGCAGAGAGTGGAAATACATGGAATCTATCACGTGAATAAAATAAATCAATATTTATTTTAGAATAATCAATTTCTCATTCGAAACGTTGGAGGAAATGTTTTCTATTTAAATTCCGTTCATTATCAATTGCGAGTAATCTTATGGTGGGGGAGAAGAAATTAATTGGAGTAGTCCTATCAATAATAAACATCATTTGAAAATGGAGAAATGGGGGATTACCCATTCCATTTGAAATATTCATGGAATGAGATTGTAATTTGTAGGGAATAGAGTAGTGAAAATTGTGTCTGGTATCGTCGGCACATGTGTTCACACTTGAGCAACTGCCGCAATGATGTCGTTAAATATTTGAGCTTTATGAATTTCGTAGATTCACTGTCGTTTCATTCTGAAAAGAGATGGTGATGAGGAATTCGAAATATTTGGGAAACTAAGGGAAATTGAACAATTTCCAAAGAGATCTTTCCTGTAGACAATTTCAAGAGTTACAAGAAATATTGGCGATAGATTTTTTTTGACGATTCCATTGGAAAGCTGAGGAAATTTCAGGCGGAAAACATGTGTCGAAATTAATTTTTTCGATTTTTTAGAAAATTCGATTTTTTTCACCCAGATTTGAAGGGGTTTACCTTGGAAAAATTTGAAAAAATCACATTTTTGGCAATATCTCCGGCTCTATTTGCCGTAGCGCATTGGGGTTGCGCTTAAATTGAAGGTCTCATCGTCCCCCATATCTCCCCCAAAAATCATAGATTTTTATCAAAAATTGCAAATGTTACAAGCCATTTTATGAAAATTAGTTTTTGGCTCATAACTTTTTGAATTTTGAATAAAAATCGATAATTTTTGGGGGAGATGTGGGGGACGTCGAGACCTTTAATTTAAGCACGACCCCAGTGCGCTACGACCAATAGAACCAGAGATATGGCCAAAAATGTGATTTTTTCAAATTTTTCCAAGGTAAACCCCTTCAAATCTGGGTGAAAAAAATCGAATTTTCCAAAAACTTGAAAAAATTAATTTCGACACATGTTTTCCGCCTGAAATTTCCTCAGCTTTTCAATGGAATCATCAGAAAATTGCTATCTCCAACCGTTCAATCAGAATGGCTATTCTACCCTGATTTTCTCTATTTAAATGATTCTAAGGAATTGAATAAATAAAAAAGTCCATGATGTTTCATTTGAATTTTTACGATTTTTTTTTCTTTAATTTTCCATTTTTTTATAATGCACATGTTTCGTGAAAAAATTAAATTCCATTTATGAAAATTATTATTTAGAGCTTCAATGTTTCGGTACAAAATTCACTGGGCAGTAGGTAACGTTCTCATTAATATTAATGAAACAATTACTGCCACATTCAACGGATTTTTTTTTTCATTTTTAAAACTCTCAATTTGTTTTTGTCCAAAGGGGACTCATTTATCATTCAAATAAGCCCAGAAAAATTCATCATTCACAATTTGATAATATTCCATCGAATGAATATTAAATGCTTCCGAATTTCTTCATAGTCCCCCGATTATTATCACTATTCTTTGTAATCAATATTTTCTTTCGCACTCATGTAAAATGCGAGTGAATGAATTAAAGATTAATTGACTGTTTACAATTTTTCCCTTTAAATTCATTATTTTTTGTTTTCCTGAATTTCCAAAAAGAAAAAAATCTGAAAAGAAATGATTTTATACAGAAAGAGAAAGGCGAGAGGTTTCTTCATTCATTTCTTTCACATTAGATAATAATTCCGAGACTCTAACGATCACTGGATCTCAAATTACGTGTATGGAAAAAAGCGGCGTGTATCTTGTGTCTCTCAAAATTTTATCAACAATTCAATTACCTCTCACCCCTCTTCCCAATTAAATATTTGCGTTCATCCGCAAACACCACACTGGACATCTTGAAAAGCCTTTTTTTCATCTGAATTATTATTAGAAAGTAAGAAAAAAAAAAAAGAAGAGATTTTTATCCAGCCTACCTGACCCGAACGAATCCCGGACTCATTCAAACAAATTGATCTTTTATATTTCGTCTCAAGAAAAAAAGACGCAAGTCCTATGCCTATACATAGCACTCAAGCGCTTCTCTTTCTGAGGCAATTCATTGTTTAATTTTTTTTTTTTTAATTTCGTAGCATTAGATTTCAGTCAACACATGCATTGTACTTTTTCGCAGTCAGTAATACATTTTTTTTTAAATCTTAATTTCATATTCTTCATCTCTTAAACACTCTCATGCAAGCTTGACATTATTTTTTAATTCTTTTATTATTAATGTTGTTTAATTAATAATGGTTCCTCTTCTACGGTGCATCAGGTTGAACCCCGTGATTACGTTAATCACGTAATATCATTTGAATTTAAAGAATTATAACGTAATTACGAGGTCACAATTTCATAACTCACACGGTTTTTTTTTTAGCAATTTTTTCTTCTAGATATTATGCATCCACTTTGTTATTATTCCGTTTAAAAGTTTTTAATCATCAAACGCTAAAAGTTAATGAAAAATAATGGGATTTAAGGATAAAAAATAGGAACACACATCCTCGACTGAAAGAAAAAGATATTCTTTCTCAATTATTATGTTTTTCTGAGGAAAACACGTGAAATTGTGGAAATTTCGTTTTTTTTTTTAGCTAAAAAAATAAATTAACAAAGTTTTTTTTTTATCGAAAAAAAAGCTTGTAGATTTCATTTTATTTTTGTGATGTTACTACAGACTAAAATTTAAAAAAAAACTTCATGCAAAAGTGTATAAATTCTCTCATTATCGTAGTATTATTTTCTTTTCTTCGTGTTACTTTTCCTTTTCTTTTTTTCAATACATGTTACTACTTTTGACAGATCGTGATTGGATTGTCAATCGAATCAACAAACATTTGTACAATGACATAAACCCCAGTGAAATTTGATGCGAAAGGAGACGATTTTCGACAGGCATATCTGTTGAATTTGATATCATAGTGCATACATATATATGCATATATATAATTTTGCAATGGATATTGTATTTATGCAGTCAGGAAATTATGCAAATGCCACTTGGGGGATATCGTCATGCACATGTTTGTAAAACGGGTAAACAATTCACAATTTAGTCCAATCAATAATTTCGTTAAGTGCGGGACCCTCCAGGGGTCGTCACTGTGTTGAATTATCAACTATTAAAAATATACAATTGAGTCAGACAATATATATTTTAATTAACAATGATTTTTCCGCACAAAACACCGATTTTAATCAGATTTTTCCAATTATTTTATTCACAAATGAATTTATTTTCCATTATTTTCAAGATATATCGAATATCTTAAAAATTGAGAGCCAATTTCTATTCATCATTTGAATGCAAATTTAAATCAGAGAAAAATAATTCAACACAACTGAACGCAAAATTCATTTGAATACAGAAAAAGAAGAAAAAAAAAACAAGAACTAAACACACCACGATCTCTTTGTTTAGCTATTATCTGTTTACCCGTCTGAAGTATTGATTTTATCCTTTCTTTTTCTCTTTATATAAATTAAAAGAAAAGGCTTAAATTATTACGGGAAATTTAAATTTTACATATGTTTACAATTTCGCATTTTATTTCTACGTGTTTTCATGATTTTCCCACTTTTATCAAGAAAATAATAATTATGCAAATTCTTCGACACTCGCATTTTCTTAATTGGTTGTTAATAATTAGTTCGGAAAAAATCATTTTCGTGGGGGAGGGAAGAGTGTTGAGTAGTTTTTCTGCAGATATTCAAGTTTGTTTGTTTGTTCTTTTTTTCAATTTCGTATTTCTTCTTTATTGTTATTATTATATTGTTGTTAACTTTAAATGTTGCTGCTGCTTAATGTTCGTGATGTTAATATGCCGCTGCTTCTTCGGTGTATAACGGGTGTTGGTGTTATCAATTCTATTCTATTTTATTTATGTTTTTTTTTTTTTTTTTGTATTTTTATCATTTTTCTTCTCTTCAAAATTGAGGAGTGGTGATACGTGGTAGTTTTGGGGAATTATTTCTGTTAAGCAGTGCTTTCCGTTGTGGTATTCTGTACTGGCTGATTTTCCTGTAAAATTTCGTAGAAAACAAAAAAAGAAAAGATAAACAATCGGACATAAAATATTCTAAATTTAATGAAAAATTCAATCTCACACACACTCTCAATGAACGTAAACTAGATTCAAGCCGAAAAGAAAGAGTTTTCGGGAATTTTTCATCGTGAAAAAAAAAAAAAAAAAAAAAAAAGAATGAAGATGAATAATGAATGTAACTACAATAATTTAACTTCGTATAATGACTGGCCGTTCTTTTCCCCACTTTAAATTCCAAAGCAAGCTTTGTAATCTGATTCAATTACTCCAAGTACATTTATTCCAATTTCCATTTCAACTTAGAATAAACGACTGAAAACTAATTGTAAAAGTGTGTAACAATTACCTACTGAATCATGCGGAGATTAATTTTATTAAATTAGAGAAAAGGAAATATTGCTAATTGTTCATTAAGCAGAGTGAAAATAAATAGAAATAAATGAAAGAAAGAGTTTAAAAATAGGAATTAATTAATAGAACGAAAGAAAATAAATTTTACCTGAGGAGCAGGGGCAGCAGCTGGTGCATCCTGATCTTTACGTGCATCCTGATCCTGCTTTCCGCCTGACTTCTGCTCCTGCTACAAATAGTACAAAGAAAACGTGCAAAAAGTGTCGTCTAAATTCTACAATTGTTCTGAGAAAAAGAAATAATTATAAAAATAAAAGAGAACACAAACACAAAGAAGGAAAAATAGAGTTAGAAATTGTCTACTAATCTGCAACAATACAGAGTGAGGGATAATAAGGAATTTTTTTATTGTTTTTTTCAACGATTTCTTTAGATTTTTGATAGTAACATTTTTTCAAAAAATGTTCGCAGTAATTATCGCATATTGACGGTAATAAATTGTCAGTGTTTCAGTAGTAGTATCGACTCCACTATTGAGAGAATATGAATGAAAAAAAAAAGGGGGGGGGGGGGGGGGGGAATAAAATCATCGGTTGAAGGCACTTTATCGATACAGGAAAGACCGCACTTAAGATTCAGCCCGTGCTTTAACGAGAATAATGGAGTTTCATTACCCCGAAACAAATTCAATATTTTATGTTAGTGAATAGTGGCATCAGCTTCATTATGTGTCAATGTTTAATTAAATTGCGGATTAATTAAGCTTCCAATTAATATTTTGGACATTTGAATAGACTGGGAAAATTTCCATTAGTTTAAAAGAAAATAATAATAGCATTTTCATGATAAATTAAATTACTTTGAATAAATTCACCAAATGTCCAAAGCTATTTCAATCGAATTAAAGCAAAATTTTCTGAGGACTTTTCGGATAAAATTTGTTTGAGTATTATATTATTTTTAACGTATCGTGCAGTAGCGACAGTTGATTGGAATTGATGGACATGTCTATACCACTGGACATTGTGCTATCCCATTTGATACCTTCCCAACCCCCAGCCAATCACCTAACACAATGGATGTATGATTTTTCTCTCACTCTGTCTCTCATGATAGAATGAATGAAATTACATGATTCCCTCTCTCGTTAGTTTCAGGCAAAAATTATGAAATGGACGAATTTTCATGAACAAAAAATAAAATATTTCGAAATATTAACAAACCTGGAAATCTTGCATGCGTACTCGTAGTACTCCTCCACCTGTACTTAATCGCAGATTGTTGCCACGGAAGAAGCGACGTGGTCCACGTGCTCCACCGCGTCCACGCCCACGTCCCCGTCCACCGCCGCCTCCACGAGCTGGTGCTCCTTGATTACCTTCACCACCTTGCTCGCCCTTGTCATACCGATTATCCCCACTATCACCTCCATTCTCATTCTGATTTTGTTGTGGTGGCCCTGATCTACGTCCACGGTAATAACCACCTTCAAAATTAGGTCTTCGTGGTCTGTAGCGTCTTTGACCACCGCCTTCATTCTGCGGCTGAGTATTCTCCTCGATTTGTTTATTTTCACCTGCAAAAAATAAGAAACAATTTAAAAAATTCAATTAAATCTGATCAAACATACTGAAATAAATTCTTTTTTTCTCTCAATTTATTTTCTCTGTAAATAACAAATATTGTTTGCCTCAAACAATTTTTTTTTCCACGGATTCTCTAATAGTGCGAATTTTAATTGAGGGACTTCAAACAAACTGAAAAAAATGTTCTCAGCATTTGAATGTTTGAATTGAAAGCTTCTATTTACCACTTCAATGAATAAAACTCAATACTTCAAATAAATTGAGTATTTTTCCGATACAGTTTTCATTTTTATGTCAACAGTTCCATTGAATTTTGGAGCTTCCACTCAATCTCTCGTCATTTATTCAATTAAAAAAAAGAAAAAGCCCAATCATTTTATTCCTTTTACGTGAAAGACTCAATTATTCATCTCTGAACTCAATAAAGTTTCATGCAAGAATAGAATATTTAATAGAATCGATTTACTTCGATTACTGAATCAACTTTGTTCGTAAAAATGTATGAAATTTAATTTTTAGCATCAGTTGAAGTTAAGTCCATTGGAAAAATATCCAATTTAAAAAGTTTGAGGAGTTTTAGATGAAAAATCAAAAGTTTAAAATTTTTACGGAGAAAAGAGAAATTGAGACGATTCAATTTAAAAAGAAAATTTTGAGAAAAATAAAATTAAAAAATGGAATACGTGAAAGAATTGTTGAATAAAAAAGGGGTTTTAAGGACAGGAAATTAAATTAGCACCTTCTCGAGGTCTACGCTGGGGCTTGGAAGCCACACGCTGCCTGTAGTACCACGCACGGTAATTACGACGCTTGTCAGCGGCGTATGGTGAGCCCTTTACTGGCTCACCATCCGGTCCTGTCACATTAGCTGCTTCATGACCCTTTTCACCAATAACCACGTCAAACTCCACAACTTCGCCATCTCCAACGCTCCTCACTGCCTTTTTCGGGTTGTTCTTTACAATGGCCGACTAATGAACAAAAATAGAGTATCAATTTCACGTCAATTAGCTCAATAAATAGAAGAACGAGGAAAAAAAGTACTTACTTGATGGACAAACACATCTTCTTTGATGTCATTCCTGAAACAGAAAGTAGAATCAATTCAATTTGTCTAAAAACTTGATATTCTTTAAAAAAAAGGAGAGAAAGAAGCTATAATATTCCTTGTAAAAATAAATTACGACATGCGGTAGGACATTGTGAGATTGAGGATGAGCGGGTGTATTAGATGGGCGGGGTATGATCATATCAACAGAGTGAATTGCGACCCTCTCAACCAAACTGCGTGGATATCTATAGATATACAGAAAGTATCCCGTGAAGCTGCAGAGTAAAGCACACACACAGCCGGAAGGTCATTGAACTCACTAGCGCGTCCTGTACATGGAAAATACTCGTAGCAAAACGCCACACAGCTGCTTGGCTCTCGTTCTACCGCAGGGCTTGACATGCGCCCACCCTCCATTTACCCTAAGCCCACACAGCCAAAATGCCTCTTTTTCTTTCCCCAATTTCCCCCATAGCCCAGCATTTTTACCAAGTGCCCTTGCAAAACATCTTCCCGATGTAATGCGTCTTAGACTTTTGGTCTTTCAAAATATTATAAATTTGTGTTGAGAAAAAAATCGATTTGAAAGCTACATAATCGCTCATTTTATTTTTTATTATCATCTTTATCCTCCATCCTACTCTCACCCGTGATTTTCCGGGTTCATTGCTCTCGTACGAGATAAAATTTACGTCCCTTTGAAGAAGAGCAGACAAAGTATGGCAAAAGATTTTATGTTAGTGAAATAATCGCAATGAGTCTCCCCTCATTTTCTCTTTCTCAGGCATAAATTCCTGTGAACTGGAATTCAATCGATGTACCTAATTGCTGGGTGCTCGACTTGACCATGGCTTCACTACGTGTTTGACTTCATAAACTAGTTCAACTAAGGTTTCCGAATTCTCGTGGTAAGTGCGAGTAATGAGAAAAGCAGGATCCATTCGAAAATTGGGAGAAATGTTAATTTGCAGAAATAAGAATAAAGAGAGAATAGGAAAAAAAAAGTAGAGACAAAGAAGATAGTTATCACGGACCTGTTGATAAACCCGTAGCCACTTTTCACGTTGAACCACTTCACAGTCCCGGTCACTTTGGTAGCTGAAACAGTAGCAAAAGAAAAAAAAAGGTCAATTACAAAATTATGAGTAAATAATTGCATTATCTTGGGAATTAAAAATTAACATTCAAAGTGTTAATTAATACTGATGTTGATGGAGATTTTTTCGGGAACGAACGATTGAATCTGTAATTAAAGTAAAAACCAACAAATTGATAATTTACTGTTTTCCCCAACTACCAAATCGATGAGCACAAATTGAATAATTCAAACAGTATTATTGTTACCCACATTCGAGCAGGGATTAGCAAATTGTGGAACGGAGGGGATAAATAATCCCCGACTAATAGATGAACTCTCGACATCATGTAAACAACGGGATTTTCATAACAAAACGACTGCGAAAACACTCGGGCGAATTGTTTTACCTTAATCATGAGTTTTTCCCAAATATCTCATAAACTAAGCAAAAGCCAAATCTTCTGAGATATTTTCGAAAAACTAATAACAAAAGTAAATCAATTTCATTTGTTTTTATTCATAATAAAAATGATCTCAACAAATGAATAAAGATAATGCCTTTTGAACAAATTAATCAAACGCGATGAAGAGTGAGAATTTCTCCCAGATAAATAAACAATAAAAAATAACATAAACAAAAACATTTGAGGTTAGATACGTGGCTGGAATAAAATAAAAATTAAATGAAAAAAAGAACAATAGCTCGAATCGCCGGCATTTTACTTTCGGAGCACGCCTCATTCTTTCATAAAATTTTTGGAGCCTTCTAGACGCAGTCCCTGCGAATTAACGAAAAAAAAAATTTAAAAAAAACAGTGACACAATGCCACCTCTTTCCCTCCGATTTCTCAATACCCCTTTTAAGAGCCCGTACTCCGCAATTGCCCGTCGAGCATGATAAAAATAGTCAAAATTATTTGGAGGTAAGTGAAATTTACAAAAGAGAGTGGCTTCCAAATTAGTCGCGTCTGTGCGTCATAATGCCGGGTTAAATTCACCATAAAAAATGAAAAATTCTCGAAAGATTGCTAAATTACAAGCAAATAAATATAATCCATAAAATACTTGTTTTCATGTATTTTTTGAGTATTATCGGGATGATTTTTATTTTGATAATCCCCGGCACGCCGGCCACATGGCTCGAGCGTGAATTGGGCGCCATTACGGGTAAAAGACGACGATAAAGAAAAAAAAGTGCACGAGTCCCCCAAAAATAATGCAATTCACAGGAATAAAAGGCACGAATTAGAAAAGTAATATTAATTAATAAAAAAACTTACCGATGACCATTTTTTGTTGCTGGTTAGCCTTGAGTTGTTCGGGCTGTTTTTCCGGGTCAGCCATGGTGGTGGTGTTAGGTGTTAGACACGCCGCTGCCGAACCTAGATGTTCCCGTCCTTCTGGTTGTACTGTTGGTTCCCTTCTAATGTTCCCAACATGGCTGCGGCAACCAGGCGACCATACCAAACACACCTATCATGGTACGCCTTCTCTCATTGGTCCATTTTATCATCCGCTGTAGATTCACAGCCAATTGGAGGTTACAACTCAAATATATTAGTGAAAACCTGCAACTACCCACACGCATTTTCACACACAAGAAAGAGACAGAGATAGAAAAGGAGAAATAGCACGCTTTGGTGGCGCAGCTGTCGTTATCAAATCCTCAAAATTTCTCCCAATTATTATCATTATTATTATTAATTCATTTTAGGCTGAGTTTTTGATTCTCAGGTTAGCGTAATCCGAGGGTTAACTTAACTCTCGGAATGCACTAATTTTTTATGAAAAATTTAATTATTTTAGGCACTGGACTTTATTATCATCCAAAGAAAAATAAAAAAAACTCGGGAAGCTCACAAACACATTTCGATTTTAGTTCCTGAGGATTTTAAGAGATGGCGCCACTAGTAAAGGTACAAAAATCTAGGGATTTCTGGGGATTTTCGGTCGCGCCCTCTTACATCATTTTCAAAAAGAGACAAATTGCAAAACTGGCTTTACTACTTGATAATAAAAAAATTTAAAAAATATGGAATCGTTTGTGAATTGATTGGTGGTGATTGCCATTTAGTTTTTATTGTTTGGTAGTTAATTGTTTAATTATTATTAACCAAATCTACCCATGCTTTTCAATGACAAATGAGAAGTGGAAGCAGAATGGTTAAATAATTAATACCAAACGATTATAATTAATTACCATTTATTAACAAACAGAATACAACAATATACAATGTTCTTTATTTCTCTTTGGATAATAATAAAGTCCAGTGCCTAGAATAATTAAATTCTTCATGAAAAAATTAGAGCAATCTGAGAGTTAACTTAACTCTCGGATTACGCAAACTCGAGAATCAAATACTCAGCCTCAGGAGGATTTATTTTTGAGAAAATTCTCGATACAATGAACATTTCATTTTACATTTTCCAGGGTTTTTCTTTTTTTCCTTGCAATTTTTGAGATTTTTTCCATTTATAAGTAAATATTCTGTACAGGTTTTCATTTCAATTCATTAATACAGTAATTGCTTTTTTTATTTTCTTAATTAATTAAAGATATTACGGATTTAAATCATTGATTTTTCCGCTATTTTTCATCATTGAAATCGTTGAGACATTAAAAAAATAACAAATACCAACGGCTTATACATGATTATTATTTTAATTACATCTGACAATTTTTTTTTACAAATTATAAAAGAAAAATCAATGAAACATTACAGTCAATGTAGAAAATTTCGAAAAATGACTGTAATCATAATAATTTGTTTATTTTTAAGAATTTAAAAAATTGACAGATGTTTACTGATTTAATTATATCATTTAATAATTTTAATGATTTATTAGACTATGACATTAGTTAAATGCCTAATCACCTGTTTTTTTTCACAAAATGTGTTACATTATTTTCTTCTTACGCAATTTTCTGTTCATTAATTCATTTAGAAGCTAATTTTCATGGAATCTGTTAATTTTTATCTCATTTTTAAGATTAAACAGTCCATTATTTAATTTAAAGTTGTTCTGACTCGATTAATTCACGTGGAATAATATATAAAATTGCTTCAATAGAAGCAACAGTCATGTACATTGAATTATATTCTAAATAATTTAAAAGAAATTTCACCTAAATCGAGACAATTTTTTCATTACTTTGTAATAATTATCTCAAAACGTGATTAATACGAGTCACAAGCAACTTTCTTCATCTCAATCATCTTCATAATAAATTTTTCTTCAGAATAATCATAATAACAAACTGAATATAATCCACTTAATCTTATTACTGTTAATGTAAATTATTTACTTAAAGAAAATTATTAATTATGGTATATTAATTTTACATTCTCCATCATCTCTGCTTTCTTGCTTGACGCGTTGATCTTGAACGTGGAGCTGTTGAGCCTGAGCCAATGCTGAACATACCACCACCACTACCACTGCCTCCAAATGCCGGTGATGGAGATGAGAAACTTGTGCCAGGTGTGCCTGAAGGAGGAGCAGCTGCACCACTAAAGTTGAATCCACCTGAATAAAATAATTCATTAATTAAATAAATTCATCTTATTTTCCCAGATTCCCGATATATCCCAAAGAAATTGGTAAACTCACCAGCTTGTGGAGTTGTGCTATTGAATTGGAATCCAGTGTTCGCCCCTGTACCTCCAAACGAGAACATCGAGTTTTGCTGCGGTTGAGCTTGCGTCGAAGTCGAAGGCGCTTCTCCAAAGGCAAATCCACCTGTACTGTTGACACTGCTTCCAAATGCAGGTGCAGAAGCTCCAAACGGTGACGCTACATTTCCTCCACTAGTTGCGAATCCATTGAAACTAGTACTCGTGCTTCCAAACGCTGGTGGAGCTGTACTGGTTCCAAAGCTATTACCAATACCTCCAAAACCAGAGGTAGAAGCAGTCGCTGTTCCGAATGCCGGAGGTGCAGTTGTAGTAGTTGTCCCAAACGCAGGCGTCGTAGGATTAAACAGAGAATTTCCGGTATTTTGTGTTCCAAAAACTGGAGGAGCTGCAGTTCCAAAACTCGGAGGTGCAGAGCTGCTACCAAAGCTTGAAGCAGTTGTAGTTGGATTGCCAAAGGCTGGAGCAGGCGTCTGAGCTCCAAAACCTGAAGCTGGGCTATTAGCAGCACCAAAAGTACTCGTAGCAGTTGGATTCGTGCCGAATCCTGTTGTTGTCGTCGGCTGTGCTCCAAAAAGAGTTGATCCGAAATTGGTGCCACCACCGAAACCAGAATTTGCGGTAGTTGTAGCTCCAAAGGCAGGTGGTGCTTTCGCCTGCCCGAAAATTCCTCCACCACCACTGAATATTGATGAAGAAGTGGTGGCAGTAGTACTTGCGCCATTAAATAAACTGGAACTTGTGGTGGTCGTGGTACTGAAACCTGCAGCTGTTGTCTTCGGAGCTCCAAAGGATAAAACAGCATTTGGAGTTGGAGTGTATGCAGGGGCTTGTGTGCTCGGTGCTCCAAATATCGGAGCACTTGTCGTGTTACCGAAGGAACTCGTGGATTGAGTGGGAAACGCAGGAGTCGAAGCAGTTGTTGAAGGAGTTCCAAAAGCAGGAGCAGTAGTTGTTGAAGGAGTACCGAAAGCTAGAGGTAGGACAGAAGACGCTGATGTTCCGAAGCTCAGACTTGGAGCACTCGTAGTTTCTGGTCCAAATGCTGGAACTGATGTGGTTGGAGTGCCGAATGTTAAGGGTGTTGATTGGGCTTGAGATGCTGAAGCTCCGAATGAAAAAACAGGTTTGGCAGTTGTTGAACCGAAAGAGAAACCCTGAGTTGTTGTTGGGGCATTTGTACCGAAGGAAAATGCAGGTGTAGAAGTTGTAGCAGTAATTGGAGCACTTGGAGCTGCAGTTTTTGGTGTATTCGCACCAAAAGTGAAACCAGACTGTGCCGGTGTCGCAGGAGCCGGTGGATTTGTTGAAAATGTAGTATTCGTACTCGTCCCAAAAGCGAATGCTCCACTTGGAACCGAAGGAGTGCTGGCAATTATGGGCGCAGCTGCAGCACTTGTTCCCCCAAAAGTGAAGCCTGCAGGCTTAGGAGCTGGTGTTACTGAGCCTCCCAATGAGAACATGGGACTCGTGCTTGTGGAAGTGGTTGAAGCAGTAACTGCCACAGTTGAAGTAGGAGTTGGTACGAATGATGTTGCCATCTTTGTGCCACTTGCAAAGAGACTGGGAATTGCTGCTGGCGTTGATGATGTTGTGCTAGCAATTTGAAAGCCTGTGTTTTGAGTCATAGAAACCCGAGCAGCTTGAGAAAACGTTGTAGTCGGGCTCTGAGAAGTTGAGGTAAGTGCAGCACTTACTGAAGATGCTCCGAATGCGAATGTTGAGGGTTGAGTATTTGTAGGGACTGTTGTAGGTGCTATTGATGCAGCCACTTCTGATTTCGGTGCAGAAGTTGTTGGAGTGCTTGTCGGAAGGGCAAAGCCTCGAGTTGCATCTAAATTGGTACTGCTACAAGTACTGGGGACATTTGAACCGAAACTGAAGGTCGAAGGTGCTGATGTCGTTGAAGGAGTCAAGGTTGGAGTTACTGATGTCGTTGGAGAAGTGAACATTGGCAGTGTCGTTGGTTTCTCACTCTCCCCAATCTTCTCCTCTAAATTACCAGATTCTTGAAGACTTGGAGTTGCAGAATTTGGATCTGGTAAGTTCCATCGAACGTGTTTTGCTGGAGTTCCTGGACTCTTTGACTTTCCGATAATCGGCACTAGTGCTGACGTCAAAATAGGCGATGTATTTATATTTGTAGTCAAAGTTGAAGAGCTCAGGGACGTGAGACTTGTTGGTGAACTTGCTGATGCAGGAATTACTGTCTCAGCTTGGATCACAACACTAGGATCAATTTTACTTGCTGTTTTACCGGAAATCGCATCAAACATGCTCTTCAATTTGGCTTTCATACTTGTCTGTCGCATGTTCACTATATCAGACTTTTTTATTTCATCACCATCAGGCCCGAATGTCCTGGTTAATGAACTGTGCTCATTAATTAGTGTCTTTAATTTATCGATATTCTGCGGCTCTTCTCTCATGAATAATCTATCAGTCAATTTCACAGGAACTTCAATTTTTGGGCTCTTGTTCTCAAAAATATCTTCAATTCCTCCACTTTTCTGTGTAATTTCTTTGATTACTGATTTTAATATTCCCTTCGAGGCAGTATCAGATCCTTGTTTAGGCGAAGTACTCATTTCGGACATTGAGAAATTTCTCCCATCAATTTTATTGATCTTCTGAAGTTCTGCATTGATTTTTGGAGATGCTGAGAAATTTAAAGTGCTATCGAAGGATTTAAAGTGCTTTCCGACCTCTGGAGTGCCACTACGTGAAATATCAGCTTTCCTTTTCACTCCAGAGCTCACATTAGTGCTGGAACTTAGAGAATTTATGATATCATAGCACGAGGGTTTTTTTGTTCTTTTGCTGGGTCTTGAACTGGTATTATCAATTGAGATGTCTTCATCAGACTTTGATGATTCATCTCTGCCCCTTTTTTGCGTCATCTCCTCGAGATTCTCGAGTTCATCACTATAAATTCCATCTGTTCGCTGTTTTTTAATTAATTCAGCTGCAATATCGTCTGTGGAAGCGTGTCTCTTCAACGAAATCTCCTTCAGAACTTGGGCAACACTTGGTGGAGCCTTTGGACTCTCTGCTTTATACATTCTGACAAATGTTTTCTGTCGTTCTCGGGGTGAATGATTTATTGTATCAGGTGGAGCTACTCTGACAGTAACTGGAAGCCTCATTTTTCCAGTTTTTGAATTTATTAAAGGCGTTGGACTTGAACTCAAATTGACTCGGGGAAATTGACCAGTTCCATACTGCGAATGCATTAATTTGCAATTGGCCTCAGTTGCATATTTTGTGAGTCTCGAGGACAATCCTGGAGATGTCACATCTGCATAAGTTCTGAAAATCAAGAAATCATTAATAATTTCTCTACAAAACTGTGATAAAGATAGTAAATTTGTATGAAAAAATTAATTATTCTTGAAAATAAGGCTTACTTGGTGTCAATGTTGTATCTTGTTGAAGCCAGAAGAGGTCCAGCAATAGTCTGAACAGTCTTAACACCTCCAGCCCTCTGTCTGATCTTAGGACTGATGCTAGTGCCCCAAGGAGATGATCCCTCACCGCCAGAACAACTCCTCTCTTGTTCTTCTCTCAATGAATTCAAACAATTACCCTCAAATTCCGTTTTCTTAACAGAGTTATTACCTTTAATTTTACCATCTCCATGAACATCACCATTCTCTCGATACTTCCAGGAGGTCATTGGCGTTGAAGTGACCTTCTCAAATCCTCTGGGACTCTCATAAGCAGCTGAATGCCTTCTTGAGATATTATTCTCAGATTGGATTTTTTTTGGTATAGGACTGAGGCCTTTTAATGCCTCAAAATCCTCTGTATCTCTCGAACTCACGAATGACTCAGAGCTCAATTGATACGTATTCCTACGACGATCCATTCTCGCCAAAATTTGATGTCTCCAAATGCCCTTGATCTTCTCAAACACTTCTAAAACGTTGCCACACGTTTTCACCTTTATCTTCTCAACGAATTCGTAAAAATTAAATCCACTGTCTCTCAAATAATTGAACAGTAAAAATGCGTGCCTTGTCACGAGACTATCGTCAAAGAGCAGCACTATACACGTGTATATTACGAATATTAATGATATCAGGACACCAATTAATGCACCTGACAATGTGTAAAATATAATACACCCACTTAACAAACTTACCAATAATATAACACCAGGATTATCTAGTTTCCACATATTATTTCGTTTAATTTATTAGAGTTATTAACCTCCCCATGTTTGAAAACAGCACATTCACCCAAGTTACCGGAACCTCGCCACGCTCATAACGCGCCAGCTTTCTCTCAGTCTTGCCAACCCTAAAAATTCACACAGGTAAACCTGAAGTATCGAATGCAATTCGATATATCCAATCGATTAATCAAAAATGACAATTCTGTCATCATTTAACCCTTCTGCTTCCACTTCTAATTTGTCATTGAAAAGCATGAGCAGATTTGTTTAATCGTTTGGTGGTGATTGGTATCTATTTTTTATTGTTTGGTAGTCAATTGTTTAATTATTATTAACCAAATCAGCCCATACTTTTCAATGACAAATTAGAAGTGGAAGCAGAAGGATCAAATAATTAATACCAAATAATTATAATTAATTACCATTTATTAACAAACAGAATAAAACAATATACAATGTTTTTTATTCTTCTTTGGATAATAATAAAGTTCAGTGCCTAGAATAATTAAATTTTTCATAAAAACTAATTAGTGCAATCCAAGAGTTAACTTAACCCTCGGATTACGCTAGAGATAATCAGGATTTAGTGCCGGGGGGTAGAGTGATTTCAGTGACTACTCCAGAACTCCTAAAAATAACCATCTATTTTTGTACAAAAAACAGTTTTTCCACTGCATATACCTGTATCGTTCTATTCAATGCCTTTTTTAGACGACAAAAACAGTATTACAACATCGGAATTACCAAAAATAAATTCTCGAAGATCGAGTACAGTCTAGATTATTCTTCAATGTGTTTAAATATTATGCAGTTCGTAGCGGAGTCTCAGTAAAGTTTTTATAAGCAAAGAAGAAGCATCAAGCTAATAAACAGTTTGTAAACTATTAAAATTCAGTAATTTCAAACGTAAAGGTAAGAATAAATTGAATAATTTGAATAATTTCGTGAAATTTTAGAAAAACTAACCTATTTTCCTCGCTTTCAGAATTCATAGAAAATGACACAATCAGCAGATTTATCCCCACAAGAACTGAAAGAAAAGGGTAATGAGGAGTTTCAGAAAGGCAATTGGCAAGAGGCCCTGAAATACTACACGACTGCCTTAAAATTAACGAAAGAAGAGAGTCTAGAAAAGTCTGTCTTCTACAAAAATCGTGCTGCAGTTTATTTGAAACAAAAGGATTATGAGAGAGTCATAAAGGACTGCGACGAGGCCTTGAAAATATCACCAAACGATCCAAAGGCCTTATTCAGGAGATGCCAAGCATTAGAAGCCCTCGGACGGTTCGAAGAAGCTTACAGAGACGCCAGGTATGTCATCAACGCAGATCCTTCAAACAAGGCAGTTCAACCCATTCTCACTCGTCTCTTCGAAATCGTCCAAGCTAGACACAAAGAGAATTCTCGAACAACTGCAAAAGTCTCTCAGATGTTCGAAATGGCTTTTAACTTGGTAACAGACAGAGAAAAACGTGAAACTGCAATGAACAATCTCGTTGTTCTCTCTCGAGAATCAGCAGGTGCTGAAGTCATGTTCAGAGAAGGAATAGTTGGAAAAATATTGAAATTATTGAAACTAGAACACAAGAACGACGAAATTGTAACTGCAGCAATTCGAGTAATCGATGAGTTATGCAAGAATAGTATCGAGAGAACATCAGTTATTATCAGGGAAATTGGCATTCCCTGGCTCTTGGAGATGATGAATTCGCGCAATGAGGAGAGGGTAAATGCTGCACAACACTGTATGCAGACGGTACTGAATAGTTACAGTGGATTGGAGAATAAACCGGATTCAAAGCCTATCAAAGAACTCTGTGAGAAGTATAAATCAGAAATTGACACAATTCTGTCCTGTTTAGTCTTCAGCACGACGAATCGAACGATTTCCGGAGAGGCGAGAGACGCTGTGATTGAATTGATAATGAGGAACATTCATTACTCTGCTCTTAATTGGGCTGAGAGGCTTGTGGAAATCAGGGGACTCCAGAGATTGATGGAGGTTGCTTCTGAACTCGAAGAGTACAAGTATGAATCTGCAATGGACATTACATCTTCAACGAGAACTGTAACAAGCGTCTGTTTAGCGAGAATCTACGAGAACATGTGGTACGATCAATTGAAGACGAAATTTAGTGAAGCTATTGATGAGTACATTAAAGACAAATTATTGTCTCCTGATATTGAGTCAAAAGTCCGAGTTACTGTTGCCATAACAACTTTATTACTCGGACCACTTGATGTTGGCAATTCTATTGTCGCGAGAGATGGAATTCTGCAGATGATTCTGGTGATGGCGAGTACTGAGGATCCGCTGCAGCAAAAAGTCGCATGCGAGTGCATAATTGCAGCAGCTTCCAAGAAAGATAAGGCGACAACCATAATCAATCAAGGAATCAATATTCTGAAGAAATTGTATCAATCGAAGGACGATGCTATTCGAGTGCGAGCTTTAGTTGGACTCTGCAAGCTTGGATCATCTGGAGGAACTGATGCGACAATAAAACCCTTTGCTGATGGTGCTACTAAAAAACTGGCAGAGGCTTGCAGGCGTTTTCTGATAAATCCTAAGAAGGATAAGGACATGAGAAAATGGGCGGTTGAGGGCTTATCCTATTTAACATTCGACGCTGAAGTCAAAGAGAAATTAATAGAAGATCAACAGGCCCTTCAGGCAATGATAGAAGTTGCTAAAAGTGGAGACAAATCGGTTGTTTATGGCGTTGTAACAACGCTGGTGAATCTATGCAATGCTTATGATAAACAGGAGCTCATTCCTGAAATGGTGGAGCTTGCTAAGTTCGCAAAGCATCATATCCCTGAAGAGCACGAGCTTGATGATCCTGACTTCGTTAATAAACGTTTAATTCAACTGGCAAAAGCTGGAGTGACGAGCGCTTTAGTTGCCCTTTCCAAAACCGACAGTCAGAACAGCAAAGAGCTTATTTCCCGAGTATTCAATGCGATTTGCAGTCAGCAAGAGGTAAGGGGCATTGTTGTTCAGCAGGGTGGCGCTAAGGCACTTATTCCAATGGCTCTCGATGGTACTGATAAAGGAAAGAAGCAAGCTGCACAAGCTCTAGCACGATTGGGCATTACTATTAACCCAGAAGTGGCTTTTCCTGGGCAGAGAATCATGGAAGTCATTCGACCGCTTCTCAATTTGTTGGATCAAGAGTGCTCGGCACTAGAAAACTTTGAGGCACTCATGGCACTTTGTAATTTAGCTGGAATTAATGATTCTGTTAGAAAGCATATTTTGAAAGAAGGAGGATTTGCGAAAATTGAGGCCTATATGTATGAGCAGCATGAGATGTTGGCCAGAGCTGCCACTCAGGTCATCAATAATTTGGTCATGTGCGAGGATGTTGTCAAGTATTTTGAAGGAGATAATGATAGGGTCAAGTATCTGGTAATCCTTGCAGAGGATGAGGATGAGGCAACGAGTCTCGCAGCTTCTGGAACACTCGCAATGCTGACTTCTGTTAGTATTAAAGTCTGTAATAAGATTTTTGATTCTAAAAATTGGGTTGAGTCACTGAGGTTCCTTCTGGGCAATCCAAATGCAGATATTCAGCACAGGGGAGTCGTGGTTGTTGCTAATATGATGAAAAGTGCAAAGGAAATCGCCACGAAGATCATTATTACGGATATTATGGAGATCTTAATGGCAATAACGAAGAGTGACGAGATTAAGAATGCCAAAGTCAAGGAAATTGCGCAGTCTGCATTGGAAGCTGCTGCTAAATGGGAACTTATTGAAAAACAACCGGAAACGTCAGGTCAAAGAGCAGAAAGTCAGAATTCAGGACATCCCATTGATGCAGTTGAGTAAAGGGATTTCATTTCCTTCTTTCTATTCAGCAAATCCGCATTTTTTCAAATGACATTCATTTATTTACCATTGAAAAGTAATTTATTATTGTACTTAAAAAATCTATTTGTATATAAAATATTGAACTTTATACATCAGACTTTTGAATAAAAAATATAGTAGTAGAAATTGCGTTAAAATGGATATTCTGATGCAACGGTTCTGGCTTTTTGTTTCAATTAAATTCGTAAAAATGGATGATTTAAAGCTTCATCGGCTGTGATTCGATGTTTATAATCTACTTCGAGTAGTTTTAGGAGTAAATCGTAAGCCTCTGGAGGATACTTCTCATCTAGAATGTTCTTTAAAATATTGAGAATTAAAATAAATAATCTTAAATGAGATAATAAATAAATCGAGGTAAATGATACCTTTTGAGAATCTTTGGATAAATCTTTTTGCGATGTTCTTGCACGTAATTTTTGGCAGAGGGTTACAATATCAATTGCAGGCATATTTTCATTACATATCAACTTTTTACCTAGTGAATAAATCAATTAAAAGAAGAGAATAATCAATCAAATAAAGGATAAAGGGAAATAATAAAATAATACCTAATTTTCTTGCACACATTTGCATTTTCGAAGTTCCAAAGAGTGTCGTGATCTCTGCTAATGCTGTACAATCATCTGGACATCGAAAAAATGGTTGAGTAGCACTTAGAATGCACAGCATAATCACCCCACTTGCCCAAACATCAATTGCTGTAATTGTTCAGTTAATTAATTGATTAAAAAAACATTGAAATTCTTTTAATTTTCCATTTGCTATCGATTTACCTGGAGTTTGATGAGGGCATTTGAATAAAACTTCTGGTGCTCTGTAACCAGGAGTACCAGCTCGTGATGCCACTTGTGCTGGTCTCATTAAACATAAAGAACATACCCTGGGTTTGCCGAAACAGTAGCATTTATTATCACTTTCAGATTTTCTTCTAGAATCCTCTAATGTCTGACGTTTATTTTCATCAGTTCTTTTTCGTTTAATGCAATAATTTTCAACAGGCTGAGATATAGTAGGCTCAATCCTTTTATCCTCTTTATACTCTTGGGCCAGCCCAAAATCAACGAGTAAATATCTGCAGAGTATTATAATTGAATAAGAAAATTAATTAAATTAAAAATTTTCATTGGAAATTACCTCCTGTTCATTCGGTCGTATAAAAAATTATTGGGTTTCACGTCTCTGTGAATAATTTTGAACATGTGCACCTTCCTGAGGGCAATTAAAAGTGCTCTCATGTAGTATTTTAATTCTTCTCTATCCATATCATAAATATAATCCTGAAAGAATAATTAAATTGAGAATGAATGCGTTAATTTACATTTTTTTTGCAGAGTTTATTAACTGAAAATCTGGTGTGTCTCATGTAGGGCATTATGAAGGCCACAGATGCTCCATTACGAACGCAGAAATCAATTCCTACGACATTATCAGCACCTCTGAAGAAAAAATAGTGCAAAATCTTGCTGAATTATTGGTCAACAGGTGTCCAATTGCCTATTAAAGTAATATTATTAATTACCCAATATCTCTTAGGCACTGCAATTCTCTTTCAATTCTTGCCGGTGGATACGTCGGTATCAAGTGCTTAACAGCAAATTTCTTCGTCTCATTCCCAGACTTCAAAGTCGCAAGATAAACAGAGCTAAACGTCCCTTCTCCGATTTTAAAATGAATATCAAACAATTTCCCCAAGATTGGCAGCTCCTCAATCAATCCCACAATCTTCTGCCTCTGCTGAATCTCTGAAATACAAGAAAGGAAAACCATTATTTCCGCCAACAATGCCTTGATTTCAAGTTAACCTACACCAATGCCTTCAATTCCCTTATTTCCCTCATTTTCTAACCTTTCTGATCATTATTTCTCTCCTCCTTCTCACTCATGACTCCACACCTTCAATAAGCCCCCCCAAAAAATAAAAATAAAAATAAAAATAATAATTAAATCTTTATCCTCTCATGTTCAAGCACTTTCTCCTCATGATCTTCACATATTTGGCGCCAACAATCAACACTTTTCTCTGCCCAGTAGATGACACTTGTGTGTGTACCCACACAGAGACAGTGTCAATCGAAACTAAAAAATATGTAAATAAAGCATAATAATTGATAATAAAATGGTAATGATATTCCATTCAAAGGGGATAATGTCAAAGAAAATTAATATACGAGTTAATGTTGCTACATTAATGGTAATCTTTGTGTTATTCACAATTTTGTATTTCATGATGACAAGAGACTGCAGAAAACCCAATATAATTTCTGTTGATAAACAAAAGTTTAGATTAATTATTGTTATTTTAACAAGTCCTGATAGCTTGAAAATTCGAGATTCTATTAGGAAGACTTGGCTGTCAGATGAGACTGAGAATACAAGACATTTATTTGCTATTGGAGCATTGGATCTGCATGAGGAGCTAAAAGAGACATTAAAATCAGAGCATGACAAATTTAATGATCTGTTGATGCTGGAGAGACTTCAGGATTCTTATGGGACATTGACGAAGAAGATTCTGCAGGCAATGAAGAGGATTCATGAGGATTATGAGTTTGATTATTTGCTTAAATGTGATGACGACTCTTTTGTGATGCTTCATCGAATGCTAACAGACTTGGATATGTGGGAAGCAAAAGGCACGAGAAAAGAGCTTTATTGGGGTTTTTTTAATGGAAGGGCAAGTGTCAAAAGAAGTGGACCCTGGAAGGAAATCGGATGGAATCTCTGTGATTATTATCTGCCTTATGCTGTTGGTGGTGGATATGTATTGTCATATAATCTTGTTAAGTTTATTGCAGAAAATGCTGATATGTTAAGGTATTAAATTTTTAACAAGTTTATGAGATATATCTCAGAGAAAATATCTAATTTATGACTGATTTATTGCAGATTATTCAACTCTGAGGATGTTTCTGTTGGCCTCTGGTTGTCAGCAGTTGCGAATATCGAGCGCAAACATGATGTGCGTTTTGATACTGAGTACATGTCCAGAGGCTGCTCCAATCAGTACATCGTCACACATAAACAGAGTCCAGAGAGCATGAAAGCTCTTCACGATCATCATACATCCACTGGAAATCTCTGTTCAAAAGAAATTCGGAGTCGAATGAGTTATAATTATAATTGGACTGTACCTCCAAGTCAATGCTGCAATAGACAAGCAGGAATTATCTAAAAAAAACAATGCTCCTAATCAATTAAGTTATTTAATAAAAAAAATAATAATCTAGTCTTCAGCATGAATGAATTCAATGAATTTTCTAAAGTTGTAGTGAAAGTTTATTAATTCAAATAATTTATTTACAATGAGAGTTAAATTCAAAATTGTTTTACTAGTAATAAAACAATGTTCATTTATTTATTTTTAATTTTGCTTTTCTCTTTTATTTTCTTTTATGAATTGTTACTTCACTTATTTTACAATTCTTCGCCCAAATATTGAAAAAGAGCTGATGTATTTAACAATTTACATTCATAAAATATAAAAACAGTAATTAACTAATACCATAACTAATATATAGATAATAAATCTATATATATATATTTGTTTTTTTTTTCTTCATAATATCGAGTATAGTTTAATACTTGCATTATTCTCATTATCCTCAAAAATTTTAATATCTAATCTTTTCTTGGGTGAATCACAGAGTTTCAAGAAACGGCCATTAATTCTCGTATAAAAATAATGTTAATTAGTAAATTAGGGACTGGAAAAAAAAGAAAGGGAAAACAGTTAATAAATACTCATGCTTATGTCGAAGTTGTGAAATTAAGAGAAAGTGAAGAAAAGATAATGACAATAAAATATAAATAAAAAATCTGGCCGATTCTCAAATTATTCAGTATTCTGTGATAGACCGATATATTAAAACTGTTTTTGCATTACATGAGAAATGAAAGTTGTGGTAATTAAATAAATAAGTTGTTCTACATCTACATTATCGTGTAATAATGCTTATTTTTCATCGTTATCACACTCAATTGCACAGGTTCCATCTCAAATGCAATGCAAATGCAGTTAATTTCATGAATTCCCTAATTTTCAGTGATTTCTCAATTCATTTTAAAGCTTCATGTTTCACAATGAAGTTTTCTCATGAATTAATCTCATTGAATGTGGAAGGACCACTGTGATTGACGATTTTTAATAATTGCTGAGCAATTATTAATTATATTAGTTGTAATGAAGACTTATTTTTTCTTTCGATCTTGCGTGCACTTGGGGCAATACCATTTGCCCTTGGGTTTCGTTGTTAAACCGACACAGGAGAAGTGGAACCATTCAATTGGACACTGCAAATTAATAATTTAATAAATTGATGAATTAAATGATAAATAATATTTTTTTAATTCTTGATATACTCACATCAGGATTATCGCATCCAATCATCTCGCCATAGGACACCTGATGACAGAGGCAATAAGTAGGTTCATTAGGATCAACTGGCATATCTAAAACATCAGCAGGATGTCCAAGCGAGGTATTATCAGTCTGTGCCCCACTTCCAACGGCTCCCGTGGCAGCTGAAGAAACAACAGAACCACCTTTTTTCTGTTTTTTCCTTGCAGTCTTGGATTCATCCTCAGAACTAGCACCAGCAGTGCCTTTCTTTCTCTTCTCCTTCTCCTTGAGCTTCTTTCTACCTTTTTTACTGGCTCCACTTTCCTCCTGCACCCTGTTACTATTCAGCGCTTTATCCTGAATCTCAGCCTCAAATCTGGCAAGATCAGAGTCCAATCTCCTAATGTGCTTATCAACTAATTCATACGTTTGAATAGCTAATTGTACTTTATCATCACCATACTCCTTTGCCTTATTAAATAAACTCTGTATATGTATTAATTGTTCTTTCTTTTTTTCCGGTGCTTCTTTCTTGAGATTCTTCAGATAATCATCGGCAAGCTTGTCAATGTCTTTCATCAACAATTGTGCTCTTGCATCCAAATCTCTCATGAGTGTAAAGTTCCTCTGAAGCTCAATTGGTAAGTGCTCTAAACCTTAAAAAAACATCATTGTATTAAATTCCAATAGAAATTTAGCAAGAGACCTGTTACAATTATTTTGCCGCTTTTTTTTTATCAATCATTGATGAAAAACCGCTTGAAAACATACGCATTCCTTTATACTCACTGTCCAAATAATGCTCCAAGTACAGTGCAGTAGTCATTATTATTTTATTATTATAATACTAATGGCTTTTATTAATTATTTATTGTACTACTGATTGACATTAGTTTGGAAAACACTTCATTTAATTTATTTGTAATGTTCAACGATTCTTTGAGGGATTTATTAAGGCTTTTTTTGACGCAACATTGCTGAAATGCCTTTTTCTATGAGATTACTATAGTTTGTGCCATTACGATCGATTGGCAGAAACGATATCACTGCTGCCAACATAAATTTGACATTTCTGAATAACAAAAAAAGTATCTATTAAATTGAAATTTATATTTTTCTATTAATTATTGTGGATTTTTTTATATCTTATTCTTTTTTCTCTTGATTTTTTTGGCTTTTTAACGAAAATTCAAGACAAAAGCTTTTGGCTATTCAATGCTGCCAATGAAAATTACTCATTTCCCACAAACTATAGTAAGGCTGAGTTTCAAGGGATATCCGAGCTCACCACTAGGAAGCGTGCGTGTCATTTTTGACAATGAAATTGTCACTGCCGCAGTTCATTAAATATTATTAATTATTATAAATAAGTGAGGTAAATAAAAATGCCGGTTTTCCAGGAGTCTTGTGCTGAGGTAATAGAATCTCTTTCACTTCATTCAATCATAATTTATGTGAATTAATGAATAATTATGCTAGCAGCAAATTCAGGCACAAACTGTCATTATCATTCACCCTGGCTCACAAAATTTGAGGATGGGAAGAGCTTCAGATCTTAATCCTGTAACGATCCTCAATGCTGTCGCCAGGAGAAGATTACCTGGAGGATTTGTTCATAAGGATTCTTTTCTTCCGGCTCTTGTACCCAAGGTCACAAATTCTCCTTTGTTTTTTCTTTTTACAATTCTCACGGCGAATTTCAAGTTTTTAACCAAATTCATTTACTTTCAGACAAAGGAATTAACCCAAGCAATGGAAGAGTCACGTCTTCAAGTGTCTCATACTCTTCAGTCCTGTCTGCAATCAGACGGAAGAAGGAGATACGCAACACCACCTCAACAGATATCAGCATTCAACAGGCGATCGAATCCAGAGATTCTCTCTCCTTGTAGTGACGAATGGCTGGAAACTCACGAACAAGTCGTAGTTGGCGATCAAATACTGAGTATCAATCCTGATGACGAGTACAATATTCATTTTCCCTATCGAAGAGGAGAACTGCACGTTCACTCAGGCCCTGGGGGAAGTTTGAAGGCCGTTCTGGCGGATTTGAAGACAATTTGGGAGTTTGTATTGGTGAAGAAGCTGAATATTCCTCTGAGGGATCTTAAACACTATCGTGCGGTTCTTGTTATTCCTGATATTTATAACAGACAGTATTTAAAGGAACTAACAACACTCATGCTCTGTGAAATTGGATTCGGCGGATGTTTTCTCCTTCAAGTAAGGTATTTTAATTAATTATTATAGGGGAAGGTGGGGTAAAAAAATCAATTTTCCAAAAAACTGTTCAATCAGAATGTCCATTTTACCCCAATCTCCCCTATGGAAATATTGATTTTTCTTAATTGACCACCTCCACAGGATCATGTAGCAGCTACTTTTGGAGCTGGCCTTGGTTATGCCTGTGTAGTAGACGTTGGTGACCAAAAAACTTCAGTTTCCTGTGTAGAAGACGGAATTTCTCATCGAAATACACGAGTTAGAATGGACTATGGCGGTGGCGATATGACTCAGACATTATTCTGGCTTCTACAAAAATGTGCCTTTCCCTACAAAAATTGTGATACATCTAATGCGCTAGATGGATTATTACTGAGTCAATTGAAAAGAGATTTTTGTCACGTCGATTTAAATATCTGTGGATCACAAGAGAAGACTTTCGTCGTTAATAAACCTAGGACTCCGTCTGAAAAATATACTCTGCAGGTGAACACCTGTTCTCTAATCTTTGTTGAACAATTAAAAAATGTAAGAATGATGATTGAAATGTTAATTATATTTACAGGTCGGAGATGAGTGTCTAGTAGCTCCTCTCAGTCTCTTTCAACCTGAATTGTTTAAAGTAACAGGCACGCACAGTGTTCACATTCAAAAACGATATCTTGGAGATCCAGAAGATCCACATGACGAGAATTATCTTCGTGAAACAAGTGTGAGTATGCCAGAGACATTATAATTTAATATTTTATTAATTGGATTTCTTTCTGTACAGAGAAGAGGAATGAAAGAGAGTCTAGAACAAACATTGGAGATGCAGGAAGAAGTGGCAACTCCAGCAGTTACTGGAGAAGAAGAAGTAGTGGTGGATGCAGTTGATGCAGCACCTAATCTTACAAATCGAGACTTTGAGGCTCCACGTGATTTTATCGTTGGACCACAACAACTTTTGGGTCTCGACCATGCAGTCTTGCAGAGCATCGATAGATGTCGTAAGAATAATCTCCATCAAATTTCTACAGTCTTACGTAAAATTTAAATATTAATTTCAATTAAATTTTCAGCGACAGAAGATTTAAAACGAAAAATGTACAGTTGTGTTCTTGTCGTTGGATCTGGCATGAAATTTCAAGGAATTGGGATGTGGCTGCACAATAGGATATCCCTGCAGATTCCCTACATGTTTAGAGCAGGTGAAGAAGAATTAATTAAAAATTCATGTAATTAGTCGGAAAATTTCATAAATTAATTGAATAATTTTCAGAACAATTGGATATTATAACACAGCCAAAGGAAATGGATCCAGGAATTACTGCATGGAAAGGCGCAGCTATTCTCAGTTGTCTTGAATCTGCTCAGGAGCTTTGGATTGGAAGGCAAGAGTGGGAACGACATGGGGTACGAGTTCTCAGGGAGAGAGCACCATTTATGTGGTGATTTTAATTATTTACCAAGTATATTAAGAAAAGTAATGTATTTAATATTAATAACTTATGGAATATTAAATTTCAAACGAGATCTACCAGACGGACTTTGTTCTTGTCGTTGCGGTGATACATGGCCACATCTGCCTCCACTAGGAAATTAACACAATCTACAAATTCTGGGCTCACAGTCACCCAAACTTCGTCTCCACCTTTTATATATGCTGACGTTAAGTCAGCGAGGAGATCTGGGAACTCTTCGTTATCAATTATTGTTGTCTGCACGAGTGTTGCCTGGAATTGAGTAAATGTTTGGAGATTAATTCATTTTAATTATTCCAGTGAAACTTCAAGTATACTTACTAAATCTGTTTTTACGTTGGCAAATAATCGAGAAGCTGTCGCAATTTCTGCATCATAAGTAGAATTAGCTACATCTTCAATTGCTCCTACACAAGCCTCCTTCATTCTATTCAGACCACTACTTTCATTCCTCAACCTTCAAAAATAAATGGAATTTAAAAAGAGTTCCAAGAGATTGTAAAAGAATTATCAACTCACTCCATTATTCGACTCTTGAGATTCTGCATTTCCAATTCTTTTGCAATTTTCAGCTTTTCCATTTTCTTCACTTCATTCTCCAACTCCTGAAGCGTCGATGTGTAGTGATCAATGGTATTATGCATTGGCTCTCCGTCGTTATTTAATCCTTCGAAATTATTAATTAGACTTTGAAGGAATTCGCACTGTTTTCTTTCAACGATTTCTGGAGCTGTTGCTGATGAGAGAGTCTGGAGTTCATTGTTGGAAGCTACGTTAATTAATTCTTCTAATGAGGCTTGACGGTATCTTTGGACTTCCTTGAGATGATCGTAAGTGTCTTCCAGAGTCAATTCCCCGAGGAGATTCGATGGATCTGCCACATCTGTATCCTAAAGCAGGTGAATTATTAGTGAAATTAACCTTAAACCACTGGAATAATGAAAAATAACTCATGACAAATTAATTAATAAGAAAACAATAATAATTCTCGAATTTACCATATTTCAATTAACCTCCAATAATACCAATCGTTTGGTATTAATTATTTAACCCTTCTGCTTCTACTTCTCATTTGTCATTCAAAAGCATGGGCAGATTTGGTTAATAATAATTAAACAATTAATTACAAAACAATAAAAACTAGATACTAATCACCACCAAACGATTTCATATTTTTATAATTTTTTATTATCAAGTAATGAAGCCAGTTTTGAAATTTTTCTCTTTTTGAAAATGATGTAAGAGGGCGCCACCGAAAATCCCTAGAAATTCCTAGATTTTTGGACATTCACTAGTGGCGCCATCTCTTAGAATCCGGAAAAAAATACGGAATCGTTTGTGAATCGTTTGGTGGTGATTGGTATCTAGTTTTTATTGTTTGGTAGTCAATTGTTTAATTATTATTAACCTAATCTGCCCATGCCTTTGAATGACAAATTAGAAGTGGAAGCAGAAGGGTTAAATAATTCATTCATAAACAAACAGAATACAACAATATACAATGTTTTTTTATTTTTCTTCGGATAATAATAAAGTCCAGTGCCTAGAATAATTAAATTTTCCATAAAAAATTAGTGTAGTCCGAGAGTTAATTTAACTCTCGGATTACGCTAACTCGAGAATCAAAAACTCAGCCTAAATGCCATTGGTCATGACGTCACAGTTCCAATATGGACGGTCGGCAGCGGCTGCATGATTTTCTGTCATAAAAAATTCTCAATTATTAACGTAAAAAGAGGGAGGAAAAATTTATCTAATTAAATTTAATTAAAATAAAAACTCATATTTAATACAATAATGTCGGATTATCTGATATCAGCTATTGGTTATTTAACTGGAACGACTGGTACGCATGAATATGTTGGACAATTGATAGAAATCAACAATGTAAAATTACGAATTACCAGATTAATTGCAGAGGGTAAGTGAAATTATAAATTATCCCTCATAAAATTATTTTCCAATTAATTTAGAAATGTACATTTTATTATCCACAAATTTTCTAAAATAATATCCAATTTTTTATTCCTTGTCACTCTCAGTGTTGGGCTATTATCATTTTGAAATGTCACAGGCGTCTGTTATTGTGCCAACTATTTTGTCGACGCATTCCAGATTATTTTTTTTGCATCTATTGTTATCATTGAATGACAATGATTAAAGTCACATTATTACGATTCATTCGAATTGGATTAGAGATTAAAAAGAGAATATAAATAGAATATCACACGTGGATAAATGTTTATTCAAATGTCATTGTATTGGAATTCTAATTAAAAATCTAAAACTTTGTTTCCCAGGTGGTTGGGCACTTGTATTTGCAGTTGAAGATGTAGCCACTGGCAAGGAGTACGCCCTGAAGGTAAAAACCTTCAGAATATAACAAATTCACCATGAAAATAGAGGAAAATCCCTGACAAACTGCTTTAACTTTCACAGAGACTGATAGCAGTGGACGAAGAGGCAAACAAAGCGATTGTCCAAGAGATAGAACACCTGAAGAAGCTCTCAGGTCATCCAAACGTGATTCAGTATTTGTGTGCTCAACGTGTGGAGCGAGAGGATAAACGTTCTTGCGAATATCTCGTAGTAACAGAGCTCTGCCCTGGTGGTAATTTGGCCGAATTCCTCCGTTCAATAGGAACACCCCTGTCTCTCCAACAGATCTGCAGAATAGTTTATCAGGCGACAAAAGCAGTGCACCACATGCACAGTCAGCAGCCACAGCCAATAATTCACTGGGACATAAAACTCGAGAATTTCTTAATAGCATCCGATGGAATAATAAAATTATGCGATTTTGGTAGTGCTTCCACGCATCAGATTCTCCCAGATCCCTCATGGAATGCCAGTAAACGTTCAGCGCTTGAAGATCAAATGTCCAAATACACTACTCCAATGTACAGAGCCCCAGAGATGTTGGACACTTGGAATAATGAGCCAATAGGACCACCAGCAGACTGTTGGGCACTTGGCTGTATTTTATACGCATTAGTGACTCTTCGGCATCCATTTCCCGAGGGAAATAAATTAGCAATCGTCAATGCAAGATACTCTGCCCTTTCCCCGAATCCGAGATTATCGTGTTTCCACGAATTAATAAAAGGCTGCTTAGAGTCGTCGCCTATAAAACGCATGACAGCTTCAACTCTCCTTGAGAGACTTGCCGCAATAGCTGAATCCAATAATTTCGATCCAAGGGAATCAGCGAACATAGAAGTTCCTCCTCCAGTAAAACCAGCTCCGGCTAGACCGAGTCCACCGCAACAACCACCACCTCCACCACGACCATCACCACCTGCTCAACCACCAGCACAACCGCCTGCACCACCAAGACCATCTCCACCAGCCTATCCCCCGAAAACTGCGGGACCAGTTCATGCAGGAGGATCTGGATTATTCAGTTCATTGAAAGGCGGCGCCGGTAGCATATTAAAAAATTTGAAGGACACCTCCAGCAAGGTAATGCATACTGTTCAGCAGAGTATGGCGAGGACAGAGCTCGATGCCAGTTACTTAACATCGAGAATCCTAGTGATGCCGTATCCAGCTGATGGAATAGAATCAGCATACAGAGCTAATCATATTGAAGACGTCAGAGCTTATCTTCAAACTAGGCATCCGCCTCCAGCTAAAATTCAACTCTATAATTTATCACGTGGGCGACCGAATGTCGCAAGACTACCCGGTAAACACATTGATTGCACATTTGCCTATGCTACACAGGAATCAAATGCTCCATTATTATCAGCACTTTATCAAATTTGTCAGGATATTTACAGGTATCTTGATGCTGATTTTAATCACATCGTTGTCCTCTATTGTTCTGATGGCTGCAGAGCAAGTGCCACTGTTGCCTGCGCTTTATTACTTTATTCTGGAGTTTTAAGTACTCCAGAAGAGACTATTAATTTTTTCACAACGAGAAGATGTCAGCCACCTATTCTTCAACCCTCTGAATTGAGGTCAATTAATTACATGAGTCTACTACACTCTGGAGCACATCCTCATACAAAGCCACTGGCATTGAGATCAGTTATTCTTCAACCTGTACCATTGTTCACGAGAGCCAAAGACGGATGCCGGCCTTATGCAGAGATTTACAGCAATGGGGCATTAGTTTATTCAACAAAACGTCCGGAATATGAAGAAATGAAATTGTTTGAGATGATGGAGGGAAAAGCCTGTTTAATACTTGGTGACGCTACTGTTCGTGGTGACGTCACAATTATTATTTTTCATGCACGACAACAATTGGGCAGGATAATTGGAATTAAAATAGCTTCACTGCATTTTCATACTGGCTATGTGCCGGTTGATGAATCAGCCATGACATTCGAGAAGAAGGACCTGGATGATACTCCAGAGATTGGTGGCAAGTTCAAGATTGTTTTGAATATCATGATTGGAGAGGAGAATACGAGAAATTCGAGAATTCCAGCACCTTGGGAAGTGGAGGCTTCAAGAGATCAGGATCTTCTGCCAGATCCTCTTTTTGGCTCTACTCTAGAGATGGAGGAGACGCTGGAGAGTTTCAGAACAACTGGAGCTCCTGAAAAAATTGAAAAAGCTCCGCAGCCACCACCAAGACCACAACCTCCAGCACCTGAAGAAGAACCTCTCAATCAATGTGAATCCCCAGAAGAAGATACAGAGATTATTGAGGAGAGGGTAGTGGATGAATTTGCAGAGGCTGATTTATTGAATCTCGGAGGCTCTTCAGGTGCTCATCAAAATACCCATGTGAAACAACCACCAGGTTTAGATATTTTGTCTGGTAATCAGAGTGATGGTGATATTTTTGGGGGCTTCGCATCATTTCAGGGTGAGGAAAAAAAGAACGAAGAGGGGAAAAGTGACTTTCTCTTTGGTGATAATTCGTCGAATGATCTCATATTTGGAGAGGGCAATAAACCGCAGACTCCGAATAATTTATTCTTTGATCCGCTTGGGACAAATCCTAATAATTTGATGGGAAATTGGGGAAATTCAAAGAGCACGTTAAAGACACCTGGTGATGAGAATTTTCCGAGGAATTCTAGTGTTCCAAATTTTGCTGCACAGAGTAAGGATCCATTTGCTAATTTAGCTGGATCACTTGGTGCTGGACTGAATTCTAGTTGGAATGGAACACCGAGGGAATCAAATACTCCGCAGTCTAATAGTCCAGCTGCTGCTGGCACTCCTGTTCATTCTAGTCCACGTATGCACAATAAAACAAATAATGAAGCGAATGAATCAGTTTTTAATAATAAACCGGGGAAAAGTGGTGATGCCTTTGAGGATTTACTTGGAAGTCAGGGATATAATTTTTTCAGTTCAAGAAAGGCAGACAAAGATAGTCCTAAGACTATTAATCAAATGAGAAAAGTAGAGCAGGCAAAAACTATGGATCCTGATAGGCTCAAAGTTTGTGAATGGACTGAGGGAAAAAAGGGAAATCTGAGGGCATTACTCTGCTCTTTGCATACGGTTTTATGGCCCGAGGCTGACAGGTGGCAGAGGTATGAGATGCATCAACTCGTATCACCTGCTGATGTCAAAAAGGCGTACAGGAAAGCCTGTCTTGCTGTTCATCCTGATAAGGTAAATAGAGCAATATTCTTCTTCATATTTTTAAATAATTTCATTAATTGAGGAAGAATAAATTGAACTGAGAATGAGATAAACTTTTCATGGAAAAAGATCTGTCAATTGTGAAAAATGGATTACTGAATTGTCAGCAATATTTGCGATTCGTCAACAAGATTGGAAATAGAGAAAAAAGCAATTTCCGATAAGCAATTAAATTTTTTTTCTACAATGGAAAATTTAAAACAAAAAATTATGCATTCTTTGCATTAAAAAAAAAAAAACAAATGATTTATTAATTCAAATTTAAATTAACTCTATTCTCATATTTTTTTTTTTTCATACAATTCTTTTTATTATTTCTTCTCGTAAAAAAAAAGCTGTGATAGTAAAAAAAAAGACATTCCCTCGTGGTATGAACACGGAGATACGGAGAGAGAAGAAAATCCTGAATTATAAATGAGAATTGAATTTCCGGAGATATTAAATCTCTTGACGTGTTTTAAAATGTTCTCTAAATTTATTCAATCCTTTTAAACTTTGAAAAAATTAAAAGAAAGCCTCTTGAAAAAGGTATATTATAGAATTTCCAAAATTATCATGTCAAAGTTCATCTAAGAGCTTTTCCATAAAATTTAAAAAACATACGTGAGATTGAAAAAAGAATTACTCATGATTATTTATAAGAAAATAATTATTTTCTCTTTTATCTTGTATTATTGCAGCAAGCTGGAACTGCCAATGAGAATATAGCAAAGCTCATCTTTATGGAACTGAATAATGCTTGGAGCGCATTCGAGAGCGATGCATCTCAGCAAAATCTATTTAGTTAATTTTAGAAAATTAAAATAATTGAATCTGCTAATTATATGGTCCTATTGTTATTAAAAACTTAAAAGAGAACAACTTAATTTAACTGACACGTAACGTGGTAGTAATATTGTATTTAATCTCTAAGATAAAACAAACAATTGCAACAAAAAAAAAACAAAACTTTATCGCATTCCAAGCAATGTTACTATTAGACGTTAGTCGTGTTTTGATCTTTAAAATCAGAAGTATTTTATTAATTGCAAAATAAAAACAAGCGTTGAAAGTCCTCAAACGCGCTTGAATAATTTTACGATTATAAAATTATCAGGCAATCTATTTTCCGTATTTAATTTGTTTTCTTCCTCGTTTATCTCTAGAAAACGAATAATTAAAATTAAAAAAGACTAAAATAATTTAAAGATGTCCAAATCTCAAAGAAAAAACAAAATTGCATTATGTATGTATATAAAAGAAAAAAATGTAAATCTGCAAGAAAAAAATAGTTCCCGAATATATGAAGAAAAATTATTTTCTGGTTGATCCACAGAGACGAGTGTTTTTTTACTCTTCATCTCTCCGAATACCGAAAAAAAAGTCACTCAAATCGACACTTTAAGCTCCTCGATTCATCTGTCATCCTCTTTACTCTTTCCTTGAAAAAGAAAAAAAAAAAGAAATCATTTCACCCCTTTTAAGTAACCACGCCCCAATTAAACGTTTCAAAATCACAGAATACCCTCCAACAAAAAAAGAAAGAAAAAAAAGGTGGATGAGGATAACAAATAAAAGTAGGATTAAATGGGGGGTGAGTTAACTTTGAAATCTTCGATTTTATTGATTAATCTTCTTTTGTGAGAAATGATCGAGGTCATATGAAGGGCGAAAAAGAACAAGAGTGTAAATCACAGTCTCCCTAATCTGTTTATCTTTCTTTCCAGTTATCAAGATCTTTCTCCCCTGAGGATGCGAAAAGAGAGCGGCAAAGGGGAATGAAATTATGAAGAACCGATAAAATTCCTAGATGACAATAATTTGAGGAACATTGCGAGAATGAAGGAAAATAAATAAAAAAAAAGGTGCAATCAAATAGTTTCATTTGCCAGAACATAGAGTAAGTGTTTCATCCCCTACACCTTTTGTGTGTAACTCAGTAGCATCAGTATGACGTTGGAGGTCTCACCTCACAGTGAAATACGCAAGCGTACAATTTCTCATGTATATATATTAAGCATTTAGTTGGAAGTTACCTTGGTATTTGTGAGGAAGATAGAGGGGTTGAAGAGGAATTTTCCTAAAGGGAGGGGCCTGCCCGAAAATGGCTGTCACGCACGGCTACAGTACGTCCGAATGAGGGCGAGTGTGACGCTCAAATCGTAGATCCTCTCATCCACCCTCATACAGTCGTCTTCCAGAAGTTTTTAAATGATAAATAAATAAAATTTAAATCATGACCATCAAAAAATAGAATAAATTTTAAAAATCATTAAAAAAAAACAAGAAGGAAATTTTAAATGTAATTAGTATAATGACAATTTTTTCAATTAACTAGTTGAAATAAATCTTTTTCTTCTTCATTATTAAATAAACAAACGGGTTTTAACAATCGATAGTTATTATGATACTTGAGTGCATTCTTAGCAGAGTTTTTAAAATAATCACGGACAATCGAGGTGTAAATCGTGCGAAAAGGTAAATTAAAAATATCCACTTGATTCTTCGAGGATTAAAAAAAATGGGAGGGGTAGTTTTTTTTCTCGTTAAATTGCGCCTTTTTCTTTTGGTTTTTCAAATGATTTTCGGCAGTTAGACGGGGTCAATTTGAGGTCAACGATATTTTTTTTAGATGTCAGACGTAGCGTTGTACGTCATCACAACAGTGGGGAGATGAAAAGAGGGATGTAATGGGTTTTTTCATAGTTCATTTTTTAAATGAGAGAAAATGATGTTTACACATGATTTATAATGATTTTTTTTTCTCGCAGATTGAAGGGGAATAATGATGATGTAGTTGAAATAACTAGCGAAATTAAATAATTGAAGAGGAAAAAAATAATAAATTAAGAGCGAGAGGGTGATTGAGAAGATGCGTGGTGACAGGCTGTCTTTATTCACTCTCTTATTCATAATAATTCATGTAAATTACGTATTATCGATAATTAATAAGACTGAGAGAGCGGCTAAGAGCCGATTGAGAACAACACAGTCACCATGGCGTTTAGTTATTTGTTTATCGCATTCACAATCACCAACGAGAACAGATGTACAGCGTGCTTGGGAAGCTGCAAGGGTAGAATCAGCCCAGAGCGAGTTAGAAGTGTCTTATGTAGAGGGAAGAATGACACCAATGACAGATTCCATGGCTTATCCACTCGCTATTGTTAATAAATTTTGTACTGATATTGAGAATGGTAAAACTATTCTCAGTATTGTTATTGGGGGTGGATCGGCGGCGAGATTCCTCATGACAGCAGCTGATTCTGTTAATTTACCAGCACTATGGTTGCCAATTACTCATCGAGATTTTTTGAGACAGGTGTGTATTAGCAAAGTCATTTTTTTCTCAGTTTTTTGTGGAAAAGGGGGAGATTTCGAAGAGATAGATTTTTTCTGATGATTCCATTGAAAAGCTGAGGAAATTCTACGTTAAAAACATGTGTCAAAACTTTTTTTTTTAATTTTTTGAAAATTCGATTTTTTTCACTCAGATTTGAAGGGGTTTACCTTGGAAAAATTTGAAAAAATCACATTTTTGTGAATATCTCCGGTTCTATTTGTCATAGCGACCTGGGGTCGTGCTTAAATTAAAGCTCTCGTCATTCCCCACATTTTCGTCAAACTCCCATCGATTTTTACCGAAAATTGAAAAAGTTATGGGCTATTTTATGAAAATCAGTTTTTGGCCCATAACTTTTTCAATTTTTGATAAAAATCGATGGGAGTTTAACGAAAATGTGGGGAATGATGAGACCTTTAATTTAAGCACGACCCCGGGTCGCTACGACAAATAGAACCGAAGATATTCACAAAAATGTGATTTTTTCACATTTTTCCAAGGTAAACCCCTTCAAATCTGGGTGAAGAAAATCGAATTTTCAAAAAATTTAAAAAAAAAAGTTGTGACACATGTTTTCCACGTAGAATTTCCTCAGCTTTTCAATGGAATCATCAGAAAACTTCTATCTCAAATATTTTCAATGATAAACACGAAAAACTCTAAATTTTTCCCTATTTTTTCCCTTATTATCAATGATGTGCCTCTTAATTTTGATTCGGGCAATTTTAAGGGGCAAATAAAGTTCAGGAATAACTTGAAAATCATTGGAGCGAAGAGGCTTCACCTGTTTTTGAAGTGGAAATTTTGTGCGGCTTTCTCAGCTAGTGCTTCTCCCAGATTTCAATCGCTCGAGCATTTTATTCATTGAAACTCCTGTTATTTCAATTCCTCCTCCCCTAAAACTTCACTTTTCCCTCAAACCTCGAAAAACATTGAATCTTGAATAATTTCAATGCAGTGAAAAAATTGATCACTCACCTTGAAATATAAATAAACTTTTTATGACGTTCCGGTGGTATAAACAAAGAACATTGTTTTCCCATAAACTAGAGAATGCCGAGTACTTTGAAAACTTTCACAATCAAAAGGGTTGTTTTACCCTTTTAATACCGGAATTTGCCTTTTAACGGGTCTCTCTTTGCCCCAATAAAAATCCGTAAATTCCTGATACTTTCACCTCATAAAAAGGCACTCAAGCGATTATCTCCAAATTAATAGAAAACATCAATTAACACGTGCTAAAATACGAGTAAAACGAGAATTATTTAATTCTATCATGAGTTATTGGAAAAAATAAATATTTTCAGGGAAAACGTGGATTATTTGAAACTCGTTTGGGCACAAGTTCTGAAGAAGTAGGTGCAGCAGCAGCAGCACTAATGCACAAAGCAAATTGGCATGCATTTATATTATTAATTGACACAACGCTTCTGCCAATTCACCATTTATTGCACAAAGAACGTGATATATTGACACCACGCATTGTCGTGCATTTACCAGCGACTGAAAAGAGTCTGAAGATAAGACTGAGAAGAATATCGGAGGAGGGTGGTACAGGTGGTGTTATTGTTATGGCATGTGATTTAAATAATGCCCGTAAAATACTGTCAACAGCTAATAAATATCACATGCTAAATGGAAGATTCTTGTGGTTGTGGTTGGATCTTAAAGCTGAATTACGACCAAATGAACCGAGTTTAGTAACTTCGCATATTGTTTATAATTCATTATCAGGAAAGAGTGAAATTAATCCATCGATTGATAATATAGTGAAGCATGGTAATTTAGTGCTGGATGATGAGGCGCATCCGCATCCGCATCCGACTAATTTAGACAGTGACATCAAGCATTATCATGAATTAAATCGAAATAATGAAAAAATTATTATTAAGAGAGAAGACAAGAGTTTTACCTTTGATGATGAAGATGAACCGAGATTAACTAATAAAAATTTGAATTCAAAAACGTTTATGCCAATTGGAATGCTCGCACTCAGACCCTCCAGCATCAAAATGTCTGGGAATGATGCTATGCTGGCGAGAATGATGCGGGAAACTTCACAGGCACTTGATAATACCTTTATCGAGTTTAAAACAGAACTTGGAAAATTCAGAGATAATCAGATTAAGGATTATTTTGTTCCGAGTTGTTTTGTGGAGGGAAAGGCGAGGATTTCGATTCCGGAAATTAAGAGAAATCTTTCGAGGACACTCACGCAGAAATTGAGAAGAGCTATGAGGCAAGTGTCGCATGATAAAGCCGAGTTTCAATTGCTGAATCTTCAGGCTATTCAATTTCCGGGAAATAAAACACAGTTGAGGTGAGTTTTTCAAGTTAATCAGTTATCATTTAATGATAATATTTATGACAGGACTAATTGCAGACCTCAATTACCCTCACTCCAGATAATTATCTCTGAACTTTACTCTAACTACTCTTCTCAACAGCTGACAAAAAGAAAAAGAAAAACAATAACTCTTCTTCCAGATGGACAAAAGTTGGTACAATTAGAGGAGGAAAGGAAGTGCGTCTCGACACAATAACATGGACAGGTGGTGGTATAGTTCCAGCCTACGTTGAACAGGGTGGAGAAAAAATAGGCATGCCAGTGTATCGAATAGTAACAGCACTAGCTCCTCCATTCACAATGGTAACGAATTTGCAGGATGGTTTGTGCTTGCGAGGATTAATCTGCAAGCACGGTGAAACAATGAGATGCTGCTACGGTTTATCAATGGACCTCTTGTCCCTAGTAGCCCGTGAACTGAGCTTTCGCTTCGATCTATACATAGCTAAAGACGGTTTATTTGGAAAAAGAAACGGCAGAAATGGTACATGGAATGGAATCGTTGGTGAACTCCTTCATTCCAATGCCCAATTAGCATTTGCCCCCTTGAGTGTCTCAAAAATTCGTGCTGACGTCATTGATTTCACAACTCCATATTTTTACAGTGGTATTAGTTTTCTAGCATCACCAAAAACAAATGCAGATATACCATTATTGATGTTTCTCCACCCATTCAGTACTGGTCTGTGGTTGACCATTTTCATATCATTGAATGTAACAGCAATGGCTGTTGCTATTTACGAGTGGTTCAGTCCGTTTGGACTGAACCCATGGGGCAGACAGAGGAGCAAGAATTTCTCCATAGCCTCAGCACTCTGGGTCATGTGGGGACTACTTTGTGGACATTTGGTAGCTTTTAAAGCACCAAAGTCATGGCCTAATAAATTTCTCATTAATATTTGGGGCGGTTTTTCCGTTATTTTTGTTGCTTCTTATACTGCTAATATAGCTGCACTTATAGCCGGTTTCATATTCCATTTACCAGCGCCCATGAAGGACGTCAGTGATTATCATGACAGAAGTGTGAGTTTTAGGAGTATTTTGGGTTTTTTTTTTTTTTTTTTCCGATGCTTCTGGCATGTTGGGAGTTAATGTTTTAATGGATTTTCTGCAGTTGCTGTCACAGAAGGTTGGAGCACCAAGGGCTTCAACCACTGAATACTATATTCAACGGGCAAATCATGAACTCTGGCTGCATATGCTACGATTTTCACTTTCTGATGTTGCTGAAGGAGTGGAGAGACTGCATAATGGAAGCTTGGATATTTTAATTGCTGATACGGCCATTCTAGATTATTATCGGGCTACTGATGAAAATTGCAGGCTACAGAAAATTGGGGATGCTATGAATGAAGATACTTATGCTGTTGCACTGACAAAAGGACATCCATTGAGAGAGAGCATTTCCAAAGTCATTGCTAATTATTCGAGCAGTGGAATGCTCGATATTCTTCAAGATAAGTGGTAAGTTGGGGTATTCTAGGCCATTTTAAAAATAATATGAAGAAATACGTATTGAATTATTGAAATTAAATAGGTACGGTGGATTACCATGTATTCGTACTCACGAAGGTGTAAAACCAGGTCTTGATTTGGCAGCAGTTCAGGCACATCCCCTCGGTGTTCGTTCAGTTGCTGGGGTCTTCTGCCTTCTTGGAGTCGGGATAATCCTCGGTGCCATAATATTAGCCGGTGAACATCTCTTCTACAAATACACATTACCACGTTTACGTCACTGTCCAAAAACATCAATCTGGAGATCAAGAAATGTCATGTTCTTTTCGCAAAAATTATACAGATTCATAAACTGCGTTGACCTAGTATCACCTCATCACGCTGCTAAAGAGCTCATGCACACTGTTAGACAGGGACAAATTGCATCATTGTTTCAGAAGAGTGTAAAAAGGGTTGGTATAAATGACTCGTCGTGAACTAGTTGCTATAGCTATTCAACTACAAGGATTCAATGTTTCAGAAGGAGCATGAACAGAGAAGAAGACGCAAAAGTAAAGCCCAGTTCTTTGAGATGATTCAGGAAATAAGAAGGTGAATATATTGTAATTATTTTTCGAAAAGCATGAAATATTTAATTGTGACACATATTTCCCACCGGAAATTTCCTCAGCTTTTCCGCTAATTATTATCGCCGAATTTACTTGAAGAAAATAAAAGATTATCCTTGTTTTCGAAATATCAGGAAACAAAGACAATGTTGAAAGTAGATTCGCAAAAAAAAACTGCCCGTAGAATAAAAGAGCCGAGACAGTGACTTCCGGTTGTTTTCTTCTAAATCTGTCTCTTTTTTCCAAATTATTTCATATATATTCATAATAAAAATCCAATGATCATCAAAATCTTCACATTCTCCTGATTTTCTTCTCAATAAATATTCGCAGTTTCTTTCCCAATAGAAAAGAATTGGAGATTTTGAATAATTCATCTGTTTGGATTTATCTTTACAATCAAACTTTTCTGTTTCGTTCAGCATTTCTGAAGCTTTTCATACGAAACTTATTCAATTTCACTTCAATTTCAATGTTCTTCAACAAATTCCCTTTCATTAAATTCGTAACAATAAATAATGAATAATGAACGGAGGTAAATTGATCAAAATAAGATAATTCTCTAGAAAAATTGCTTTTTCTCTACGAAATGAAAATACATTGAAGATAAAACAATTTTTCAGAGTTGAATATGAGTTTTCCAGAAAACCATGTTTTATGCACAAAGAATTACTAGGTCAAATAATTTTCAGTTTCTCCATCCACATATATTTACTTTTCACTCTGGGACCTCTTATCAGGACTTTATGTTTGTCTCCAGGAAATTTTAAACATTTCTCTGAAAGGACAAATGCTCTATT
This sequence comes from Aleiodes testaceus, assembly GCA_963565655.1. NCBI lineage: Eukaryota > Metazoa > Arthropoda > Insecta > Hymenoptera > Braconidae > Aleiodes > Aleiodes testaceus. The sequence continues at coordinate 120,176 of OY751414.1, forward strand.
ATTTTCAAAAATTCCCATAAATACAATGAATAGTATTAAAATAAGAAATGAGTGGAAAAAAATCGATTTATCCCAGTAATAAGCCGATGCCCTATAATCCAGTAATAAAAATAAAACCGAAAATTCTCCCATAATTCGTAGAATTGTCACTCACAAGAGACCCATCACACACCCCCCTATAATAGTCCCAGAGTCTCATAACAATTTTCCCCTGAAACTCTCTCTCTCTTGAAAATACGATTTCATCCCCTATTTGAAAAGACAATAATCCCCGCTCCCCTTAGGACTCGATAAACTTGAAAGCTCATCATATTTCCCATTTTTCTCTCATTCCAGAGTCCAACAGGAGGAGAAAGAGGAGTCACATAAAAAAGAACTGGCAAATAAGAAAGAGGATAAATCAGGAAAAGATCGTGGTCGTTCACGCAGCAAAAGTCCCCTAATGCCGCGTTCTCCAAAACGTGAAAAAAGCAGAAGTTCAATAAATTTATCGAGTTCACGTTTAGGTCTATCACCAGTAACACTTGATACATCAATGAAACCACGTGAATTTACATTGAGTAGTACAAATTTACGTGCGCGTAGTCCATTGGAGACTGTTGGACGTCGTTTGAGTCATGGTGACGGTGGTTCACCACCACCAAGATTGAGTGCAGCTAATTTTGGTGGTTCTGCAACATTGAGACCAGCATTACCAGTTAAATCAGACTCAATTAGTGGTGGTACACCAACGCCACGTTACTCAAGAAGTCCAGCAAAACGTGGACAATCATTTCCAGTTTTTGCTACTTTGAGACCACCGCCACCTCCACCAACAACTGCACATCCCTCACAGCTAAAGAGTCCGCATTTATCACCAAACAACGAATTAGGCGCTGCTATTGGTCGAAAATTATCCAGAGACTGGAGCTCTGGAACTTTAGAATTGAGCAAATCATCGGAGACTATTGCAACAATGACTGCTTATAATCCGAATCAGGTAAGTTCCTTAACTGCTGAAAGGGTCAAGAAGAGCCAGGAGGATTCAGGTGGAAAGAGACCTGTCAGACGTGCAAGAAGTCATGAAAATCGTGATTTAACGAAAATTGATGCACCATCACCGAGAATGGCGCAACCATCAGTTGGAGGTAAATCAGTTAGTGAAAGAACGAAAAAACAACTTGAATCTGAATTAAAAGCCATTCTAACTGCAAGACAACATCATCGGGATTTACATCCACCTTGATAGAATTTAAAATGAATTTTCAATTAAATTAATTATATTTGAGGCTCGATGAAATGATTGAATTTATTAAATTGAGCTGAATTCAATGAAGTTATGAGAATTAAACTTTGGAAATTCTCTTTGCCTCTGAGGGGCTTTCTGTTTTTAATGCAAATATCAGATTTATCATAGGGAAATCTTGTAGAATTACACAATTCGCTAATTTTACAAAATTATTTCTCAATTTGAGAATAAATAATTCAAGGGAATTATAAGAATGGAAAAATTTAATTATTATGAACAATTATGATAATGTAGACATCAGCCTTGATAAACAATTAATAATTACATTATGTGAGAAAATAATAATAATAATGATGATGATGAATTTGGGGATATCTTTATCTTCGAGACGTTGATATGTTGTTAAATACATTAATAATTAGAGACTCTATTTAATGGGGAGAAAATGAGAAATGTAAGTGCTAGAATTATTTTTTGATTTATCATTGGGTCAAATTAATTTTAATTTATTCATTTCTCTACACTTAACTGGAGTCAGTGGTTGAGTCTCTTTGTTTAATTTAATAATATCATTAATAAAGAAGATGTGCCAAATTATTGTGTAATATATCAGACATTCAATCACTCTCATAATTATGGAATATATGTTTATTTCAATTATTGTTGAAAAGAATAATGAAAAGTTTATTGAATCATCTCATCGGGCCATTCACTGCCATCTCGTAAATTAGATATTTCAATTTTTATAAATTTAAGGAAAATTGAGGAAGGAAGAAAGTCATTCAAAAGATTTCTTCATAAATTAACGAAGAGACTCATGCACTTGATTTTACAGTGTAGAATTACGACTCATTTAATAATACATGTATTATCCCTGCATTCCTGCGCCTATTCAAGGAATGTAATTTCAAAGAGGAGAATTGTTCAGAATCCAGAGTCAATGATGAAATTCGTCAGATCAAGTATTAGAAGAAGATTATTAATAGACTGAAATGGAGTTAGGGAAAAGAAGACAATTCATTTTATTCCCCCAAGTATTAGGAATTGAACGAAAGAGAAGATAATTGAAGATGAAATTTTCAAACAAATTGATAATAAAGATAAATTGATTTATTTGGAGAATTCATACTCTTAAATGTTAATAGATGATGTTGTTAGTCCTTTATCTCCTTTTAATTCTTATGAATATATAGGGAAAGGTGGAGTAAAAAAACCACAAGGGGTAACATGGACACATGCTCACTTTTAAATTGTATATTACGAGAAATGAAGAGAAATATCAAAGATAGGTTTTTTCTGATGATTCCATTGAAAAGCTGAGAAAATTCTACGTGGAAAACGTCGATTTTTTTGAAAATTCAAAAAAATTGATTTTAACACTTGATTCCTATGTAAAATCGTCTCAGCTTTCCAATGGAATCATCAGAAAATTTCTATCTAGAACCGTTCAATCAGAATGTCCATTTTACCCCGATTTTCCCTATATTAAAGGCAGAAATCCTTGATAAATCGCGTGCGATTGGGTAGTGATCTCATTTTAAGCCACAAATTTAACAAAAAAAATACCTATTAATCTTTTAGACTGTTAGTTGATGAATGTATGGGACTAAAAACTTTAAAAAATCATTTGTTTTAAAAAAATATATTTATAATAATTAAGCGAGGCCTTAGCAGTAGTCGTATCCGCCCAAAAAAAAAATCTTTTAATTAGAGAATGAAAATCATTGTTATTCCATATAACTTCACCGATGGACTAGTTGTTTAGAATTGAATTAATAAATAATTTCGTTTTAAAAGAATGAAAATAATGTAGTGATATGATTGAACCACTTAACTATTTAAATTCTTCAAAAACTTTTCAAAAAACATTAGATTTTCCTGCACACGCTAGTTGTAAACTACTCGGTTCCTCTTCGTAGATAAAAAATGTAAAGTCTAGTCTATTTTTCCGTAGAAATTCGCAACGAAAAATAAAGAAAATTGAGGAAAAAAAAACGAATTAAAATTAAATGAGATGAAATTAACACGAGGGAAAACAAAATAAAAATAAATCAGCTTTACGCACACACGACTTGTTGTCTCAAGTAGTCTCGCATAGTTGAACCATTAATTTTGTATTGAAAAATTAAATAAAAATAAACTCGAGCCATTTATCTTACAGTGAATTTACGTTTCGCCTGTACTATAAAGTATAAAATAAAACGTTCAATCATGTGCATTAACTTGCACAAAATAATAATAATGATAATTTTTAAAAAAATTCATAGACTCTTATCGTTGTGTCTGTAAGAAGAGGATGAAATAACGAAACTTCAAAAATTAGTGGCTAATCTCCAGAAGAAATTGAAAGAAGAGATATTATAGGAATAAATAATAAAAGAATTAAATTCTTCTTGTAGATCAGGACAGAAAAGAATAATAATTAATAGTTTATAATTTAAATTGAATATTGATGAGTGATGAAAATACAAATTCAACAGGGGGCCACAGTCAAGTGTCTACCCGAGCCTAAAGAATCAAAGATAGACTCATTAAATGAAGGAAAAAAATGAAAATTACGTGAATTAAAAAATTAAATTATTAATTCTATTTCTCAAAAGGGGATTGATCAATCTGTGATTTGATCAGGTGGCTCTTCCACGTTTCCCTAGATTATTAGTGAAAAATCTGTCTTCTAGTGAGAATGTGAGAGAGAGAGAGAGAAAGTATAAATATTAAAAAATAAATGGGAGAATAACTTCTGTAATTTGTACATATTAGAATCTAGGAGAATCCGAAAATAATTAATATGTATTATAAATGCACGCATATTCGTAATATTTCATTTAAACGTGGGGCGTCACCAAAATTGGCCAAATCAAAGATCGATCGCTCACGAAATCTCTTTGTGCGCCAACAAGAGCCTGTTTTAGTGGTAAAATGCAAACACAGCAAAAAAAATTGAAGGGATTAATAACAATAATAATTCACGCGATGATAAGCACAATCTGTTAAAATCAATATGTGGCACTAAGACGTGACATATTCGAGTCCTCATTCCGTTGAAGAATAAAAAAGTGAAAAAGTCAGAGAAATTATGGAAAATTAAATCAAAATAACAATTATTTGTAAAGAAAATTGGATTATTAATGGCCTATTGGATTTTTTGTGATTTATCTTATTTTCAATTTCACTCTCATATTGAAGAAATTAATGAAAATGAAATAAAATTGATTTAATGGCAATAAGATATTAATTGTACTCTCTACGAATCACTGCCATAATTCGATTTAATTAAATTGTTTTTGAGGAAAAAAAAAGAAGCAGAATGAGAAGAAGTACGTGGCAGATTTTACAAAGAAGAATTTTTAAACTTACATATAATTAATATAAGTAAGACATTAATACAAGAGATAGAAAAGAAGAAAACATAATGAATTGTATCAATTTCAGGTTTTAAAATCAATTTCGAAAACAGTAAAGCATGATTTTTAGAAAAGACTATTGAGTGCCACAATGTGATAGAGGATGTGTACCATTTAATGGAATTATGAAGAAACATAAGAATAAGCTATTGAGAATCTGCTGCCATAGTAACTTGTTGGCGTACGATAATTTAGGATAGGTTCCTTGTAACCTACCTCGTCTACTCTTGTTACGCCTACTACCAAAAAAAAAACTACACTGTTATTGTTGATAAAAAAGAAAAAATGAGAAAAAAACTCCGTATCAATGAGAAATAAATATATTGTCTGAAATGTCCGAAGTTTTATCACTCAGACCGAGTAAATATCCCTCTTAAAATTCATATACGAGAACGACTATCTTAATGAGCTTCGAATGATAATCGAAAATTATTTCTTCGATCTTCAGGCGTTTATCTATAATTTCATGAATTTGGAACGTTTCGTATCTCTCTCGCTCTTTGAGTTATCACCGTGACAAGCACTTTTATCGTAAAAACAAAGAGAAAGAATATCCCCAGAAATAATTTCGTATATATTTAAATATTGAGAGTGCTTTATAATAAATCAATATTTAATCTTATTTTTTTTGTCAGAATATTTCGAAAAGAAACTCCCGAAAAAAACAGAGAATTGTAATTACCCAATTTCCTCTGTCTATTACCTTCGAAAAAAAACCGCAAAATTAATTTTTCCAAAAATCCACAAACTTTTCATTTAAATGAATATTAAAACAAACAATAAATAATGAAATTGGAAGAGACAATTGCCGACAAGGATAATATTTAAACAGCTGAGAATCAGGTGAAAGTGCAGTCTAAGGATGACTCGACAAAAATAATAAAAAAAAAAAACGTGAAACGAAAACGATACGATTGAAGACTCGTGAGCACACAAGTATGAGAAATTACGACGTATTCACATCGTTCTGTTTGATCCAGAATAAAACACATTTAATGGATAAAAAGAAAATTAAAAGTGCTAATGACAGAACAACCGTCAGTGCTGACTCAATTAAAATCGAATATTTGAATAATTATTTCCTCATAATCTCATTGCGCAAGTCATCCACTAGTTTTAAAAGAGAGAGATAGATAATCACGAGGAATCACAGTTGAATATTAGAAAATTTCCCACCTTTTTCCACTTCTCTCGAGCTTATCTTCATCAATTAGTGTAGAAAAATGTGATTTGGAAAAATGAAACTGTGCATTTCTACGAGGACAAAATTTTCTGTGAAAAAATAAGAGAAAAAAAAACGTTAATTCATTGGGAAATTCGTTTATAAAAAACAATAGTCTTGATAATAATTGAGAAACGTCACTTGTGACATCATCATGAGACAATCTTAAATATTTCAAGTGTTTTTTTTTGGTGATTCCATTAAAACTAACCTTTTTTCCCTTCTTTCATTGACATTTTGTATTTTTTGGGATTTAATGAAAAAAAAAATGTTTCGCGAAGGATTCAAGTACTCATGATTCCGGAGATTTATCGAGATAACCTTGATTTCAAGAATTCTCCAACATTTTGAAAACTTTTTCTGGACTTGAGAAAAAAAACCGTTATTTTTTTCAATCAATTTTGAGGTTTTGTGATCTTTACGGAAGAATTTGTAATTAATTGACATTATTTCGTGTCGAGGTTATGGTTCGATGGAAATTACGTCTATTCGTGTATAAACAATTGACGATTCTCTTAATTCCGACGAGTTCTCATAAATTTTGATGCAATTGTGATAAAAAAAGTGTTTATCTTGATGAGAGAAATCAGGTGAACGCGAGAAGTCCCTGAATCGTCTGACAGAGGGCCTATTAGTGTTTTTTTTTTTAATATTGAGTAGGTCAGTGTTTTGAATGATTTTCAAACTGACAAAAATTTAATTATTTCATCGGTAGAAATTGAAACATAAATAAATTAAAATTATTAATGGATGGAGAGGAAGATTATGTATCTCAGAATGGCCAAAAGATTCAAATGGAAAAGGAAGGAGCATCAGCATCAGGTGGAGCTGATGGAGATTGGGAAAGTGTCTCCAACGACAAGAAAGATTTAGGGGATATGACGTTTTGCATGGCCAATTATATTAAAGAGGCTATGAAGATGATGTTCATCATGAGAAGTCATCACATGTTGACTGATGTCGTGCTGGAAGTTGGATCGGAGCTTTTTCATGCACATAAAGTTATTTTAGCTGCTGCTAGTCCATATTTTAAGGTAAATTCGAGTAATTGATCTGTTGTCATTAGTTTCCGAGATATTATTGAAGAATAATCAACAAAAGAATTGACTTATTCTCTATTTTCTTTCAGGCGATGTTTACAGGAGGCTTGAAGGAAAGTGAAATGACGAGAGTAAAGCTCCAGGGTGTCTGTCCAACAGCTATGGCAAGATTAATGAATTTCATGTATACTGGACAGATCAGAGTGACAGAAGTCACTGTTTGCTCTTTACTTCCAGCAGCAACAATGTTCCAGGTGAACAATGTCATTGAAGCTTGCTGCGTATTTTTGGAGAGACAATTGGATCCAACAAATGCAATTGGAATAGCCAATTTTGCTGAACAGCATGGCTGTCACAATTTAAATCGAAAAGCCAATCAATTCATAATCCAGCACTTCAGTCAAATATGTCAAGAGGAAGAATTTCTTCAGTTATCCGCAATACAATTGATTTCTCTTGTACGTAAAGATGAATTGAATGTGCAAGAGGAACGTGAAGTATATAATGCTGTATTGAAGTGGGTCAAGTACAATGAAGATGCGAGAGGTCCAAAAATGGAGCACATTCTTCATGCAGTTCGATGTCAATATTTAACACCGAGTTTTTTACGTGAACAAATGAAAAATTGTGATGTACTGAAAAAAGTACCGGCTTGTCGAGAATATTTAGCACAAATATTTAAGGATTTGACGCTACATAAAGAGCCAATTGTCAAAGAGAGAACACCCAATACTCCGAGAGTCATTTACATTGCTGGTGGATTTTTAAAACATTCTCTTGACATTTTGGAAGGATATAATGTTGATGATAAGACGTGGACACAACATGCTAAATTGATTGTCCCGAGATCTGGACTCGGGGGAGCTTTCCTGAAGGGTATGTTTTATGCTGTTGGAGGGAGGAATAATTCGCCTGGAAGTAGATTAGCACTCTGTGATAGCAGGTTCGTTCATTAATTGACAATTCATTAGGAATATGAGAAAACTGATTGAAGATTTTTCTTTTAGGTATGACAGTGATTGGGTTGACAGATATAATCCAGTGACCGATCAATGGAGACCATGTAGTCCAATGTCTGTGCCTAGAAATCGTGTTGGTGTTGCAGTTATGGATGGATTACTTTATGCTGTTGGTGGTTGTGCTGGAACTGAGTATCACAACAGTGTTGAATGCTATGATCCAGATGCTGACACTTGGAGTAATATCAAGCCGATGCATGTAAGAAGACTAGGAGTCGGAGTTGCTGTTGTTAATAGGTATTGCTTTAATTTTAATTTTCCCTAAAATGCCTTTTCCATTCTTTCTCAACATTTCATTGATTTTTACAGATTATTATATGCAATAGGCGGTTACGACGGTGTTCATCGATTAAATTCAGTAGAATGTTATCATCCTGAGAACGACGAGTGGACGATGGTAGCACCGATGAAATCAAATCGTTCAGGAGCTGGTGTTGCTTGTTTAGGACAGTATATTTACGTTGTTGGGGGATATGATGGTACTGGTCAATTGAATTCCGTTGAGAGATATGATACTGAGCATGACTGCTGGGAGTATGTCAGCAGTGTCTCCATAGCACGAAGTGCACTGAGTGTAACTGTCCTAGATGGAAAACTATACGCAATGGGTGAATAAACTTCAATTACCGTTTGAAAAAATTGCAGAGCTATGTAAATGGCATTATTTGATTTATTTAATGATTCCAGGCGGTTACGATGGCTCGACATTCCTCAGTATTGTAGAAATATACGATCCAGTAACTGACAAATGGGAACAAAGTGCATCCATGACATCAGGTAGATCAGGCCATGCTAGTGCAGTCTCTTATCATCACTGCCCAATTCATTGTGACCACTGGGACCACAGTATTGGACCAGAACGTGCTCCCTCGTGATACTCCAATTATCTCATAAAGAATTACAGAAAACGTATGCATGAATGAATTAAATTTCATTCTCTGCAATAAATACAATTCCCATTCCTATTTAAAAAAAAAAAAAAACAACTCAGAGAATATTTTTTACATAAGAAATTATTGTAATATAATTACTGAAAGATCATGTACATAAAAAATAGCTATAAAACATTATTTTTTAATTTAAAACTGTCTTTTAGGAATTTTATTAAAATTTAAAAGGAGAAAATTCGCCGCGTTTTTTTCAGCGCCACCTAGTAGCCTTGGATTGCGCTTGCGCGAGGGAATCGGAGCTCATTCGCCAATCGGAGACTGTCACAACAATTACATTTTTTTTCATTCAACAAATGGAATAAAAAACGACAATAATAGGGACAAAGTGTTTTGCGAATTCTGTGTAAATTGAGCTGTGAAAGCTTCGTTTTAGTGTTTGAAAATATTTTTGCCGATAAAAATGATGCAGAGTGATGTACAAAAGCCAAAAAACGAGAGAACTCCGCAGCGTAGAAAAACGCAGAATCAATTGAATGCAACGGGCACTTTTGCATCACCGAAGCGTCCAAAACAAGATGGTATAGATAATATTTTATTTAACAATAAATTATTATTGGAGTTAATAATTGAGGAATTAATTTGAGGTTATTCTTGAAACGATTCCTTTTTCGGGCTTTTCAAGGTTTTTCTTTGAGGTTATGGGCACATTGTTGTGAATTACAAGCACCACCTATCAGCTGAAGCAATGGATATGAAATTTAGAAATTCCCACCGAAAAATACGCGCCAAATGGCTCCATGTGCCTGTAATCGATTATTTGATTTTTTATTAATTCTCATAACGTATTCGTATTTTTCCAGAACTTGAAGTAACTGGAGTCTCTAGAAGCGGCAGAGTTCGCAAAAAATCCTCAAAATTAACGGATTTTGAGTCTCCTGATGATCTAGCTGATAGTAAATTGAAGCGCCAACAAAAGGCACAACAGCTCCATGCCCAACAGATTCTCGAGAAATTCGAAGCAGAACAGAGTCAACTGGATCAAGTTTCATCACCTCGACCAACAATTGTAAATCGTGTTAGAAAAAATTCTCAATCATCGCCACAAGTGGGTGTTAAACATGAGGTCACCTTCGATGTTCCTCCAGAGGAGCAATCATCGGAATCAGACGATGCTGATGATCTGAATGACGATGAGAATGGATCGATGGATTCAGGGAGTGACGAAGACGTCGATCCTCTCATGATTGACGAGAAAGAGACAGGATTTAAGAGACTGGAGCCACCGGAACAAGAGACACAGTCACAGGCAAATAGTCTCTATATGTTGGAGAAGTCAAAGAAGAAATTGATCATTAAAAATGGGAAAATTATCGGACGAATGAAAGCACAGAGAAAGGATAAAGGAGTGAGTATTATTCATGAAAAGACATTGAATTGTTTCTCTTTGCACAATTAAATCATAATTTTATCATTTTTTTAACAGAAAACAAGATTTACAGCTTATATGTTGTGGGCAAAAGAGGTGCGACAGGAATTACTGGAGCAGAATCCCTCAATGGGTGAGAATCCTTCAATCATGATAACTGTACAATATTCTCAATCATTTATTTAATTAATAATTGATAAGATCAGATTTTGCAGCGATATCAAAGAGACTCGGGGAATTATGGGCAACAGTACCGAATTTGGAGAAGTATAATTGGCGAAGGAGAGCAAAGCGTTTGGCATCAAAGCCGAATGCCCAAGCAACCCTGAAAGAATTGTCGCAATGGAAATTAACACCACCAACTGGAAATAAAAAGAAATTCATCAATAAAACTGGTGAGTAAATTTTTATTCTCTACTTTTCGAGATATTTACGATTGAATGTAGGAAAAATGGATTAATTTTCTAGTTAATGGAAAATCAAAGACTCCGAGTCCCAAGAAGATTCAATTATCATCACCACCACGTCCTGGAAAGTCTCCCAGTGATTATTCACCAATAAATCGTACGAAAGAAGCTGATTTATCAATTGGCACCTCATTCAAGACAGCTGGGACCCAACCACTGGATGTTGCTGCACATCTAAAGCTCCTTGGTGAAAGTTTAACAATAATTGGTGAACGTTTGAAAGAACACGATGGACAAATTGCAGTTTCTGGTAGTCTATCAGTTTTACTTGACTCATTTTTGTGTGCTCTTGGTCCATTAATGTGCCTTACCCAAAAAGTACCAGAAGCTAATGGAGCTAAATCAGAGACACTGTCCCATGTATTAGACAATATTGCGTACATAATGCCAGGTTTGTAATTAATTTAATTTCAGATAGCTCCTATTTTATCTGCTCCCTTTTTAAAGTTTACGTGCTAAAGATATTGATGAAAAAAAATTATATTTTCATGTTATTGAGAGTGCAGTAATTGGAAAATTCAGAATTTAAACGTAAATTATATATTTAATGACGAAATATATGAAGGTTTATAGAAATAAATATTTTTAAAATGATATCTGTATGAGATTCTAGGTGAGAATGATTTACTGTTGGGGTAAAATGGGTGGACACGTGCAGAAGAGGTTCTTGTCACCGTAGATGTCGTCAATTCTTCCAACACTCGGCCAAATTTTTGGCACGTTCTTAAAGGCCTGTAATTGATAATTAATTCATTCAATTTTTATCATGAATCGGAGGTAATTTAATTAACTTACATCAGGAAATGCAGCTACTTCGCGAGAATATGGTCGATTCCAATTAGAATTAATGACTTGTTCCTGTGTGTGAGGAGACATTTTTAATGGATTCACATCGATATGCAATTTCCCATTCTCAATATCTTGAATTTCCTTTCTGATAGCTGCGAAAGTGTGCAAAATTTAGTATTATTCATTTTTTTAAATTAATCAAGTTGATGTGAGGGAAAAGAGACAATTCTTACAAATTAATGCATCACAGAATCTATCAAGCTCCATTTTATCCTCTGATTCAGTTGGCTCGATCATGAGAGTCCCAGCAACAGGCCAACTCATCGTTGGTGCATGGAATCCGTAATCCATAAGTCTTTTAGCGATATCAACTGCTTCAACATTAGCAGTTTTCTTGAAGTCTCTGACATCGAGAATAAACTCATGTGCAACTAATCCAGTTTCTCCTTTATAAAGTGTCTTGTAGTACTTCTCCAGTCGTTTGCTCATGTAATTAGCATTTAATATAGCGACTTGCGTGGCTTTTCGGAGACCCTTTGGCCCCATCATCTTGATATAAGCCCAAGAAATCGGAAGGATCGCTGATGATCCGTATGGAGCTGCTGAAACTGCGCCGAGGCTCGAGGAATTATCACTTCCAGAGTCTATTACCGGGTGACCTGGGAGAAATGGCATTAGGTGCCTTTTCCTGATGATAAAAAATAGAATTAAACGTTCGTGAATTATTCAATAAACTAATAGTCGAAAAAAATGGATTTAAATTGAAACTTACACTCCAATAGGTCCCATACCAGGTCCACCGCCTCCATGTGGTATGCAGAAGGTCTTGTGAAGGTTTAAATGGGATACATCACTGCCATAATCCCCAGGCCTGCACAATCCAACCTGAGCATTCATATTCGCACCGTCAAGATAGACCTGACCACCAGCATGATGAACCATGTCACAAACGTCTCCAATCGTCTCTTCAAAGACTCCATTTGTCGATGGATAAGTAATCATGAGACAAGATAAATCGCTCTTGTACTTCTCAATCATTTCTTTCAGATGGACAATATCAACGGATCCATCTTTCCGAACGAAGATCGGCTCCACCTGCATTCCAGCCATTTGGGCTGATGCTGGATTTGTTCCATGTGCTGATATCGGTATCAAACAGACTCTACGGGTTTTATCACCACGAGACTCGTGATAGCATTGAATAGCACGTAGACCTGCATATTCACCTTGGGCTCCACTGTTTGGCTGAAAACTTATCCCGTCATAACCGGTTATTGCACAGAGATCATTCTCTAGCTGTTGGAATAATTCTTTGTAGCCTTGAGCCTGTTCAATCGGCACAAACGGATGCATATTCGTGAATCCTGGGAGACTGCAGGGCATCATCTCTGTTGTCGAATTCAATTTCATCGTGCAAGAACCCTGAAAGAAGAGCAAAAATATTTTTCTTCAGATATCCTTAAAATAAGCTCTAATTTTCTATCTTTACTGTAGAAATAATAGGACTTTACCAGTGGTATCATGCTGTGGACCAGCGAGACGTCCTTGTTCTCCAGTGCCTTCATGTAACGCACGATTCTGGTCTCTGAATGATGCATATTGAAAACTGGATGCTCTAAAAATTCCGTTTTCCTTTGGAATATGGAATTAATCAAGCTTCTATCAAGATTCTCTTTACCAACGATGTTATCAACAGTATTATCAACATTAAAGACCTTAAAGAGGTCATCAACGTCATCTGGTACAGTAGTTTCATCCAGAGAAATGCCGATTGTCCCATCACCATTGTACCTCAAATTAATCTTCATTTCTTCGCAATTTTTCCTAATCGAATCCGGAGATAATTTCGGAGAAACTGTGATTGTGTCAAAGAAATGCTCATTTTTAATTTGATGTCCGGCGATTTCGAGGCCTCGTGCGAGGACTAGTGTCAGATCATGGACTCGCTTGGAGATGTCCTTTATTCCCTGAGGCCCATGATAAACTGCGTACATTGCTGACATATTTGCAAGGAGTGCTTGAGCTGTGCAGATGTTGCTCGTGGCCTTATCTCGCCTGATATGCTGCTCACGTGTCTGCAATGCCAATCTGTAAGCATCATTGCCATCAGCATCTCTAGTCACACCGACCATTCGTCCAGGCATCAGTCTAACGAATTTTTTGCTGCAGGCGAAGAAACCAGCGTGTGGTCCTCCGTAGCCCAAAGGAACTCCGAATCTCTGGCTCGTACCAATACAAATGTCCACTCCGAACTCACCTGGAGGCTGGAGAATCGCCAGTGAGAGGAGATCAGCAGCTGCACATACGAGAGTCTAGAAAGAGAGCACAGTGAGTGAGAGAAATAATTTTTAATGAAAATTCTTTGCTCTTTTTTACGGACCCCATCGGTATGAGCTTTTTTCACAACGTTCTCGTAATCGTAAATAGCTCCAGTAGTATCTGGATATTGTAGGAGTATTCCGGCAATTTCCTTTGAGCTCGTGTCGACACTGAAAACATCTCCAATCTCTAAAGTCAGCCCCAGAGAATTAATTCTCGTTGCAATTACACTAATTGTTTGCGGATGAACTTTATCGGATACGAAGAGTCTCTTTCGTTTGTTGTGTCTGTGAGAAAGCGCAAGTGCTTCTGCTGCTGCTGTGCCCTCGTCTAATAATGATGCATTTGCGACTTCCATTCCTGTCATGTCGCAAATCATTGTTTGGTAATTTAAGAGACTCTCGAGCCTTCCTTGGGCTATTTCCGGTTGATACGGAGTGTACTGAGTTGTCCTGAACGACGAAAAAGAATTAATTATTCGCTTTTCAATAGGAAGGTGGGGGGAAAATTCTCATCCAGTTAAATGAGCATTAATTACCATCCAGGATTTTCAAAGATATTCCTCATTATCGTATGAGGGACACAGCAATTATAGTATCCCATTCCGATATAAGTCCTCCAAATTTCATTTTTCTCTGACATCTGTGTGATTTTTCTAATCAATTCATATTCAGCTGAAAAAACAGTAAAAATTCCATCAATCGAGCATAATTGATAAAAGGGGAAGAGGGGAGAAAGGTTGCAATTATGGAATAATTCACAACGTTCGAAATCACGTGAATTCGAGATTTGAGAAACACGAGCATGACCCTTAACACTAGATATAAATTATCAGTTCTTGAGGCTCTTATTTGTCACGCGACATACGCAACTATTGTGTATGATAGTTAACATAGATAATAGTAGAAAATTGAGAGTTTGGTGAATCAGGACTTACTGATTGGTTTATCAATCTCCAAATCCTTCTCACGTCTGATTCGGCTGGGGACTGCGGTCCTTGTGAGATCCTCTAGCGACTGAAGTTCACGAAATCATTAAAAAAAAAAACACTTGGTAATAATTATTTATTGAAATTCTCTACAATAAAATTGAAAAATTCCTTTCTTCTTACCTTGAAGCCAATTGTTCTTAACATTTCGATTTGATCACTGTCTCTTGGGCCAATGTGCCTCGATTGAAACTCCTCTCTCACCGGAAATAATTCCTCAAATTTCATCCACTGATTATGACATATTCTAAATTTTCTCAGAAATTCTCTCGACGTATTATTCATCATCAAAAGTCTCGTACATCTAGATAACTTTAAACTCGACTGCATTATTATTATTTTTCTTAATTTATGAACAATCGAATGTAAGTGGAGGAATGAAAATCCTCAACTAAATGGGAAAAAAGGCGCTGAGAGATTTTATATTTCCAGTATCTTAAACGTGATGTCACAATAAAACTGATTATGGAATGAACTATGTTGACCCTGACGCACGAGATTCAGGGAAAATGTGAGGCAGAGTTTCGAAAAACGTCAGAATTGTCTGAAGAGAAAAATTAATATTAGATAGAAGAAAATATTTTCGATAAACAGGTTTTTCGTAATAAGAGAAGAATATTTCTTTATTTTAATACTATACTTAGTTATCCTCGTATGAAAGCTACTTCTTCATGGGAAATATTGTAATTAATGGGCATGGCATAAATTAATCATCAGAATAGACGAAATCAAATTTTTACATCATGAATTTATCTTTATTCTGCGTCAATATTTTCGCAGAAGACTTGGCATCTAAGAACAATGCGCCAACTTCTTCGATATCTTCTTTTTTGATCGTTGTTCTACCGTTCACTTTAGATGTGAAAGAAGCAGGTGTCAATAATTGCACAACATAACGAAGAGTTGTTTTAGTGCCAAGTTCCCCAAGTGTTGTCAATGCTTCGTCTTCCAACTGAATTCCCTCTGTGACTGCCCGAAGTTTAACAATTTGCTCGATTTCGGATTTTGAGTAAGGGAGAGTCTTGATGATGAGGAGACGATCAAGAAGGTCAAGGGGAATTCCATGAGGAGACACGATGTCCTCAGTTCCTCTTATGACGCAGTGTCCTCTGTTTGTTGCAAAAATAACAATTGGTGCAATTGCACTTTCTAGAGAACGATGGAGATACGTAAAAGTCTCAATATCCAGCATGTGCACCTCATCAATGAACAAAACTCCCGGTACTAACTCAGCAATTCCTTGATCGATATATTGATTAACAACTTTGTTGATTTCTTTCCTCAGTTTATCTGAAATCAATAATTATTTCTGATTTAAAAATAATTCTATCGCTTTTTCTGAATTACAAAAAAGATTTACCAGTGATTTCTGTCTTTTTTGGCTTCATCAACTGTCCCATCATTGACATGATGTCCTGTCCACCCTGAGGCTTTGCATTAGCAATATCAAGGTCATGTAGTGTAACGTCCTGAATGACTTCTTTTTTCTTATGCACATCACCTTTTGGTAGTGGCACATATTCTTCAGCTTCAAGATCGAATTCAGTTGCATAATTATCACTTCTCCCCTGTCTTTTAACTGCGCCACTATTGGCCTCAATGTAGATGACATCACCAGTCTCCACCTTTTCTTTCTGCAGTGATTGATAAATCGATGGATCTAATTTCAATTGTTTCGTTCCTTTGGCTGTTTTTAAACCAATTATAACGTGTGAAACTGTCTTCCCATATCCACCCATTGGATTCTCTGTCTCAACAGGTGTCAATTCAGTCACTTCACCTTCGTAAACCTCTTTAGTCTCTTTTATCCTCAGGCCAATTGCACGCCTGAAATTCTCCATGAGAACTTCTGTTTTTTTAATCTCTGAACTGTAGACTTCTGAACCAACCATTGGACAGAATGGCACTTTCGTGCCCAATTCCTGGGCTATTGCTAAGGCAATTGCAGTTTTTCCAGTACCTGGGGGACCAGCAAGCAACACTGCACGACCTGCCATCTTCTTGGATCTTATTAAATCCACGACAATACCTGCAGCCTAAAAAAGATCGATTTTTCCAATTTTATCATCGAGTTTGTCAGAATATCTCGGAAACTAAGCGAGATAGAGAAATTCTTATAGAGACCTTCTTTGTAGCCCTTGAAATTCTCTACAAAAGAGGTCTCTTGTAAAATTGTGCTATCTTGCTTAGTTTTCGAGATATCTTGAAGAATAGTAGTTAATGATGACGAAGACGTAATTCTAACCTCTCGAGCGAGTGATTGGCCCACGAGGCCGGCTGCCGCCTGTATAGCAATCCCATTGTCATCTAGACCAAGGCCTTTAATGTGTGTATGCGCTGATATTCTCTGGGTTTTTGCTGAACTCTTCACCTCCTCGATCTTCATAATTGTTCAATTATCAATTTTCCACAAGTTTGAGAAGTAAAAATCAGAGCATTGGATACACTGTTATTGACAAAACAATCGAACGCCGCTGCCGTTGGGCCGAAATGCATCACGGGAAGTATCGTGGTGGGGGAACTGGGCTCCCGCCGTTAACCGTGTTCACTTACTCGCTAGTTGGACTATACAGTGTTTGTCGTGATAAAAGGCCCTACATTTTCAGCCCCACCATTTTTACCCCCTCTCCCTTACAATTTTGTGATCCCAACGGTCAAAACAGTTCGCGTTTGAACCGCATTGACCTCCCATAAAGCAAATACTCAAAAACTCGGAGAAATCACGAAAATTCCAGCATTAATAACTGATTACTGCTGAAACAAAGAATATATTAAAGAAACCCGACGTTTTTCGTCGTTTGACGAAAATAAATAAGGTAATATTGTTTATTTTTATTGATGAATCATCAATCATTTCTTCCGGCAGAATTTTTGTTCATGTTGACACATTCCTTTCTTATTTTCATTTTTTTCGCTTACAGTAAAGTGCCAACAATGAGATTGTGATGATTGAATAAAATTAAAATGGAAAAATACAATCGAAGAAATGCAGAAATGAAAAGTGAGTTATTCTGAATTTTGAACTATTTAATAATAAGAATAGTGAATTAAGTGATTTTCTTTTCAATTTTCAGAATACGATTTAGCTCTGAAAAATCGAATTTACAATAAGACTTCATCGAATATTGAGAAAAATAAAATTAATGAGAAGATGAATGAAAACAAATTCGAACATTACGATCCAATGAATTCTCAAAACATTAAGCTTCGAATTTCTGAGAGTTTCACTCTTGACGACTCTGACGACGAATTGAATCCTCCGAAGCTCTTGAAGAATAATGAATTGAAAAACGTAAAGGATAATGAAGTAATAATAATAAGTGACTCGAGTGAAGACGAGGAATCATTGAATTTCTTTGAGAAACCGAAGCCCCAGAATTTCCAGTCCTGTCTGAAGCCAAAAAACACCAAAAACTTGAGAGATTCATCAACAGGATTTGATAGTATTGAATTATCAGACGAGGACAGTGATGTATTCACAGGATCCCTTCGAAAAAAATCCGAAAAATCTGAAAATCCTGGTAAATTGATGAAAAACACATCTCGCACTTCCGAAGAAACGAATTTTGATTTCGGAGTTGATGAAAGCAGAGGAAGTATCGTTGATTCTTCATTGAAAGGGGATCCAAAGCCTCAGGTGACTCCAATCAACAAGAATCTCTTCGAAACCCCGAAAAAATTGAGCCAAGTCACAACTCCTCTTTCAAAAAAAGATGCAAAAAGAATAATGAACCTAATTAAATCAAAACGCATTGAATCTCCGGTTGTTGCCCGAAAGATTGAGTCTAGTGACGATGAAATCGTTACCGACGAAGAGCACGAGGTACAGCATCCAGCCTGGATCGACGAGAGTGATGAGGTTGAAGAACTTCCGATTGCGAAACCCGCAAAAACTCACGTTACCCGATTTCTGAACCCTGCAATTGAACCGAGTGACGACTTGAGTGAAGAGAAGAAGCGAGAGATCTCCCGTTGGTTAATGTACAATCCAGAAAGTCCCCGAGACGATTCCTCAAGCGTCATCTCTACGAGCTTGAAAAATGCGAGTTCCACTTCAGGCGACAGCAGCTTAGATCGATTGGAAATGAATTACGAGACTCCGAATAATCGGGACAAGTTCAGAGGAGGATCGACAATCAAATCAAGAAACGATACGACGAGGAGAGATGTACAGACACCGAGGCAGACTGTGATGGATGACTTCATGAAGAAGAGCAGGAGCAGACCAAAGAGTAAAACATCAGAATCTCCTTTGATATCAAAGGCAAAGCCAGCTCCAGTAGTGGAGACTCCGAAAACAGCTCTTGTGGATTGTGCAGATATTCTGGATAAGCTTTATGGAGAAACGTGGAGGCAGAGGACAAATGCGCCTACAACTGAGCCCAGAAGAGCTCCTCTCTTACAGGACAGAGGTGTACAGACGGAGAGAATCAAGAAGAAGAAAACGACGAGTGATGCAGATTTCAAGAAGTTCATCAGGGACATCAGACCAGAGTTCAACTCTACGAAAAAGCAGAACTATCGCAACAGCTTCATTGATGATTCCAGTGATTCTGGAGATGGTGACACGACTTATGCAACTGCTCGGACACATCCGAGAATTTCGGGGGAGGAATTAAGGAGAAGAGAGACTCCAATGACTGCTAATACGATAAAAGCGATCGAAATTTGCGATTCAGACAGTGACAGTGGAGTGAAAAGAGGCGGTAATAGGAGGAGATTGTCATTCAGCGATGATGAGAAGGATCGTTCAAGCACGAGTGAATACGATCCTGAAGACTTTGTCCCACCTAAAGTTCTCCCGAAGACTATTAACAAAGCTGATAAATTTAAAAGGAATTTGGGGACACATAAAGGCTTTCTGACGTCACTTTCTGGGTCGGTTGCGATGGAACAGTGTCATCCAGAGGCCAAGAAGTATCGGATTAATTTTAAGAATAATAAGGAGGAACTGGTGAAGCATCTCTATAAATTATATAATGAGAAAATATTTGATAATCAACTGCCTAAGGATATGCTGATTGAATGGAATGTCAGGATGAGGGGAACTGCTGGATTCTGTTATAACAAGAGGGTCAAGAATCTCACGGGCTTCACGAGAACCTCGAGAATGGCTCTTGCTACGAAAATTTTAGACAGGCCGGATAGGTTGAGGGATACTTTGGTTCATGAGATGTGTCATGCTGCTGCTTGGATTATTAATGACGTTTCTGATGGACATGGACCCTTCTGGAAGTCATGGGCTTCGAAGGCCATGAGGGTTTTCCCAGAGTTACCGCCTATTAAACGGTGCCATGATTATGAAATCTCTACAAAGTTTACTTATCGATGTGTGCAATGTGGTTACAGGTAGAATTTTAGTTCTTAGAACCTAATAATTCCTTGAATATTAATGAAATAACGTTTCTAATCATTCTCTTTTGTTTTTGTTTAGTATTGGACGACACTCAAAGTCTCTCGATATCGAGAAGAAACGTTGTGGCCATTGTTTTGGTAAATTCGAGCTTTTATTGAATAAAGTAACAAAATCAGGAGCAAAGTTACAATTACCGAGAACACCAAAGGCACGTGAGCCAACAGCATTTGCATTATTTGTTAAAGAAAATTATTCGACGCTGAAGAAAGAACGTAGAGGTATGGCGCATAAGGAGGTGATGCAGTTGCTAGGTCAGCAGTTTTCAGCAATTAAATTATCAAAAAAAAATGATAACGAACCCAATAGTTCAGAACATTCAACTTGATCATTTTTTTTTCTTGTTTGTATATAGATTTAATTATTTGACAAATTTGTAGATATAATTGCCTAATTGATGAGAGTTTTTTATCATTTTGTTGAATATGATTAACGAATTGTATATAATTATTGCTTTTGAAATTCATCGTCGTTCCAGGCAAACGCGTGGGAATGAAACGTTATAGATATCCACGAGCTACGTATTATTAGTTAAAAAAAATTATGAAGACGTGAGAGACCATAGGATTCTCTCAAATGGAAAATATATATATGGGAAAAGACTGGATTTTTCTATTATTAAAATATTATGAACAAAGGGAATTTATTTATGTCTTTAAACTGTAAAAATTCCTCTTTTCGCTCTGTCTCGGAATTTGAAAAAACGCGCCAATGAATGAATTCCTAAATTCCCTAGCAACGCTCATTTAGAAACCCTAGCTGTCCGCCCTGTTCACAATTAACTGCGCAACTTCACGCACTTCAAAAGCAACAAACACAATACAAACCTCCTACTCACACACATGCCCTCGATCTCACATAGTAACAACTAGCGCACTCTAAAAACAGTGGAAGCTTAGAAGTACGAAAAAGATAGTGGACGGGTGAGAAAACGGTGTTAAGAAGTACAATATCTCCCTGATGGTGTCCATGTCGGTATGGTGTTCAAAAAGGACCACGTTGTTTTCTTCCTGTGATTGTTATTAGTGTCTGTGTGTAAAAGTTCGTAGTTGCCCAAATGATAATAAAATAGTTTGAAATATACATGATTTCACTTCCTGAATTAACATCAAGCTAATTGTGATTGTGTGCATATGTAGAATGTCGGAATTAAAACGTGTCGCACCACAGACCCTAGAGTTCTCGAGTACATTGGGCAATGCGAATAAAAAGGAGAAGGGTGAAAAGGGCAAACAGCTTGCGCCCTCATTTCGCTTTGAGTTATCAGTAGACGACAAAAATGAAAAGGGATACACTGAATTTAATTATGCCCATTTGCTCAAAGCTGCTGAAGTAAGTATGACAATGTTGCAATTTTATAGAGGAAAAAAAAGAAATGGGTTATATATTAACAGACACAGACACAGACACACGTACATGCACACGCATAGTGCCGGTGCGCGTCCTGGCGTCGTCACTAGATTAATAGCAAAAGAAAAGCCCACGAAAATGTTGATTTCATGATTTTTATCTTTCTTTTATTTTATTTAGGGGCGTCTTATTTTGCGCCTTTCGGCATGATCGATACGGTGACTTTTTCCAGGGGATTACTCTCGTTATTGTTTCATTGGGGCTCTTCTTAAGGAGTCGAATCAATGCCTTCTCATGAGATTTATAGAGAGAGTCTATGGACTCTCATTGAGACAAGTCCCAGAAGGATATTAACCCCCTCGTGAAAACTGTATCTCCGACGATGTGTGTGTGTGTGTGTGTGTGTGTGTATGTGTGTGGAGAATGGGTGAGAATGGAGGAATGGGCAGTCGGACGATCTAAGTGAGAGGGATTAAGTGTCCTGCACTTTGTGCACACACGTACACAATTCAATGCACTTTTATCGGTGTAAAAAAGAATTTATCGATCGAGTTGTCGAGAGTTTTTCATTAAATACAGGTGTTGTGGGAGTTTTTCGAGAATATTTCGGAAAGGAAGGGAGATAGAAGAATTCTCGTAGAGAGCTTTTTCAGAGATAATTAAGAGAGCTAAAAAAAAGGTTATTACAGCTATTACTCTATCTCTCATAGTTTCAGAGATATTTTCAAATTAATGAATACGTGATTGAACTCCTCCTATTTTATCACTTGACAATTGAATTATGTCCTTTCGCTTTCTTTGTGAAACGACAAATGTGACACACAGCGTCACAGCACGATATCCTCGTGCTACAAAAGGCGCATCTGCCTGGCTTATGTAAGATTCTTTTATTTAATTGTCTTTTTTTTCAGAAAAAACGGAATAAAGAAGTGAAAAGTATAGAGGAAAATCCTGCAAATGGACTGGATCCATTTGATGATGATGATGATGAGAAATTACGAGAAATTGCCAAAAGATTTGAAACAAAATACGTGAGTTATTCATCTTTTCAACTCTTCATCTTATTTCAATATATTCATGATAATTAAGTTATTTTATTTCATAGGGAGGAACTACTGTTGGTAAAAATCGTAAAAAATACGACGATGACGTCGATTTGGGGGCAGGATACGATGAAAATGATTCCTTTATCGATAACACTGATGCAGTAAGCATTTTAATTATGATTATCACTGTTATCAATGGATTAAATGTTTCTTTTGCGATTATTTATGAAACATAATTTTTATAATCCAATTTTACCTTTATTTTGCAAGTATCTCTTGAATAAGTGGATTTAGATTTTGATTGATTGCAATTTTTCTCTAAATCCAATAATTTCTGAGATATTTGCAAAAGAAAGACGATTAGAGAATAAATTCTACTCTGAAAATTAAAAGGAATTGAATTCATTTATGTTTGCAGTACGATGAAGTCGTTCCTGAGGGTGTGACAACTGCCTACGGTGGCTTTTACATAAATAGTGGACCCCTCGAGTTCAGTGTAAAGGCCGCCGAACGTAATTCACTCTTGCATCGTAACAACAATAACAACAACAATAACAATCACGAGAATGAAAGTAGTGAGAGTAGTGATGATGAGATTGACAATAGCAACAGTTCAGTTTCAAAAAGAAGAGATAATCGTAGTATAATAAGTTCATCAGATGACGATGAACCTGAGGAAATCCCGAGTGAGCCACCGGCCAAGGTATTCCATTAAATTTTTTGCAAATTATTAACTTAGTAGTGAAGAAATGAAATGGTTAATGCATAACTTATTTCAGAAAAGTAAAATTGATGAAAATGGCGAGAAAAAGAGTCAACAAATTACCGATAATATAACAAAGAAAAAGAAAAAATTAATGAATGAACAAGATTTAGAGAGAGATAATAATTATAGAACAAAAAATAATATTGATGAAAAAAGAGAGACAGTAGAAATTGATATAACTGATAATAATGATGATAAAAAAAAATCAAAATTTGATTTAACAAAGAAGGATAAGAAATTTGATATTAAAAAATTTGAAAAAAAATCAACGACCAATGGTGTTGATGATAAAAAATTATTAGAAACTAAAAAATCAGGTGGTAAAGATAAGTTGAGTGGTAATATTGATGATGCCATTGAGAGTGTTGTTAATGATGGAAAAATTGATGATGAATCCAGCCGTGATACAGTTTATTCTTCAAAATCACGTGGAGCAGTTGGTACATCATCAGAGGGAGAAGATAATGATAGATCAGAATTGAGTTTGATTGAACAATTACCAGATGAAATTAAAGATATTATAAATCAATTGAGAAAACTTGCAGCGAATCGTAAAGAGGGAAAAATTAAATTTTTCGATGCAAATGTTAATTCTACGTTATTACTGCTTGAAAAGAACTTGAGAAAATTGGATTCTTCAACTGCACGATCACAAGTATACAGCCACATTGGATATATTCTTGATGTTGGTAAAGTGACATTGTTAAATCGTGCGAAAAAATTGTGCTCTCAAGATGCTGAAAATCGGGTCAAAGCACCTATGCAAAGGTAATTAGTTTATCCTTGTTTGCCTTTTTTTTCTTAATAGTTCATTCTTTTTATTTGAGGAGTAATCATTAAATTTACGTGATAATATATGTTCTAATGAAGTCAATATTTGGCGTAGGTTAAAGGCAATAATTGAGAGTGTAATGCCCATGGCAGCGGAGAAATATAATGCCGAGTGTCAGAGATTGACAGAAGAAAAGTGAGTGCTTGAATACAGATAGTTTTTCTTAAATTTCCTTTGTGAAATTAAATTATCAAGTTTTATTACCTCATTATTTATTCAAATGAGGATTTTTCATGTTTTATGTGATACTCACTGCTATCTTCTATTTACCAGCCCTCAATTGTACTGGAATATGTATCGGTACTGTGGGTAAGGACCCCTCGTTCAAATTGCCATTTTCATAATCACAATTTCGTCTGTAATTGTTCATTGATAAGAATAGTCACTTTCGATTAATGGAGAAAGAGGGGCTCTTCATGATCAGTATCATTATTCATTCATGAATCATCTCTCATTGCAAAAAAAAAACAAAGATAAATCATTAGATTATATTATTTAATTGAATTCCCATTTTTAATTGATTTAGAAGCTTCCAACCGTCAGTATCAGACGCTGACAGCAGCGAGGTCGACGAAAAATCAAAGATTCCACGTAAACGATTCCCCTGGACCTCTGAAGCTAGGTATGTATTGAATGAAAAAGGGACTAATTAGCAATATTAATTGAGGATTGAATTTGTTGAAACAGAAAATTAGTTTGTGAAATTGGGACTCAGTGGAGGCAGTATTATTCAATTCGTAAACCTCGTAAAGTGAGTATCGAAGCATTCGTTACATCATTCATGCAGAATAAAGTTCTGCCACTTTGGCCAACTGGCTGGATGAAACTTGATACTCTCCTGAAATACTCAAGTGCTGAACAATCGTGAGTAATTGATTTATTAAATTTCTCTTAGTTTCCAACTTTGAAATGCATCATTAATGCACGATTAAATTTTTTTACGTAATAACACTCATTTGCCCTTTAAATTGCTTTGAAAAAACTTTAATTGGAGCTTTTTTTCTTGCATGTATCTCTTTATTTTTATTTTCTGGTGGTTGTATGTTTTAGGGAGGTGATAATATTGGATCAAAGTGTAGAATAATTATCACGTCACTTGGAATAATGCTCAATTTTTTTTCTCTACTATTTCTCTTTGTAATTAAAAAGAAAAATCAGAAAAAGGGAAAGAAAACATCAGTCAGCCATCATTCAAGATCTCATTACGTGCTTTTCTTTTTTGTCTCTTTTTTTTATTTATTCTATATGTTTAAATTTCGGTTTATTTGATTGCATCAAGTGCTGGTACCTTGATCGTCAAAATTTTCGTATTTATTATCGTTCATTTATAAAAGAAAAATAATTTGGAAAGTTTTAATCAAAAATTTGTTCACAACTTTGTGTTTCTTTCTGATGTTTCATTATAAATTCCTCAATGACATTCTATGAATGATAGTTGATATTTTTTTGTACACATTTGTTGATTAATTTGATAAATAAACTTTCTATGTATTTTCTAATGCCAAAAATATTTAACATACTGCCTTTAACTTTATTTTCAATTGATGTTTAATGAATTCAACAGTGAGATAATGAAATGGAATTTGTTTTTTTTTTTTTTTTTAATATTACAGTGTCAAGAGAAAACAGAAAAAGCGAGAAACTCCACCAACCACCCTATCATCAGCACCAGCTGCATCACTGGAGCTAAACTCAACTGCTCCTGAACCTGAGAGAGCTCCATCAACGTACGCAAAACCCTATCCTGAGCCATCTCATCAGAAACCTGCAGAGATTTTAATGGAAAAGAAGCCAAGTACCACAAAATACAAAGAAAAACACAAAGAATCATCGAATCAACCGGAAAACTCGCAGTTACAGCCGATAGCAAAAATCTCAGTGGTTCCAACAGCTCAATTAATGGCGCAGAAACCAAAAAATCCGGATAAATTCAATCCGATGGATTTAACGAGCACGTCTTTATCAATAACTCCAGTGAATGACTATCAGAAGACGACAAAAGCGATTAATGAAATAAAGAAAGACGTTGTATCAATAACACCTTATTCAGAATCAATAAGTGTTATTGATTCGAATAAGAACGATGTAATTAATTATGCTGGCAATCAAAATTCGGTGAAACCGGCTTCTTTGAAGCAGAGAATTCTGCATGACGATGGAAAGGAGAAGAGAGATGAGAGCGAGAGGAAAAGGGAGAGATGGCATGATGATAAAAAGGCGCATGAGTCTAAGAAAAGGCGCAAGGAACAAAAATTAATGGATAATGCAAAGGCAGATGCTGTGAATTTGATGCAGCAGCCGCTGTTGTCGAGGGATGAACAGGAACAGAGGCAGATTGAGGAGACAATGGCTGCTACTAATTATTTGAGCCAAATCATCAATGATGACTCGCCTCGTTTGGATAAGCGAAAAGAGGGGAATCTTCTGGGGGATGAAGGGATTGGAGTCGTTCAGCCTGATGAACAGGAGAAAGATGTGCAGATGGTCATGAGGTCGTTGAAGGAACTGCAGGAACTGCAGCTGCCGAAATCATCGAGTAATCAGTATGCCAGTTACAATGATGATTATCACAGGATTTATCATAAGAAGGATGATAAACTGAGAGTCTCGAAAGAGGATCAGTGGTAGTTGAGATAGATTATCGAGAAATGCTTCCAGATTTTTCGTTTTTATCATTTCACTCCTAAATTCGTCGAGAGAATAGTGAATTTATTCTCCGTGTGGCCGTGACTGATTACATAGAAATTTATAGCAGTCATATACTTTCCAATTTAAATTATAGAGAAAAAGAGAATTAATGAGATAAAAAATCTTCATGTATTTTTCAAATCAAGAGGATAATGAATTTTTTTTTGTATATATACATCGATGAAACTGTAATTGTGTAACCGGATAATTTATGTACAGTAATTATACGTTATGAATTCATTAGTAATCGTATTCCGAGAATTCGAGGAGATTCAAGAGGAAGAGATGATTAATTTTTAAATGATAATCCCTTTCTTCGAAAAAGGAATTAAATCCCAAGAAATTCTGAATTTCCTCAAATAACTTTATGTATATTTTTGTTTATAAAAAATTGACAAAAATTTAGGCTACGTTCTCTTTTGTTGAGTCGGATTGTGAACAAAAAACATATTTTCATTGGATAATTTACTACAAATTATTTATATCAATTATTTTAATCAATATTAACTGCTGCAGTTTTTCACTTCTTTTTTGTTCCTTCAGTTTAAGTGAGACATGAATAATTGCTTTTAGAATTAAATCGGTCATTAATTGCCGGGTGGCCACATCATATTTTTTTTAACAATAAATAAAGCCCATTCAATGTTTCTTTCATTTTGTTTCTGTATTAAAGTATGACAAAGAGAGTATTTCTAATTTTTATATTCGTGTAAATTTTACTTTAATTTGACTTTCTTTTCTGTATAATTTTTTAATTACATAATAATCCAATTACTGTATTAATCATAATAATAATCCACCCGAGCGTTAATTCATAATTTTTTCGTTGGAATGGTGAGAGAGAGAGCGAGAGAAAGGGTGAGAATGAAGAAATTTGTAAGTACAGAATAAGAAAATGGAAACGAAAAAGTACTGTAAATTTTCAGCATCGATGATAATTCACTAAGATTTAAAATATAAGTTTTGAATATTTTTTACAATTTTTCTTTACCATTTATTTTCATTCCTGCCCAATATAAATTGATAATAATTATATGGAGAGGCTGACATACATCATGATGTCGAGGCCAGTTAGAAATAATGGATACGCGATTATATCAATGAATTCTGTGGGAGTAATATAATTATTTTTTATTATTTATTGAATTAGTGGATAATTTCGAAGGGAAATACTTACGAGGCTCATTGTCTACTTGCATATTCAATGTTCTGTCTTGCATAATGACATGAAACATGGTTAAATACACGTTGAATGCATTGAAACAGACTCTGATGACCCAATCGTACTCTGTATCGTTAATTATATTATTTATTCGCCTTTTAAACTCACTCTCCATTAAATTAATTGGCAAATATTAATTTTATGGTTTTTCTGATTTTTATGTTTTCAGATGGAATAATAAGAGGAATTTCATCAGGATCAACATTGAAGATGATGCACATGAGGATTTTCACTACTCTGGAGATCAGCACAGCTTTCAGGATCCATTTGAATGCATTTATTCATATCATTAGTATAAATTACAAGTCACTCGTCCATAAAAATGTCATAATTCTGCCATTGGACTTTATTATTATCCAGAGAAAAATAAAAAACATTATATATTGTTGTATTTTGTTTGTTAATAGATGGTGGTTAATTATAATTCTTTGGTATTAATTATTTAACCCTTCCCCTTCCACTTGTAATTTTTTCATATGGAATCGTTTGGTGGTGATTGTTATCTAATTTTTATTGTTTGGTAGTTAATGGTTCAATTATTATTAACCAAATTCATCTTGAAAAATTCAAATGGAAGCAGAAAGGTTAAATAATTAATACCAAATGATTATAATTAATTACCATTTATTAACAAATAGAATACAACAATATACAATATTTTTTATTCTTCTTTGGATAATAATAAAGTACAGCTACTTAGCGCTTCTGGACGCAGTTTTTCTACTGCGCGTGCGCGAAAATCTCAGGCTCGTTAGAGAGTCTGTGGCCAGCTGAGTGACCTTGCAGTGTTTGTAAACAGACACACGTTGCCGTACGGATTACCCAAAGTTAATTGCATCAAGTGTTATGTACAATTACTCTCCAAAAAAGTGTGACAACAGTGATTAAATAAATAAATTAGTGTAAAAAATCCCAACAAATGGAAATGCAGAGTATGTGTATTGTAGACAGCGAAATGGTGAGTTTCTTTGTCAAATTCTTATTATCATAAACACAATTGTTGCACTATCTGACGTAAATCGCCTCTTTCCTATCATAAGCCGAGGAAAATCAATTGAAGCACTAAATGAGTCACTCCAGACTCCTCGTGTTCCTGTTATTGTCATAGCTGAAAAATAAAATTAATTTAAAAAAATTAATGGTTTATTAAATAGTTTGGATGACGCGATAAGTAGACTCTTTGTTACTCTGTCCCCTTGCCTCATTGGCCAGCGCTAAAGTGGCGTGGAGAGGGGATGAATCCGTGTGCCCGAGGGATGTGAATATTTTTTTATTGAAATCATAACACATCCGTCAAGCTGGCGCCTAGTGTCTCGCATATTTTCTCATAGAGTGCGCTCATTAACTTTCCATTTATTGATAATGTCGGAATTGCCAAATTATAAATTCATTAGAGAGCTGTCATTGTCGTTGGTGAAACAGAGTAGAAAAGAGGACATTTTTTAAGTCATGATTTGAGGTTATTTTTGAGGGAAAAATGAAAGGGTTATTGGCTATTTTTTCGGTAATACGAGATAGCCTCAGTGTATTGCCGCGAGCAGGCGCTAGTGGCAGTTGAATGCAAGTGAATCGTATGAATCTTTAAATTGTGTGCGTTTTTGTGTACATTGTGTCAAATCGGGGGCACCACACTGCAACAAGCGGTCCCTGGTCCAGGCTTTTTAGCTGAACTGCGCAGTTGAAGCCGTTGGTACGACGCGTTGCACCGGTAAGTCTCCTGCATTTCAATTTTATTCGGAGATTTGAAAATATAACACAATGAGATGAAAATTCCCATTGATTTTGGAAGATTGACAAATTGTGATTATGGAGGGATGAGAATTTTTTTATATTTCGGAGTGTGTGGTGAAGAAATCGTCGGATTTTCGGTAATGCGTTCTAACCCCGTTCTTCAAGTGAAGGTTTTTTGTTGTTTTTTTTTTTTTTTTCGATTAAATTTCCCCCTGCGTCTCTTTTGAAGACGAGTTTATGCGCCTTTTTTGGATCTGAGGTTTTCGAGAGACTTGGGGGAACGATCGAGAGGTTTTTGAGGGGATTATTGGGGATATTGCACTTTGGGGACATGCCGGGTCGATTATAGATCCGGTCGGCTTTGCCAACGGTACATAGGTGCAGCTTGAAGGTACTGCGCAATTATGACCTTGGCATATTCTGATGATCTTTATGGGAAATTGTGGATTTAAAAAAGGGAAATATCTTATAAATTATGAGGGATAGGAAAATTGAGTTGTAGTTTATTTTTCAAAATTGTTTTGCCAAAGAACATTAATTTTAATTATTCTTATAGATGAAAAGTTCTCAAGTTCATGAAAAAATCCATATTTATGGTAAATTCATGAATTACGTAACACTCTTGGATTTCACTGGATAAAAGAAAGGATATAAGTGAATTTCACGTTATTGAATACGAGCTCTCTTTGTAATAGTGCAAAAGGAAGAAAAAAAACTATCTCTGAAAGTGGATTTTCAGAAAAGAAGCTGGATAGAGTCAAGGATGACTGTTTCTGAGAGGAGTGTAGAAATCGTCTTAGAAAAATCCTATGAAAGATAATCGCTGGCTCGATAAATGGAGATGTATATGTGGAAATGTCGTTTATCTCGACGAGAGAAGAGTACATGAAATCTATTTCAAGATCTGAGAGGAGGTTGCGAGTACTCGATTGAGGAAAAAAAGGGATAAAAGGAAATTTAGAGTGGATCTTGGAGACTCAGAGATGACTTGTGAAGACAGAAAATCTGATTTTTCCATTCTTTTTTCAAGAATATTTCAGAAACTAAAAGAGATTGAGTAATTTTGTAAGAATCCTTTCTTGCAGAGGTAAATAGATTAGGATAACGGATTAATTTGACTAAGATTTCCTCAATTTTGCTACAAGACATTGAGCATTAACCAAACGTCCGTTGTGGTTATGCGATGACACAACGACTTCCTACGTCGGATTTGGCAAATGGGTGACAGATGGGTTTATTGCAGGAATATCCTCGTATATTAGATATTCCCATTGGCTATGTAACTTGCTCACCGTTGTTGAATCAAGGCCCAGAGTTCATTTGGATGAGGGGCTTTATTGAATTTTCCAGTACACAAAATGGAATAATTTTGCATCGTTTACATTTGAATCGCCGAGACAACAAGTGATACTCCAACAGCACCATGTGATTTTACCTGCGAGATAGAATTATTCTGGTAACTTTAAAACATCAAATTGTGCAGATGGAAAAAGTTTTCCAACGAAATTATGTGAATCAATAATTCAGGAATTGCACTTTACTTTTGGTGAAGGGAAAATTCACTTGAGAATTTTATGCAAATCTTTCTGAATCAATTGAGGACAATATTGATTTTACTGATAACTGCTGCAATAAAAAGTCCTTCAGCACGAAGACCTTTTGATATTAAACTCTCGAGAAGAATTGGAGATTAGTTTAACCAAGCTTGAATGGGAAAAAAAAAGTTACAGCTTCCTGGAATTTATGCAGATTAGGTTGAAGCCTTAGTTAACTCAGTTGTCATTCGTTCTCTGACTGAATAATCCTCAGTATAATGAGAAAATTTAATCCAATGCTTTAATACAGAGATTGAAGTTAAAGAATCGATGGGTGTTTGGAAAATGAGAAAATTAAAGGAAGAAGTGGCTGATTCGAGTGTAGAAATAAAGAAAGCGGAATTGAGGGAAAGAAAATGAGATTAAGGGAAACGGATATTAAAAAGATCAAATAAAAGGTAAAAGTGGGATAAGGAGATTTTAGTGGGGGGAGAAAAATAAAGGGGCATGAAGAAATTACTGTGTAATCCATTGCAGTAGCTGAAGCGTTACAGATCGAAGAGGATTGAGAGATGTTGATTGGATTATTTGAATGAAGTGAAAAAGAGCAATTTATCGCAATAAATTAATCACGTGCAGAATTGATGAATTAAAATGAGTATTAGAAGGAAATTTCATGTTTTTCGTTGATTTCAATTGGTAGGTGAATAATTCGAATTGGAAATTGATGAAAAAAGAGGAAAAATTGAATTTCTAATTAAAGTTCTTTAAACTGGGTCAGTTTACTTTAGATTATATTTGAAAAATGATAATTTATTCGGTAATCTCATTTAAACTTCGTTAATGAATCAACAATGTGAATTTGTTCAAAAATTCATAAAAAATGAAGATTTTTTAGAATAATTACAAGATAAACTGTATAATTTATTTCCGATAAGACGAAAATTTCTGTATATCATTGAGATTCTTATTGTGTAATACAAGTGGGATTTGCATGTTTCAGGAGGCTTCTCGCGGTGACCGGAAAGAGGGGGGCAAGCGAGGACGCAAGCCCGGAAGGAAAGCGTCCGACAA
The DNA here is from genome assembly GCA_963565655.1 of Aleiodes testaceus. Lineage (NCBI taxonomy): Eukaryota > Metazoa > Arthropoda > Insecta > Hymenoptera > Braconidae > Aleiodes > Aleiodes testaceus. Next base: position 152,625 of record OY751414.1, read on the forward strand.
GGCGGACATGAGAGCCAAGCTTGGTAAGTGCACTATTTTATGTTGCGAAGACGTCTCAAGATATATGCAAACTTGCTGAAAATAAGGAAAGTTCAGTAATACATTCAGATTTTCTCGAGTGTAACACATACGCCTTTTCCGAGTTAAACGTTTTTAATTTCACTCCATATGATTAAAGAATTCAAAGAAAAACCGGTGAAAAATAAGGATTTCAATTATTCTCTGTGAATAATGTCAGTATGAATAAATCTATAATTTCTAGTCTACGGATGAACTGCATAGAAAGCCTAAACAAATAATTAATGCTACGATATTATATCTATTGTGACAAATGGACTCTACGATGAAACCAATAACAATAGAGCTCGAATTATTGAGTTTGGAAGTTGGAGACTGGAGCTGAGATTCAGAGTGAGACTATTTGATTCGAAATCGTTGATTGTATTCAGTTACTATTGAGAATGGTTATTCTATTGTTTCGAGTATTTTAAATTCCGTAGAACTCTTCGTATTTTCCTCTCTCGATTCAATTTCCATTCGATGAAAAAAAGAAATGAACAAATTCTTTTTTCTAAAATTAATTGGCAAAGTTGGAAAATTTTGTATGAATAATGTGCCACGATATATATTCAAAGAAAGAAGGAATTTTACCTCTCCAATATCAAATCACTTCTCTGCGGTCAATCTGTCTGAACGAAATTACTCCAACAGGAGCTTTACCGAGCACAGTATCACTGCTTGCTCGATGATTATCCTACCGCACTCAAGCACCACGATTTTGATGTTTGAATTCACAGTAACCGAAAAGCTCAGAGGTCAGCATTTCGATTACTGATCTAACACAAGCCATGTAGAGTTAAATTTCTACATTGGTTTCAATGTGGTTTACGAATAATTAAGTAGAATTGCGAAAGCTCAAGTAACGAAACAAGCAAAAAAGAAGAACCCACAGATAATTATTACCTTCTCGATATTATATATTATGAGAAATTGAGAGAAATATTGGAGATTGAATTTTTTTGATGATTTTGCCCCTATCTCCCCTACATTGAGACATTAATTAACTGTTTTAATTTTTAATTTTGCTCAAAGAACGTAGCCGGCAGAGTGCGAGGGAGTGCCGTGCCCGTAAGAAGCTCAGGTACCAGTATTTGGAGGAGCTAGTGGCTGACAGGGAAAAAGCTGTTCTCGCTCTCCGTAAAGAGCTCGATATGGTAATTTACTCAATTTAACAGAACTTTAATCATTTCTCACCATTGCTTGTATTGAATACAAGATATTAGTGATATTATATCAGAAGCACTTCAATTGGCCTGTTTGTTCGTTCATTTTCTCGGCCAAATCAACTCATATTTGTTCTTCTCTTGATGAATTCGGTTAACGTATCGGACAATCAAAAATACTGTCGACTCGAATCGCCTTTTGTTTGTACACACTGAGAGCATGCGAGGTGTTTCACTATTCTCTTTTTCTCTGTTGCTTATATATATATATTGAATCACACCCCGAGTCTCAACCCGGAACACTTCTTTTTCTCCTCTCCTTTGTACTATTTTGTCAATAGAATACTCCTTTTTTACTTCATTTCTTACTCTGGATACATACGAATCTCATTGTCCAATCAGAGATACATAAATCAAATAAAGCCTTGATTTTTACTTCACAGAGATTCATAACACGAATTATCGTTGATTTTACCGTCAACTCTATTTTATTTATGTTTCACCGAAAAATCTCCGACTGAGAGAAATAGAGTTTCATCCAATTCTCTTTGGATGCGAGAAAATGATGGAGCAATGTACAAATATTCAATCTGTTGTGCTAAAGTCATCATTGCAATAGAGAGCACAGTGGCTTTTGAGAAGTGCACTTGCAATCCTCTTTCAGTATTGTCGAGGCAGATATATATTCACGAGAAATTATATGAAATACGTTTTTTTCAAAGAAATTCGCCTTTTCTATTTATTCACCTAAAAAGAAAGAGAGAAATTCAATTCGTGGCTCAATGGAATAATTTATTTTCAGTATCGAGCATGGGGACAAGAACTCGACGCCGGACGTGTTCCTGATGGCCTGCAGACGATGCTTGAAGAATTAGGTACCCTTAAAAAAGAGCGAAACAACAACTAGCTTTTTTTTCATAAAAAAAGAAACGAATTACCTCTGAAAATATATATTATACATCATTATTGAAGGATTCATCTTCAATTCTGATTATTCTCCAAATTATAATTTGGAATTAAAGCACTTGCGTTGTACGCAGTGTGAATTTTATGATTTTTAAAAGAAATTGAACTCATTATTTTTCAAAGAAATCAAAATATCATATTTTATCAATTGATTTTATCATAAAATTTTATTACTTCTCAAATACATTCTAGTTATTTCATTAAAAATGAGAAGAGAAAATTATTTTCCATTATTATTATTATGAAGAAGATTTAATGCCGAATTGTGAATGTACAAAGAATAAAAGAAATGAATGAGAAAAAGAATTAAAACTGAAATATTATCTCTCATTTGATGTGAAACGATACTTTGAAGTTCCTTCTTTTTTTAAAAAACGGATACCTTATTTTCCATATGGCTTGCTCAGACTCATCTGCTTCTTATTCTACACTTTTTTTCTTTGCCTCATCGTTCTTTTCCCTGTTCCAAAGCTCCTCTCTACTTATGTGCCAACAGTGGTAAGTCCTTGCCCTGTTTTCATACCACTTTGTTACCTTTCCCTCTCTTTCACATTGTTTTTTCTTCCCAAGTACAAAAAGTTGTTGCAATGTTGTTTAGTTTGAGACTAACAAGCACATAACAGGAACAAATCTGTAATAATGAATTTTACTCTGAATAATTTAGTTTTTCGTAAATAACTCGAAAAAAAAACACAATTACAAAAATCGATTCGCTTTGGTTTTGATCTCAAATGTTTTATAAAACATAGCGCAATATTCACGGAGGCTGAGGAGAGATCTGGGACGCGTTAAGAGCAGTGTCTTTAGTCTAGTGGTTAACGTGTCAGTCGACGGAACAAAGCGTTGTCAGCATGAGGGTGTAAATCTGGGTGATGACCGGTGTTTTTCTTCTCTTTTTCATTCCTCTCATCCCCGCGATCATTAAGGCTTTCCCAGCAATAAAGAATGGGGATAAAAGCCCGAGAATTATATTTTTATTTAATTCAAACAATAATTTATTTATTATTTTATCTAAAAATTGAAGAAATTCACTATCAACATCAGCATGATTATGTCATTTCAATTGTACAAAAGTACATTGTTAATTTTAATGAGAAACTTTGCGGTTCTCCTTCATTTGCATAAATACCAAAGCTTTTTTCCCCTTCTCCATTTGCAACTAAATTTTTGCCTCTCTCCTTCTAATTCTCCTCTCTCTTCTAACAGTGAGGAAAAAAAAAGGAATTTTTCATTAATTACCCGCATGAAGTTTCTTTGAGTGCAATTGTATTTTTTCTTCTCTCCATTCTCCGTAATGGGTGACGTTAGTAAAAACAGAATACGTAAATGTGTGTGGAAAAATTAACTTGGACAGTTGAATTCCCCTCCCCATTTAATTAAAGGTCAAAAGCTTCAGCGTGAATTTTTTTCACAGTTACGTTCCTCTTTCAATTTTCCACCTGTTATTTCTCTGTTTTAATATGAAAATTAAATTAATTGCAACACTGAAATAAAAAGAAATAAATGATAACAATTTGGAAATTAAAGGAGATCCACGTCGAAATCTATAAATCATTATTTATTCTTTATGTCTTGCCTATGCTTTGAAGTGTAACAGTTTGAAATTGTCGATTGTTTTTTCATTTGTGCTCTTTTTTTATCCCAAGCATGAATTCTATCGTGACACATGTGGAAAGTACTTGTGTCATCTATTTTCCACATATTCAACTGGATGCACCATATGATATTCAACGCGTAAATTTTCCATTGTACTTTGTCATACGGGTACGAATCCCACATTTGTGAACTTCGACGACAATGTTTTTTTTTCCATATTTTTTTATCATTCTCCTCTTCTTTCAACTGGTGGAAATAATTATGACAGAAATTTTCAATGTTGGATGGAAATAGTGAACTTCTGATGGTTTTCTCGTTTTAAAAAATACTGTATCTCGACTGAAACTACCGTGAATTTCCGGGTTATTCAATCAATTTCAGAATTTACGGGAATTGTTAAAGTTTTCATTGTTAGAGTTTTTGAAATATTCGAGAATCCGAAGGAAATGGAGAATGAAATAATTCATTTTAGTATTTTTAGAATATCTCGTGAACTAAGCTAGATAGAAAAATTCTTATAGAAACCTTTTTTGTAGAGAATTTGATGAGCTACAAAGAAGGTCTCTTTGAAAATTCCTCTATCTCGCCTAGTTTCCGAGATATTTACTCTGATTTGCCTTTTTACCCCTGAATTTTAATTAATAAATGCAGAAACTTTGAAATTATTTAATTTAATTTATTCGCTAACGAGCTTAGAGTTCCGAACTTTCTACAATCGTTTTTGTTTTCAAATTTCCATCCCTTCTCTCAGCCTTGCCTTTTTTTCTAGACTAGATAATCAATTCCCAAAAAATTGTAATTGATTAACCGATTCTCTATTTGCGGTAGTGAATTCAGATTATTTGACTCGGAATGCAAATATTCCGATATCAATGGATGATTAATCCTCAATTAAAAGAAACATCTTTCTTTTGATCAATGAAATTTACGATCGCGTGGTATTCCCAAGTATTGAAGAATTCCAACCTCAGTGGATCGAATGGAATTCCTGCAGTAGCCCTCACTTCCAGAGGAGCGTAAATAAACGCAATTGCAGATGTTTCGTTAAAGGATAACTCAATTGTTTCTTTCATTAAAAAATACCACATCTCTTCTCATTTTTCTGAAAATTATGCTAATTAGAAACTGTCAACATCACCTCTTAATTAACGTATTGCATAAATGAGAAAAAAAACTGTAGATAAGGTGTAGAAAAATGCACAACCTCTCACAGATGATCGATGATTTTTTTTTTCATATAAATCATTCATTGGTCAGAATATTACAATGGTCCATATTTATATGTTTTCTCGTCTTTTTTTCCTTCAGAAGATTGATAATCTTATTATTATTATTCTCAATAAACACGTTTCGTAATTTTGAATTACTTGATCACTCATAATCACTCCCGAAGTATCTTCATTAATTAAACTTCTTTAAATATCTTCACTTAAACACATAGAACCGTTGTCAAGTCTTATTTCATTATTAATCATATTTTTTTTCCAATATAATCATTCACAACATCATTGAATAGAGAAGAGTTACTAATAACGTATATAAAAAATATTAGGGAATAAAGTGTCACAATTATGCACCATTATCAAATTTTCATCAGGGTACAATGGCAAGGTGATGTTTCAAGTTGTAACGGCAGTAGTCTCTTCCAATAATGTCCTCGTTAGGAATATCCTCCTCAAGTGGCTCCAGCCCATCTGCTGCCATTCGATCTCGTATCTGCAAACAATTAGGAAAGTTGTTTGAGTCATTTATTCCTGTGGGCAAATTATTCTCGTGCACTTTTTTTCATTAAATGAATTACATAATGACCTGTTCAACTGATTTGAATACTCTAATTAGATTGAGACCAGCGAGCTTTTGAATATCTTTCTCAGACCATCCTTGTGCCAAAAGTTCTGCAAATAGCTCTGGATATTTGCTTACATCTTCAAGACCTGCTGGTGTCCTGAAATTTAAGATGAAACAAGATTCTTATTACCCTTAATGATAAATTGAGTCTCAGTTTGCTTCGAAGAATTGAAAAATCCAGGGAATATCTTCTCCACACGTGTCTTAACCCATTTGGCTATAAAATCAGTCCCGAAACCACTAGTGAATGAAAAAAAAAAAAATCAATATCGTCGAGACGTGATGAAAGACCTTTATTTGCCTTCCTCGAAGAGTGAAGAATCCACTCTGTGTCCATTCTGAATTTTTTTACTCCAAACGAATTCTTTGAAATAAAAAATTCTCCTCACGTTGAGCTGAGAAGAAATTTTAAAGTTCAGTTTCACTTGAGAATCTAAATGAAATTCTCTTTTCAAATAACTGAGGTGTATGTACGAGCTGTCTACCCTTTTCATGTGCTGTAACACATCAACACATTGAGGGAGTTCAGATGGCCACTATGGCTCTTGATAGAATTTTATTAAAAATAATTAACTTGTTTTTTTTCCATTTATTTGAAATTATTTTTTCCATAACATTCTTTTACAATTTTACTCTACCAAGAATGATAATTATCTCAGTGCAATATAGAATGTTAATTTCACTATGAAAAATGTGTGAAGAGATCGGTAAATATGGAATGCAGTTAATGACATGCATAGGCGAAAAAAAAATAATTAAAAAAATACGAAAGTAATGGGAAAAGCTGAGAGTACAGATATCTCTTTTCTCTGTATTATCACTGTAAATTATTTTCTCTGTAATGCGCAAAGTATTCAGGCCATAAAGTAGAAAATGTAGTGTTTTTTTGAAACGAGCTAAACTACCTAATGGTACAACACAGACAATTGTACCTCATTAAACGATATACTGTAAAATAAAATTACATTCGTAAAATCTCAAGTTACGAAAGTTTCATGTAATCCGAGATATTTCATTAATTCCTGAATTTCCTGAGAATTGAACGATTTTAATGGCTTCTGGAGATAGAATTTGAATTGTGTTTCGCAGTCGAGAGTTCATTCACACATTTTCCTGGTAATTTTCATGGGAAATATGAAGATTTAATTCCCCATTGTCTTTAGTTTGAGAATTCATGTTTCTTGATTCAGAAAATAGAAGATAGGATAATTAAAATGATAATATAATAGAGTGTTTCCCCATAAATTGAGTTATTTCACTTGAATCTGATATTGTTGGATAATAAAGTAAACTTACAGATTGATTCCATCATAGCCAGCCCCAAGGCCGACGTGATCGATCCCAGCAACCTTTCGTACGTGATTAATATGTGCTGAAACAGGAAAAAGTTTTTTTTTCATGAAAATCAGTGTTAACACTGAGTTATTTCCGTGTCGGATCATATTAGGGTGTAACTACTTTATCTCTTTGGAAATAAATTGGATCAATAAAAAATTTACTCTTGAGAAAATGCATTTTCTGGAATTGTCATTTGTCAGGAAAGGATAGTATCAAACTGTCCTCAAATTCCTATGATTGGAAATCAATATTTGTTTAACATTCAGTAGCTGCAGAGTGGATTTCTCAACTGACATTCTCCTTGATTAGATTGATGATCGTCTCGTACCTACTGTGACACGAGTCACATGAAGAGCATTGTGACTGCCATCTTGTGTGTTACTTCAATTTTCTGGTGACTCGATTTCAAATGACTTCCAATTCTCTCCAGGTCGTATTCTAGTTTGATGTGAAAGCACCTCAGCTACATTCGCTTTGCCACAGAATTTAGATGAGAGTTCTACTCAAATAGTCGTATTTCGAATTAACTGCAATAGCTCATTACAAACTCGGTTCATTAACATTTCTGCATGAGCAAAATAACTTTATATCACTGGAAATAATTATTTTTTTAAATACCTCAGAAACTAAAGGAGATAGAGAAATATTTCTTCACATCTTTCAATAAACCGTAATAGTTTCTGTCCATATTCAATTAAATAAAAAGGACAAGACAGAATCAGAGAGATGAGTTTCAACGTGAGGCTTTTCGAAGTGATTCAGTATTTACGAATAAATTTAACCAAAGCCTGTGGTTGTATTCAATAAGATTCTTTGCATTGAAATGACGAATTGAAAAGCCCTGATGCACAACAGACACGACACTACTTGTACAGTATAACGAATTCAGCTACTTAAGAAGTTTATCATTATTTGCTTTTGTATTCAGGCTGCAGAAGCTTTTTGTGGTTGAATTTTTTTTTTCAACTCTCTTACTTGTCTGAAAACAACTGCGAGAAACGACATTTATTGGAGTGAAAATTTTAGCAAGCACTGAATTATTTCGTGGGGATGGTGAAGAGGTATTATTAAATTTTAAGGAATAATTAGGGGCAAAGCTGGGATCATTGATCCCTTTCGAAATATCGTGGATAATTATATTTCGAGGGTTTGAGAGAAGGGAATTTATTATTTATAGCATTACAGATGCATTAATAGAGGGGAAGAAGTTGAGATGGATTTTTTTTTTTTTTTTCAAGATTCCATTTTACCCAATATTCTCTTTCAAATGTATTAAATTAATCGTATTAACATTAGATTCCCCAGTCCGTGAGATAAAATTTATACTCTGATGTACTTCACTCATCGAGCGACTCTTGGTAAATTAAACTTGTCTAAAGTTCGTAGAGTTTATCATTGACAGAGTGTATGATTAAATCAGATAGAACTGGAGAACTGAATTGCAAGAGCTTTTCTCTGATTAGCTTGAGTTAATGCACTCGAATCTGGATTTTGTCCTGGATATTTTCCATCAAATGCGGTAAAGTCCATGGGGTTTGAATATTTGTTGTCAGGAGTATTTGAAGCGTAATATCGTTATCGGAGTTCTCTATTCACGGTGATGATGAGATTTGCGGCTGATTAATTAATTGAATTCTCCTGAATTCCTTATTATGAGTCTTCTCTCCATCCAAAGACAAATAATAATTCTCGATAAAAAAGGAGAGAATCGAGAGAATATGATTCAAATTCAAGTGAACTACATCTGCGATGCTTGATTGAATACTGAGCCTTTTAAGCTACGTAATAGCTTTCCTGTATAAACCTAGTCATGGGTGCTCCACAGGGATACATGATCCCCACGCTCCCAGTACTCAATCATCGAACTTGAGAGTACGGATACATAAACACAAAGAGTAGTTTCACATGTGTGTGCATAAACTAGTACCGTAACAGTATATGGTGTAAAATCTTTGTTGAAATAAATCTGATGAAATTGAATTGTTAACATCGTGTACTGTTTTGAAGGTAGTGAAGTGTAACATGTTTTATTCTATTTCATTGAAAATTCAGGTATTCTATCAACTGCATGTGAATTCAGGCTTTTGCATGCACTTGTCTAAATTCATGTGATTGTTATTTTCATTTGATTAATTAATTGGATAATTAATTATTCTTTTAAAGGCAAATGCTTGTTTTTGGTGAATGAAATTGTACTCGTTACAAAAGCAAAAGAAACTCACCAATAACATCATCGAGAGTTGATCTTTCACCGCAGCTCACGAAATGGGGGTAGAAGGAGACCATAACAATGCCACCAGACTGCGCCTGAGCAATAAAGAAAAATCTTATTATCATGAACAAAAGGGGAAAAAAACTTGCAGACACGAAAAGGAAGGAAAAGAATGGTAGAATAAATAGAGATGAGAAAATATTTACCAGCAATCGAAGTGCATGATCGGGCACATTTCTCGATGAATTGCAGAGTGCATGTGCACTACTGTGGCTGAAAATGACAGGTGCTCTGGAAACCCCCATGGCATCGAGCATAGTTGGCACAGATACGTGAGAGAGATCCACCATCATACCTAGTCTGTTCATTTCCCATACTACGCTCTGTGATGAGAAAAAAGTAGAAGGAAAAAAGTTTAATTTCCAGATTATTTGAAATTCTGTTGGAATAAATTTCGGCTTTATCAGTAGATTCACATCTCTCCTTCATTTTTCCATTTATTCTGATAAAAAATATATTTTTATTATTATTTTTAAATGAGAAATCATTGGTAATTCAGTAAATTATAGTGATAATTGTCGTCTTTCTTCTGTATTCAGTGTCACTTGAAAGTTATAACAGAGATTAAACAGTTTACAAACAAATTTCTGTTCATAATTCAAATGGTCAGTGAATAGCTTAGTTTTCATCCAAGTTGAACTCTCACTTGTGCTATCTACATAGTTCCCGAGAGAAGCTCAAACCGATTCCGTTGAAATTTTTTATTTAATAAACTCGAAACTAACATTTAGATGATATGGACCACAAGAAATGAAACATTGCATGCCATTATCTTAGCATAACATAAATATAGAGGATTCTGATGATTCTACATTGAGAAAGTGAAGAAATTTGAGCTGAAAATGAGGATAAACTGCTGAATTATCCGGAATTCCAAAAATTCTCCTTCAACAATGCTCGTCCCTGAAATAGTTTGTGACGACGTGATGTTGCCCATTGAATACTACGTAAAATGCCACTCAAAGTGGTCAGGGCCTAGATAGCATACTCCGAGCAAGCCACATGTTCCCTGTGCTTGTGTGCTATTTCAAATTGTACGTATATAATCGTTTGGAGACACGAGCAGAGCTCTATCTATGTACAAAGTACTCGTGAGATGCTTGAAAAAGACATGTGCAGTACAGAACTTGGTACATGAGTAGTTTCGGCCTGTATGTGCATCATTTAAATGCCATCCAAGTGCTTCAGCAATGTGGTTTTTTTGTCTGCAATATTTTTTCACATTCCAAATCTCCAATTTTTCCTGCGCCTCTTATTTTTATCAATATTTATTATTATTTTAAAATCTACGTATTCGCATTTATCCAGCAATTTTTTTCACACTTCAATTACCTCAGAGAAATAAACTTTTCAAGAATTGATTTATTCTCATACCTCTTGGGCACTGTGAGCTCCATTTAAAAGTAAAATTAAACACAAATTATTCAATGATTTTAAATGGGTTGAACTTTGTGCTAATTTTTTTTCCCCATCACGAGAGTATAAAAATTCTTATAATTCCCTTCAACTTCCTGGGGATAAAGCGGTGAAAGATTGTGAAACTGGAGACAATGGGGAATGGATTGAGGAAGAACTTGAGGAGAAATTTCTCACTAGAGATAATTTTTTTGATTTAAACTCGAAATAATGGTTAATTATCATTGAAATGAGGCAGAAATATCATTTCCTGTCTTTGATACGAGGAAATAATCAGGTGCTCATTGAATTTGTTTCTGCCACACAAGAAAGCCACATGATACGTTATCTGGATGTTGACTCAACCGTCTAACGAGAATTCTCACTTGCCACTGTGCTATTAGAGTCAACCGCAAAGCAGCTGCAACTAACTGTACTCACGGCTTTCTTACCGCAGGCTTCAAGAACTAAACCAAAGATGGTAGAGGAAACAAAGGAAAATCATCAGTTACAATGGAGCCCAGGAAATGTAACTTTATGCGGCTTTTTTGTGATATATTATACTGAGAATAGAGAGAGAGAGACAGAAGTACTCTGAATTAACTAATGGAAAATTTGAGATAATTATGAATATAATGAATTCTTTAAATGAGCTCATGAACTTTGTGAATTTTTTCCACTTGATTTAAATAATCTCGTTTAATTTCTGTTGCTCAATGGAATAATTAAAGCTCCTTTCATCTAAAAATCACAATAACTTCACACCAAGTTACCCACGTAGATGTCGTTATCCAGTGAATCCATGCAGCTCATGAATTATCACAAGTATCACGTACGAGCGTTGTTGTTGGAGTTTCATTTTGTTCTCAACTGTTTATTCTAAAACGCCACTTTCATCTCATTCCCTCCTCTCTGTAGTTTATATCAGTAATTTATAAACTACACACGATATGATGTTTCTCGGTTTAATAGATTCTAGTGTTCATAATAGGCGTAAATATGTCATATATATTAATTATATGTGCGTTTAAATTGTGTAGAATATAATCAGACTAAGATGTATTAAAATGTTGGGTTTTAAAAACTTACCTTTCCAAATTTGGAAAGTCCACCAACGTGAGGCACTTGACCAGGCTCGTCCGCTGTGCTGCAGTCTGCCCTACCGAACCAACACGTCAGTAACTCAATAGCGACAATCGTATGCAATCATTGGAATGAGTACAGGAGGTTTATGGAGGTGGATGGATTGAAATGGCGAAGCTGGAAAATAGGGGGAGAGGTTTTTGGGGAATATGTGGAGAGAGAATTGGTCCTATAGCTCGTGCGTTAATCCTCTAATCCCTGTACTACGAATACGTTCGTATGGAATACAGTGTACCTCGAGTTACGACAATTGGAAACTGTTACGTCAATAACATTATTCATGGGGCGACACGCCACCACGGTGCCTGATTAGCTGTACCCTGTCACCATAAATTTTATAAATCGAGTGAGGTCAGAAAGGGCTCATGTCACATTCATGATCATTTCGTTTCAATATATTTCATATTTCTACTGTAAATCATCATGAAAATTAAGAGACTGAAATTCTCGCGTGATCTTGCAGACATTGCACCTAAATTTTCACCATCGAAAATTCTGTATGCAGAACGGAAGACGTGAGAATCTATTGCACCGATAGTCCCATGCGTTACCATCTCAAAGCGGTCACGCATTTCCAAAACGTGTCGTGCATATATTACATTTATTTTCTTTTGTCCTCTGGCCTTATTAATTTACTCAGTGTAACATGTTTTCTTTGACAATTTTCAATGTAAATATTCGGTTATGTTAATTTTCCAATAAAGACAAATGTAAATGTCAGCATAAAGTAAAATTAAATATACTTAAAAAAGTTTTTGCCTTTTCCCCTTTAATATTGCCAAAGTTCTTTACATAAAATTCTTTATTGCGATTCATTTTATAGGCATCTGCTCGACGTCATGTGTTACGAATTGAATGCAAAAATTTGGATATTAAAGGAGATAAATATTTGAATTGATTTAATTAATTCCATAGCCAGAGGTCATCTGTATTATTGAATAATTAATAATTCATATTTAAATGCAGTGAATGGAGGATTTATTTCATTAAAAAAATGCAGAAATTCGCGGAATCTCAAAGTGATTTTCTCTTTTTTTCTGGTGAAAAGTACAATTATTTATTACACGTAATTTAACCAGCGTATTCTGGTGCTCGTGGGCGGATTTACACTGTCCAAATGCTTGGATTTTGGGTAACTCCGTTGCTCAGCAACGCTTGAGAGAAACACTACGTGCATCTACCACAAGTTGCATTGTACAAGACTTTGTCACACACATATGCACTTGTGAATGCATGAATATACAGTTACAACCAATAGTAACTGTAGTATTTACATTTTCAGAATAAGAGAAAAAGTGAAACTTCATCTAGATTTAATAAATGCCCGTAATTCAGTTGATGCAATATATAAGAGCGCTTTCATTATTCATTTAATACAAGGCTAGTTATCAAATTTAACGTTACCTCATATTTTAAAAAATTTTATAACATTTTTATCTTCTCTCGTTGCGCTCGCAAGTTATTGTATTACGATATTTTTCCTCTTTACCCACCCACTCCTCCCTGTCTATCGTGAATTGTTATGATCCGGTGGGCCCTGATGGTTAACCGATAGCGCTGGAGGGCTAGTACTGTATAAATGCATTTAAACGTCAAAGAATCTATCACTTTTATTGAAGATATGAATACCCAATTTATCGATAAAATTTCAGGAGAAATAATGCATCAACAGGTCTTGGGACGAACAATTGATGATATAATTTATCCTCTATACTGGAAATTACACGAGATATCTAATGTCACACTTAGGGGATTCGTATTAAACCGCTATTGAAATTAATAATACAGAATGATATATGGAAGTGTGCTAACCGGGATAGCACATTTCCGGGAGGCACACCAGGTGTTGATGTTCACCATTCTGGTAAGTGAAGTAGCCCAGTGAGTGCGGTTTAACACAGACAGGAAGAGAGAGAGAGTATTTCAATTGATTCTGTTGATTAATATTTCTCAGTTGGATGAAAATTCACTGGGCACTTTTAAAAATTTAGTAATTCATTTATAAAATGTTTTTCGTACTTTTAATCTCTAAATTTAATCTACTTTTCGAGCTAATCATTTAATTAATTCGTATTTGCCGAATTTCACAGGTGTTTTTACACTTGTCTCAAGTCTTACATAATTGCCCCTTTATAGTTTCTAATTCCTCCTATTACCATCAAAATTTCACGCGAATAATCCAATTTTCAACAGTTTTTTTATCCTCAACATCTCAAACCATAGGCATTACTTGATTACATATTTGCGATAAAAATTCCTAAATTTAGATCATTAGAATGAGAAGACCAACGAAATCCTTCATCGATCCATATAAATACGCGTTTAGCCACGTTCTCTTCATTATTAAACTCAAGTCTTCCTTAAAATTTATCATTATGAAAATTTACGTTCTTTTTCTATTTTTCTCTTGCTATTCATCAATTATTACAGAAGCAGTTGATTTGAGAACTCAAATTCTTGCTGATAGATCACAGTTGATAAATTATTTTGGATCATTCTATAATTCAATTCAGGAACTTATTAAGAAATGTTCACCGTAAGTTTTTGAACGGTTCGAGATAGTGATTTTCTGATGATTCCATTGAAAAGCTGAGGAAATTTTAGGCGGAAAACATGTGTCGAAATTAATTTTTTCGAGTTTTTTAAGAATTTGATTTTTTTCACCCAGATTTGAAGGGGTTTACCTTGGAAATTTTTGAAAAAATCACATTTTTGTGAATATCTCCGGTTCTATTGGTCGTAGCGCACTGGGGTCGTGCTTAAATTAAAGGTCTCGTCAGCCCCCACATTCTCCCCAAAAATTATCGATTTTTTATCGAAAATTAAAAAAGTTACAAGCCATTTTATGAAAATCAGTTTTTGGCCTATAACTTTTTTAATTTTCGATAAAAATCACAAATTTTTGGGGAGAATGTGGGGGCTGACGAGACCTTCAATTTAAGCACGACCCCAATGCGCTACGACCAATAGAACCAGAGATATTGCCAAAAATGTGATTTTTTCAAAAATTTCCAAGGTAAACCCCTTCAAATCTGGGTGAAAAAAATCGAATTCTTAAAAAACTCGAAAAAATTAATTTCGACACATGTTTTCCGCCTAAAATTTCCTCAGCTTTCCAATGGAATCATCGAAAAAATTCAATCTCCAATATTTCCCTTGATTACTCGCAATATACAATTTCAAAGTGAGCATGTGTCCATTATTGTGTGATTTATTAGGAATGAACCGATTGAGAATGCAACCGATTTTCAATTTTCTTTGGCTGAAAGGATTGAAGAGGTGTCCATTGATATTAAAGTGAATTTTAATGATATCCGGACGTTTATTGGTCACGTTATTTACGGGAAAGAAATTGAGAATATGCTGAAAATGGTGGAGGTGTTGATGGATAGCATTGTGCTGACGTTTTCTAGGATTCTTGAAGAGACTAGCAGAGTTCATAAGATTACAGTTAATCATATGATGAGTTCTTTGGATTCTATATCATCGAGTTTGATGAAACATCAGCCGGAATTGGGGGATAATTTCTTGGGGTTCATTGGACTATTGGGAAGAAGCGATCCATATGTTTTTTGCGAGAAAAAAACTTCAGGCCCCACCTCTTTATTCAATTTAGTGAAGAATTTCATAAAACTAGAGCTCACGACATTCGCTGCAACAAAATTTTATTATAATCGAAATACAATGGCAGACGGTAGGATTTTTTCACTTGTCTTTCGCAAATATATATGGAAAACTACAGAAAATGAATTATTTATCATTCTTAAACGCAGATTCGTTTATCGACGATAATTATTGGACGATGCTGTATAGATTACAAATGTACATGAATACTGCTTCGGAGGTGACGAAGAGTACTACGAATGTTATTTATGGTTGCGATTTAAAAAAGTACATACTCGGTAAGAAAAGGAATTCTGAAAGAATTTAATTAAATTTTGATGAATAATTATAATTAATTATGCAGATAGAACTTATATCGAATTAGAGGGACTGATTCAGCCAATATTCGTAACTGCTGCCCACGTGCCCTCGTGCAGAGCACTCAACCAGCTCTCGCAAATTCCCAGTTGCACTGAATTGTACGAAAACCATTTAAAAATTTCAGCACACCTTTGAATTTAATGAAAAATTAAATATTTATTGATCCTACAGAATTATCGTCATGTTCCACAAGTCAATCTTTGATGAGAGTACAATTGACATTGCCTGTGACAATGAATCAGCGGACGTATTCGTATCTTCAAGAAACGAAAGACCCTGTCATGGACATTTATCTGATTGTGGTCCACTGAAATCCAGAGAAGTCTGCAGAAATGTACGTTTCATATTAAACCTCGTATATTTTTCAAGTAATCTACATATTCTTTCAGAATATGTACTACCGGCCGAATTATTTGGAACGATATTCATGGTACAAGATCGATGATGAAGTCTTTGGAACCCAAGATGTCTGTCCCCATGGAATTAAAGAGAAATTCGAAACTCTGCAATCGGTGTAAATATTTTTTCTTTACTTGAGAATATCGAGATGGAGGAATTTTCAAAAAACAAAAAAAAATAATGTCTATTACAGAAGCAAATATCTACATCACTGCCACTGTTCCTGTCACGACAATGGACCAGAATCCCCAACGACACATCTATTGAATCTCCGCTGGCAATTATCAGCCATTGACAATAATAAGTTGAGCATGATTTTTTTAATTAAAAGAGTAGAGGAAATATAATGGAAAATAAAATTCTTTCAGAATCGTAACCGGTGTTAAATTCACGAGAAACGGGAGAATACTTTCCTTACAAGTTAAAGAAGGAACTTTAGTTGAAGAGGGTCGTATTTTACCTGACAGTGAGAATTGGGTCGCAGATTCAGAAATAAACTTTTTTGGTCCTGATAATAAACGCAATGATTCGTATCGAGATTTGGATTTCACTGTGCTAGATGAAAACAGGCTTTTTGATCTGGATGAGGTCATTGCTGATTTTGGATACGTTGTTACTGGTTAAATATTATTTTTATTCAATTCTGAAGAGGAAATTCTATTAAAATGTGTTTATTCTGTAATTTATTCTGTACCAGGTGTGAAATTTCATTTAGAACAGCAGAGACTGAAAATAATAGTGCATCAAACGAGATTCAATTGGAAAACTGGACTATTAAACAGTAGTGATTACAATATTGGAAGAAATCGACATCTGAATCCGTGAGGAATTTTATTATCGAGAAAAATTAATAGTGTAGTGATAAAATGATATGAATTGTTAATTATTTATTCCAGATCAGAATTGCCTGTTCCATCAATAAAACCTCTATTCCAAAAAACCCGAAATATCCCTGTAGAAACATCTAATTCACATTACGTGAGACTAAAGGAGTCCTCAAGGATGATGGATGGAGGAAGTACTACATTGCCCTTTTTCGATGCTCAAGAAGTCGAAACTAAGCCAAGTGCTCCATTGAGTGGTATTGGATTGTATCACAGGGGCTCGTCTGAATCAGCTGGATTCATTTCATTGAAACTCATTGGTTTGGATTACAGTTACATCATGAGTAATCTTAATTAGAATGAAAAATTTTAATGATTCATAATTAATGAAATAATTGAAATAAAATTCGATAAAATTCCTTTGCCTTAATCCTTTTTCATAGATCTCGGAATCTCGCCTAATTTTTGAAATATTTCAGTGAGAATAATCACAAGGTCGATTTCTACTCTTTATCTTTCCATTATTGACATTAATTCATATGGAAGATGAAATGATAAGTTCTAGGAAATATGTTCTGAATAAAATTCGGTTTTAATGTGACTTTGAAATCATTTGTTCAAATAAAAAAGGTATGAGCGAAGCTTAAGATATGATTTATCTTTTATATCGTTACCCACGTGGGAATTAGAGTGCGAAAGAAATAAGTGTGTACTCTTCAGTTCTATATAAGTGAACGTGGAGCACCTATTCATTATTAATGTGACACGTGGTTACTCAATATGAAGATTATTAATAAAATTATATTTTTCTTCGCATTATGCTGCATTAATGCAGGTAATTATCAATTAAATTCTCATTTTCCTAAAACTCATTTTATTCTCCCATAAAATAACTAATAAATTTACAGATGGATTTAATGAATTAAGTACTGAGAATTTATTGGAAAAATCAAGAATTCTCAATCATTTTGGATCATTTTATTCCTCAATTCAGAAGACTATCGACTTGGGTTCGCTGTAAGTTTAATTCAGAGTCTCATAAAAAATAGAAATTAACGATTTTGTTATTCAGGAATAGAACAATTGAAAATGAAAGGGATCATAGATATTGGATTTCCCGAAATATATCTGAAGTCTCGCAGCACTTCAAAGAGAATTTCAGTTTACTTCGTAGAGCTGTATTGAGTCATCGCAAGACCAGTGCAATTGATAATTTATTAAAAATCGTGGAGTTATTGATTGAGAGTATTTTCTCAGGTTGTTCAACGATTTTAGTTGAAAATGGCCCAATCAATCCATTAAAAATAAACTCAATGGCAGTTTCATTGGGAAGAATACACTTTCATATAGCCGAAAATGAAAAAGATCTTAATGAAGACTTTATTCGGTTTATTGGAAAATTGGCGATTGTAAGTAGTAATTTTATACTCAAAATTCGTTGCATTCATTCTGAATAAATTTTCAATATCCAGCGCCATCCATATGCATTTTGCGAGGCAAAAACTACAAATCAACATGTGCTGCTTCAAATGGTGAAAAATCTGGTTACATTGGAGACAGTGATATTTGCAGCCACAAAACTCTGCTACCATGAGCATAAATCTTTATTCGAAAATTCTGGTATAACTTATTTCGAATTATATTTATTTAGATTCTTCAAATATTCATTTTTTCCCGCAGAATACGAAGATCTATTTCTCGAGGCTAATTATCTGGCTATGGTTAATAGAATACAGTCTTACATGACAATTGCATCGAGTGTATTGTCACATACACGAAATATTTTCTACAGCTGTGACATAAAACACTATTCACGTGGTAAGAAAACGACTTTTCCATAAATAATTATGGTTCTCTAATTAATAAAATCCGCAGATGATAATTATGTGGATCTAGAGGGACTCGTTCAACCGGTATTTATCAGGACGTTTTCTTTAAATTCCTGTGAAGCTGCCAATGGAATGAGACTTCCCTGCCTTTCAACAATAGACGCAAAACCTTGTTATGGACGATTAAGTAATTGTGCATCGTATAAAAAATCCGGAGAATTTTGCGAGGATGTGAGTTGAATATTTCAAATTCAATCTTTCAAAATAATGGAATTCTAACTTTCTTTTTTCGCAGACAACAGAGAGTCTCAAACGATACTCATGGTACAAAATAGACGAAGAAGTATTTGGAATCGAGGATTCTTGTCCTAATGGCATCACACAGATTGAATTAATGCCGTAAATAATTATATTAATTCCGTGAATAATTGAATTGGAAGTTCCATTGAAAATCCACCTTATATTTCAGAAATGCATCTTCAGTTCCCTGTCATTGCACTTGTCATGCTAATGGACCAGGATCACCTGCAGTGAATACTCTGAATCTTTGTTGGTCTTTATCGGACATAGAGGAAAACAAGTTGAGCATAAAGCTTTTAATTAATGAAAATTACAGAAATTGAAATAATTTAATTTTTAGAGTTGTAACTGGTATCACATTGAAGAGATACAGGAACATAATAAATCTACAAATTAAACAAGGGACTTTGATTGAAGAGGGTGGCATTTTGCCTGAAAGTGAGAATTGGATGCCTCTTAGTGGCCTGCACGTTGTTTTAAGGGACGAAGATGTAGGAAATAATAAATACCGAGATCTCCTGTTTACTACATTGGATGAAGGCACTTTTTTTGATCTCGATGATGTTATTGCCGGTCCCGATTATGTTCTCACAGGTTTCACATTTAAATTCAGTGATTGAGACTTGGAAATTCATAAAAATAATTAATTATTCATTTTCTCACGATTCAGGTGCAAAATTTCATCAAGTAGAGATCAACAGAATAAAACTATTATTACGATTCACGAAATTCAATCGAAAAACAGGGATTCTAGATGTGAACTTTACAAATACAATGTCAAATCCAATACCAAACAGATATGAAATGCCGATAACATTGAGAAATCCAGTATTACATCTGACAACAAATGAGAATATGCCTGATTCAACTTCTAAATTCCATTACGTGAGACTCCAAGAGTCATCGAGAAAAACTGATGCAGGCAGTACAATACTACCATTTTTCGATTTACAAGCAGTCGAAACTCAGCCAAGTATTCCTCTGAGAGGTATTGGATTGTATCACAGGGGTTCAAGTAAATCAGCAGGATTGATTTCGATTAAATTAATTGGATTTGATTACAGTGATCCAATGGAAGGTATGATCTAAAATTTTGTTGGCTCTTCAATGGAATATAAGTTTGAGAGATTTCTTTTTGCAGAGGCTGTTGCACAAGTGAGAAAAGCTGCACATTTAGAGAGATCCAAGGGATTGCTTCGATTAGGATCATTCGACGCTTCAATTCAAAGACTAATTAATATGTCATCACTGTAAGTCACTCGCAAAACCGAAAAAATCGTTCATTAATGAATTCAACGTTTAATCAGGTATTATAAAGCGGAAAATGAAACAGATGACAAAAATTTCGTGATTATGCGCATTATGGAAGTGTCCAATAACATCTCAGCAAAATTTAATGCCTTCAATAATGCAATTATCGATAATCATTTGAACCAAGGATTTGGAATTTTTCTTCAGACTTTGAAAGGACACGTGACTGAAATTATTCAGAAATTACTGATAACCATATTGAATCTAGATGAAAATCATGCAGTTATGATAAGTGATGTGAAGGGTTTATTGGTAGACATTCATTTCATAGTGACTAAATTCCAATCTTCAATTTCGAACAATTTTCTTACGTGGATAAAAGAACTGAGTACTGTAAGTGATTTTGAATTTATGATAGAGATATTGAAATTTACTAATTACATTTATTTCAATTTAGAAGAATGAATATAGTTTTTGCGAGGAAAAAACATCAAATCACATGATGCTGTTGGATTTTACTAGAGATTTGGTTAATGTGGAGTTGTTTGCATTTAATATTAAAAAGATGTATTATGGACAGAATGAAACGGCACTTGGTATGAAATAATTTCTACTGTTTACAAAAATTTAATTTGAATAATCACGTCAGATGCTTTTAATTGCAGAAAATAATAGGGTATTTCTTCAGAGGCGTTATTACCTTGCGGTAAAGAGCATTAACTCTTACCTGAAGCTAACATCAAAATTATTGGAGAATCAAGCAAATGTTATTTACAGCTGCGACATCAAAGATTTTACGAGTGAGAACATGATTTTTCTAGTGAATTTCATTGATAGCATGAAGTTAAAAATTGTTTGCCCCTTTTTAGATGAAAATTACATTGAATTGGAGGGACTTGTCCAACTTGTTTTCGTCAATGTCTATCGTTTGAATTCGTGTGAGATAGCTAACATGATCTCTGATGTTCATAGTTGCCGCGAATAGTACGTAAATCATAAATTTTCTTACATCTCGTTCTCAATAAACATTTTACTCAAAGAATTCATGAATTTTCCAGTGAAAGGGGATCTGCTTTAGTACAAAGCCGAAGCCTCACGTATATCCCATCATTATTTTGCGACAGAGAAATTGTCAATGTATTTTTATCTCTACAAAATGAGACACCTTGTTTTGGACAACTGTCCAACTGTAGTCGTCAAGAAACTCAAGAATTTTGTAGAAATGTGAGTGAAATTTGTAGAAATAAATACGCATCTCCATTATTTTTCGAGATATTGCTGTTAAATGAATCTCAAAACGTTTTTACATAGCCTAAGGGTAGCCTGAAACGATATTCCTGGTACAAGGTCAATGGAACGAACTTTGGAAATGCTCAATCCTGTCCCAACACAACCGAAACCACATTCAACATTCCAGCATTACCGTAAACTCATTTCTATCAATTAAATTCAATTATTCTAGAGGCACAAAGTTTAAGTATGAATTTTTGTATTTCAGAGGTGATTTTCCGATTAATTGTCACTGCACTTGTCATCAGACTGCACCAGAGTCTCCAACGACTCATATTTTTAGTCTGAAGTGGATAAAATCAGACACAGAGAAAAACAAGTTCAGTATCAAGATTTTCATAAATTAATACAAAGAATAATGAATTTTAATAAATTTTCACAGAGTGATAACCGGCATTAAATTCACGAGAATCGAGAGAATCATCCAATTACAAATAAAGCAAGGAACTCTGATTGAAGGTGGATGGATTTTATCTGGCAGTGAAGAATGGAAATCACTTGCAGAAATAAAAGAATCAATTTTTGATGAAAATAACGTACGGATTAAGAAAAACCAAAACAGGACTTATTTTGTACTAGATGAAAACATTATTTTTGATCTCGATGACGTTATTGGTGATAAAGATTACGTTGTTACTGGTGTGAATTTTCATTTATTGGACAATCAAAGGCTGAAACTCATGTCGGAAGTGACGAGATTCAATTGGACAACCGGAAGGCTAGATCTCGAGAATACCCACAGAATTATTAATCCACATGCTAATATGTACGATTATTTTTATTATTTTTTAAAGAATTCGTAGAAATCTGTTGATATAATTTCAAATGTGTTTGATTAATTTAGGGGAGAAGTGCCAGTGTCACTCGTAAATCCTGTACTTCATCCAACTGAACTTCCGAATAAGCTTAATTCAGGAAAAAACGTGAATCACGTAAAACTCAAAGAGTCGTCGAGAGAAAGCGATGGAGGTGGAACAATTCTACCATTTTTTGATGCCCAAGAAGTCGAAGTAGTCGGAGGAGCACCTCTGAGGGGTATAGGATTATATCACAGAGGTTCATCCGAATCTGCCGGATTAATTTCCCTCAAATTAATCGGACTGAATTACAATAATCTAATTCGTGTATAGAGAACTTATTTTTCTCAATTATTATACGGCATTTCAAATAAAATTAATCTCTATTTCATCAGAGAGAAGAGAAAATAGTGTAAATGCGCCTCTAAAAAAGAGAATTCTTTCATTGAAACTCTACAAACGCTCGTAGATTTAATTAGATGAGACTGAAAACGTGCTGCGAATCACTGATATATCCCAATCGCTGTATTGCTCGTTGGAATTGTCCTATCACTTGTCCACTCGAACATAATGCGTTACGTGATATTCGCAATTCAATTTCAATAATCTTCTTCACTCAAAATGCCACTTTTTTCCCCCTTATAAATAAAAGATTTTCATAAATAATTGATAAAAGATATGTGGATGATCTTTATCCAAAAATAGTTTGCGATTATTTCGAGCTCATTGATCATAAGATCCTGGGGAATCCAAATCTCCACTAATGAGTCTTGACAATGAAGGAGATTTTGCGCATCAGCTGACCATAATTTCCATGCTCTTGCGCACGCCCATCAATCGAGTATTAATGTGTTAGTACATGACGTATATAACACATTCTGTCATTCGAAGTATGTAAGCAGTAGTGGTGGAGGATCTATTGACTTGGCTAACTAATCGGATTACGAGAACGGCTATAGAGGGATGATGCATTGTTCTACTGTTTATCCGAAGTAAAACAAAAGGCGATAAGAGTTACGTAAAGTTTGCTGCTCTTATCGAAGAGAAACGGATATTATTCATCTTGATTTATCTGCGAAAATTCATAGCCCCTTTTTCGATTGTTTAGAATCTTCAAGAAAGGGGGAAGGAAGCATCTCGCGTAAAATTAACGGGATAAAGAGGGATTTATGATATTGGATTATGTAATCGGTCATTTAACACTGTAGGTACTCACCAAGGTGTATTGCAGGTGTGTGTCAGGGTTAAATATCTCGTGCCAAGCTCGTAGAACATCCTCAGCACTGCTAAACTCGTTCCAACAGCATGACCACCTTCGACTCCTATGAGACTCGCTAATCTATGCTCTTTGTGTGCTTTTTCAATACCTGAAATCATAAATATCAATCGTTTATTGAAGATGGTTCAATAAGTCTTTTCATTTCTAATAGAAAAAAAAATGTGAAATTGAAATTGCAGAGGGAAAAATATTGATAGCTATTTGCAAAATTGAATGTTCACGACGTATCTGAGGATAGGACGATATAACGTTTTCCCAAATTCAATTCAGAGACATTGAGCCTGAAGAAAACGGTTTCCAAGGGCCTGGAGGTTCGTTCTACAGTTATGAAGGAAACTACTAATACAAGTAGGAGGCAAAACTGTCTGTGTAGAGATATATCAAGTTAATTCACGTCTAGTGAGACTCTGGTGCTCGGTAGCACTGGAAGCTATTGCGAAATTGGTCAAGGATTACGAGACAGGAGTTAACGCTTTGCTGGAATATCAAAGTATTAAATGTCTCTGACTTGTAACTCTTGATTCACTAGTTCTCAATATCAAATGGAGAATGCGATGAAAGCTGATGTGAAGATCAAAGTGACGTTTGAAGGAGACACAAGTTCTCTACGTATAATAATCAAGAAAAATTCTATCCAAAATATTTTGCCTGATGCCCTATTCTTCCATCCTAAATTTAATTATTGATCGTAGAAGTGGAAAATAATTCAGCACGACCTGGAATTGTTCATCGGAGAGGAAAATTACCATTGACAATGCTATTGAACTACATTCTCCTATCGGAATTCATCCCTTGTACAATATTCGATTTTCATCAGAATACTTTGCATGATAATTTACATTCTCACGTTTTTTTTTTTTCATGTCATTGGTATCATCCATTCGGGGGAGAAATGGAGCAAGGGTATAACAACCCTTGCGCCTTTTTCCCCCGATTTTTTTCAAGCTGCACTGCATTCGCGTAGGACTAGGAAAAAAACCTCTGCTCGGAAAATTCAAGCCAATACAGACAGCCAATTGTGTGAAGCCCTGATTTATCTCTCTGTCACGCTGACTACGGGGACACACTAGTTCTTCACATTCGTGCCTATCGCTCAGCAATTTTTGTGCAAATCCGTGCCTCGTCCATTATTATAGGGTGAAAACCTCAAATTTCCCATTCCCACAAGAATAATCATAATTTATAAAGGATAATAATAATAACAAACCTTCAGCAGTTGTAACAATAACCATATGCTGCGAATGCTTGTTAACTAAACGTCGAATGAGGTCAATTTGTTCCAGGGCGAGTTGAACTGAATCTAGATGTTGTGATGAGCATGGTACATATGCTGACCAGAACTGCAAATAATAGACTCCAATTAATTTCCAATATTTTATTATTATCATTATAAATAATGAAGTATAGTATTTTTTTTCATTTCTATTTATGTGAAAATAATGTTGATCATGAAAAGAACTAATGACCTGAAAGAAGCGTAAACATAAATATAGGATTTTTATTCTTTTGTTCTGTTAAACGTACGTCCTTGCGCATGAAATAATAGTTGAGACGTATTTATTTACAAAGAGTAACAAAGGTAAATATACTTTGTCACTCGTGGATACATGTCTCTTCCATTCGTCTCTTCTGTGATGTGCACTGAGCTTTCTCACGTTTCTGAGACGAGCAAAGGAAGCTGAATTTATATTTATGAGCTTTGTTGTAAATAATAATGATGAAAACAAAAAAAAAAGGAGAACTCTTGTGTAATCTGCATTGTTGATAACAAAGGTAGAATTATGAAAATTTAATAGAAATGAAAAAGACGAGTATTTGTTGAGGAAAATTCAGAGTTTCATTCTCAACGTATTTTTTCCCTTATCCGCATTTATTTGACTATTCAGGCTGTATGAATGCGAACTAGCTTCCTCCCGGTATATCAGGAAGAGGTTCTACAAAATGGAGAATATATTCCAAATGAGAGCTGCAAGGCCACAGAATAATAACTCGATAATTCATTTTTTCCCATTTGTTTTTTTTTTTGAAAATATCTTGGGAAATAAGGGAGATAATTTAATATCAGCATCATGCATCGATGTAATTAGAGCATTGTTATCATGTAACACAAAACACAAAGTTTTTTTAATTAAACAGGTCCCTGTAATCAAATTACATAGATAATTAACCACTTGAATGAGCAAATTGAATCTCAAGTGGTGTAATTGACCTGCGAATCTCGAGATGATGAATACTCCAGTTGGTTTACTGAGCTATCGAAATTTCTCGAGAACCTACGAATATTTGAGGCTGTAATTCATCATAGAAACTGGGGCAAAACGGTCAAATTAATGAATTTTTTCATAAATAATCTACATTTTTATGGAAACTTGATGTAAATATAAAACGGTGAGGGGGAAAAAGTGGAAATATCGATTTTTCTACTCGAGAATATTGTTATCCAACAATTTTGCCGACGGCAGTCATGTGTCCTACATTGCGTAATGTCGGGGTATAACAAAATACTAGCCACAATGCTTGTAGAGTAAAGAAAATTTAAAAACTTGAAATTCTAGTCCTCATGCATCCACTTCTCTTTTTCCAGAGCTTCAAGCACTTGGAAGAAACGAAAGTTCATGAATTACACATTCAATTTTAATTCACGTTGGTATTATACACGTTAATACGATAATTTTCATTGTTTTCATTGAAACAATTAACAAATTGCAGTAATCATTTTGAAAATAACTCATCGTGTTATCAAGTAATTAACACGAACAGAAGCAATTATTTCAAAATGCTCATTTAATAATTAAAAAGAGGATTACTCACTTGAGCAGCAACCATTCCTTCTCTGAGTCTCCTCAAATCAGTATGGCTCCAGGCTGATTGTGACCATGGTTGACTGCCTTTTAAATCCTCAAACCTGAAGTCACGCAGTTGATTCTTCAGGAATTTCCGGATATTCCAGGGCAAATCGTTGTGTCTGAAAATTAAAAACATTACAAATTTTTAGTTTATCGGTTCATCAAATTCAAAAAACAGGTGCTTGCTTCTGATTTCTCGAATAACTTCGAAAATGGATCAACTATACTACATGCTGAGAGATTTCAACTCAATTTAATATAGTTACAAAACAACTGCCAGTATTTTTCAATTTATTATGTCCTTTGTTCTTCAAATTGGCATTGTGATACAGCACTTGAAGCGAGGCAATGAGAATTCCCCAAAGTCACGAAATAGCAGTGATTCCGTTTGTCTCTCGTGACAAACCGTGAGACACAAGATTTGTAGAGTTAGCCTTAGGAGACCACTTGAAGACTACGTACTAAAGATAAGATGGACTTCTAGGATATGGCTCAAGTCAGAGAA
This sequence comes from Aleiodes testaceus, assembly GCA_963565655.1. NCBI lineage: Eukaryota > Metazoa > Arthropoda > Insecta > Hymenoptera > Braconidae > Aleiodes > Aleiodes testaceus. The sequence continues at coordinate 179,710 of OY751414.1, forward strand.
TTATCAAGGATCTGCCATTTTGGTTAATGAGGCAATTAGGAATAATGGAAGGAGATTCTTTGGAGGTCAAGGCTGAAACGATTTTCATCATTCCTAATTACATTATCCGATCAAGAGTCTCAAGAGTAATTCATTTTCATGCCTTTTTTAAAATAATTAAATTACCAAAATCAACAGAATAATGTCGACAGTGCTCGTTAATTATGTGGATCAATTAATTATGCAAATTCCCAATTAGTACGAATAATGAAAATATAGGCTAGGTCAACTCCAGCCAAATAGTAAACTGAGATTCTGGTTATTTTCATTGTTTGATCTAACAAACTTCTAATCTCATTACTCGACAGTACTGCCAGTACATCTCTCCCTTGTACAAATACAACCGAGAAGAGTCACATAATTCATTGAATACTAGAGCTTGCTTACCACACTGTATAAAAGTTTATTCAAGCACAACTGGAGCAAATTAATTAATGTTAATGAGGTGGGAAAAAAAATGCACCAGACGTCTAGGGCGTGAAATATTAATGAGCTATTGACGATTGAAGCACCGTGATTCTCAAGTTTATTCGAATCATATGAATGACTCGACTCTGCATTTAAAGTGTTTTTTTTTTTTAAATACACTTGGTTAATTGTTCGTATTTTTTTAAGAGATTTTTTTATTCTCTCCTCACTATCACGTCCGAAGTCCAGGGACTATCACAGGCACTTAGCATAATAGTAATAATCTACCTGGAGGTTAAAAACTCTTGGGTATTCCAAGGGAGTTGTGACACGCATGCATACTCATAAGCATGACAGCATATTTTTTTGTTGCACAAGTTTTTATGGAGTTTTTGGCTTAATGAAGGGGCGTAAAAGAATAATGCATGTATCCCGAGGATAGAGAATGAATTATATGGAAAGTTTGGATTTTAAATTTGAACTTTTGGAAAATAATATTTCGAAATTTCGTGAAATCATCAATAATTCCACAGGTTTTTCATGTCTTCCCCTCAATTCTGTTTCCATATTCGTCTGCATTTATGAATATGTATAATGCCAGAGGTTGGCACGTTTTTCCCACCTTTTTTACAGTGCCTCAGCCATCAGAGTCATTAGCACCGCTTTCCCAGGCAGTGCTTTACTCAAAAATACCTCGACCCTTTCTTTCATCACCTCCTGCATGAATTCAAGTCCGGATTATGTTATTCCTCTGGATTACATCCCCTAGTATTTATAAGGGATGAGGTAAAATCGACACATCTCAATTTTCATGTTTTCTATTATGAAAATTGGGGGAAATTGGGAAAAATATTGGAGATAGAATTTTTTTGATAATTCCATTGAAAAGCTGAGGAAATTTCAGGCGGAAAACATGTGTCGAAATTAATTTTTTCGAGTTTTTTGAAAATTCGATTTTTTTCACCCAGATTTGAAGGGGTTTACCTTGGAATTTTTTTGAAAAATCACATTTTTAGCAATATCTCTGGTTTTATTGGTCGTAGCGCACTGGGGTCGTGCTTAAATTAAAGGTCTCGTCAGCCCCCACATTCTCCCAAAAAATTATCGATTTTTATCAAAAATTGAAAAAGTTATAGGCCAAAAACTGATTTTCATAAAATGCCTTGTAACTTTTTCAATTTTTGATAATAATCGATAATTTTTTGGGAGAATGCGGGGGCTGACGAGACCTTTAATTTAAGCACGACCCCAGTGCGCTACGACAAATAGAACCGGAGATATTGCCAAAAATGTGATTTTTTCAAATTTTTCCAAGGTAAACCCCTTCAAATCTGGGTGAAAAAAATCGAATTTTCCAAAAGTTAAAAAAAAAAAGTTGCGACACATGTTTTCCGCCTAAAATTTCCTCAGCTTTTCAATGGAACCAACAGAAATTCTCTATCTCCAACCGTTCAATTGTTATACCCATTTTCCTTTGCTTCTCCTTTATTCTCAACGCGTTGACACCACTTAACTAATAGTGCACTTGTAAATTCGAAACTAGAGGAGGTATTGAACTTCGTTGAACTGTGTGATATAGCTTTAACACTCACCCACCGCAGTCGTCCCTTTCTACAAACTTTGCACTACAAAATACGATGTAATTTTCATTCAAGCCTGCCATCTGCCTCACTTCCTTAAATTGTTATGCTAATTCGAAAAGTACTCTGTCTCATTGCATCACACGTATCCCACGATATGTATGATGCAATTTAATTAAAATGTCAATTTTTCTCGGTATTTAAGGATTCCCCAGAGTAGAATTAAAGCAACACCTGGAGGTTCCTCGAAAATTTATCGTGTCCAAGGCTTCAAGGGTCTTATTTCCTCCAGAATATCAAAGTTCAAGGGAATAAAGATCCATGAGCTCAAACTTAATACTGAAATATGTTGTCGAGTATCTTGAGGAGTAAATCCCCTGGATAAATGAGAAAAAAGAAGCGGAAACTGCCAGAACATTGAAAGCTCTTGACGGAATCATGATAAGTTGTCACAATTTCTTGATCCTTCATTAATTGGATGATAAAATCGATTGGTAAATAACGTTGAACGAATTGTAAATGATATTATTCGAGTGGCATTTGAGTTTGGATAAATTGGCGAATTAAAATAGAGATTTATTCTAAAATATATTGGCTCTCTGGCGTTTTGACGAGGGTCAACTCAACATTGTGTCAGAGTGGTGCAAGTGGAGTGCAGGAAATATGACTGTAGAGAGATGTGGTACTGGCAGAGACAGAACATCCGGTGGCATCTGTATCAGAAACACTGAATAAAAATTCAGTAAAATTATTCAGTGCACGAAATAGATCTTGGCACCGATGACATCCGTTATACCATGTTCTGTCAGCACCTGCCGAAATATCCGTAAAAATCTCGTGATATCTGGCATTAAAAATCACAAATTCAATGGGAAGAATAATTGGATGAAACTCCCAATTATTAACATTTTCATTCAAGAAGTTTCTAAAGAGAACAACAAAAAAGCGCCAGTGAATAGTGGAATAAACGTGAATCCTCTCTGTAGAATGTAACAACGAACAATGACATTTATGCATTACAAAAAAAAAAAGAAAATCCAGGAATCATGCATGGCAGCTTCGTGTTTATGGCAACAGTGAAGAAAAGAACAAGGTAAAATGAAAAAAAAAGAATAAAAAAACGTCGTTTAATTCAACCGAAAATGGACAAGAGCATTCACATGTTCATTTGTGACCACAAAAAATTTGTTTCAATTTGTGCAACTCGGATTCATGTAAATCGTGACGGAATTTTTTGATGAAAAATATTTAATCATTGCGGTGAATCATAGAATAACTAGAGGCAAAATGAATATCAGAAAATTGTGATAATGCCTTTTTCTTTTTAAATTAAATTCTGGTTTTAAAAGATATTTTTGATGAAACGATACGGCCTCTTTAATAGATTCATTTGGCAGAACTCAATGCACTTGGCTCTGCTCTCTCTTTTTCTATATTTTTTTTGTATAATTCACTGAAGCACGAAATTTCTTCAATTGATAAAAAATAAAATGTACAGCTTGAATTTTCTACTCGTGAGCCTTTGGAATAACGATCAAAGACATAGTTGCCCACATTGTTGTCTAGCAGTTACAATCGATGAGGAAGATGTGGCTAAAGATCCGTCAATTTGGATGGAAGTATACAGAATTCTGTGCATATGGAGACAACGTAATGATAATGAAGCAAACATCCTTGTCAATCAATAACTATTATCAAACCGTTTGTATAATTAAACACTTCACCTCACATGAAATGTTTGAGACATTATCAGAGTATCTGCCTCATTAACATCGTGTCTCCTCAATTTTCAATGAATAATTCTCGAATATTTCATGACAATTAAAGTCAACTGAAATATTTTATCATTTTCCGAGGATTTTTAATACCCTGAAAAATATAATCCTGATGTGGCAGCTATAATTCCTGCATTCTCCACTGATAAAATGCATGAAATGAGCTTACACACTGAGCCTCCCATGAATTTTTATCCTCCCAAAATTCTCTCCGCCCTTTTTTTTCAATTAATTCCACCTCTTTCCTCCGAATATTTCAAAAATGTTGAGCCACTGTCTTTCCCTATTTCACGTGGGATATTTCGGTTCTAGAAACGATGAAAAAGTGCTATGACTACCAACGAAGCGATTTAGTTTGGAGGTGGGTTGATGTGCAGCATTTCATATCTGGCTGTACCGGATGCGTTCCAACATTGATCGTTGAAAAAACACACCACGTCGAATTTTATCTCGTATTTTCCACCGATGCTCCTTGCGCGTCAGACACTCTTTCACCTTTTTTCTCAACTTCATGTGTCTCACATTTTTTTCTATTTTTTTAATCTTTTTCACTTCTTTCACCTTGTGTGACAGAATAACCGCTTTTTCAGAATGTAAAAAATCAAGGAAAACATCAAAATTGCCATTCAAATAATTCAACAGAGAATTATTTCACTGGGGACTTTTTTTGCTGATTCATTTTTCAGTAGTACAATTCAATTTTGATGCGCCCGTATCAATATCCATTCATTCCTGTCAGTATTTATTATTTTTTATTCGAATTATTTATTTGATTCAATGATTCCAATGAATGATTTCAATGATTCAAGAAATGTTTAAACATTGAGAAAGAAAGAGGTGTAATGCCATAAAATATAATAGAGCTTGAAAATAAAATAGTAAAATCCAAGAGCTCAAAGAATTGTTTTGTACAATCCAAATGGATTTTTGTTATATTTCCACTAGAATATTTCGATGTCCCTTTTTTATTTCAATAGATTCGGTTATTCTGTCTATGAAGATGCAAACTGCCTGGGCTTTGCCAAAGCAATCGCTTTTTTTTCTTTCACTCCACCGAAAACTATTGAGAATCACAGTGAATTTCGTTTATTTTTCACATGAAGGAGAGAATAAAGATAAGAGCGATTTGATTCAGACGGGAAAAATCCCGTTGAGAATTCACGAGTTGTGAAGAAAAGATGCAATTTGCCACGACAAAGGGCGAATAGTTGCTTTTTGATCCAGTAACTTATTTGTGCACATGTCGATACACCGAGGAAATATAAATTCTTTCAAAGGTAAAAATTGTAAGCGATATAAATTAAATAATTTTAATGATAAAACTCACCCATCTATGAGCGGCACATCTCTCAATATTCTTCGTGCAGCTGCCAGTCGATCGCCAGCGTGTGCTGCCAAAAGGATCCTCATCAATAGCTGACCCAGCACCATCACACCCATCACCATCCTCATCCTCCACCTCGCTGGGCCCGCAGGTTCTTCTCACCGATAATGTCCTCATGCCATACCCCAATTAATTCGTCACTAATTCCTCCACAAACACTGGAATTCACACTGAAATAACACCACAATGTCAATTATTAAATTGTCCAAATTGTCCAAGAAAATTCGCAATGTCTTCACAATTTTATTTTTAATTAATTTAAAATCACCAAAATATGCACGAAATCAGCATAATGGAAAACTCGATAAGGAATATAGCACAACACTTCCAATTTACAGTATGTCAACGGACAGTACATAACGTTGGTTGAAATTGAACATAGTCAAACTCAATTTAAACAGATAACATCGAGATGTACTTTGGATTTGAGTATTTGAATACGTGGTTAACATACATTCAGTAACATGCAACAAATCCTTTTTCTATCATTAATTACTGCATTGGTTTTATCACACATATTGAAACGCAAAAATTAAATTGTGCATTTTTGTAATGAATAGAAAACTCTTGTCTGATTCTTTTTTTTTCCCCTTTCGTAACTACTATTGAGTAAGACTCTCGTGGGCGTTGTTAAATAAGGTATGAACGTTGGAAACCACACAGAGATCCCAGAGGTGAGCTCGTTAGTGCCTTGCTTGATTAATTAGTTTGCTTCGTGACATATCAACTTTTTTTTTCATCAAAAAATAGGAAATAAATCAGAATGAAAGTGTGGAAAATCAATGATTTTCTTTAGAATATCAGGAGTATCCTTTTATTTCTAATTTTTGAGATTTAAATTCACTTCACTCAGAAGGAGAATGAATAAAATCCTCTATTTTCCTTGAAAAAAAAGGGCAAAAAGGAATTTCGCACTTTTCCTATCAAATATTGGACGTTCAATCTTGACCGATACTTTTCGCTTCCACAGAGTTCAATTTATCTGCAGCAGACATGGGTCCCATGGGCAACGTATTTCCCTGGACTTCACTCAATCTCAACATGTTGGCATGAACTTGCTCTTGTTTTGTATCATAAAATTAGAGATAAAAAATTTAGAACAAAAGATTTTATTCTATTTTTATCAAGAGAAAAAGAATGACAAAATGATTCCGCTTTATCGAGTTTAACGTTTATATTCCCTGAGGTGATATTTTCATATGCAGAACACAGTAGTCAAGGTATTCCTCCTTTCTCAATACTCTCTTCTTTTTTTTTCTATCTTCTCTTCGTTTCCCTCGAAGCACTGACGTTTTCGACTGAATCTGAATTATTCAGTGATCTCTATTCGTGACGAGAAATGTTTTCTTTCTGAATTTTCACCCTCTCATGTAATTATAAAAAGGGCACAAGTGCAGGACACTTTGACTCACGAAAATTCATGAAATCGTTGATTTAAATGAAAAATTTTGTGGATTCGTCAGCAGATTTTTAAATCTTGTGATTTATTTTATGGAAATTCGGAGATAAAAAATTTGAGCGATCTGAGGAGATTTCGAGGTGACGATTCAGGGTGAAACGGTATACGCGGTCCGGAGTTAAAGACCCGACTGGCGAATACTGTAGAGCGCTTTTCTCTTCTCCAACAATTGCGCAAGCGCCTCTAACTTATTCGACGAGTTCTCCTCTTCTGTATGTTTCACTTTGGGTCACGCATCACCGTCTCTCGTTTCTTCGTGATATACAGGTATAACTGGAGGATGTGGTGGCTTTTTTGTTCTTCGGGACTTTTTACGTTAGACCCTTAGTGAAGGGATGTTTTAACTGGGGCAATGATGAGTGATTGTTTTTATTGTTGAGGTTTCATTTGTCTTCTGATTGGGGTGAGATTTTTTCGTCTCTCACATTTGCATTGAGAATATCTCTGAAACGAGTAGAATTAGGGGAAAATGTCAAGGGATCTTTTTTGTAGCTTATTTAATTTTCTAGAAAGAAGGTATCTTGACATTTTCCCCTAGATCCACTCATTTCAGAGATATTCATGAAAGCGTAAACATTCCCCTTGGAAAATATAAAAGAACCGATAAAAATACTGCGATCACTGTCACTTCGTCAACACCAGCTATGTGTGATGAAAATTTGGGGAAGGGTAAAGAGGGGAAGTAACCAGGGGCTTTGCTCGGGAAAACATTACTCTCCCCTCTTTTTCTCCCTTGACACAAAATGCAAATGTGAAAAAGCCTTTTTCCCACCACATGATAAATTGAGTAAACGAGAGCTATCGATTGCCCTCTCAAACTATCGAAAAAAAAAAAAAAAAATGAAAAGAATGAAAATAGAGAGGAAAAAAATGTGTCAATTTTCACGTGGATCCGTTACATTTTTATTCCAGAGTATATGACTGATGCATCAAAAGAGAGGAGAGAGAATGGAAATTGAAGAATTCTCAAAAAAACATTTGTAATAACTCGTAAATTAAAGGAGATACGTCTTTTTTTATCAATAAACATCGCTACCAGTTGGATAATTAATGTAAAAAAGTATTCATGGGACAGGATGACTATGCATATTGCAGGAGAAAGGTGGGCTTGTACTTTATGGCTTGTGTTTCTATGGATATACATATATATTCTATCTATTTGATCGTTTTCGGTCAATTTGGCAAGGTTCTATGGCCTCAACAATATTCTTGTGTGGCTTTACGAATATATACTGCACTGTACGTGCGTTCCATGTGGCAATAGTGTTAGAAAGGTGGAGGAAGGGAGTTGTTACCACGAGATCCAAGGATAGTTGGCTAGATGCCAGAACAACTGCGCGCGATATCCGGGCGACATTCGATTATTGGAAGAAATAGCGTGAGAAATATAAATAAAATGCTTCACAAAGGAATATTATCAGAACGTATTGGATGTGATGAAGTAGAGAATACGTGATCATTGAAGAGCATGGAGAAGTTGATAGACATGGACTGAGTGATGAGAATTATGGAGAACATTTATTTAAAAAACTGTCCAGTGAAAACAATGGGAATTTCTTTTGATGTGCCTGAGTAAAACTGGCCTTCGGCGTCTAGCCACGCGATCAGAAAAATCATTCTGCTTTTCACATGAATCGTTGAACGTGATTGCTAGCACTACGTGCTAACACAGTCGACTGTTTTGTAAATTCAAAAAAGAAAGAAAAATAAACGAATAATAGAAGAGTAAAAAGAATGGCTAAAACAATGGTAAAATATTGACAAGTGTTGTATTCATAAAACCATCGTGTCGTTCCAGAATCAACAGATTTCTCTTTGAATATTCCAGTGTATTGGTGGGGAAAAAATACGAGACTAAAAAAAAACAACACACACACAACACCAGGTATATTATTAAACAAAAAATGCTAAAAAAATATCGACAGTTGAATGGAAAAATTGTTTGTTCGAGTGATATTCTAAGAGATATATTCAAATAATGAATTACCCTGTAATTATCATAAACTCTGTGTAATCGTATTTTAAACGAATTAACAGCTAATGAAAATCCCGTACTTTATCACAGAAAAAGTGTTTGTCAAGTTGTTTCATTGCGTGTGATAGTGCAATGGAGGATAAAAGCTAAACTAAAGTAGAAAACAAACTTTCTGAGGAAATTTTCTCCTTTTTTTTTCACGACATTGTTAAAGTAATCAGTGTGAAATCGTAAACAATTAATTGCTGGAGAATAGAAATTTCCCTTTGTTTTATTTGCGAAGGAGTGGAGAGAACGGGAGAGAATGAAGAAAGTAGTAAAGCATATATTTTTCCAAGATAAACTTTTTTAGCCAAAAGTATTAGAAACTGTAAAACAGGTTTCACAAAGTTTATTCGTATCAATGTGGAAAAAAAAAGGAGCATGAAGACTTTCTATTGCAATTGCGTTATTGATTGGCCATTCTGTAAAGTACGTACTTGAGGGGAAAAAAAAGAAGGTCGAAGCTATGGAAAACACTGAGACATTGATAATTCTGTGGTGACACTTTGTGACGCCTGACTGAAGAGGTCTGACCATTCCTTTATAAATCTACTTGATTTCATCACTTGGAAAAAAAGGAGATTGAAGAATTCCATTATTTCATGAAATATTCCAAAAAAATGAATGAAAATAATTGAATATCATTTAAATGCCAGGTTTAATTTAATTTTCTAATTAAATTTGAAACTTTCTGAATCTCTGAACTCTCGAGAAAAATTGCAACTTCAAGAATTAGTTAAAAAAGAAAGAAAATTGAGGGAGAATTGAAGCTGAGAATTTCCAGTTAATCTTTTTTTTATTTTCTCCCGAGAAACGATCGATCTACGCCAAGAAAGCACGGCTATTTATAATCCAAGCCCACAGAATGAAGAATGTGCGTCCACGAATAGTTGAAGTCTGATCGATTTCAAGAGTTCAGTCAGACTTTTCTGCATTGTGATTTAATACTTCAATAATGTAAATCACAAACTTTTTGTAGATTCGAGAAAATTCAGAAAAACCATTTTAGTTTATTCAAAATGTAGAAGAAAACTTGTTCCTTTTAATTTCTTAATTTTCCATTCTTCGGGAGAATCATAAAATAAATCTTTTTCACACAATAAATCATCATTGGCCCATTTTGCCCCCTCTCCAATACTTCAAATACTCTAGTCGGTTCAATAATGACCAATACGTGACTTTATTTCTGTTTTAAAACCCATAAAGTTACTAGGCATTTTCTTCCGCTCACGCGTTCACAGGAAATTTCCTCCATTATTCCCAGAAGTACAGGAAAATAATACAGTGGAGGAATCCTCAATGTAAAATTGCGGCTATTTTAGATAGAAAAATAATTGTGCAAGAGTGCTCAAAATTGTGGCAAGCTTCACAGGATTAGATAAAGAAAAGGAGAGAGCTCCAATGAATCATTCATGACTTAAATTTTCGCTTGGTCATCCACCTGTTATCCTCATGCCTTTCGATCGAAACTGATTCATACGGACATTTCGTTTCGTGTTCTCTTTACGTATAACCTCAGATGCTCTCTGTGCCTCGAGAACTTGGATGATAAAAGAGTTGTACGTGTGAGAGTCGTAATACTGAGTCAACGATAAGAAACCAGAAAAATTCAGGGATGGTCTATTTCTTTACACGAATCCTGGGGTTTTTTTTTCCCCGAGAAAAGGAGAATTCCTTTTCCGGGATAACAAAAGAATGGGAAAAGAAAGAATTCAGTGGGAATAAAGGTGAATGAAGTCTTTGGAAAGGGAGATGAAACGAAAATTTTGATTGAAATGGATTTCAGTTAGTCGATTAATCTCAGATTAGTCAATTTTCATGGAATAAAGCGAAATGCCTCATTTTCAGGAAGAAGAACACATTAAAAAAGAACAGATCAATCCACTCTTCAGGTTACTTGATATGCCCCTAACATATCTGGTATCGTTTACTCGGTATAGCCTCTTTCCGCAGATAATGCTGTTTGCCAGGATAAAGCTAAGTATAACGCAAGAGCAACACACGGGAACATCATAAAAACTTCATTATGCTCAACATGACGTTGATGCGTCAATTATCTGCTTGACATTAACAAAAAAAGAGGTGGAGAAAAAGGGGAGAGTAAAGTAATGACAGAAATATCGTATAATTCATGTATCAGTGAATATGCCAGTGAATTCGCTCAGGTAAATGCACGAATAGTCATTCGTCACGTGATACGTTATATGGAAATTATGAAATACGAGAATTCAAATTGCCAATGTATGAAACAGATATGTTTTTATTATGACGTTTGATTGCTAATGACTTTTTCGTGTTTTTCGAGAAAATTAAAAATACTCATTCCAATAAGAGTGAAGAATTTTTATTAATTTTCCTACAATTAAAGAAAAATTAAAAATAAAATGCTTCACTTTATCTTAACGAAAAATGATATGCCTGAATGAATATTTCCACTTTATCACTTTGCCCACAGTGGTACAATGATTTCCCAAGTGAATAAGCCCCTTTTTGCTATGATCAAATGGTAATCGCGGTGGCTGAGACCTTCGTACTCATTTAGAAATCTCAACTGGATTAAAATTTATGGTAAATTGTGTACATGGTGACGAGCAGTTTCTATTCTACTGGGAAAATTCATTAAATGTGATAAAATCATTCTTCTACTAGTGAAAAAATTTAGTAAATTTATGACCTGAATCAGATAATTAATTAACCACCACAAACACATTAGTCTCGTGCTAATTCCCAGCAAATCTCAATTCTCTATTGAAATATACCAAGTACATGCTTAAAATCCCTCTGTATTTTCGAGTTAAGAGTAGTTTCATGCTATGTCAAGTTGACAACAGCTCTCGAGAAGGGTACTTCAACTATCAGAACGGATTAATTTCACTCAGTGACAAATAAACCTCATGTGAAGTTGAAACTTCACGATAAGTAAGCTTATTCATGAGCATAGTTCGATTATTAAGAGAGTTCCACTATAACTACAGGTATTATTGCACAGTTGGACAATTCATTCATAATTTCTCATGAATTCATGAATTTCAATTCAATAAGTTTGTGGAATAATATTGGAAAAATAAATACAGAAATTAATTCAAGCCTTCACCATCAAAATGCATAGAAAGAAGCTACCGTTCAGGGATTAATAGCTCATTTCTTAGTGGCATGTACCATGAACTTTCTCAACACGTTCTAAGACCGTTCAACCAATTTTCCACACTTGCTATGAATTATTCTGAATGATTCATGAGGTAAAATACATCCTAAGTAATTTTGGATTAATGTGAAATATTCTCCCCTAACTTTTAGTTATTTTCAATTGATAATTTTTATCTTGATGGAAAATGAGAGGAAAACAATGAGGTAACCTGATGGGTTGAGAATAGAGAGAATGGATTGTCAGTAGCACATGTGCATGATAACTGTGTAGTGGAGACAGCCAATGTAACTGATAAGGCAATACCATCTGCCACAACAGTAGATTACACTGTGCTGATTGTTATAATTGGTATCAGTAGACCAAAACTACTATCCAGAGTTTGAGGAAGTAGTAATATACACACTTGTGCATTTCTGTACAATGTTTTGGTACTTGAGTTACAATAATTCTCTTGTGGCAATTTATACTAGTTTATGAATCAGAGAATAATTATAAAATAAAGTCGATAGAATTTCAAAAATTGTCGTAAGAAAATTTTGATACAACGATGAAGTTTACAAAGTTTCAAAGATGTTATCTCAATTTTTTTTTACAACTTCTCCTGCACTTTCCGCATTTTTACGATTTCTCTTCTTTCACAATTTTTTTTCCCCAGTTATCTTTCCAGTTTACTACTTTTCCCTCAAGATTCTTTCTATCGTTCGCCTTTTCATCACTCAGTCGCTCGTGAAATCTATGAGATATCAGTGCTCATGAGGATTTTTCATTTTCACAATTGTCTCCATTATTTCGTCTTTTCTTTTATTCTTTATCATAATTAATTAATGCCGAATGTACAGAAGCAGTCAAGAGTAAAGAGTTGAAATTGAAGAAAAAAAGAGAATATCATTCTCCAATAATATCCAGAAATAGAGTTGAATTATTATAATTATCTGGTGCACCACTGAATTCTCAATATCAATTTTATTAACTCAATGAGAAACTCTCTTCATATATTTCGATGAAACAAAAGGAGAATTGGAAGAGATAAAAATTTATCTCCATTTCCAATGGCCATTACATAATTAAAGAATATTGAATAGGAGAAATCGGGGTAAAATGGGTATTCTGATTGAACGGTTGGAGATAATGATTTTCTGACGATTCCATTGGAAAGCTGAGGAAATTTTATTCGGAAAACATGTATCGAAATTAATTTTTTCGAGTTTTTTGAAAATTCGATTTTTTTCACCCAGATTTGAAGGGGTTTACCTTGGAAAAATTTGAAAAAATCACATTTTTGGGAATATCTCCGGTTCTATTTGTCGTAGCGCACTGGGGTCGTGCTTAAATTAAAGGTCTCGTCAGCCCCCACATTCTCCCCAAAAATCATCGATTTTTATCAAAAATTTAAAAAGTTATAGGCCAAAAACTGATTTTCATAAAATGCCTTGTAACTTTTTCAATTTTCGATAAAAGTCGATAATTTTTGGGGAGAATGTAGGGGCTGACGAGACCTTTAATTTAAGCACAACCCCAGTGCGCTACGACAAATAAAACCCGAGATATTTCAAAAAATGTGATTTTTTCAAATTTTTCCAAGGTAAACCCCTTCAAATCTGGGTGAAAAAAATCGAATTTTCCAAAAGTTAAAAAAAAAAGTTGCGACACATGTTTTCCGCCTAAAATTTCCTCAGCTTTCCAATGGAATCGACAGAAAAAAGATATCTTCAATATTTCTCTTGATTTCTCGTATGTTATTCAATTATTTAAGATAATAAAAGAATTATTGGATAAATTAAAAAAAAAGGGTATTTCCTTTGCACTTGAATAAGCATTTTTCTGTACAAAAGAATTTACTTCAGTAACCAATTTCCGAACGATGAAAGCATAAAGCAGAGAATAACAAAGAAAACACATGGAGAATGAAAATAAAAATGAAAAGAATGTATTCAGTTGATAAAATTCAAAAGAGGAAGATTTTTCATGAAAAATATCGTGAACTATAGCTTTAAATTCCTGATCTTTCTTTTCGCCAAATCAATAATTGTTAAATTAACCAGAGGATTTTTTGTTTGTTGCACATTCAATTATTCGCTTGTTTAACAATAAACCTGGATAATACATTAAGTAATATGGAAAATACGTGGACAGATGAATATATAGGTGGAAATCTTTAATGATCCGTTTTAACAGACGAAGCAGAAAATACGAATTTGGCGAACCATGTGGATTTCAACTGGAAATTTCTGTCCCCCCTTTGGCCCTGACTGTTGGAATAATCTTGGCGGAAGAAGTTCGATCTCTCAAAGCTTGCAAACGACAGATTCTGGTTATGCAGATTGCATTTCAAACGTTTAACTGAATGTTTTTAAACTATTATTCGAAATAAATGTAAAGAAAAATGAAAATGGAGGCATTTAGAAACTGAATATTTCACCTAAAATTCCTCTCATGAAAATTTCATCAGTCTCGTGTAATTATCCTCAACCATTGAAAATATATTGTTCAAGCATATAACAATGCATTATCATTGATCCATGAACCTCTTAGATACGATAATGTGTAGAACATTTAGAACGTAGATGATGTAAATTATGCTCTTCACTGGTATTCTAAATAGGGCATTCTGCACCAATTACAGTTATCCATTAAGCTCATAATTTTCCTCTCTAATAATAGCCTTTCTATTTAATCTAATCATGCATATTCAGAAAATATATTTTTATCCTATTATTTTTAATTGGATAAAGACCTATTTCTAATTGCTTGGATTCAATGGAATTGAGTAATTTGTAGATGATTTGATGAATGATCTCTTATCAGTGACTATTGCTTCGATCGTTTTGTTAAGCCTATCTCGAAGCCTTCTATCGAAACCCCCAACCTCTCTAATCCCTGGAGCAATCGAAATTCCTAATCTCGTGGGGCCTATCAGAACAGCACAATACTGCTAAAAAGTAAAGCCTTCATCTGGGTCATTGTGCTTGCGGTTAAATTGTTCTTTTATTCTCATTATCGTTCTATTATTCAGAGGCAAAAAAAGAAGATAGAATTTTTCCAATTAATTCATTAAAAAAAAGAATGAAGAAATTCCAGAGAAATTCTTCTCCTCTCCAGCATTCTTTCTACAGAACCGGGGAAAAAAATGAGCAATGGCACTCAGAATGAAGAATATTCGCTGAATGTAAACTCACTCTGACAATAAGAACTGAAATTCTTTCAGAAGTAGGAAAAAATGCAACAACAAATATTCATTTAATTCAACATTTATATTCACCTGAATTGCTGTCGAAGGATGAAGATATTCGGTAGTTCCCATTCTTTCCTTGAAGATGCCAGTGTTATCCTCCCAGCAACAATGAGAAAAGTTGGGAGCTGAAAGAAAATGGAAGAATAGAGAATAACACAGGAGTAAAAATAGCTTGACTAAGCGCCACGACTATTTCGCAATATCATGCAATTTCCTGCGTTTCTATCTATGAAGTCGAGCAAAAGGATAGGGAAAACCCAGAAGATGAGACACCCCCCCACCTCAATTCCAAATAAAAAAAGGAAATACTATAGAAAAGAGAATCTTGCACCTGACCTCGTGTAACTTCAACACTTGGAGGATTTAACGAGAGTTCTTCGGCAAAGGCATTATCGAAGTTACTCAGTCTCAACACGTTCGAACCATACGACCAACCTCATACGTGACTACATCTCAGCCTCTGCTTCTTCTTTTATACAAACTCAATGCTTTTATGCGCATCTTTAGAAAATTAGGTACATTAAATACAGAAGAAGGAAAATAGAATTTAGGGGTAAATAAAGAGGAGAATATTCAGGTGGACGACTTTTTTTGTGGTGGTCTGAGTAATTGAATGAGCTCTGGGGAACCAGTCGGATGGAACATTCGACAATGATCAGGAAAATGTATCGAAAGGCTTGGGTACATGCTACTGGACCTCTGGGTTTGACGTAACCGGTATTTATGTTGGCTCAGGACCTCTCACACATTTTATGGATCCTTTTTGCGGAGAAAATAATAGGAGAGAGGGTACAGTTAAATGGATTCCATTTATCTGAGATTTTTTTTTCCAAATCTTTGCCTTTTTTTGTTTCGTTAAAATTGAGTTTACCGAATTAATTCATTAATTTTGATTCTATAAATTTATTTGGAGAGCATCAATTTCCTGAAAGCTTCATCCGAACATTCCTCTTTTTTTTCTATTAAAATGAAATCATATTTTTCGCGTATAGTTTTACATCATTCTTCTTTTTTTTTATCCTGTGTTTCATTTCATTCTGTATCGAACAGTCCAGGAGCTCTGTTTCCATTCCATATTTGTTTTTTTTTTCTATTTCCAATTGTAGTCTGTATTCGACACATATTTATTGACCTTATAACCCGTCCGTTATTAATAATTCTTCATTCAACAGGATGACAGGTATTTTTCCTTCCCAAAAATATTAATTCCGATAAATTGTCAAATTTCATTTAAATAAAATGAAAATATTTCATTATTATTATTAGACTGACATCACGAATTAGAATTTGAGCTCAGTGTTGATATATTGAATTTACATTGCAAGTCATACTTTCTCCTGCTAGTTTGCAGGGAAAAGTGGTAAATTACATCTAAAATTTAATCTTGAAAACTTTGAGAAACTTGTTAATGTGAAAGTTAACCACTCAAGGATCTTAAGTAAATCAAATGCATAAGCTTTAGTTGACACTCTGTGTCTCCTACGAAGGGACTTAATTTCACAGATTCTTATTTAGGATTTGAAAGCTTTTTTATCTCATGGAGGAACATAGGTGAATTGGAGATGAAGTGAACAAATCCATCAGTCACGTGTAAAATGGACGCTATTGAACTGACAATATCGATTTCTTGGATGAAAAAGTCTCGGGCGTTGAAAGGATTCGACATTTAAATGCTTGTGAGAAATGAAGTGATTTAAAAATCAATTTATGTGAGATTGGATTCTCCAATTTATCACGACTACTTTACGACCAAAAAAGAATTATCAATCAAATGTATTCTGCACGTATTTTTTCTTACGATTTAATTCGAAAGAATCGAAACATTAAATTTAGCAAACGGACGTGAAGTTCTTTTTCCTCTTTAGGAAAATCTGAGGAAGGCAAAATACGCATCGTCGAATGCAAACGTGAAATCTATTTGACGACTCAGTGAAATTGGTTGATTCAACTCTGACTTTGATGTTTCTCACGATCTCCATGTAAATAAAATGTCTTGACTGTAATTTCAATCGAAATAGCAATTTCGTGAGGATAAACAAGGAAAAATGAGTGAAGAATTATTAGTGAGTGTGAAAAAACAAGTTTTGTACGAGGAGGAAAAAAAAAAGTGGCAGTGTCACTGGAACAACTGTGGAGAAAATACTCCACCGAAAATGCCAACGTGCGAATTTTCTACCCAAAAGTGTCGGCTCATGACAGATGGAAATAATGAATTAAACGAGTGGAAAAAATAGCCTCAACAAGAGACCCAAATATTTCCACTAAACTCTACAATTCTATTGATCCAAAGAAATGAATTATTATCATTAATTCAAGTCTACTGAATTATTTAAGAAAAAATTCAATCATAATAATTGAACATTTCTCCTCAATAAATGTATTTCATGTCTCTCTTGAATGAAATGAAAAGGAAGAAAAAGGCAATACTAAAGAATGAAAAGAATTGACTTTTATTGAGGATCGTTAAGTGTTCTCTGGTACTTTGTTTACTTCACTGGGCCATTTATAAGGGAATAATAAATGTGCAGATACTGAGAGTCGTAGGCTCATGAAAGTCCAGAGCCTTCAGGAATACGTAATGACTTTGTGTCTATTCTTGAATTATGTGACTTTTACTGAATAAATCTTTAATTGCAAAAAACTGTCAATAAAGAATTATCCCTCGATATCCCTGGATTTATTACCTTTCAATTTCCATAGTAAAGAATTTAATTAAAAATATTTATTAATTAATATAATCAGAATATTGTGATAATGTGTAATTTAATTAATGAATAATTTGCATAACAGACTTGATTAAATTAGAAAACAATAGAGAATTTCTATACATATTCAAAATAAACTTGAAATTCAATTACGTTTATAGTTTCATAGTCTGATAAATGAATTATCAAGATAATTATCAATCAACTGTTGAATAATTGTGGTAAATTCAATTATATTATTGAATTTTGATGTTGATTGAAGGCAGACAGTGAAGTGTTAAAGCGTAGAAAAATTCAATTCATTCAATAGATTTTTTAGGAATATTTCAATAATAATCATGATAAAGTCAATTTGACTTTCATCATTTTAGTATTGAATTAGCAAGAGAGTTTGATAGAAAGAGATGAAGGAATGAGATACTCCAAAATAGATAGAAGAGAATGAGTCATGCAGAATGTTGTTGAAGCAAGTGAGGGACCCAACAGACTCTTGGAGTCTAACGATTAATCTAAATTAATGTCGTCACGAAGAGATAGTAGGTGATCTGTAGCCTCTAATCAGGTTCTTCTCTAAATATTTAATGACTTGTCAACTCGTTGGTGTTTGGTCTAGTTTCACTACTGGAAATTTGGATAACTTCTCGAAACTATTAATGATGAATTTGAAATTTAAATTAATTATTTAAATGGTGAATTTGTTGTTTAAAGAAAGTGGAGAATTTGATATTGGAGAATTCCCTACTATGTGTAGAGATAAAGCAATCAATAAACCCTGGAAGAATGAAATATCGTTATGGACATGGCAATTTTAGTAATAGCACCTGCCTAGTAATACCTAACTGCACACGATTTATTATTTCATTGGAAAGTGGTGAAATGTGAGAATAAATTCCGCCATAAAATTGTGTTTAATCGCACAATTGCTCTATCTCGCTAAAAAAAACTATCAGAAGAAAGAATATCTAATGAAAAATCGTAGTAAACGTTTTCCGGAAAAATAAGAGAATAAAGAATAAAGAAAAATAACCAAAGTTACATCGAGAATCGTAAAGTTCTTGAGAGATCTCAGTGTCATGCTTTTCGAAGTTTATCCAAGTAATACCTTTTCTTGGAGCAATCTTCATTTGCATTTCTCACTACTTTCTCTGTTTTATATCACGTCACTGTGACACTTTATTTATTCATTTATTCGTTATGTTTCTTTTTCTTTTTTTTCCTTCCTCCCTTATGTTTCAGTGATACTCTCATTTAATTCACTATTTTGGAGAAAACAAATGTCAGAATGATGCATAACCTTTGGGATTGTTGCAAAAACTTTCGTCTTATAAGTTTAGTCTCCAGAGACTCTAGTCCATCAGTATCGCACTTGTGGATAATAAATAAAATTGATAAAAAAAATAGGGAAAATAATAGGAAAATATTGGAGATGGGTTTTTCCGAAGATTTATTAATTCCCATAAAACATCCCCAAGTATTACTTTAAACTCGGCGCATCACTTAACTAATGGATCGTTAATTTTTACGATATTAGAGTACTGGACTAAGCAGGAAGTGCTCTTGGTCGTCCATTCACTCTGGTGAATGAAAAAAACATAAATAGAGGTAGTGAAACTGCAAATTAGTTGCTCAACTAATGTTGCGATTACAAAATAGCTCAATTTTATGAAGAAATTTGAGTGGAAAAAAATGAATTATCCTGAAAAATGTTCATCTCGAGAATAGGTAATAGAAGAAAAGGCGTTTCGTAATCAGGGAACAAGGCACTCTTTGTTCCGGCAATTTTTCCTGAATGAAACTCATCAAATAGGCGCGAAGAAGTGAGGAAATAGGAGAAAAAGGCTGCGAAATTACTTGGTGCAGAGGAGAAAGGAGGAAAATCCGATGGTTCCGTGTCAGTCGCTTTTACGAGAATCTAACGCGCGTCTATTTACCAAGCAGCTGTTTATCGTGCGGTTTTTTTTTTTATCAGGGCGATGAAAAGTCGGGATTTATTGAGACTCCAGGGAGCTATTCTTGGGGTATCTCGTATCAATGGAATTTTTAAATTCGTATCGTCGTAATTTATGAATACTTCAGGCAGTATCTAAATTTGATTTTTTTCGGGGGAAATTACGGGCCATTTGTTAAAATGATTGAGAGGAATTTTCATGGATATTAATCATTGGAAATGGTGAAGAATGAGATGAAAAAATTACGCTGAGAATCAGCAGAATTCAAGGTTTTTAATAAAATAAACAAATCTTCCGAGTGAAATGCTCATTCCGCAAGAGAATAAATAGTGAATCGACAAATTCCCCTCGAATTATTTGCACAAAAGAATACTCGATAGAACGAAATTAATTCTCTGAATATAAAGAAGAAAAACATTAAAAATTGTTTTCAATTTTATCCTCGTCCCTCCAAGTGCTAAAATTCAAATCGTTTCCCCAACACAATTTCAAAATAATGTCAGGCATAGGATTGACTCTATCGTGAAATAGAATTAGCATACATTACGATCGAAGATATAGCCTATGGAGAATAGAGTTTTCCGAGGGCCTGTAGATTATTAGCTTCATGAATAATTCTCACAATATTTTCGCATTTCCATTACGAAACTAAACGAGACTTGAAAAAAAACGTTATCATGAATTTTATCATACATTAAATTTTCAACGACAAACTCATGTAAATCATTCATTTAATGTATTTCAATCCAATAATAATAATGATCTCAAGAATTAATTGTCCCCCTAACATTCCAAATTATCTCTAAACTTCACAGTGAATCTAAGAGGATTGCGAAACTTTCTAAAACTCTCTTGAACATTAGGACAACATTATAGAATACTTTATTCTATCATTAATAACATATCTCAACTGTTACTTTTCCCTGACACTAAAATTTACTCGAATTATCGTGATTTCCATTGAATTTTGAATGATTAACATTTAACGATAACTGCGAAATCAGTTGTGAAGGAAATTATGGATAAAAAATTAATGACTTTCGATTCTCGAAAGTGAGGAGTAATTAAACTTTATAATTAACGAGGAAATCAATTAAAATTAATAATCAAGGGGAAAATCAATGTTTTGCTCAATCAATGATTTGAATATGTTAATTGTTATGGATCATTAATAATTGTGAAATTATTTGGAGATAATGAAATTGAGTATTTTTCGTAGTTATTATGAATTTATGAATTCTCCTAATATTTTATACGAGAGAGTGTACAATAAAAAAGGCACTAGCTAAAAGACCTACTCAACGATAAGAAATTCGTATCAAAACAAATACTCAATCCAAATGCCCTTTTATACCATAAAATGGGAAATCCAGCTATTTTCATGAATTTACCTCCAATATCAGTGCAAATATAAGAATCGCAACTCTAAATAGTCTGATTCCGAGTGAATCAATAAATTCAACGAATCGATTGCATTATACAGTTGAAACGATTCTCCTCATACCAAAACTCACTGCAATTATATTTTTTTTATGCTTTCTCAATTCTTTTTTCATTCCATTTCTCTGCCTCTTTCCTCGTGAACTACCATATACCTTTTCATAAAATATTATTGTGTAGGTTCAATTACACGTATACATAATTTTTTTTTTTTTCCTCTTTTTCCTGAGGAAAAACCATTTTCAGATAATTGTTGAGGATAGAGCTCTCAGCATTTTCCACAATTACAACCGGAATTGTATAACGTACGTACATAAAATGGTCGGAAAAATATGAAAAAATGTAGAGCCAGTGAGAATTTATTTTTTTACACTTTTTTTTATGAGGTAAAAAATTAAATTCAAGTGTTATAAAAGTATTTTAATAGTGAAAAGAATCTTTATTCGAAGATATCTCGGAAACTGAACGAGATAGAGTAATTTCGTTGGTATACTTTTCTTCTTTCTCTTTCATTTACCGAGATATTATCAGCTCTACATTTTTCCAAATTCCCATTCTCCTCAATTTCTCACGCATTTACAAATGAATCGAAAAAAGCCTCAAGGCTTGTATTAAGATTATTTTTTTCCCTTTTATTTTACATAGTCAAGCATCATATTTGTTTCCCACTTGCTAGATGGATCCCAATACTTCTTCACCATTATCCCCAAGGCTATTTGCTGAATACGAGTGTGTTTTGTGTATAAAATATTACGAAAGGGAGTTTCATACAACCATTAAGTATCACGCACACTAGAAGTACCGGCGTTGACTATAAATATATATATAAAAAAAAAGGGGGCTGATATTGGTGTGAGTGTCACGCTCGCAGATATAACTTTCTTAAAGTAACACACCTCCTTTACCGTTTGTGTCTCCATTTCTCCCTTCTTTGACGCTCTCTACCGCCCATGTTTTACCTCTTTCTTACTTGTCTCATGGAAACGTTTGATTATCATAATATCCATGTATATATGTATGAATTCATTTTTTATCAAGTAGATAGAGATAAATCATGTGTCTAATAAATAACGATGAAAAAATTGAATTAAAAAAGAATCAAACTCTCTAATTCAACTCGCGGGTAAATTGGAGGGACATTTATGTCATTTCAAGCAATTTTGTCAGTTAAATCCCGAGTTTTATGTTGCTTTATCAGGATAATTACATTCATAAGATGTTTATTATCATTGGCTCTTCTTTTTCCTCGTAAAATCAAGAATTATCAGATTCTCTCATCCATTGGACCATGAGAGATACAATATGGTTATAAATCCATAAAAAAAAAAAAACTATGTATTTGTCTCTTCTCGCTGGTTTTAATATCATTCACATTTTTATCACCGTAGCTTCTGGAATGAACCGAGTTTACGACCAAGAGAAAGAAAAGTAGAAATAGTTAAAAGAAAAAATAATGGAATTATGTATAGAAGATTTCTTCACACCTCTGTGATTCCGAAACTGAGATTAAAAATAATTTTTCACTCAATTCTATCAATCTACCGGAAGTTGAAGCAAGAAATGTACTTTTCCAATGGAATTTTATGAGTTAATCATTTATGAAATCACGTTCATCTATCTCCAGGGGACAATAACATCAAAACTAACAAAATTCATGCATCACTGAGCATTACGATGATAATTAAAAATAATGTTCGGGTATTGAGATAGCTCTGGTACTGAGCACCATTGGTGACAGAATAATGACTTAAGTTTTCTATAAAAATACAATGCTCCATGGAATTTACTATTCAGTTGTACATTCACCGAATCGAAGATAAGACACGATGGAATTATGGGTGAGTATTGTATTATGAAAATAACGAGAATATTTATTTCATTATGAATGAAATCCCGTTGAAGCTTAGCCCGTGGATTGAGATCTTTTGTACCAATTGTGTTAACGTTAATTACATTTGAAGGTATAATACCCGTTCTAAGTACTGGATACAAAGCAGAGTCCATTCAATTTCAGTGAAGAAAATGCTTTGATAAATACCAGAGATTTGTTAGTATAACTAAATAACAGAATAGCTGATTCATGATAAAAATTATAATGAATAATTTACCATTAATCACTTTCGTGTCACGAAACTATGATATATTTAAACAAAGTTAACTGGTAGAAGCGATAATAGAGGAATCACATTGAATTTTGGTGGATTATTATCTCGTTCTTTCGCTTGAACGTGTTAGGTCAGAGTAAATTTATGGCTATCATTGAATAGACCATGTAACTAACCTATTAGTTGGTTTTACAGGGGTGGCTGGTGGTACTCGCCGTTACCGCTGGGCATGCCAATGCAGGATATCGAGATCCACGCACTAGAAATCAAGAGTTGCCTATAACGATGCCACTTGATGGGAAATTTGGCGTTATTCTAGAGAGAATTGCCAGAGATACTAAACAACCCAGTGGATTTCAAGTAACGAAGAATCAAGGATTCGATGAGAATGTAAGTTTAATTAATCCAATAAAGTTTTTTTATGAGCTATAACTATCGATTATTTACTTTTCGAGCAGGCAGCTGATAAGGCACCTAAAAAGCGACAACTCGGAGGGATTAATTACGCTCGACAGAGTTTTCCCTCACTTTCGCCAGTGACTGTTACGGTCTCTAATCGAAATCCCCAATTGAAGAGCAATGCAATTCCTTTCGCAGTACCTGGTATTCCGAAAGCTGAACCAAAGTTTGATATTGGCCTTCGCGCCGATAATTATCAAGCTGCATCGTTCCATCACGGTCATCACAGCTTCCATCATGATCATGGCCATCATCATGGCCATCACAGCAAGCACGACCATCATCATAAGCATGATCACAAACACGGGCATCATCATGAAGCACATCACAAACATCACGAGGACCATCATCATAAACACGGGCATGAACATAAGCATGAGCATGGGCATCATCACAAACACGGCCATCACCACCATTCCAAACACGAACATCACGAGGAACACAAGCACCACGGTGAACATCATCATCACCATAAACACCAGCATCACAATGAGCATCATCACCATCACGAACACCATCACGTCAATGAGCATCATCACCATCATTCCCACAAAGAAATCGAGAAGCATCATCACCACCATGGACACGAACACAAGGAGCACCACAAGCACGAGCATAAAGAAGACCATCATCATAAACATGGACACGAGCACAAACACGGGCACCATGAAGAGCATCATCACGGACATCACGAGGATCACAAGCATAAACATGGCCATGAGCATAAACACGGCCATCACGAAGAGCATCATCATGGCCATCACGAGGACCATCACCAGAAACATGGGCATGAACACAAGCACGGACATCACGAGGATCACCATCATCACCATCACGAGCATCACAAGCATGGCCACCATGAGGACCACAAACACAAGCATCACCATGACCACAAGCACGGCCACAAGGAGGAGCACAAGCACGGGCATCATGAGGACCATCACCATGCTCATCACGAGGACCACAAACATCATCACCACGAAGAGCACAAGCACGATCACCATCATAAACACGATCACAAACACGGGCATCATCATGGACACCATCACGGCCATCACGAAGAACACAAGCACCATGAGGACCATCATCACAAGCATGGGCATCACCATCATGGTGAACACAAACACGAAGAGGGCCATCATTACGACGAGCATCACGGACACCATCATCACCACAAAGCTGCAGAGGAACACGGGCACGAGCACAGTTTCCAGAAAGAATTCAACGATAGCGGCTATCTGTTTGGTGCAACGAGGACCAGAGAAGAATACACTTATCCAGATGAGGGTGTACCAACAGAGGATCAAATCGTTGTTCTCGATCTCAAAAAAGAAAACCCCTCTGCCAGATCGAAAACAGCTTTTACGGCGACCACGCAACCGACTATTACCGTTGTATGATTTTTCTACATGAACCTTGCATGTATAATCCGCCAGTGATGAATTATTCAAACTAATGCAATCTTACAGTAGAACATTATTTATATCTCTTTATATAAAGTAATATTGTTGAATTTTCGTTGTGTATCTTGAAAATAAACCTTTCTCCACTTATCTGAGATTGAATTTTTCCACTAAACTCATTATTATAATTATGCAAATTCTTCATTGCTTTCGTGACCACTAAAATTTCGAGAATTCAACATTTCTCTTCGAGAAATTCATCTAGTCGAGGGGAATTTGATGCCGTTGACTTTGAGAAATAGCTGATAACTATTCCCATGATATATCTTTTGGTTAGCGATATAAGCAGCAAGTAAATTCACGAAAGTTTCAGCGTTAAGTTTGCAGAAGGCTCGAGATACTCCGTCAAGACGGAAAGTTCATCGTTCCGGAACTTGGCATCTTTCTCACTTCAGCCCATATATATATGTGTATATTTTGTTTCTATAGTTTACACATTTCCGCAATCTTCTATAAACCTATTCTGTCTTTCGCAATACGATAATCTAAAGTGCCAATTCGAGTCATCTGTATTCTTCACTTTCTCCCTTTGAAATTGTATATTATGAGATATCGAGAGAAATATTGGAGATGGATTTTTTTTAATGATTCCATCGGAAAGCTGAGGAAATTTTAGGCGGAAAACATGTGTCGAAATTAATTTTTTCGAGTTTTTTGGAAATTCGATTTTTTTCACCCAGATTTGAAGGGGTTTCCAAGTTCACCTTGGAAAAATTTGAAAAAATCACTTTTTTGTAAATATCTCCGGTTCTATTGGTCGTAGCGCACTGGGGTCGTGCTTAAATTAAAGGTCTCGTCAGCCCCTACATTCTCCCCAAAAATTATCGACTTTTATCGAAAATTGAAAAAGTTACAAGGCATTTTATGAAAATCAGTTTTTGGCCTATAACTTTTTCAATTTTCGATAAAAATCGATCATTTTTGGGGAGAATGTGGGGGTTGACGAGACCTTTAATTTGAGCACGACCCCAGTGCGCTATGACAAATAGGACCGGAGATATTTACAAAAAAGTGATTTTTTCAAATTTTTCCAAGGTAAACCCCTTCAAATCTGGGTGAAAAAAATCGAATTTTAAAAAAACTCGAAAAAATTAATTTCGATACATGTTTTCCGCCTAAAATTTCCTCAGCTTTCCGATGGAATCATCAAAAAAATTCCATCTCCAATATTTCTCTCGATATCCCATAATATACAATTTCCAAGTGAGCATGTGTCCATCCTACCCCTTGGGGCCTTTTTACCCTACCTTCCCCTATAATTAAAATAAATGCAGACTTTATCTAAAAAACCAGATGCATTCTTATCTTAATTTAAAAAGACCATTCTCGGTAATTTAAAGATGGAAAAAGTTTACGTCTCACAGAGAGTTTCTACAAAACTTTTCGCATTCTTTGCTTTGCTCCTCGTTTACATTACGAGAGAGAGAAAAAAAGGCCAACTTATCTATATTCGCTTTTTATTATTTTGTTAATTCAAAACTTCATTGAATGTAGAATAACTGGAAATGAACGTGTCTACTTTTTGTGCAAAACGAGAATGGATCAAAGACACAATGACAAAGACAAATGATGAGGCGCGAGGGCGGAAAAGCTCAAAGCAAAAAGGTGCAAAGTGTAGCGAAGGAAAAACAGAAAATAAGAATTATGGGATGAGAGAAATGAGAACAATTTTCACTGAATTTCTGTCAGCTCAACTGATCCTCTGTCCACTTGAGATAACTTAGTAACGCTAGAATTACTGCTAACTGAAGTATTATGTACAAATATAGAAGAAAAATGGGGACGAAATGTATACTGCAATGATAATTAATTTATCTGAATTTTTAAAAGAAAATCTAACTGGAATTTATTAAATAAATTCTGGTGCAATTGCAGGTGAAAAATGCATCTATCCCTTGAGATATTTTTTTTTCATTACTTTCGTTTCTCGAGTTTTCATTTAAATTCCCAATTTTTTTTGTTAACCCACACATACTCCCATAGTTATAAGCACAGTCAGTTGAGCTCCCTTGATAGTTATTTATGCGCTTTTCATTCTCCAACTGAATTCATAAATAATTCATTTTGTAAATACTTTAATTACGCTTACAGGCATAGCCATCGTTGAATGAATTTCAGGATAATGTTTAACTATGCATGGATAAAATTAGTGGTAGGACAATTTTACATGTGTCTTAGTAAAATATTTTCACTGCTAAAATTTCTCTTTCTCGTCTCTACTTTGCGCGGAAAACATGGGTTCACTTATCCTCCCAGAATTCTAAACTTTTCATGAGATTTTCTCTATTATTTTTTCATTTCAAAGAGATTTTATCAGAACGTCAAGGTATATCAGACTTCCTCTAGTAAAACAATGATATTTTTCTTCTCTCTAGTGAAACTCAAAGGATTTTTAAAATATGAGGTGGAGTAAAAGAAATCTACCCAAAAATTAACAAATTCCTACGATTTATTCTTCAACAATGAAGAAGAAAATGTTCTCAACTCCCGTGGCGCACTTAACTAGGAGCCCAAGGAGAAAGTACCTTGCATCCTCGATTATTTATTGTAGAAGTAACAGCGGGTGAAATTAGTCCCCCTTTTACAACTGCAAGTGTCCTATTTATCCCGCTATCACCGCCCCCCAACTTCTCACCCAGTGGAGCTTCTAATGTCTTAGGTTAACGCTCAGAAAACCACGCAAATGACTTCATTAGAATTACAACATTCTCAATGTCTAATCGTATTAACTGAAGCATTTTTACATTAAATTCCCGACATTCTTGTGCAACGAATCATCAATTAAAAGAAGCAATTTCTTTTATACATTAATTTGAAATATAGAGTTAAAAAATTCGTATGTACGTGTGAAAAGATATGGTCGATTTGTCACAAGAGAAACCACTGCTCTGTGGCAAGTGCTTTGGTTCTCTCTACTCGTAACTAGAGAAGAGGTACAAGTAAAACATATATATCCCGATTGTGTTTAATTGACCGCAATGAGCATAGGCCATTAAGCTAGAATCGTCTCGCGACCACACGCACGGGGTATTCACTATTATATAGATATAAAATTGTACATACAGAAGATTTTCAAACGGAGAGCTAATGGTTTTCTAACTTTTAGTGCACGTTATTCACGTGAAAATAAATTAAGCCCCTCGTTGGAAATTGTTGGAAGCAGTTTGGTTTTGATGTTTTAAAAATTAAGGGACTCGTGTATTACACGAAAAATAGAAAATGACATCGTAAAAGCATCCATTTTCCCCATGACCTGAATACTGAAAATCGATTGAAAAAAAGGAAAGGCTATCAATTGCCTGAAATGTGATATACCCTAAGATGTACAAGGATGAGAATGGTGCTGGTAAGGTCGCCCATCTATTATTAGCAACTGGACCATGTACCCAACACAATACAGTAACATATTGGTGTTGAATCCCAAGAGAATAACCGAAGGGTCTGGACACTGTTCACAAATTCCTACGTGCCTTTACTATAATATTCTTGATCTTGGATCCTCGACTTGGTCACACGGTCATTGCATCATTTCATTTGTATCCTATGCTACAGTACAATGGACTTCAAAGGAAAATCACGAGGACAAGAAAGAACGAAGAGAGAAAGAGTCAGAGACAAGGGGTCTACGTTTGCGCAAAATCCTCTCAGTTCCTTTTGGACAATAGCTGATAAATAGCTGGAGTTAAGCCGGATCGTAGAATCCACGAGCCTATATCCAATGTCTGCCCCAAAATCCTCCCAACTGAACTCATCCCGATTATCTAGAATTTACGACATACCGACGTCACGGCTTTTCTGGACACTCACTAAATTCGCTTCATACGTACGGCTCTCTATCTCAATTTTTTTTCCCCATTTTTTTTGTTGCTCGCATAAAATAATAACGATATCCCTCAATTTTTCGCCTTTCTTTACTTTTGAAAAGATGATTAAAGCGATCTATCTCAACTTCCTCTGTATTAATTCAACGAAAAACATGCACCAAGTGTAATTCAAAACTTACCCCGCATGATTCTCGTCGTACAATATTCCTTGCAAGTTCCTCCCACTGTTCTCTCGTGTTGAATTACATTACAGTGAATGATCACACTCGTGTTATGAATTTCTTCCGAATACCTGCAACAAGAGAAAGAAAATTTGTAGATTCATAATTTCATTCTTTTTTCCCTCAACTACTATCTTCATAATTGCAAGTAATGAGACAAATTATACTCTCGCCAAGAATCCAGTAGAAAACATTATTTCAAAACCATTGAGTGTCTGATATATGCAGATACTTACTACTGATATATTTCTCCCGTGAATTTTCCATAATAAAATAACTCAGTAGCTCCCAAAACCCCTTATTCCTTGAAAATGAAGAGAATTCTTCTCTCGCACTCGAAAAATAATATTCTCTACTGTTTTCATTATAACCGGAGAGAATAGCAGATGACTATATAATATTTCCAAGCAAAATGAGATGGCAGAATGAGTAACAAATGCTTCTAGGTCATCATGAAAAGCACCTTGTTGAGAAAACCCCACTGTACAGAGATTAACCTTACTCATATCTCAATTTTACCCGAAAATATCAGTATTTACAACTAAAGAAATATGCACAATTCATAAGTACACATACTAACAATATAAGGAGATTTATAACTATGTTCTATGCATACCTAGGCTAATATACATCTTCTGGTATTTGTGTGTGTGTTTGTGTGATGGTGGTTTACGGATTCAGAGACACGTCTCTCTCCGCCTCTGGTATTCATCCTTTTGTCTATTCTCTGATGCATTGTCTTCGGCAATAGAATCTCCGCCCATTCCAAGGACCAATGAATGTTTGGTACTTACTATCTACTTGTGCCCAGTGATTTTCCCCAAAATAGTCATCTGAAACAAGAAAAGATTAATTAGTTAGAGAGACTATTTTCTTTAAAATTAATTTGCTTATTCTAAGGGGTTCAAGTTAGTGTCTTGTTGTGACTATTTTTGGGGGAAGATCCCGACGAATCCAAGCCACGTTCTCACTCAACCCAGCCACGTCGAACGGGCTTTCTCAGTGCATTATTAATGCTCTGGTCGATAGTTTCACGGCGTTCGCCTGCAGCTGACACGTACAAATGTTCACCGCTATGTCATTAGTCCACGTATAGAATCGCCCGGGAAAGTCTAGTCCGGTTATGTATATATGGATGTATATATGTGTATAATTCTCACAAGTGTACCACGGAAATGCTTGAAAATGCAGAACGTCTTATGGAAGGATTCGAATACGAGACTCTGGGGAGTTTCAAACCCCTCACTGAATTTTCACGTTTTCAGATTCTAGATTCTTTTTCAGGGGAGAATATAAGGCACTTGAAAAATTCATCCGGCTGCGGTATTACGTGGAACGTTTTATTTATAATCACATTATTTCAATGATTTAAGGGGTAAAATAGACATAAAAATTAGGCCGTTCGAGATGGAATCATGAGAAAAAACCTATCTTCAATATTTCCCTTGATTTCTCGTGATTTTCATAAATTTGAAATTCCATCTACAATGGAAATTGTTAAAGTCAAAGTAAATACAAAATTCATTTACTCTGGGTGCATTATAACCCAATGGAATATTGTAGCAAAGGAGTTCTTTCAAGGAAGAATCCTTAATATTTCAATGAAAGGATCCTTGTTAAATTACCCTTGTTTGTCGAATATTTCAAAGTCAAACAAGTTCACTTGTTATCTAAGAATTTCGCAAAAAAAAGGACCTTACTATAGAACATTCAATGTAGTTCAAAGCTTTCGTTGGAGTTGTGAATATCTGAAGGTTCTGTGGAGCAAAGAAAATTTTACTCTCTCATCGCACTGGGAATACTAAATTATTGAAGTGGGCTAACAGTTCACTCTGATTAAATTGTTTGCCCCTCTCTCGTTTCATTTTCACATTGTTACTTAACGTCTAACCTCGGAGCTGCTGCTTCGATAAAGTGAAGAAGTCTCGTATCAATGTATTAGATAATAGAAACAGTCAATTTCATCAATGATCCTATTCTATTCGTTCTGTCCCCAGTTTCATTTTCATTTCCCCCGCTTTTCCATTATTTCCAACCCCCCCTTGGAGAAACATTTAGAAAAAATCCACTGGAGTCATTAGAAAAGGCGTCCAATTGTCATTGTTATTTTACTCTCTACTTCCTTCTGCTCATTGGAGATTTTACCACGCATCATACTAAGATAACTTTTATGTAACCCTGTGTGTCTGTCTTAGTGACTCATTTCTCCTCTCTCTCTCTCTCTCTGCTCAAACTGAACTGTATTACCGCAGGTTGGTTGAAATAGCCCTCTCTAGGTGATAAACTTTTATGAATTACACGCCCTGAGTCTGGTAAGCTCTATCTCTCAGGCGAATAACTCTGACTGCAGTCAGACGTGTTCCATCGTTCTTTATTTTTTCTCTCCCACCCTTTTTTTACTTGAGTCTCCTTCTTTTTCGCCGCAACTCATCGTCAAGGAAAAGGGAGAGAAAAGAAAAGTTGTCAAGATACGTGACTTCATTCACTAGTTTTCTTTACCACCCATTTGAAAAGCTTCAAGGAAAATACAGTGCAAAGAAAATCTAATCACACATTTCAACGGCCATGACGGCTTATTACAGAGATACGTATGATAGTGAAAATACGTGACTATATTCGTGAAGAAATAAAATCAAATCGTCTTCGTGTAAGAAGAAAATTGTAATTTTTACACTTTTCAAATAAATAATAAAATTCCGCCAATCTCTTGACATTCTCAATAGCATTGAGAATGTCACGAGAGCATCATAGACTCTATCCAATATATTGTTATATGATAAACATTATACAGTACTAGTGCCTGAGCAATAGTATCACAATGGGGACTAACTGGATCAGTCAGATGGTCCACGTACCGTAACACCGAGTTGTTTGGGATGAGGTACGATCACCTCGGGAAATCTCACGATTAACTAACACTATACACATGCATGTACCATAGTTATACATATATAATATATATATATATATATGTTCTACTATTTTGCCTCATGGAGGCCAACCATGATCTCGTACTCCAAAAGCCCCAGAACATTCTCGCACAAGCTAGGCATTTGCAGATTGTTGTGTGATGCTCTTGGAGGCATAGAAGGCAAGGGAAAAAAGAGGATAGACCTCTCAGAAATTTCTATGGTCTTCAATTTCCGTGCAGCAGAGTAGATTTAATAGTGACGAAAATATTCATGTCGCCTCAGGATTTTTTGTCGAATTTTGTGAAATTGAATACGTGCTTCACTGATATTCCCGGTAAAAAGATATAGAAGCGTTAAAAATTCTGTTAGATATTTCGTACATATTAAATGACTCAGACTGCATCAAATTTTTTGAATAATTCTTCCTTTTATTTTCATTGGAAATTCGATAGTCTTCATGTTTGAATTCAACGATTTTAGAGAGAAAATTGTATTATTTTATGATTGAGTTTTGTTTGTATTTTTTTTTTTTTCCCATTTGTCACGATAAAATGGAAATTTATTGGATTATCTGTCTGAATTTCGAGTGGATAAATTCGATCTGATGAAAATATTCTGAAATGCAGAGTATTCCCACAAATATTTGAAATAAAAAAAGAATTATTCAGTGTCACTTTCGCTTTTTTCCATTTTATTGACCAATAAAATTCGCTCATTTACGAGTTCACGATTCATTGAATTTCAAAAGCAGAGAATGCCTTTGTACTTTCCATTGATTTTTCCACAAATGCAGTAAACAGACTTATCACAATTGACTTCGTGTAATTGCGAATGTATTTCACGGGTATTTGATGCACTAACACGACTGTTAACATGGGCATGTACATGCTTCATACTATTTACATGAGCCATGTTAATCTCTGTTCGAAAAAGCACTCTGGGTTATCGACGAAGGCGTAAGCATGAATGTGTAGAGGCTATTTACTCTCTTTGATGAATGAACGATCTCCAACACTCTACGGCATTAGCCTTTACTCACGTAACTCTACGCCGTTATCCAAAGTACTATCTACCGTCAATGTTCACAAGGCTCAGTTAATATTTCAATAGCCGTTGAATATACATGAAGCAAGGTGTTGAGGAATTCACCATAGTTTACGGTTAATTATAAAAATAAATGGCCTTTGATCAATAGCTTTTTAAATCTCTTGATATCAAAGAATCAAGGGGACATTTGCAGAATTCATCAACTCAAATTACATCCAAAAACATACAAATGTAATAACAATACAGACTATAGATACTCTCAAGCAAAGTGAATTCCCGTGCCAACGGAAAGTTCTAAGAGTTGATGATAGGAAACGGTGAAAGCTAAGGAAGCTTCCTGCATGAGGGAAAGTGCACTTTCACGCAGTAACGTCGAAAGCAATACACGTTCAGTAGGAAATGATGTTTCTTCTCTTATCTTTTCTGAGTTTATTTTTTTTCTCATCTTTTATTTTCTCTATCCTCCATTTTGCACGAGGGATGACATTCGAAAAGAAGGTCAGTGGACATTGATGAAAGAATATTTGAAAAAACCAAATATAATCCAGGAAATAGTGGAATAAGTTCGCAAAAAAAAGAAAAAATTACAAGTTTGGAGTAAACGAGAAAATCACAAAAGAAACCAATGGCATTTTTCCATATCCATGAACACGAACAACTGGAGTCTATGGATACAAGTGAGATGAGAATATTCATTCTCTGGATATTTCTCTACTTCAGTAACATTTCAAGTTTCTATACCTCGAATATCGATGTGTCCTCAATTCTTTCAATATGATATACATGTAACCTGCCGACTATTTTCTTTTTCCACGATATGACAGGGAAACAAAAAGAAATTTTCATGTCTATATTAACTTACCAATGAAAGCTGCAGTTACTGCGAAGTCAAACCTCTCCCCCTATTCTTGATGTTTGTTCGATAAAATATGCCTACAGTATACTGGCATTCAAATCGAATGAACCCGTCGTATTTCATTCGTGATTTTCGTGTATCATGAGATGTCAGTGGTATGGAAAGAGTGATAGGTCAATTCCACGTTCGATTTTTTTCCTTCATACCTGGAAAAGAGAGAGAATTATTTAAAAAATAGAATTTTTCACATTTTCATTGCAAAAAAATGAAGACAATGTTTTTTCACGCAATGTGAATGCGTAAGTAGGAGCAAATGAAACAAGAATTGTATAGAGACGGAATAATGAGAAAATTCCCCCCATGGTATAACATACACACTGGATATTCCAATTGGCAAATTAATTGGTGAGACCAACGTGGGAGTTTATCCTATGTATACGTGATTCTCTGCGTGGAAGGTAATTTATTTTGTAAACTTGATACATGTTGATCCTACATGCAAATAATCCATAGAAGGGGGAAGGTTTCGTGGCCCCTTCAGTGTTTTATTATGCGAATGAAATTTCACGGGATTAAAAGAGTAGAAAACAATGGAGAATGCAATTTAATTAATTAAAAGAATAATCGATAGACTCTACAGTTTATTCCACTATTTATTCCATCAAGAAAATGAATTTTTATCTTTGAAAAATTATTCCATTCAATTTCACTCCAAGTATTTGAGAATTTTGAAATACTTGTGCAACGAAAGCTAAGCATTAAGCCGTCAAAGCTTGAAACTTATTGTTTTAGGTTTGCAACTCATGGTTTTCCTGAATATGGGAATTAGTTGCATTTAGGGAGAATGTTATAGTGAAGAGAAAGAGAAGGTAATGTAACTAAAACTTTGCACATGAGAGTGCTGGAAAGCTTATTTTGTGAAGGAAGAGTAAAGCTGATTAAAGTCTTCTCTTCTAGTGGAGGAAAACAGGAAAATATTATTAAAGTTTAATGTAGTGAAATAAATTATAATCTCGAGATTCGATTAATTAAATGAATCATTAGAATAGATAAATTCTCTACATTTGTCTGTGTTGGACAATTCTAGAATGAAAAATATCGAATTTAATATTTATTATAAGAATAAAGTTTCCAGAACAACAGTACTGCCAATATCAATATCTTACACATGGCTCCGAAAGTGTCCTACTAAAAATTAGCCACAATTCAATACTGGATAAGTGCCACAGACTGTAATAATTCACTCGCAAAATCGTTTTCAATAAAGTCGATATTAAGGTGAGTGGAGGAAAACTTTAAAAGATAAAATAAAAGTGGAATATATTAATTTGTACTTTGGAAATAAATTTCATCGACAAAAAAAAACAATGGCCCAAATCTATCTTGATTTAACTCAATAACTATAGAGAATGTGTGGAAAAAAAATCTGGCAGCAAATCTAAATCGAGTCTATAGAAATTGGAAGGCCAATCGCACATTTACTTTATTTTTATTCTCTTTAGGAGTTATTGGAGAAAATATTCTATCAATTTTCATTTAATTGAATAGAGCTGATCTCAAACTCACCTATTAACAGTTCTCCAGTATCACCATTCAATCGATCCTTTCAATCCATTTCCCTGAAAAATAAAAATAAAGAATTAGAAAAACTGACTAGGCCTCGGGTGATTACGGATTAATAATTTAAAGGCCTCATAAAATTTTAACAGCATGAAATAAATTGGTTTATAGCCATCTGCATGAAATCAAGTACATTTCCGTACCAAAATGTCCATCGTGATGGAAGCCTGATGGGGTAATTAAAATGAGATTGGAAGCCTCTACAAGCTAACGCGATAGGAAAATCAATCAGAATATACCACGTATTAGTCAATACTTGGTATGTATCCTAATGACACTCTAATCGGTGGAATTTAATAAACAACAAAAAATAAACAGATATTCCTGAGAATTCATGCAACTATTCGCATTACCTCCAGTGTCAGTGATGTCATCACACTATATACAGAGATGTTTTGAAAGTTTTGAATCTTTTTTTGTTTTTAACTGTTGAAAAACATGGTACAAAGTTTTATTCTCTGAGGGTATTTCATTCTTTCGCCTTCGAGTTAGACGATTGGTTTTCCACGTTTCAAAACAGTGTTACTACTTTATTCTATGTATATGCCCCATGGCAATGGGGTTTTGTACAAGAGACCGCACTCTGACCGTTTGAGGGTGAAAAATATTTTTATTACTTTGATTTTTGTTTTTAACATTTCACATCCCCATTTCCATTTGTTTTTTACAAGTTTTTTGAGACTCTAAAATTCTTTTATCGCACTTTCTTTTTCCCGAATGAATAAAAATGCAGAATTTTCCCCATGTTCTCTGTTTTATTCTGAAGTTCGATTCAAAGATAGAAGAGAATATTTGACTGATCAAACAATTCTTGAATTTTTCAGCAACGTATGCATTCATTTAATTTTCAACTTTTCTTCTTTACACACGAACAGTTAAATTCATTGAATAAAAGAGAATGAGAATTTTTTGTTTTAACTGAATGGAGAAACAAAAAAATTATTGGAAAAGAGGAAAGTGTTTTGGTGGAAAAACTTTTGGGCGAATTGAAAGAAGTTTTCCTCTTGATTTGACCCGAGAAAATGGCGAATTCCATATTTATAATTCAGAGGTAAAATTATTTTGTTCTTGAATTGTTTGCTGATTGATTAAAATTTTTCTTCAAAGAGTGTGGATTAATTCTTCTAAAGACGTTAATTGATTTTTTCCTTCCATTAAACGTTTAAAATCAACTGACAAACAATTTTCCTGCCCTATGACCCTCTAACATTTTCATTCACTAAATTGATTTATCAACCACCTGTTAACTAATTGAATCCCCCGATTTGCTTTACAATTTTCCATTGACACTTGCGAAAGCACCGAAAAATTCATCAAAAATATAATCTCCTCTTTTTTTTCTCAATCTAAATTCTTTTGATCTAAAGGAAATTATTGAAATTCTATTTTTCTCTTCAGTTAAGCCCATTCGAAAATGATGATTCACATTTTCATTAGCATTCACGTTAATCACGTGATTGCAATGTAATTGAAAATGAACTGAAATTTCGTATTATGCATTCCAATTGCCAATTAAACTGTGAATAATTATCAGGATAACAGTTTCCATTGCATAAAATACCCCCGTATAGGTTAACTTAATTATAGAATTATTGAATTTTTTTTTTTTACCGTTGGAAAATAAAATAAAAGTAAATGAGAATTTAATTCATAAAAATACATACACACTCCTGAATTCCTATCAGTCAGGCGTGAAACAGTTGGAGTGGGGGGAAATTTCTCTCTATTGAGAAAAAAAAAGTAAAATGTGAGACAATTAATAAATAAATGAGGATTTAATTTAATTAGTTATAGAAATGCGTACCTAATTATCTGAAAGTAAATAAATTCTATGAATTGCGTCTGAAAATTGCGTGTGAGGAGCTGCTTGTGTGTCCTGCAACGGCTGAGGTGACAATGAACACAAGATGGCGGGCGCCCTTTGTCCCGAGCGTCAGTGAAATAGTTGCCGGTAGAGAGGGGAAGGGGAGAGGGAGCGCCAGCGTCACTACCACTGACTGCCTGCAACGGAGAAGAAAGAATAATTTTATTTAAAATAAAACTATTAATTAATGCCCGAGCATTATAGAAATCATAAGAATAATTAAATATTAAATATTGGAAAATAAATGCGTAATTAATTACTTTATTAACTCGATTTTTTACGGTGGAAATCGGGATTTGTCGGAGCAAATTTTCGTACGTGTCCTTTGTTCGACGATCGTCATTGCAATGCGAAGGGGAGAGGGAGCGCCAGCGTCGCTACCACTGACTGCCTGCAACGCAGAACAAAGAATAACGTGAGCTTTTATTTAAAATAAAGTTATTAATTAATGTCCGAGCATTATAAAAATCATGAGAATAATTAAATATTAAATATTGAAAGATAAATGCGTAATTAATTACTTTATTAACTCGATTTTTTACGGTGGAAATCGGGATGTGTCGGAGCAAATTTTCGTACGTGTCCTTTGTTTGACGATCGTCATTGGAATGCGAAGGGGAGAGGGGAGCGTCTGGTATGCGGGGGGGAGAAGGATTCGTCACTCAAGCTGCCACTTGACTGCCTGCAATCGTAGAAGAATAACGTTAGATTTATTATCAAATAAAACTATTAATTATTCATCATTGAATTACTCTAAATATTCTCGGGCATTATGAACAATGAGAAGAATAATTAAATATTAAATATTGAAGAATAAATGCGTAATTAATTTATTTTTTAACTCGATTTTTAACGGCGCAAATCGAATTATATAAAAGAAAATTTTTAACGCTTGCCCTTTGTTTCTCGAGCGTTCTCGGAATTCGAAGAGGGGAGAGGGGAGCGTCTGGTATGCGGGGGGGAGAAGGATTCGTCACTCAAGCTGCCACTTGACTGTCTGCAATCATAGAAGAATAACGTGAGATTTATTATCAAATAAAACTATTAATTATTCACCATTGAATTACTTTGAATATTCTCGGGCATTATGAACAATGAGAAGAATAATTAAATATTAAATATTGATGAATAAATGCGTAATTAATTACTTTATTAACTCGATTTTTAACTGCGCAAATCGAATTAAATAAAAGAAAAATTTTAACGCTCGCCCTTTGTTCCTCGAGCGTTCTTGGAATTCGAAGAGTGGAGAGGGGAGCGTCTGGTATGCGGGGGGAGAGGGATTCGTCAGCTAAGCTGCCACTTGACTGTCTGCAATCGTAGAAGAATAACGTGAGATTTATTATTAAATAAAATTATTAATTATTTACTGGGCATTGGCAGAAAACAGAAGAATAATTAAATATTGAATATTGAAGCGTATGTGAGTAATTAATTTATGGACGGGAATTGGATTGTATGGGAGAAAATTTTGGCGCGAGTCCTTTGTTCCGAACGTCAAGGGCACAGGTGCCGGGAGAGGGAGAGGTGTGGTGGAGAGAAGGGGGCGCCAGTTAGTCTGCCACTGTCTGTCTGCAAGGGAAGAGGGAAAAATAACGCAAGCTTTATTGTAACGGTGTGACTGTACATTGCTTAGAGTCAACGGAAGTTTTTCCGTAAATGAAAGTAACGGTAACGGCCTAGTTATTTTACCGTTATCCGTAAATGCCGAAATCCCTAGGTGTCGTGAATTTTGCATTTCTTTTCATTAATTAATTCTCGGGCATTGGAAGAAGTGGAAAAATAATTAAAAATCGAATATTGATAAATACGTGCGTAATTAATTAGTTTATTCACTCGATTTGTTACGGCGGAAAGGGATTTTATAAGCAAATATTATTTCTTTTTTGACCGAATTATATTCTTTTGTTTTGACGTCGAGTCGGACCTGCAAGTGAGAGGGGTGAGGGAGGAGTGGGGGCAGACGTCTGGTTTCTCTGCTGTGATTGAGTCCGTGCGGACAGAAAGGATAACGTGAGCTTCATCATAACATTCAATTAATTAATTCTTTGGGCATTGGGACAACGGAAAAATAATTAAATATTGAAAATTACGTGCGCAATTATTTCATTTGTTCATGGGACTTGTGATGCGTTAAATTATCTCGATTTTGAGGGCATTTAGAGAATATTTTTTTTTATTTTAAAATAAAATGAAACAGTTGAAAGTGAAAGTGAAAGTGAAAGGGGTGAGGGGAAGTGGGGGGAGCAGTTGAAGGCCAAGAGAGGCGAGGGGGAAATAGGGAGTGTCGGGCAGTGAAAAAAAAAAACCGAGACCTCTAATATAAAATAAAGAATAAAGAATTTTTTTTTTTGTGTTAAGACAGACAATAAAATAAATGAAAAGTGAAAAATAAGTGAGATGTGCTACAAGTGTGCTGATGGCGGGAATTCAGTGCAGGAGAGGCTCATCGCAATTTTGGCGGGAATCCAGTGCAGCAGAGCGTCATCGCAACTTCGGCGGGAGCTTTTTGGCGGGAGAGTGGCAGCATCGGTGAGTCTTATTACAAATTTTTTTTTTACTGCGGCAACTGAATGAAATCGAGCGAATTATTCAGAAAAATTAATTTTTTCTCGTCATATTTCTCTGCGAAAAATGCGCGACGACTCGGAATGAAAAGATTCTTTATGAATCAGATAATATAAAGAATAAACTCCGACTTCTCTCGCAAAAAAAAAGAAGTAACAATGATTGCCCCTGGGGTTAATGAGGCGTATTGGATTTTCCGGATGATTAAACGAATTCGCAGTAATTAGTTGGAAGAAATAGGCGAGAGATAATGCTTGGGTAGAAAGGGACGAAGAGCTGAAAACATTGGAAAAGTGAAAAGTCGACATAGAGTAGAGGTAGGAGAAAGGGGGGAAGCTTAAAATTTTGTACTACAGCATCATTTGCGCAGCAAATACGTGTTCACTCGGGTGAAATAATCATTTTAACTGGTAGAACGAATCCGAGTAAAATCAATGGGGAACAAGGGATCGTTAGGCGAGTTCATGTGTTACCCCGTACCCAAGTGAGAAGTACTGATAATTTTAAAGTGCAAGCGAGAGAGAGAGGGAGAAATACACCCACACAATTGTATGTGGAGTGTGAAATTTATAGTTTTCGGTGGAGAAATGGAAGATGAACAAAAACGTGAAAAGGAAGAGTATCCGAAAGTGAGTAGCGGTAGGTGGTGGCCCTTTTCTCTATGAAAACAGCTGAATCAGCAGAATGAGGCAACGTAAATCGTAACGGAGGAAGTGCTGATTTATTTGTTTACCGAAAGCTTGAAGAATCCTTATACTCTGGTTATTTCTCCCTATTTAGTTGAGTGAAAATTTTCGGCTATGCGGTTCATGCAAAGACATACACAGTCGCTTTTAGTGTCAGGGAAATTCATTTATCAGGGATCTTTTGAGGGATTAAATGCAACGGCGCGATGTATGGGGGGAAATTAAGCAAGAGAATATTTCCTGATGGTTTATTCAAGTTTTGGGGAGGGTTGAGAATTAGGAAACGGGGCTGATAACGTCTGGCTCAATTAAATCTATTACTTTCCCACGTTCTCTATCATGAAAAACATGAAGAATTCGTTTAAAAAATTTGGGGAATTCGATCATTATCAGGGATAATACGAAAGTCAATATAAACTTGGTAACCGAATTTTAATTCATCAACACAGTTTGTCCAGATAATATGTCCGTTAGAATTCCTCAAAGGAGGAACTCGTGAACTGCTGAGGTTTCGAAACAATGCCAAAGGGCTCGAAGTTTAACAATGGTTGTACAGTTTGAATACAATTCAAAACAAGACACGATGTACCACACGTATAATGCAGCATACACATGCCCTTTCTGTCCCTCTTTCCTTTAAACGTAGAAGTGCAAACCTCTAACAAGTTTGATAATAGTTAATAAACCAGTACGATATAATCGTCACCATCTAAACTCTCCATCTACATTACAAACTCTCTCTGTCTCTAACTAATTCACATTGTTACTCCTGCAAATTTCGGTACTCGTGTGATACCAGTTTGGATGGATTATGGGTTACTACTTACATCCACTCTAATGTATTACAATGGGAGAAAATTACATGAGTTTGTTGCAATGTGAAATTATATTGAAATTGGAATTCTTTTCATTTGCACCAGCGTTTACTTTCACGAATAAAAGTTTGGATAGAAAAAAATTGGGGCGTTGGAATTGCAATGGGAGTGTGTGGCTATTCAATGGCTGGGAAAACATTCTCAGGGTATTTTAAAAGAGTTTTACTGGTTACTCTGTGGAAAAAAACATTTCAATTACTTGTTTAATTATGTCGGAATTGAGTTGAAAGTATCTGTTATTTGTTTTTCCTTTTTTAATTTCTGGGAAGCTGAGTGAGATAGAGAAAAATTCGTGGTAGTCAGGTGGGTCCATCCTTATTTTGAAGTTGTTCTGCGAAAAGTGAATACGAATAGTATAAATAACAGGGGCTCGTTAGATAGACAAGGATAGGCGTGCACATTCATGGCTCTGCTCATTCACAATATTACACGAGAGCATTGTTCATGAATACCCAAAACGTATATAGAATGACTCAATGAAAAGGCATTAGAGTGATACTACGAGGATGGTTGATAGCTGAGCCCCAGGGTAAACGCATACCGCCTGCGGAATCCGGGATGGCATTTTATGCTGATTTATATGCACCACCGTTTTCTCAGTGTTCAGCATAAAGAGGAAGAGAGAGAGAGTAAAGCGGTAGCACCGATCCAACGATTTCTGGTGGAAGCTCCTCAGCATCACTGGCATGCACTGTGATTCTGAGAGCAACCAAGACCAAGGTAAAAGCTCGAGGTATCGACCTGAATGCTAATACCAAGGTTTTTTATACTTTGATTTTTCTGGGGAAAATATTTTTCGTGATTGCTGATAAGATTAATACTTCTCGTGAATTTTATACTCCATCTCAATCATAAAATCTCATACGCATGCACATGCACTCGTGACTCACCCCTAAATATCTCGCGTCCAATCAAATTGCTCATCAAATTGTTAATTACTCCCTTCCTCCCGAAAATTCGATAATTTTCATTGGAAATGACGCGACGTAAATCATTTTCCAATAATCCCTGGTTAAAATGAAAGAAAAATTAAAATACCAACTCATAAAAATTTCAATATATATTTATAAAAAACTTTCCACGTGCTGAAAGAAACCTCAATATCATTCTCTCTGCAAATGTTTCACCATGGATCGAGTTTACAAAAGGACAAATATGTCATAGCACTTCTCGAAGAGAGCATCGTTTGTGAGGTTGTCTGCTAAGCTTCAGAATATTTTTGTGTGGCAGTAGTCATGCTGAGGAGAAAACTCTGAAAGTTGTTGAGTAAAGGAGAGAG
The DNA here is from genome assembly GCA_963565655.1 of Aleiodes testaceus. NCBI lineage: Eukaryota > Metazoa > Arthropoda > Insecta > Hymenoptera > Braconidae > Aleiodes > Aleiodes testaceus. The sequence goes on from OY751414.1 coordinate 222,625, forward strand.
AGGCAACCTGAAAAGAAAAAGTGAGAGGTGGGGGATCAAGCTGATATGTACGAAATAGAAGTTTTTTTCACCCTTTCCAGGCGGTAGCTACCCCGTTATAACTTTTCCAAACGAAACTTGCCGGAAATAAAAAAAGAAATGAAGGAAAAGAATAAAAACGAATAGGAAAAAATAAATAATAGAACAACATTCAGCAATCTGTCCTTGTCTTTTCACGTAACTTTTGAAAATAAACCGTAGTTTCTGTACCTCAGTCAACTTAGTTTGCCCTTAACCGCGCTAAAATAAGCGACAATACCTCTTGACACTGGGCAATGACGTATTCCTGGTTTTTTATCCCCATAAAGTTGCGCGAATGAAACGAAAAACGTCCCAGTATTTTCAAGAACTATATGACGATATTGTTTTCGAGAGTGAAGAGAGGAAACACTCGTGATTTTTGTAGAAACGGCAAAAACAAAATTGGGAATTAACTCTGACAACGACTGGATAGTTTTATACTCTGATACTTCTGTATATGCACTAACGACACAGGACAAAGCGTTCAAAAAGTTGATCTGAAAAGAGAGCAAAAAATAACTCCTGTAAACAAACTTTTATCTATTTTTTTTTCTCTCTTCATTTATTAACGATTTTAATTATCATAGTTGGTACATGGCGAATACAATTTGAATATATATTTTCTTAACTTCGTAACTCTTTATCATTAAATTTGAACAGAAAATAAAACACAAAATTTCAATGCTTGTTCATGTTATTTTATAATTGATAGTATCACTGCATACTGCAATAACTAGACCACACCACAATGTCTTCAAACTTATGGAGTTGCTCCATGTGTCAATGACATTAATTACATTATTATTAAGTAGTTTAAGTAACGCTTCCACCGATTTTATCACTCTATTCTCTTTAATTCATGGTGTTTCGTTTCTTTGTTCTCTTCACAAATCGTATTTATTCTATACGTGTATTGTCTTCAGCAATAAAGCACAAATTGGTGCAGAACGCATTTTCTGTGTTCGTTTTTACGACGCAATAAAAAAAGAGGCCGAGTTATTTTCATTTCTCTTTATTTTCTCCAGTAGGCCTTTTAATAATCCTCCATTTCTCATAATTCTTTATCAATAAAAAATAGGCACAATACATTATTCAATAGATCATATAAATTTTCGTTAAATTCTAGATGAGGACAGAAAAAATAGCTATAAAAGACTTTTCATGTTTTTCACTTCCTTTAATATTATATTCATTCATTTCTTTTTTTGTCGAGATTTTTTTCTTTTGTTCTCAGTTAACGAGAAGTAACAAGCAACATTTTTGCCTATGTGTGTAGATTCGTTTTTTTTTTTTCAACCAGTTTTTTTCATTCACGCTCGTGGTCCTTTTCACGTCAACGAATAAGTAGATTACTCCAGCGTGATGTGCGACCGAGTATCTAATTATCGTGGTACATGCTGCAGGCAAAAAATGACTCTAGAGATTTTTTCCATCAATAGTGAGAGCGACATGTGCACTTAAAAAGAAAAAAATTACTCTAGTTTTTTTAAATCCTCAATTTCAAGCGAATCATAACAACAATAAGTAGGGAAAGGTGGGGTAAAAGGGCAACAATCATGAGAAATATTGGAGATAGGTTTTTTTTGATGATTTCATTGAAAAGCTGAGGAAATTTGAGGCGGAAAACATGTGTCGGAATTATTTTTTTGGAATTTTTTGAAAAGTCGATTTTTTCACCCAGATTTGAAGGGGTTTTTTGCAATATCTCCGGTTCTATTGGTCGTAGCGTGAAAAGTCCGATTCGAGGTGAAAGGTGAGCTCATTTGCGACGAATTCATGTGGTTTTAAAATTGAAAATACGATTTTTTTAAGTACTTTTAGTGGAAAAACTGATTTTCAAAAAACACCCCAAAAGTACTTAAAAAAATTGTATTTTCAATTTTAAAACCACATGAATTCGTCGCAAATGAGCTCACCTTTCACCTCGAATCGGAATTTTTATGATACGACCAATAGAACCAGAGATATTGCCAAAAAAGTGATTTTTTCAAATATTTCCAAGGTAAACCCCTTCAGATCTGGGTGAAAAAAATCGAATTTTCAAAAAAATAAAAAAAAAATATTTTGACACTTGATTTCTATGTAAAATCGGCTCAGCTTTCCAATGGAATCATCAAAAAATCGCTATCTCGAACCGTTCAATCAGAATGTCCATTTTAGCCCAATTTTCCCAATTAAACGTGAATTATGATTGTGTAGAGCGAATAAATATGGTGATACAGTTTATTAATTTCTTTAAATTCCTGATAATAATGAAATCAAAAAGACTTAAAAAATAATTTCTATTAAAATAACATTCTTAAAGTATTCTTCGCACCTTTGTCTCTAAAAACTAATTCTCACAACCTAAAAAACTATAAGTACCTAAAATTAAGTGAAACGAGTGTACCTATGGTCAGCCCAAGTAAAGACCCAAATTATTAAACTTTCAATAATAATAATATAAAAGGAGAAAAAACAGAAGTCAATAATTTTGGAGTTGTTAGTATCTACTAAAAATTCATAACAATAATTAACCTCATTAACTACTTAAAATAAAATACCTGAAGTTCTCGTGACAACGATAATTCGTAGATTTTTATTCTTCTAATGCTAAACGTAAAATTTAAATGCGTCACCTATGAAACAATTCTAATAACTCAAGAGAAAAATAAAATTATCCTGATCCCACCTCATTAATTAATTCCGTGATTTATTTTTCGTTCAATTATTTAAAAAAAATGTTATGGAACTCCGTTAATTTTTGCGTTTACTCCATTGCTGCTTCTTGAAGAGCGTGAAGATGTGCATAGAGACCATCTGCTGCTATGAGGTCATCGTGTGTACCCATCTCAGCTACAGTTCCCTTCTCAAAAACGCAAATCACGTCTGCATTTCTTATGGTTGCAAGACGGTGAGCTATAGTAATGCAAGTTCTACCCTCCATAGCCTTATCCAGAGCCGCTTGCACGACCTGTTTACAACAACAGAATAATTGGAGATGAAAAAAAAAAGGGGGGAAAACTGCCTGAAACTTTATACTTTTCCAACTTTATGGTTAAAAACTTCTCTCATCTATTTTTTTTACTCTCTGCTTTTTTCAACGTCAGATTTTTCATGTTTTGTGACGTTCGGATAACTCAATTTCTCATTTTTACTCCCCCAAGACCTGTCCAAATATTGACTAACTCGTTGCACGGTTCGTTCAACTCAATTGTTAATGCGACGGAAAAAATTTCAACTTCTGTACTCAATTTATTTGCAATTAATAATTCAGAGGCTATTGCTGATTTTTTTAGCAAATAAATCATTACTTCGAAAAAGAAATGATTTATTTGTCTTTAAAAGGAAGAAATAGAATGCAGCATCAATTTTTGAAAACCACGTATTTCCCAATTTCTATGCAAAAATAATGCACCAAGTTTTTGCTCGATATTCGTGAAATTCTGTCAAGCTAGCACGAATACATTATTTTCATTCGCATTTTTACCAACGTAGATACGTGATTCTTACACAGAACAGGAAAATACGTGGTTTCGAATTTTTTTCACTCAAATGATTTGAAATCCTTCAAACTGATTCAAACAGATGTTTTCCGCATATCTTAAATTATACCCCAGCCTCAATCATAATTTTTTCCCCCACAATTCAACGTCACAGTGCTCATGAATTATTTCTGTGCGAATAGAGAAAGATATTTCGAGCAATAGTTTCATAAATCATTCAATTTCATTATTTTTTAGAGTAAATTTTTCTCAATAATTGAGATTCAATGATAAAAGAAAAAGTCACATAATTTTCCACAATTACCTGGAATAACCCCTCTGAAAAAGGCCACAGTATAAATCACCCCTAAGCTACAATTTCTCGCACGCGAAAAAAAGATTTTCATTAAAAAGAATCTCGCATGATGCTATATCAAAAAATTCCGGTGCTTTTCTCCTCATAATATTCGAAACGTTACGTATCACTCCCATTAGACAGCAAACAATTGAGTTTTCAGCACAACAAAAAAAAATAAAGCTCCGCCAGAAAAAAAGGGGGGAAAAATAGCAGAGAAAATTCTTCACATATTTAGTAGATTTTTATCTACCCCAACACACATTCAACCCTTTTATGAAATTTATTCCACCAGCAAGGTTTGAACGTTCCTCCCTCTATTATGAGTGCCGTTAATTGGTAGCTCCCATGTCCCATTGTACAATAGACGAGGGTTCACATTGAAAAATAGTCTTTTGTGTCGTGTCCCCGTGGGCTTTTTTTCTCCATTCGCGCGGTGAGTATGAATGAAAAAAGGAGGGGGCAAAAAAAATTATAATCCGAACGGTCCTTTATGAATGTCACTCGTCCTTCAGACTCGTGTGGATTTTCCACTTTTTTTTAATCCTCTCCCTTTCTTTATCATTCTTTTCCTCTCGCTGGGGCTTTTTCTTTTTTCATTGTTTCTTTTTCTACTGGCATCAAAGAACATTCCCAAATACTGCAGAGAAAAATACTGACCTTTTCACTTTGTGTATCAAGGGCGGATGTTGCTTCATCGAGAAGTAGAATACGTGGATTTCGAACTAAAGCACGTGCTATTGCGATACGTTGCTTTTGACCACCTGACAATTGAGTGCCTTTACTGCCAAGTCTCGTTTCATAACCCTGGAAAATAATAGATACTCGAGCTCAATCATTTTTTCATTCATTTCCGAGTTATTCTTCAATTGATTAATGAACAAGTTAACTAAAATGCATATTATACGCTATTCCGGGCAGAATCACTGTAATTTCAAAATCCCATCAATTTTATTAATACTCCAGAGGATTTTTCTGTATGGCAACAACAAGTTTTATTTATTCTATAAAAAATTTACGATACAAAAAAACAGAAAGGGAGCGTGAAAATCTCTGAAACAATATTATTCCCGGTTGATTAAAGCACAATAGTGTGTCCATTACAATTTTTATGCTTTTGTGTAACTTTCAGTGAAAAAAAAAAAAAACAAATAAACTAAAACGATCTATGTCACATTTTGGCGCAGATTTTATAGAGTTTCAAATGGTCCATAACGTGTTATCGTTACAACAATGGAAAGAGAGTTAAAGTTACAGTCACCCGGAAATGGCTCAATATGTGCGTCAATCCATTGATAAATTCCAAAATTACCCCTTAAAAATACTATAACACATTTTCAAAGACTTTAGACGCGAATTCTCCATCTTTTATCATGCAGCGCTTGAAATAATTAAGAAAAAAAGATAAATATAAACGTACCAGTGGTAGAGAGCTGACGAAACTATGAATATTCGATTTTTTTGCAGCCTCCATAATCTCATCAATAGCAACCACTCTATTATTATCTCCATAAGCGATATTTTCGGCAATAGTTCTGTCAAACAAAACGGGTTCTTGTCCAACAACCCCAAGTTGTGCTCTGAGTGAAGCCAACGAAACTGAGGAAATATCACGTCTGTCCATAGTGATAGTCCCAGACAATGGATCATAGAGTCTCTGCAATAATTGTATACAAGTAGATTTTCCACAACCACTCTGACCAACAAGCGCCACCATTTGCCCCGGTTTAACAATTAAATTGAGTCCCCGAAGGATCTGGCTCTCCGTGCGTGTTGGATAATGAAACTCGACCTTTGAAAATTGTATAAGTCCATCAGCCTTCCAGTCCTTGTCCTTGCTATCTAATTCAGGTGGTGTCATTATTTCCGGAACACGATCCAACAATCTGAATATTCTACCAGCGGATATTTTCGCAGTATTGAAGTTGGGGGCAAAGGCAAGTGCCTGTCCAAGCATCCAGGAGCCAAAAATAAGTGCCTCGGATACCTTGATGACATTTTGATAAGGCAGATTATCTCGTGCTACTAAATACCCGCCGTAATAAAGACTAAGTGCATAACCAAAGTACGGGATTGTTTGTCCACACGAGAACACTAGTCCACGTAAACGATTACGTACTCGTGTTGCTTCAGCAACATGAGCCATTTCAACGCAGTAACGATCAAGAAAAGCATTCTCCTTTCCCAAACTAGCGACTGTACGTATATTCGTTATTGCCTCAACAGCTATTCTCGTAGCACACTCCATTTTTTTCTTCTCCTTCATACCCTGACCGCTCATTATTCTCGCTTCAAAGAAAACAGAGCCGAGTACCAGTGGTATTGATACTATTGATACCAGTGTCATTTCCGGTGTGTAATACATTGATAAACCAATGCCAAGTACTAATGTCGATAGTGCCTGTAATATAGCACCAACTCTGCTACCAGTTGCACCTTGTACAGCTGCAGCATCCGATGATAGTCTTGCACACAATGCACCAACGCTATTAGTATCCTCGTCGTACCAGCCCATTTCTTGTTTTAGCATCGCTGCAAATGTTGCACTTCTCAGGCGCGTTGTCATTCTAACACCGGACAATCCAAACATGTACATCTGCAAGAATGTACCCACTCCAGTTACAATACCAACGATTATAAACAGTATCGAGAATCTAATTGTTTCACGTCTGACTTCGTCTGCATCCTCGAGACCAAGAACGTAATAAACTTCACCGAATAATACGGCAAATGCTGGAAATGAAGCGCCAACAATAGCAGCTGCTATGGAACCTTCAATGAAAAATTTGCCAATTAAAAATTATTCATTGTTCTTATTTCTTTTTCGTAGTAATATTCTTTGTAAGCTCTTCTCTCCGGAAAAAATCAAGTCTCCACTTGTGACTTACCAATTAGATTGAAAGGCCACTCGGGCTTGTTAAGGCCAAATATTCTCATCATAGGTGCATCATAAGGCTTTTCATGTTCCTCAAGTTCTTCTTCAGATGTAGTTGAGCCACCGGCCAAAGAGAGACGATGTGAGTGCATTGAGAGAGTAGAGAATTGCTTCTTCAATGGGGGTTTTACCTTTGGCTTTGTTGCTGTCACGGTTTTTGCTGCAGAGGCAGTTGCTTTTGCTGTTTTTTTTTTTTGAGAAGAAAAGACACGTAGGAAATTCAATAAAGTCGCGTAACAAAGAAAAAGGGGGAAAGGATTTTTGGAGTGCACTTTTTTAATAATTCTATGAAGATATTCAACAAATAGTGTTATGTGAAAATGATTCAATCAATTACCTCTGGCGGTTGCACTTGCATCTGCGGATACTAGAGCGTGATAATGCTTTCCAAGTGCCAGTAATTCCTCGTGTGTTCCCATCTCTGCGACTTGTCCATCTTTGATGAATACGATTCTGTCAGCATTGGTAATTGTTGATAAACGATGAGTGACAATGACAGTCGTTCTTCCCTTGGATGCTGCATCAAGTGCACGCTGGACTGTCGCCTCACTGTGAAGATCAAGTGCTGATGTAGCCTCGTCTAATAGTAGAATTGCTGGACGTCTGACTAAGGCACGTGCTATAGCTATACGTTGTTTCTGACCACCTGATAACTGAGACCCACGTTCACCCACTGGACTGTCGTAACCCTGCAATGATTAATTGGGCAAATTCAATTTCCATCAATTCATAAATGCGATAACATTAATAGATTCATTCGTTTCACTTCATAAAGTTTATTCGATAATCTGTAGAAACATCTTCTCTACTCCACAAGACAATTTCCTTGAAAATACACTAATTGCGTATGCGAAATTTGTAATTAGATTTGTAAAATTTCGGAGCTGAGCGTGAAACATAATTTGCATTTTACCTCAGGCAATTTACTGATGAAGTCATGTGCATTCGCTTCCTTCGCTGCTTTGATCATCTGTTCTTCAGTAATGTTATCATTACCATAACGTATGTTTTCACGAATTGTTGTATCAAAAAGGACAGGCTCCTGTCCAACCAAACCAATGTAAGATCTTAACCATGAGACGTTTAATTTTGATATATCAACTCCATCCAGGAAAACCTAGGGAAAAAGTTTTAATAGAAAAATTGAAATAAAAATGGGACAACTATTGAAGGAATGAATGGGCAAATGGAAGAAAGAGGTTTTTTAAAGAAAAATATATAAAAGTGAGCATAAGGATTTATAACACGAATCTTCCATTACTATTACATCAATTGCGAATGGAAAATCTTGAGAAAATCCGTCGTTGGAGGTAAAAAAATCCCATTTCAGAGTGATCCTACATGAGAATTCATTTTTCAATTCTTTTCCCCCACTATCCCTCAAATCGGGAACCCCTCATTATTCTCTCTCGCACGAGCGCTCAATAACCCCAAACCAATGACCCTCGAACAAAAGAGGAAACATACCTGTCCCTGCATTGGATCATAAAGCCGTTGAATAAGCTGCAAACAAGTTGATTTACCGCATCCAGAGCCACCAACAAGCGCAACAGTTTCTCCATGTCTAATTTTCAAATTCAACCCCTGCAATACTTTAACATCCTTTCTCGCTGGATACCGGAAGTGCACATCTTTGAATTCAATATCTCCATTGACGCCCTTGAGCTTCTGTCCATCAGTGCTCAAGCTATCAATAATTGGGACACGATCGAGGACTTGGAAGATCGCTGCTGCAGAACCTCTGGCAACAGCAAATGCCTCAAGATGCGGTGATGTCAGTCCCATATTCTGAGCACCAGCCAACACGCCGAAGAAGACAATAACCAGGACAGCAGGAGTATACTCTTTATCCTCTTTTGGACGATCATCAAGGATCAATTGGACACCATACCAGAAAGCCAGGGCATAACTCATGTAAATGATGAACCACATGACACCACCACCAACTCCGGACCACAGGCCACGTTTGATTCCAGTTTTCTCAGCTGGCTCTAATTTTTTGGCGTATCTGTCGACCTCAACCTTCTCACCACCGAAGGCTACTACTGTTCTTATAGCACCGAGGACCTCTTCAGCAACACTCCCAGCTTTTCCATAAGCTGTTAATTCCAAGGCCGTTAAGGAACTCTGGACTTTAGCTACAATGGCTGTAGCTATGACGATTATTGGAGCACAACTGAGGACAACTAGCGTCAACTTCCAGCCGTATACGAAGGATATTATTATTGAGGATATAAATGATACCATCAGGTACACGAAGATTCCGAGCTTTTCAGCTATTCCCTCTTTCATCTTGTCCAAATCTCTGGAAGAAGAAATTGTGAGGATTAGGCAAATTTTTCTAGGATATTATTTTCAAAAGGGGATTAATTATTTAATTCTAATGTATAAGATATCTTGAATTTACAGTTACTCGATAGTTTAGTACTGTTCCTATCTAAGTTTCCAAAAGGGAGGAAAGGATGAAGGTAGATATCTCGTTCAAGTAACGTTAGATGGCTTGACGTGAGGATAACAAGTTTCTGTAGTTTCGACAGTTACACAAACTTTGGAGAACAATGAGTGACACGAGTTTCTGGACTGCAAGAGACTTTAGACGTTATTTATCGTTGAAAAGGGCATTTGTTTAGTAAGAAGAGGGAGGATATCGGGGGATTGAACTCGAGACTGGTTGCTAGTTTAATCGGCGTTAAATGTTTACATCGATCTTGGTTGAAGTTTGTTTTTTAGTCAAACGAGAGAGGGAGACATGAGGTAGGGGATAAAAAAAAAGTGAGGAAGGATCCAAGGTGGTACACGAGTTCCGGGGGCTTTCCACGTTCAACCACCTGTTGCCCTTTGGTCTCACCTCACTCGATTGCATCAGCATGTTACAATTCTGGTACTGGACTATTCTGTACTTCTTTTTCTTGGTATAGGGGTGCAGAGGATGGTTTATTCAATTTAATTGTATGTGTACTCACTCGGTTATTCTGCTGGCAAAGTTGGTGGATGTGTTCGTGTCATACCAACTCATATCCTGTCGTAGTACGGCTCTCAGGAACATGCGGCGTACTCGGGCAATTTGTCGAAAAGCAGCAACATTTAGAAAATCAACGGTAAATATTGCAAAGAAAAATTGTAATGTTGATAATGCTGCACAAGAAACACCGAATGCTACTGAATCGTCGTACAATGCATCCATCCGCTCTGCAAGTGTTGCATTTGGTCCTCTGTAATTCGATATTAAAGAACATGAATTATTTTCTTTCAATTAAAGTCCCATCAAAGACAAATTGAAAGAAATAAAATTGTGCCATTACTATGAGCATGACGCGAGAATTTATAGTCTATAAAATTCGAAAAGACTCTTCATGAGTGGTTAGTATAAATTCTGATTGAGTCATTTTCTGCATAAGAGATACTGTAAAAAAATACGTATTCTCAAAATTATTCGTTCCATCGGCTTTTTATTACTGATGGTAAAAAAATGATATAAAATTCTATATACAAACTATATTTCATCTTTATCACTACTAAAATGAAATATTTATAATTTAAAAATTCGGAAAAGCTCATGAAAGCGATGAAAAGCATTCTATTTCTATTACGAAAAACCTGAATGTCCGATATTATCAGTTATTTGATACTCCCAGACTTGACTTCATAAATAACCACTGCGCGATCTTTTATCAGTGCTATAGAATTCTTTAATGAAACGTCTGGAGGCTTCTCTATAACACAAACTCCATTTTCGTTTTTGTTTGAACAAGGAAGATGAAGGTGAGCGTGATAAAAGGTGAATTTAACTAACAGTTGTCAGATTCTGAGGAAAAAAACTTTGATTTTGATATAATGAAACGTACAAGACCTTTCCACCTCCAAACCAAGCCATTATCAGTGTAGGCGTGCTCGTATGATTTTCCATATTTCTATCCACCAATAATGTGGTAAATTCACCATACTGAATCGTTGATACTGGAATACAAAGACCTGTCAGGGTACCCATAATCAGGCCTGCAAACACGTACATCAACTCACTGAATGTCGCAAATCGGAACTGCAAAAAATAATAATTGATAGGAGAAAAAATAATCAATCATAAATGTAATTATAATATCATTGATGTCATTAACGAATGATATTGATGCAATCTCACGTGACAATTTCAGTTCAATGATTAATATGCTATTGTACATTTTCATGTAATTATCGTATTAATTTCAACAATTGGTGAATATGTCACGTGGAATTTTCATTCACGTGAGAATGATTAATTTTACAATATTAAAATTCACAATTTTACAATGGAATATTCCAATTACGAGTCTGGTTACAGCTTTGCCTGTGCTGCAATTTACCCTTTGTCCCTTTTAAAAAGAGAAGGGAATGAAAATTTAGAGCCGATGGACAGATGCGGAGACCGTGAAATTGAAGTTGAATGGAAAAACATTGAAATAAAAGTTATTGACTTCGATAAAAAAAAAGGAAGAGAATAAAAATCACATGTTTATCGGTTTTTTTACAACAGAATTGGAACATTTTTTAGGAATCTTTGGATGTGTGACCTCAAAAAGTAAACGATTTTATTTATTTTTCCAAATCACTCGAGGGAAATCGAATTCTCAACAATTCCGCATAACCGAAAGATTCACATCCGCACGGAAATTGAAGTCTAGTATGAATTTCGAAAAAAATCAAAAACTTACGAGTTTGTAATAAGGCACGGGTGGAAGAGATGGTTCTGCTGGTGCTGGTTTTTCCTCCTCCTTTGTTTGCGGTGGAACAAACTCACTGTGGACAGATTAATTGATCATTAATGAATGATTCAATAATCAATCATGCACTAAATAATAGAAAAATTCAGTTAAAATTTGAAATTAAAATGTGTCACTATTGGAATCCTTCAGAATAATCTCCTCATTTCTTTCATTCTTAATTAATTCAATCGTGCTTTTGATATTCGTTTCTTTTACTGTAAAATAATACTGTCAATCATCAATTCGTACATTGGTTCATCATCTTGTAGCATATATTCAGTATCCTTTTCATCCTTCTCCTTGTCTCGTTGTGTGTCTGTAAACGAAATATATTGGTACCAAAACGCAAACACTCACCATTAATATCATTAAATCCTACGATAATAATAAGTGCAGATTAAAAGAATATATTGACGACATATCTCCCTTAAATGTATTTTAAAATGCATAAGTAAATTCCGATGGTTTTTCAATGGGACAGGGGGTGAAGTAGAAAAAAATGAATGAAAAAAAATAGAGGAGAAATGTGAGAGTCAAGAGGATTGGCGAAGCGATCCCTAGACTTTGTAAGCCGCCTAACTTCTACTTGTTTCCTCGATCCTTGACATCTCTCTTTCTCTCAATTCACTCTCATTCTTTTCTAGATTCTCTTTCGTACAAAAGTCTGTGAACACACTCTGACGATTCTCCAAGTTGGGGGGATGGAAAGGGGGGAACAGGAGAGAAAAGGGAATGATCCATTAACCAGAATAATTGCTGTTTCGAAACTTTCCCGACAAAATGTACGATTGGCTGACGATCCCAAGATAGAAATGATAGAGATGTAGTAGGTGTTATAGATATATATCAAAAGAAGTCATTAAATTTTTTTGTTAGATATGAGAGAAAAAAAAAAAACGTACAAAGTTATCACTAGTTTTAGAAGAACTTGTGAGGCAATACTTTTTGTTCACGAGTGAAAAACTTGTCTCGACGCGAGTGCTGTTGTATTTATTGAAGGCGAGGGGATGACGCTTTTATTTTTCAACTATGTGAATTACTGAAAACTTTTATAAATGATTTTTACAAAAGAGAGAATACTTACACCTCGAGAGGATTTTTCCTTGGTGATTGGAGTTTATTTTCGGGGGCTCCATTTGGATACCCTGAGGTGTTGCCTCGCGAGGGCTCGTTGACCACTGATAAATCCGCTGCGTCATCGCGCATTCTCAGTTAACAACTCTGTGAAAATCAAAGAAGGGGATGATGAATCAAGAGCTAGTATATCATTGAATATTTGATGAGAGAGTAAAAAATTGTTCAGCAATAGTGCGTAATGAAATTTCATAGTAAACAGGCCTTTAATTATTTATTTCAGAGGAGTAAAATGAAAGGACAGACTTTTTTCTGGAATTATCTCTGTAGGAATGCGGTGAGACTAGGGATATTCGAATTCTCGAGACCGAATTTTAATGAAAGAAAAGTAACGTACGAGTTTCTACAACTGTCGTTCAATTTCCATCGTACAAGTGGTACACTTAACTACCCCTTGAGTACAACTATCCCTCTGAAAATTCTCTACTTTTGCGTAACTCTCAAAACTCCATCAGAAACTGTTAAAACAAACTTCAACTGGACATTATCCATGAAACGCTAATCCTAGTGGGTGTAACCACTATCACAGTGAATATATATATTTCCAGGGGTATCAAAAAAAAAAAAGAAGAATGAACAGTTAGCCTCGAGGCTAACATCATGCGGTTTCCACACTACGTTACACAATCACACAGGTACATGAGCATCAATGAATCCGTTGATTCAAAGTGATTTACTGTCCCCCATGGTGATTTGTATCTCCAGTCCTCCCTGTTATTCAATCCTTTTTTTTCAAACTCTTTTATCTTCATTTTTTCATATAAATTCTCGATTTTTTGTGGCTCAATGTTTCATCGAATAATCCTCTTATCTTGGAAATCAATTTTTATTAATAAAATTGAAATATTATTTTTTATTAATGAAATCTAAATGAAATTCTCGATGAAAAAGCAGAATGTAACGAATAAAAATTAAATGTTCCAAGAATTATTTTTAGTTGAAACATTCTTGAGTCAGAACTCCACAGGCATAGATCCAACACTCGCTAAAGCTCAATAAAAAAATTGAGTAACAATGATTGGATAAGGTTAAAAAGTTGTGATAAAGAATTTTGGCTGATTTTTCATTTCTATTTTTACCATAGAAAAAAGGTTTCCATGAAAAATTTCCATTTCCATCAGATCTCGAGATATTTAAATTGGAAAAAAACAAAATTTAAAATAGAGTTATCTAGTTTTATCTCATCGCCACTGAATTGTGTCAGCATTTCTTTACTGATACTGTAATAATGTGACAAACAATGCCAACTCATCCGGAAGTTTGTGCTTTCAATTTACTCAGCATTATTCATTATCTCCGATTTACCATAAAATTTAACACTGATAAATTAATACTTTGACCAATAAATTTATCCGGAAATAATTAATGTATCATTATTACTCAAGCAGTGCTTTATAACTAAAATATTCATTCAAATTAATTCATAAAAAATATGAATAAGCTTAATTTTCATTTGTTTTTATCTTTTATTTTACTTGAAATGATTGCAAAACACGTCCGATGATGCTTGCCAGATTTTATTTTCAGAAAGGCCTTGTGATGAGCCTTTTGGGCTCTTTCATGTGCTACTTTTGCCGGCACTCACACACAGACTACGTCTGCTACAATTTTAATTACCTATTAATGTATCTCATTTGACATTTGAACTTAGAATTCAATGGGTTACAATTTTAGAAGATTTTGTCATTAGTTTTATTGAAATATCTCGTAAACGGGGATTCTAATGACGTTTCATCTGAAAAATCATAGATAAACAGAATCGTTGATAAGACGTGTCTATATTTTGGCTTTTACATGGCGCCAGAATGATAAATTAAGTAATTTTACAATTCTTGTACTGATAAGATGCCTATTCCAGGCTTCTGGAATTTTTCCCCACTTTTTTAATGCCACAATTTTCATTCTATGCTTCTGGAATAATTCTTTTTATTTACAAAAAATTAAAATAAAAAAATAGAACGATATGATTTATCTTGTTTGATTATTACGTTTAAAATTCATAATTATATTTCAATTTAATCCAGCGAGACAATGAGGCTGTAGTTTAATTGAATTTTTTTATCAAATGTTTGTAGTGATGATGATGAAATTGGCTTTTTGTCTTCCATCAGAAATTTCTGAAAACTGATGGAATTATTCGGGATATTTGTGATATTTTATTACTTTTTTGAGAGCAATTATTGCAACGATTTTATCCAATTAATTTGAAACTTTGAAACAACAAAGGAAATTCGTGACAATTGATTATTTCAATGGAATTGAATCAATGAATTCAACGATTTTTATAATTAAAAAATCAAAACTCAAGTTTCTCCTTTTTTCCTCAATATTTAAAAATCCCAGAGAGAATCAGCGGATTACCCAGTGATAAACTAGATCAATCTGTCTATCATCGATTGGCTTGGGAATTTTCGGAGGGTTAGGATAACCGTAGAGAGATCTCACTGGCATAACCGAATGAGAATTAACGGATTTCTCATTCCTCCCCATTCCAATTCATCGGTTTCATCCGATTAATGAACATGAAATCGCTCTATCTCCTTTAGTTTCCGAGTTTAGTTTCTTAAGTTAATTAATCATCGAAATTCGAGAAAAATGAGGAAGAAAACGTGGAATGAGATAAGAAGATTAACTGTCGATTCTAGGAGTCAATGAGGAGTCTCATCTCATTCCTTTTTTTTTTGTTATTTTTAAATGAACGTGAGACAGTGAAAGAGAGTAACGAGGAAACTGAGTTTGCATTCAGATAGAAACTCGTGACTTCATTTTCATCCCCTTGAAAGTTAGCCTGTTAGCGTTTTGATTCGCACTGAGGAGAGATGGGTCAGGTCTGTGGATCTCTCGAGTGGATGAGAATAAAAATAGACAGAGAGAGAATGAGGAATAAAGAGATTTTTAGGATTATCCGATTAACTGAAGTGGGTGAAGGGGTCTAGAATCTCACTCGATATTAATTCCAATCAAAAATCAATGAAACCAATTGAAAATAATATCATACGAATTTTTCAAATGATTTAAAAATGAGAAACACTCGACAAATCGTGATAATCAAATGATAATCTTCAGCATTCGAGAGATTAGAGAAATGGATGAGTTTCCGGTGGAAATTCCAGATAAAATAACATTCTATTTAAAAATTCTTATCTCACATCAAGTCTTGATGAATTTACCTTTATTTAACTACTGTTTCCAATCAATATCCCAGATGTGTCTAATAAAATAAATGATGGATCTCGTGGGATCGATGGAGCCCTTCATAAGTGTCCCGATAGTTCGAACTTTAAACTATTTTTTAGAAATAATATCACTTTAAACTCACGCACTTAAATAATTATTCAATTCCTTGAATAAAGGGTAAATTAATCCAGTCAATATCTTCACCACTTATTATTAAAAAAGTCCGAGCATCAATTTCGATAATTATTTCTACACGTGGAATTTTATACACTCTCCGTAAAATCTCCAGGTCGAAGCGATTTGGGATTAATTCCCACGATTATTTCCCTGACTTTTGAATTAATTAAATTAATTTCTGAAACACAAATTTATCATTATGTCCGCACAAACGATCGTCGAATCACTGACTACACTCGATCATCATCAGCTATCTTTTATACCTTTCCCGCATGATTTTAGTTTTTTTTTTCATGTGCTCTTTATCTTATACGTATTGGAGTAGATAAAGACTCGCGGAATGACAACAAAACGTCTCATCCCCCTCCCCCCCCCAGAGTCTCTAATAACTTGTTTGAATAATTAATATTCGGGGCTTTAAAAATTTCGTCATGATTAAATTTATCTATTACATGAAGTGAACAGGGAAAAATGTTTGGATAGAGAATTGCTTCTCTGAATTTCGTTGGTTTGATTGAGAGAATTTAAAAGAGAATACGACAAGGAAAAGATTCGGAAAAAAACCCTGAGAGAATAACAATAGAATTCAACGAAACAATAAATTAATTTACCTCTTCCCTTCTAAATCCGTTTTTTAATAGTATCTGTGTGAATTTACGTTATTCTAAAATTAGGATCTCTCGAGACAGTGCGTATGCGCGACAATACGAGTGTCCGTCTACCATTGACCTTGAAGAAGAGCTTTCCAGGTCAGTCGAGGCAATGGGATAAATGACCGAAGGACAAAATTCCCCAGAAACTATACCCGCATTCAAAAATGCCCTCGATAAAAAGAAATATCAATAATTCAATAGCAGGAAGTGCACTCTATGCGGATATTTTGCCTCGAACATCCGGAAAACCTCGAGAACCTACCCCGGAAGTCCGTGAAGCGCGAGATTTAAAGAGCCGAGTTTAATTATGAATTTGCGTAGTCTAAGGGAAACTCCTTTGGAATCACTTTGATTTTTCTTGAGAAAAGGGGATGATTATTTATTTGAGGTACAAGAGAACCGAAGAGCACTGACGGCGCTCAACTGACTGACGCCGCTGCGGCGACCAAACGTCCAGACACTTTACTTACGCAACCCGACAAACGAACAAAGTCAACCCCCCCGAAGCTTGTACTACTGAAAGCGTCAAAACGACGTAGACGACGCCGACGTCCCGCAAGGCTTTTTTTTATTAACTGCAAACAGAAGTGAGGTATCAATGAGTTGGGAGGAAAGGGGGTGGAATGACTGTGATGACGATAACTGCCGGTAACCAGAAAGAATTGGGGCGCATTAAATAATTATGTAGATTCAACTAACAGAGCTTTGGAACTATCTTTTTTCTACACAATTTGAGAATTTGGAGAGACCTTCTTTGGAGAGAATACAATGGCCCAAAGTGAGGTCTGTATTGGATTTAGTAGAAAATTTCAAGAGACCTTTTTTGGAAAGAATTCAATGGCCCAAAACAAGGTCTCTATGAAATGCAAATTAACTATTATTTACTGCAAAATTATTAGATTGAAGAGAAAATATCAAGAGACCTTTCTTGGAAAGAATTTAATGGCCCAAAAAAAGGTCTCTATGAGGGAAGGGAATTTTGAATTTGCTGGGATAATTTTACTACAATTTCTCGTACGAAAATCATTGATGTTGAATAATCAAAATGTCTCGTAACCTCATGACTGTGACGCGACTGACTGTTATATCGTTACTGATTTAAGTGCATTAGAGTTATTCTAAAATTAGTATTTTATTCGACGAGGAAAGGATATAAATAGAGTAACACGTGGGCCAATAGGGAACTTACGAATGAGATACCATCTTGGGGTATCAGGGGGATTATATCCAGTCCTGATAAACATCACTTGATATCACAAAATTATCGCATTCCTCATGGAAGAAATGTAGAATAAAAATCTGCGTTAATTTAATCGTAAATTTAACGTCTTCTATTTCTTTGATAGAGAATTGAATTTAATATATTATTTCCAAAGCGATAAATTCTCGTGAAAATCGTTAATTCCAAATTTTCTATGCTAACCCACTTTGTGCGACTATTTTTGGATTTCTCTATATAGTTAACAGCCTTGTGCAATTGGTAGTCTAACTCAAAAATAATGTGAAACTCATGAGAACTAGTGACGAGGTTTATTTTCTGGAGCATTAGACTTAATTCTTTTTTATTTCATTTAATTTTAATGAGAGTCATGAGGAGGTCTGATATAGTCCCTTGATAAGAGAACGTGAATTGAAAAATTAAACAAGCACGTGCTTCAATTTCTCCTCTCCCACTCAATTTCGTTAATTATCATTTTTATCCAATTATTACATTTAGGAGAAGGTGGGGTAAAAAGGCCACAAGGGGTGAGATGGACACATGCTCACTTTGACATTGGATATTACGAGAAATCAAGAGAAATATTGGAGATAGAATTTTTTTGATGATTCCATCGGAAAGCTGAGGGAATTTTAGGCGGAAAACATGTGTCGAAATTAATTTTTTCGAGTTTTTGGAAAATTCGATTTTTTTCACCCAGATCTGAAGGGGTTTACCTTGGAAAAATTTGAAAAAATCACATTTGTGTAAATATCTCCGGTTCTATTGGTCGTAGCGCATTGGGGTCGTGCTTAAATTAAAGGTCTCGTCAGCCCCCACATTCTCCCCAAAAATTATCGATTTTTATCAAAAATTAAAAAAGTTATAGGCCAAAAACTGATTTTTATAAAATGGCTTGTAACTTTTTCAATTTTTGATAAAAATCGATCATTTTTGGGGAAAATGTGGGGGCTGACGAGACCTTTAATTTAAGCACGACCCCAGTGCGCTACGACAAATAGAACCGGCGATATCTCAAAAAAAACTGATTTTTTCAAAATTTTCCAAGGTAAACCCCTTGAAATCTGGGTGAAAAAAATCGAATTTTCAAAAAACTCGAAAAAAATAATTTCGACACATGTTTTCCGGCTAAAATTTCCTCACCTTTCCAATGGAATCGTCAAAAAAATTCTATCTCGAACCGTTCAATCAGAATGTCCATTTTACCCCAATCTCCCCTAAATAAATGATACTTCCAAGACTCTCAGGCTCAGGACATTTTTGTCCACGGTATTATTAATAATAAATTTAATTAAATTAAATCGTGCTAAACTATTCAGTCTAGAGGATCATAAATTAATTTAATTAATGAGTCATCATTCTCAGAGCTTTCAGGAAAAAAATCCCCTCGTATTCACAAACTTTCATTAATTATTCATGTGTTATAATCCATATATTCCAGTTTAAGCTCAAACTTTAGCATTACATGCAGACATAGAAAAACATTGAAAAAAATACACACACAGAAAAATAGAAATATAAAATAAAATGCAGCCATAAAAAAAGTAATGCAGGAAGTGGTAATATTTTGATGTATGCCAAAGCAAAACCCGTAACTTTGGCACAATTATTTCAAAGCACGTATTTCAGTGCGGACTAGAAATTCACGTGTATCAAACTTTAAAAAATTCAAAACCACACGTTGAAACATATTTCCGAGATTTATACACTCAATATTTCATTTGATAATTTTTTATTTAAAATTTTCATAAATTCAATTATTAGAATTCTTTCCCTTTATTCTATTATTAAATTAATAGCTCTAGTAAATAATAATTGAGGTTGAATGATACAATGAGGAAACGAAGAAGGGTATTTTCAAGATAATAAGATTTCTCTTCTCCCTCGAGGAAAAATTCGAAAGACACGGAAAACACGATAGTCTGACGTATCGATTGAATCAACTTATTACTGTGAATGGAAAAATTTCCACAAACGTAAAGAGCCAATTATAGCTATTAATTAAGGAGCAACCAGCTTCATTGACTTTGTGCTCTTTCACAATTCCAATTCTCAGAAAATATAAGAAATTATGCGCTATCTCGGTGAGTTTCCGACATATCTTAATACAATAATAACTCAATAATTCCCTCGAAAATTGCATTTTCGTTGACCACGAAATTCCCATTTATTACTCAATTCCATTACAAATTTCTATCAGCCCGTATTAGAAGTTCATTTCTAAACGATGTGTACAGAGTTAATGTACTTCCTTGTATCAAGTTTTTGGTCTGTTGAGCAGAAACGAAGTTTATAATGAACGAGAAGGGGCAGTAGTAATAAGTTGTATTTTGTAATTGGACAGTAGTAACTTTTGATGCATTATAATTTAAACAAAGTACTTAACTTTGTGGATACAATTCAAAGTTAATTACTTTGTACTTAATATCATCCAATTTTCGAATTATCAAATTATTAGAATTCCAAAAAATTAGTTAACTTTTTAATTCTCAAGATATTTTCGAAATAAATGATTTATTAAACTGCATGCAAGAATTAAATTCATAATGTTTTTACCTCATACGAAGCAATTGTATTCATTTTGAGGAAATTTGCTAACTCATAGTTATATAAATGTAGATAATGATATTTTAACGCATGAGTGTGTTATGTACACAGAATACGTAATGATAAGCCAATGATAACATTGATTTCAATTTAATAATATCTCAACAATGAAAACTTTATCATAAATTAATGAAAGCATATTTTCATGAAAATTTAATAAATCTATTTTGAATTAGCTTTGCTCGAAAATATCTTTGAAATTGAATGAAGAAAATAAAACTAAGAATTTCATCTAATAAAGTATCAAGAATTATTATAAAGAACATGATATTATAGCCACAACAGGTGCATTGTGTAGCCAAATATAAAGTGCACGTGTTGCCCCCAAAAACTCTAGTAATTCACTATTTTACAATTTTCATTAATTTCTCAAGGTAACAGCATAATTTTCCTCAATTTTAATTAACTGTAAATTATTAATCAAAAAAAAATAAGCATTCAATTTAATTTACTTGCTAATTCTCTCTCTTTTCCAAAACTTTTACAATTCTATTTACAAACTTTTTTAATGATTTTAATTTAATTCAATTGAATGGAGGGATTTCTGTGTTTTCCCAGTCACTGGACACCTGCTCCAAGTGAATTTCGTTGTAAGTTAAATTTTCAACGAGACTAAATCCTAAAGGGGAAAAGAGGGATATATAATTACTCTTGCGATCAAAACCAAGTCTAGACCGCACAATTTTATACACCTTTTTTTTTTTTTCTTAATTTACCACCGAAAAATCGTCACAGGATTTCACTCCTTTTTTAGAACATCATTCCATCCGTAGCTCTCTTAATTATTTTTTCGTCTCTGGTGGCGCGTCGGTTTTTACGTTTCACGAAGTGCTATTCATCCAACCAGATATTTCACACCCTCATCCTTTTTTCAGCAGCTTCAAAAAACCCTCCGCATGTGAAGGAATAAATGATCCCACATGAAATTTTCATTTGAAAGGGAAATTCTAAGGAATTGAAGTACGTAAATTTTATAGATTCTAAAATTAAATAAAGAAGCGAGTGAATTTCCTAATAAAACAAGAGTATAATGTAGATTTAACGTATGAGATGATACGACGTCAGTTATCCGTATGATGGGTATTGATAAACGTGTCTACCGCAAAATTGACAATACTGAATACATATACTGGGGATTAATCCACTTGGAAGAGCTAAATCGTTGGCGCATCCCAAATACTCGTGAATGGTCATTACAATCACGTGGAACACACGAGGAATAGACCAAAACCAGAGGCCCTTAGAAATGTCAGATACTATCAGCATGTATAATACTGTGGATCGTTGAATACATTGTAAAAGCCATATCAAAAGCATTCCTCCTGTCATAATACCAGCGTCAGATGCACGTGATTTACCAACAATTCATGAAAATTAATTCATCATTAATAAATTCATTAGAATGGGTAATTTCGGTGAATGTTTCATGCAAGGATGTCATGATTACAATGGCATTCTTGAGTTCCTGTTCCTCTTGTCGACATGTGATTAATCGAAACATTAATTTATTCATTAGAGAACTTAAATATTTGTCTTGCCTCATTTTTTTCTCCTCTCTCTCTCTCTCTCTCTAATGCACTAAATATTTTATTCCAATGTACATATACCAGATTGACCCCAATGAGTTCAATGGAATCATGGCGCCCCCTTCTCTTATGAAACAAATCGATTGACATTATTCCACTGTCAATATTTCATTAAACTTAGCATTGTACATGTGTCACGGTTGCAATTGATCAGGATCTATGACAGTCAGGTCATGAACTCTACTTGAATTACCATGACGAATGTATTTTCTCGTCTTAGTATTATTCATTGAGTATTTTCGATTCTTTTCCGATAATTACAACCAGAAATGGTGAATTAAAATTGATGACATGAATTTTCCATGGGGAATTTATTTGCGTAAATCACGTGAATATTTTTCTCACTTCTTTCAACATAAATTTCTCAATCTAACAAACTCCAGACAACTAACGGATGAGATTAATCGCAGTAGTCGAAGTTCGTTTTGTGTAACAAGTACATTTTCGGCATCGTGAATGTAATTAATGGAGCCGCAACTTCCGCCTGTTCTCATCTCCAACTGCCTCTGGTTTATACCCCAGACTCTCAGGAATATTAATGCATAAAAAAGGGGCAGAAATTTAAAAATTCTGGGGTAAATAAATTCAAGCTGTTCTATTTCATATGAAACGAAAGAAAGATAAACAAAATCTATTGAAGTGTAATAACGGATTGAATTGATTCCCCAAAATCGAATATCAACGATTTCAGTTTTTTAAAATCAAACGCGTGAATTTCCACTGCAATTAAATTCACTCGACTCCAATTGAAAAAATTGCTCAAAGCAAAATGTCACGCGAGTAAGCAATTGTATTTTATTTAACACAATTGAATTTTTATAAATTCTCAATTTTCTTCATTCATTATAATAACAATTGCTTGATAATTATCGACAATTAAATTGTTCTTTATATTTTTGTTATGTATCAGTAATCATTGAAATTCATGAACCTTGTAATATATAACCGGTAGTGTAAAGCACACAGACGAGTTTATGTACACGGTTTCGTTGGAGAAGCATCTGTCCCACGATTTATATATAGATATGTTACATGTACATTAAAATAACATATGTATAGGTGAAGCATGCTACAGGCTTTATGTGTGTGTACGGGGCCAACGGAAATTTCCACTCTCGCGTGGCTACACTTTGGTGAATTCACCATCAATATCAGTGACCTAACGAATGGCCCAAATATCCGTTGACATTTTCACTACTTATTTACTTATTCTTTCTATTTATTATTTATTTAACGTATATTCGAGCAGATAATTAATGCAGTATCATTAAACTCGTACGATCTCGTTAGAAACAAGTGAGAAAAATTCGGCCTTGAGGAAAATAATTGTTGTAGAGAGACATGCAAGGCTATATAGCATTTTACTGAACAATTTTTTAGAATTGATGGATTTTAATTCCAACTTTACTTTAATTTTCGAAAAATCCATGAACTCATTGTTGATATAATCAAACTGTTTACTCACCATTGTGATGAAACACTGCCTCAATGGCATTCAATGTAGAAAAACAAAACAAATGGATAATCAGCTTATCCTATCCACTAAAATCACTCTTTCAATATTATCTCCCAATAACTAGTGAATTACTTCAGAATAATTGACTTGGCCACTTATTATTTTCTTTGATATCCACTAATTTGTGCGATTTTACGAAGAAACAGAAATTATGATAAACTCGTAGAAAATATATTTATAATAATATATCACTGAAAATCCTTTGGCTTTCCATTAAATATAATTCAATTTAATTCGATTAAATGGTCCAGTCTCATATACCTAAAAGAAAACCTGGAAAATAATTGAAAAATTATTAGAATTTCCTCTTTAAATGATTGATATTATTATTTCTCTTGAAGTTTAAATTGTTACCTTTGTTCAATATATAAAAATGTATTTGGTAGATGTAAACATTCAATCACATTCCAATTTCAGTAATGGATCAATTGATATTGTCCATTAAAAAGCTTTGCTCAAGCTCTTAAAAATATAACAGTTACTTTCCAGGTTCTGTTGAGCGTCTTTTCAAGACTTTGTTGTCATTGAACTATCAACTGAGAAAAATTCATGATAATTCGAAATCTTGGATGAAATAAACGGCTTTAGATATTATATAAGACTTGTGGAAGTTAAAGTGTTTCTGGAGACTCACGTATTTATCGTTTTTTAAATTCAAGTCATGAATTTATTGTGACTTTTGAAAGTTTCATATTAGAAATCGCGATAAATGTTTCTGATAATTCACCATTAACTTACGTTTGTATTGTCCAATTAATTTAAATTTTATTTCTTAATTTTTCCCTTATGTTTATCATTTTGTTGTTGGTATTGCCAATAAACCTCCTCTGCTTCACCATATGACCTCCTGTCAATCCAACCTGGAAATTCCAATAATAGTAACGACTAAATATAAGCAAATAATTGATTCAAATTCATCAATGATATGGGGTGTTATAACGAGTTGGTAGTTGCGTTAAAGTTTAGGTCAATAGCTCTGGTCACCGTTGAAAATTAAGATACCATATTATGTGTCACTCTTCACTCTCGTGGGTGTCCCTGGTGCTTATTGGACTTAATTTACTTTTATCATCTCAAATGAATTGCGTGCTACAGTACGTGAGATTAATGCACGTGCCAGCAATCGTTAAAATTGAAATAATTGACTAACTGAAATTTATCCCTCGTCTCTTGCTCTTTTTGTCAAAGGATTTTTTTTCAAATATTAGATTTTTTTTTAAATAGAATACTCACACTCATCGGATACAAGCTGTTTAGTTGCGTCTGCCGCTCTAAAATTTCGTTGGCCAATTAGCCAACAATTACGGTAGCCATGCACAAATTAATTCTCAAGATCTATAATGAAAAAAAATAATAAAAAAACATTAAATTGTGAAATAACATTAGGAATTTTTTAATTCTCAGAGTTACTAGAGTCTAATTGATTGATTAAATGTTCACGTCAATTTCCATTAGTCTCGGGGTTTTTTTCAGTCTGAGATAAAGCACGTGGGTCATAAAAATAAAACTCTCATGGAACAATATACCAGCTTAGAATTTTCTGAACGTGGATACTCGGATTTATCATGTGCGTGAGGAAATATTGGAGATTTATGTCCACTAGTTTTTCCCATTTGGCACGAAAACAAAGATTAAATTCTCAAAAACAGCGAAAAAGTGCATTTTCATCATTTAATAATGATAATAAAAATGTTTGACGTAATTTAATGACGTCATCCATGAAAAATCATGGGTATTTGTTGGTATCGCCACACCCACGCGTTTATTCTCTCTCATCCAATTTTTCTCAGTTACATTAGTGTCTATTAATGAGATTACTAGACGAGTTTCGTCGAAATAAAAAACTGTGTCGAGCGAGAAAATGGGATTATTGATGATTCACGGTTTATTTTGGGAGCACGTGGGTGAAGAAGTGATCCGTTGATCGCTGCAATAATTCGAGTATTGGGCGGAAAAAATTTAAAAATAAATTGAAAGAATACGTATAATCATTAGGCATTTTGTGCACTTCATTCTATGAGCCTTTAAAATAACCACTAATTTACGGAAAGTTACTGGGCAGTGACGTACGGATGGAATACTACTCGATTAATTTGCGGAATCGATCGGTGCTTTCTCAGAACGTGAAACTCGTGAATGAGAGAGAGAAAGAGGCAAGTGTTATAGAAGTGTTGCGTAGCAATGCATTGAAGTGCAACGTTGCCAATTGCACCATTGCATGGAATGCCTGCCGGTAAAGTGCAAGAAATTACCGAATACAATTTATGCAGAAAAAATGAGGAAAATTCATTGATTGATCCCTCGGAGGGGTCATCGTCTCGGTGCGAGTGCCATTTAGCCCTGAACTCTTTTCGCAGTTAACTTAGGTGAAAATAAAGTAAATGATAGAATGAATGAACCTGTGGAAAATCGATACTTGCACGTACATAAAATGCTTGCAATCAGCTTTGAGACAGGTAAGTTGTAGTTGGAGTTCAGTTAACTTCTCTACTCTATCTATTTCAAAGCCAATGAAAAAGAAGAAGACATATGCATTACCATTTATCAGTTTCACAAGTACGAGTAACAGTTAGTAGGTGTTCCAGAGTCAAAGTTCTTAGACGAATCGACGTGAGACCATTGCTTCTTCGGAAAATACTGGAGCATAGATTGCATTGTATTTGTGTTACTGCCAGAAGTGTCTGAAGTTTTTTGTTTAATCCCGAGATATATTGAATGACTCACATTTCCTATCATTTATTTCCGTTTCATTGCGGGGAAAAAAGCTTATCGAATGACAGAATGATGAACGGAAATATTGGTTAAACGATTATACTCAAAGAATTTGAATGAAAGTACGTGAAACAGGGCACTCAGTAGATAAGGACGGCCCTGAGTCACTTACCTTGGCTCAAATTGCACAAACTGGGATTGTCGAACGTAATTAATGCGATAATTCCACCGAATGACCGGAGAAAATTGATAAGGAGAAATATTGAGAATATCCCAGTAAATAAGCGAGATAGGAATTAAAAGTTCTTCGTCACGTGGTAATTAGAAAAAAGTCATCGGTGACGCCTGCTACTTAAGAACAATTTAAAAAAACGTCTGGGAATTAATTATACACGCTATTCTCCGGCATTTCAATCACACGCCATTCATTTATACATGTTTATACGAAAGAATTGTGCAACTTAATTAAAATTAGGTCTGGTTCATCAACAAATCTACTGACGTCAAATCGGCACACTCCTCTCTCTTTTTTTTTGTTTCTCTCAGTATTGGAGTAGAACCTTCAATGTTTTTTTATCAGACACAAAAAAAAATCACAAGAGTGACGCACTGCAGACTTTCTGGCAACGGTCTCTGTTATCAGACATTTCGTGTGGGTATTGGTATGCGCGCGTGTTACAGTTTAACCCCAGGACAGTGACGTGGTGGATACACGGAAATTGTCCCCAACCGTTGCCGGGTAACTGTATAACAAAAAAAAAGGCAAAAAAATTGGAGATTGACGCAGTACTAGAAAAAACCATTTAATCCTAGTAAGCTGAAAATTAAACCGATTTCCCCCAATGTTTTATTCTTTTTTCCGAATCTCTTATCTGTATTTTTCCATGAAAAAGTTGATGAAAAAATACAGTTGCTGAGGAAGCAAAAAAAAGTGGGGCTTTGAATTTCATCGGAGTTATTTAGCTTTGAGTCCAAACAAAAAGGGGCAGAATGATTCTTTTCTGAAAATTCATAAACTTTCAAGAGAGACGCTAGTTATTTTACCAAAGAGTGCAAAGAATGTTCCAGAAATAAACTAAACACGTCACGCACAAGAAGAAGCGTCTCCATAAGGCTATTTTCGAAATTCCTAAAGAATCTCAAGTTTACACAGTTTTTTGAGGATACCTCTGGAAATAAATGAGATAGAGAAATTCTCATAGAGAGCTTTTCTGTAGCTTTCAGAATTATCTACAAAAAAGGTATCTACGTAAATTTCCCTATCTCGATTAGTTTCCGAGATATCTTTAAGGAACAAAATAGAATGAATTCTACTTCAGACTTTGAATTCTCCAAAACTTAATGAATATTCAAAAAAAAAAAGAAATATTTACCTCTGTCTGTAAATCAGTTGAAATATTGTTAACAAATATTACGTATTTGGCCAAATGAGAGGGTCCTGTGAGAAAAAAATGTGGAAAATTGCCGGAAGGGAATAGGAAGAGGGTAGAATTCAAGGAAATCAGTGAGTTTTTCCTTCTATCTTCTCGTGCCTAACCTCACCACGATGTCAACGTAACCTAGATCTCTTTTTCCTCTTTGTTTTCGAAATTTTCCTCTTTGTTTACTCCTCCTGCCTCACGCTGTAGCAGTTAGAAAATAGGGACTTTTTTTCCCACTTTGTCTCCTCTTTTTTCTCTTATTTATCTCTACAAAAAAAACTTCACTCTCCTCCTGTTTTTTGTGCGGGAGAAAAAGAAATACAAGTGGCGTTCGATGTCTCACGGACAGAAGGCCGATTTACACTGGTCCCCTTAACCAACTGGAGGCTCTATGTATACCGCTTTGCAGAAAGGCATTACTGTTGGAGGCGAAAGAGAGAAGGAAATAGAGACACACGATTATTTAACGTGTATTGGTGTGTCTTGTGTATGTACATTGAACCGAAGCATTTCAGTGTCCAGGCACGCGAGTCAAAATGCCTTTCACTTGGTGTTGGTTGAGTACATGTGTCTCTGTACACAACGTCCAGGAAAAAAGGGAGGATTTAACCCTCATTTTCCCCATTTTCCTATCGCCCTTAGTTTTCGAGAAATCGTAAAAAACCTAGTGATTCAATAGAATTCATCTCATCATTATCTTGTCTGATCGTAGGCTGTCATTCTGTCTTTGAAGATACAACTGAAATCAATGGGAATTATTTTCAAGATTTTTGGCATACGTTTTGGCAACATGGATAGGCACACACAGACTCAATTCTCTATCTATATTAAGCAAATGCCTCAAGGTTGTAGGTCGTTATATAGTGATTGTGTACATTGGCACATGACTATCAGTGTCCCCTTTGTTGACCAGGAAAACTAATTATTGTGTGGCTCAATAGGTTTCTTCATTCTCCCATTTAAAATACCTTTTTTGAAAATACCTTGGAAAATAAGGGAGATAGAGGAATTTTCATAGAGACCTTTTTTGTAGCTCTTGAAATTCTCTAGAGAAAAGTATTCGACAAAAATTTCTCTATCTCCTTTAGTTTCCGAGATATTGAAAGAAAACAATATTGATGATTTTGTGGATATTTATCTTGATCCAGCACCAGAAATTCCATACGGAAAAACGGATTTTCTCCAACAGATTTGCGAATATTTCATCATGAAAATAACGTGATGAAGGTGCAATGGGGGTGGAAAAAGGGGGAGGCTGTTGGTTTGAGTGAGAGAGTAAGCATAACCGCCCGTGGGAATAAAATATGTAGGCGCCCCTGAGTCAGTTTCAATTTCCGATGGTTGTAATACTACGGCTTTTCCCCAGTGGTCCACCCCTCCACTCATACACACGTGAATATACCTATTCACGTCACAACGTTTCATTTATCTTGCTTTCGGTACTTTGTGAATTATTTTGCAGCGATAATTTCTCGTTTCAACCTATTTTTCCCAGATTTTTCAAGCTCTAGAATTTTTTACGGACTCAGATGTCAATGGAAAATTCTGAAAAAATTACACAATCCACTTGTGATGTCAGAGCATATTCTCAATTTTTTTCAGAATTTTCCGATAATTTCTTCACCCAAAAATTAATTTTCTAAATATTTTCAAGTCATTAAGAAAGGAATTTCTTGAATTTACATTCGTCATCGTTTGAAACCGAGAAAAATACGTATAAGTGAGTGCATTAATTACTGCGGATCATTAACCGCGAGTGAAGAAACTTCTTAAACGTCCTTTTTCCTCCGTTTTCGAGATATTCTCAAAAAAATAAGTACTGAATTATTATCCTTTAACTAAAAATAAAGCCACAAGAGCCCTTACCTCAGTATTTCTTTTGCCCATGATTTTTATTTTAAAGGTGATAGCCCGAAGGCCCAGCCAATTGGTGAAGCTGGAATAAAAGCAGTGTAGTTACTTGGCAAACCCTCGAGAGGAGCTAACAAGCACAAAAAGGGCAAATCTGTGAAAAGAAAATATAGTTGAACAACAGCAGAGACTGAGATAAAGTTGACACGCTGTTAAGCCTAACAAGGTGGATGCTCCAGACATTTTAATTGGAGAATTAAATAGATTACTAAACGAACTCGTTTACTCCAAAAAAAGGAGCAAGTGAAATAAAGTAATAAGGTGGAGGGGAAAAAAGCCCCTGAAAGACTTAGCAGAGACATGGAATTTCAAGATGAAACAACGTGGCGAAGAGAGAAGAGACGTGCTCTCAGGGATTACTCAGGTTGAAATAAAGGTAACGAGTACGAGGAGTGAAAAAGGTGGAAAGTGTATTCATTACGGAGTGAGGACAATTGGAGATGATTTTCCCTCTTATTTAATTTGGAAGTGGTGAGCACTGGACAATTTATATCAAACTACTTGAGGATTCAGTTCGATATTCAGGATTAAAGAATTCAGGAGATTGTGCTGGAGAACAGGATTTTTTCTGCTGATAAAAATCCGGACAATTCAAGTAGATTGAACGACTTTTGCAAATTTCTTTACCATCCAGAAAAAAACACGTAAATAGGAGAATATGAATGAAAGCGGGAAGACTCTTTTCTACCTCAAGAGAATGAAGGAGAGGGAGAATGAAAAATCTTGGCAACGAAGCAAGTCGTATGACTACTAAAATTGAGAAAGGTTGAAAGTTTTTAACCCTCAGACGTTAAAAGCGTAGTGTAGTGTACACTCGTTTCTGGGAGCGAGGCAATAACTCGTTAACACGGTAAAATAAGAAAACCAAATTCACATGGGAACGTTAGTAGACAGGACATTAATTGTGGCTTGGCTTTTAATTTTCATTATTTTTTTATTTTTTCATTCAAGTACTTTACTTTGGAATTTTCCTTTTTTTCGGTCCTTCTGGAGTGAATGGGGAAAACGAGAAATTTAGAATTAATGAGCTATTGTTTTTGGGCAGTCGTAAATATATTTCTTTTCATGGAATTATGATAATGTTTTAAGTTTAATTTTTTCTACACTCTAATATTAATCAAAATAATACCTTCTTTATTTATTGCGTTTTCTTCTTCACTAGAGAATCAGGGGAATTGAATCACTGGGGAGTAAAAAGTAGAATTACATGGTGCTCACTCTATTTTACGTCTGCGTGTGTGTAGGTTTTACCCAAGGGACAATAAAGGGAATTTATGTGAAAAACAATATATCAACTCACTTGTGTTATGATTGATCGAGAATGTAAGAATGGAGAATTCCCAATGAGACCATACAAATTATAGTTTTACTCAGAGTTCATTAACTATGTTCACCTCAGTGCAAATGCATTTAATTTTGAACGGAAAAATGGAAATTCTGGGGGAAGGAGTTGAGATGGAATTTTTTTAATGATTCCATTGGAAAGCTGAGGAAATTTTAGGCGGAAAACATGTATCGAAATTAATTTTTTCGAGTTTTTTGAAAATTCGATTTTTTTCACCCAGATCTGAAGGGGTTTACCTTGGAAAAATTTGAAAAAATCACATTTTCGAGGATATCTCGGGTTCTATTGGTCGTAGCGCATTGAGGTCGTGCTTAAATTAAAGGTCTCGTCATCCCCCATATTTCCCCCAAAAATTATCGATTTTTATCAAAAATTAAAAAAGTTACGAGCCATTTTATGAAAAACAGTTTTTGGCCTATAACTTTTCTAATTTTCGATAAAAATCGATCATTTTTGGGGAGAATGTGGGGGCTGACGAGACCTTCAATTTGAGCACGACCCCAGTACGCTACGACCAATAGAACCGGAGATATTGTCAAAAATGTGATTTTTTCAAATTTTGGCAAGGTAAACCCCTTCAAATCTGGGTGAAAAAAATCGAATTTTCTAAAAAATCGAAAAAATTAATTTCGACACATGTTTTCCGCCTGAAATTTCCTCAGCTTTTCAATGGGATCATCAGAAAAATTCTAACTCCAATATTTCCCCCATTTTTTCTATTTAAACACATTTTTCTCAAGCGAAAAACTTGAAATTAAGCATTTATTGCACGTAACTGTATCTGTACCGGTTCAGAAATACCGCAATTACTTCCAAACAGTTTACTACAGCCAAGTAACATTCTCCCAGTATTTCAGGATTACACACTTGTATTTACGTGACAAAGTTGAATGAAATCGATTTAAAGGATGTTTCACTACTAAATTCCATTCAGAGTTTCCAAACATTTTTACAGCCCTGAAATTGCTTGGATTTCTCGTCACTCAGGCAGAGTAATTCCAAGGAAGTCAATTGTTGAATCATCCCCCTTTAAAAATGATCTTTCCCTTGAATAAAGAAATTTTAAAGCTCCCATTCTTTTCACCCAGAATTAATGCTTCATTCTACGCGATAAATATGAAATTTTAATTAAAAACTTGCCGAAAGAATTTCATAATCCCCCATAAACCCCCGTAAACTCTATTAACTCAAAAATCCCCGGTTAACCTTGAGCCTGGAAAATTTAATCGTTAATCATTGATATTCCCAAAGTCGTGACTTTGAAGAACACCTCAAATTTCCCAAAGTTCATAATTTAGAAGATCAAAGGGAGAGCTTTGGAAATTTTGAAATATCCTCAACTCACTGTTGGGTAAATATATAATTGTTTGAGTAAATAGTCAGGTGTATATACCCAAGTGAAATTCCTGCGCTCAGTCAAGACTTAAAGAGCATTACCACTGAGTCTGTTAGTGACAGGTGTAGGAAGACACAAGTGGAAGGAGAATTCTATTTAATAATCCACCGAATTCATTAGTTTTCGAGATATAAAAAAAAACGTAGTCACAGGCCTTTTCACCTCTGATTTGATAATCCCACAGAATTTAAAGTAAAATGTTTAATACTGGCCGAGATAAACCACGAGAAAAGTGAGATACATGAGAGGGAGAGAGATGCTCTTGGAGAGGGGAAAAGAGGCGAAAGGGTATGCGTTCTCAGTTTCCACGTGGAAACTAAACTCGAGTTATTACGCGGATGGGATTAGGTGGTTTCCGTGGCTGTGAGTTTCACAGAGCTTTTGGACGGCAAAACTGCATTGGCTTTAGCATCTCTCGACTCGTGCTTATTCGCTCTTGCTAAAACCATCACTACCATTACCAACCGAAAATTCCGGAGAATTCTACCATTTATATGTACACATTGTAAGCTACATGAAAATTCTATATAATATCAGCTGCGTTAATTAAGGAATTAGTTAACCACAGTTGAAATAATCCAGTGACAATTGTTTATCATAATACACTAATTGCAGAAAAAAAATGGAGCAATTCCTCAAATTTTTGGAAATTAGTTTTAATTAAATGGAAATTATTACTCCAATTAATTCAACTCATTCAATTAATTAATATTCCATACACGAAATTCATTTCGTTTATTTATTCGTTATTAATTGATGAGTAAAAGTAAATTGATCATTTTTTTTTTTAATCCAAGTAAATTTCCGGATTTTAATCCCTCAATTTGAATAATTTATTACATAAATTATTTTAATAACAAAAATCACCAGAAAATTTGAATTAAAAAATTATAATAGCTGATGTAATCTGTAAAATAATGAAATAATTATAAAATTCAGGCGTTGGAATCACGTGAAATACTGAAACTTTAAAATAACAGTAATGAAGACTAATGGTGGGATTATTTTAGCCACACGCACTCTAACGAAATATGATGTTCATGTGCTTGTAATTTTTACAGGCAAACATTGAGCCTCCTTTAACTTTTACACGCCATTATTAAGTCCACCAGAATAATAATGAATTTTCATAATTAAAAGGATAGATTTGCCATCAAATTAGTGAATAAAATCCCTTATTTGCTTAAACACTGTAAAATGCAATTTCCTACATTTTCATTGACGTTTGCCAACTTGACTTGGTCTCGTCTACTTTATTTAGAAGCGATCTCTCGTTATTTTTCTTCTTTTACTCCAAATACATTCACAAATGTGCTTCAACTAGATGAAATCCTGGAAACATCATTCAGACCGGATAAAAAGGATAATAAAACAAAAAGAAAAGGGGAAAACAAAAAAAACGTATAAATGAAACGAACAGAATGAAAGGAAAGAAAAAAAGGAGAAGAACTTACGAACGGATTAAGCTATTGGATTTCGTTTAGCGCAGATTTTCTCGCCCTGCAAATCCGTTCATTTGAAGCTGTCTAAGGATCCAACGAACTTAAAAAAAAAAAATAAAGTAAGGAGAATGAAAAAACATCGGCCAGAGTACTCGACTTGAATGGCCTTTTTTACACGCTACTTCTTGCATAATCCTGCAATTCCTTTATCTTCAATTTCTGATCCTAGTTAAATTTAATTACAATCCATTTTCAGTTGAATTCATAATTTACATTTTTTTATGATAGAATCAATTGTAAATAGTTTGGCGTCTTGAATTGTTCGTGCAATTTAATAGCCGAGTAAATTCTTCTCATTCCCTTTATAACAAATGGCATGAAACTTTTTTTAAACTGCAACGCGTGAAACGAGCCCTAGAACCAGAGAAAATTGAACTTTGGAAGACACACGGTGCTATTCCCTACACCACCAATAATAAAAGTTTATCTTCCCTGTGGACTCTGGCAGTAGATGGCCCGATCATTTGACCCACAGGGGACAGCCAAGTGGAACAACTGAGTGTCTTCAAGATGCTACAATTGTTCCATATAAATCACAGGACACATTCTCTTTTCCTCCCTTTCTTTATCTCATAATTTAACAAAAATTCTAAACTAATGATTGATGATTCTTCCGTGTTTTGTTTCTGACAGTCTTCGTAGATCATGTTGTCACGTGCATTACTCTTGAAACTTTTTTTTCTAAAAATAGTCCCACCACTTGGTTTCATTTTTTAAGAATATAAATGAAAAAATTCACAATTACTCTTTATTTTTTCATACGAATAAAAATACGGTATTCTGTTTTTCCATCCGCAACGAATTGCTGCAATTGAATATATATCGAGGAATAAATTGAATTTAGAAAGGCTCGATCCTCCGGATGCAGTGAGATATACGTTTTTGGAACAAAGAGCAGAAAGGGATGCTGCAATGGGAAAATAAATAAAGAAAGCACAAAGTTGTAACTTGAAACAAAACAATTGTATTATTTCTTCTGATAATAAGGATAATACAATGGCGGTCAAATATATATATTCATTTCCTACAATAATGTGTAGCCCTTTCTTTATTCTTGCTAATGTTGCCTGATATTCCAAGCTTTTTACCACTCCAGTGGTTTTTGAGCTTCCTCTCTCAAAACTTTTATCCAAAAAAACAGGGAAAATTTTCATTTATAATTTAACACGCGCATAGAACAGCGTAACATCATCATAAACTCAAGCATCACGTGTATTTATTTATGAATAAAGTAGAGTCTGGGTACTCATTTAATGTACCAATTTAAATTCTATGTTTCAATATGATTTATTGCATTGTGTATCACCAAAAACAGGGGAAAACATATATTTTCCCGCTTTTCTTTTTTTCATTTCTCTCAACACTGGAGAGTTCATATGTCGAGGGTAATCAATAGCTACATCACACTTTTTTGTACATAAATTATAATTAAATTGTGTCCATTAAAAAATATAATTTGCAAGAATACTCCGAAATATACATTCATTCTCACTCGTCATTAAAATAAATCTTTCAGAAATTTTTAATAGTCTATTCACAATGAAATATAATTAATTGGATTCATTCGAATTTATGAGTTTCTTTAATTTCCATTAACTAGGTATTTTCTTCTAGTTTAAAATGTATCCATGTGAATTGTATCAGCATTCTGTTGGCAATTGAGATTTATTCTTCTTCGTGAGTTTAATTGCCAGTCTGACAAATCATCTTCATTTGCCTCGGAAAAATTAACGAGTACCTGTAATTATTCATTAATAATTTTTTATATCTTTAACATTTAAAGATATTTTATGAAGGAGTAAACTTTTACTATTGGAATAATTTCCCAATTTTCATAAAAACTTCATTTTATTAATTCCACAGAAAGTTATGAATCTGTTGAGAAGAATCTGAATGAAACCTCTCGCCTGTCCATTTCCAGCTTCTTGTTTCACTCAGTTTTCAATGTTGTGTTTTAAACTGACGTTTTTCCATTTTCTTTCATTTCTACAGAAGTGAAAGAAGATGAAAACTGTCGAAAACTATTTACTAACTGTGACAAGAGCACTCATCGTTAATGAAAAAGAAAGATAGCCATGAAGATGCACTATTTTTCGCATTATTTTAATAAATAAACTCATAACGATAAAGTCAGTGAAAGTTGCAGAATTTCTTGCACACCTGTGCTTTATTTTTTTTTTTAAAGAAGAAACATTATAACTACCACATTTTCTTCCTTCAAGTATCTTAAAAAACCATGTTATTGAGGCCATTTACGTGAAAAGCATGGGATATCTAACTGTTACAAGCTTTTGGATAGTTTTTAGTAGTTGAATAGCAATAAAAACTCCGCGAAAAGTAGAGAAAACGAAATTCACGTTAATGACAGCAAAATAGGGGGAAAAAAGTTTTCTATTTATAGGTAAAAACCGACGATTTCAACGAAGCTTGAGATGGTCCATTTAGATTGAATAGCAACAGCTCTTTACATGAATTTTCTCCGAAAAATACTAGCATGAAAATTCATTGATAATTGTGCTAATGTAAATGAATGCTCTAATTATCGGAGAAAATATTTTCCCTAATTAGGCATTCTTTTACAAAAAAAAATAGCTGCTGAGTAGAATTAATTATCTCCATGAATTCCATATAAATCTCTTCATTTTTCTTCATCGAATTTCCACATCTCCAATTATTAATAATTACGACTCCCTCATTTTCCGGCGAGAAAAAGGGGGGAAAAAAGTGGGAAGTATGCTATTACAGCGACAGATGATACAGGGACGTGTGAGAGTGTGAAAAAAAACGAAGAACGAGCGAACAAAGAAAATCTCTTTATCCCTTTTACGTAGGAGAGTGGTTAGAAAGATGAGGCGTGAAAAAAATGTGGCTATAGACATTAGTCTGGTCTATTAGCGATGTAGGATACTAGACGTCGTATATATGAAGGTTCTCGACATTGTTTCAGATATGGAGATACTCCATTTCGTTGAGGATACAAGGAAGACACAGAATGGTGGCTATTAGTATTACTTAAAGGAGCTTTAGGGAGGGGAAAAGTATATTTCGTCATTAATAATGAGGAGAACTGGTTATTTTTACTGAAATCTTTGATAAAAAGCCCTCTTACCTGATCCAATGAGCTTTGCGTCAATGTGTAATCAGTAGCTTTGAGCTCCTCCGCAAGGCACTTTAATTTTCCAAAAATTTCACTCAACAATACATCAGGATTTTGTGGTATGAGTAACCTAAGTGCTGTAGCCTGTCTCGAGAATATTTGAGCAATGGGAAAGTGGCGATATATCACTTCCTTCAATTCATTTCCACCAATGGATTGTGAGGATCTTAAAAATGCAACGTATCCCTCACCGTACCTGTAATGATGAAGAATTTTACCATAAAATCAGGTGATTGGATTCAGTGATATAAATCATGAATGACGTTTTCACATAAATATTTCATCGTAAATTCGATTTTGCAGGATATACGCGTATCTTTTACGGACACTGGTAGATTGTAGTGAAAAATATAAAAATGCGGAAAATAGAGTGAGTGGAGAATTGGAGACGGGGGTAAAGCGAGTTTAAATATTTATGACATCGTACGTTATTCCGTTAGTGAGTCTGCGCGAGTATGCATTAAGTACCTAATACGCTTGAAGAGACACGCTCTGTACAGGATAAAATGAAGAAAACCAGGGTGATATTATATCTAAGCCACGTAATGTATCTCAATTAGTACAAAATAAGTGACAAAGTGGTATTTTGTGTAGTTGAGGCTTATAGAGACTTTCACGTGCCAATGCCCTTCAATCTGGAGCTTTTATGATAGAAAAAGCAAAGGGAGAATGAAAAAAAAACCATTGAAAACTACTATTTACTTTTTACTATTGTGATTCTCTCTAGTTTAATGCTTTAAAATTTATTGTCGATTTTTTTTAATGTACTGCGAGTAGTTTTGGAATTTAACAGTCTCACACAATTTTGGCAAACCCTATTTTCCCACTGCTACCAGTAAAAGCCAGCGTAATGGTGCACAAAGGGTTTAACCATTTAAAGTGGATCGATATACACACAGTTCTAGGGAGAAACTTGAAATTCTACAACATTCGACCCCCTCTCTTATGGCCCCTTTTTCACGCTTTGTTAATTACTGCATCAACACCATCAGACTAATAACTGAAATTTTCATAGCTGCTTCATTTTATCCGCAATTTTCCCTCTCCTATTACCACAGAATATTGAGAATCTCGAATAACTGATTAATCATTTTTAGATAGGGAAAAAAAAATCAGAATGAAACAAATTATATTGTTAAAATATACGGGCGAATGTGGGAAAATGCATTAATCTACCAAACCTCCCCTTATGCATTTTAATTGGCTTTTTGGAGGTGAATTTTCGTGAAAAGCAGAGAGCTTTAAATTTACATGAGTCCTGCGGTCATGTCTATTTATATACAAAACAGTATAGCACCTGAATAACAAATTAATTTAAAAAAAGGCAAATCAAGGATTTAGATGAAATTGCTCTATTTTCGGCTTTCAAAAACATAAAAAATCAAAGGAAATACTTGTGTTTCAAGTGCTGCGGACTTCCGATGCACCTCAGTCCAGCTTTCGCAAGGATGCCCACTCTGTTACACAGCTTCTCGCATTCGGCAACACTATGAGAAGTCATAATAACACAAGCTTCCCCCTTTACCACGTGTCTGATTGCCACTGCCACAAGTTCCTTGGATGCTGGATCCATTCCACTAGTGGGTTCATCCATAAGAACAACCGAAACTGGACTCATCATGCTGACAGCAGCACACAGTTTCCTCTTATTACCTCCGCTCAGACTCGACACTCTCTGATGCGCGTATTTGAGCAAATCGAATCTCTTCAGCATGGACTCAACGAGAATTGGTAGATTCCTTAATCCGCAAATTTCCCCATGAATCGTCAGGGATTGATGTGGCGTCAGAAACCCATCAAGTGCATCAGTCTGCGGACAATACCCCATTTCCCCTGTGCAGAGAGGCTGTGCCTTTAATTGCCGATCTTTCAGAATTATTTTCCCAGATGTGGGAGTTAATTCAGTCGTCAGCATCTTGAAGGTCGTGCTCTTGCCTGCTCCATTAATCCCAAGCAAGCCAAAGCACGTGCCTGATTTTACGCCGATACTCAAGTTCTTGACAGCCACATTCTTGCCGTAAACACTCTTGTACTCTTTCCTCAAATTTATCGTCTTTAGTAAATCATCGGAACTGTTGTTC
The DNA here is from genome assembly GCA_963565655.1 of Aleiodes testaceus. Lineage (NCBI taxonomy): Eukaryota > Metazoa > Arthropoda > Insecta > Hymenoptera > Braconidae > Aleiodes > Aleiodes testaceus. Next base: position 261,772 of record OY751414.1, read on the forward strand.
TTTACTCTCCATCTTTCTGCTATAACGTCGTCGTCCTCTTCTGCTATTTTTTCAGCACTTCTTTTTGCTGAGTTAAAAAGGGGAAAAAAGCGGCACTCTAGTGCTATGTTAATTAGGTAGAATATCACACCGACAATGAATAAATAAACGTAATGCTGGCCTATCAGAGACCAGCCCAGGGGCGATTTGTATGTGTCCATGTTGAATCTCTCCAGTAATTCAGCTGTTATGTCGTTCGTTGACATCTGGACTAGGGCATCGCCCAGGGCATATTGAGGGAGAAAGAGCATCAAATTGTGGAGAATTTCTCGGGTTTCTTTTGAGGCGTCGCTTTTTCCTACTATGTCGATTACGAGAATTGTAGCCAGGCAAATCACTCCGACGAAAGTGTTTAGGCAGAAGAGAACCATGTTTGAGAGGGTTGCATCGTCGAAAGTCTTTTCCATTAAATGAGTAAAGGGAATTGATGCCCAACTGGAAAAAAAATCATTCTCCTGGGATTTAATACGAAAAAATGGTTGTTAGAGGATTAATTGTTTGTTATTGTTAATAAAAGTTTTAATAAACTCGATGTAAAAAAATACAATGGAAACCGGAGCACTGGGAAATCATATTGAGTTTCAAAAAAAATTTACACCTTCATAAATGTTACTTCTGGGATTTTCCATTGATTGGCGATCATAAAAGGGAAAAAAATAATACACGAGAACATTGGATACTAATTGGTACATAAAGTTGATTCTAAAAGTACCATAAATTGTGTACAGCATGAGTGAATGAGTGGCCAAAAAAACTGTTATGGAAATTAAAAATATTATTCAACAGCGATAATCATAAAATTACATGGCTCGATGGAATTTTAATTATTCACAGTAAAATTTATGGATAAATTCAGTTTTTATCGTATGTTAATTATTGAGTTTCATAGGGTTAATAATTACTTTTTCCGGGATATTCACATGCACAGGGGAATTTTTTAATTAAGAGGTAATAGGGGATGATTTAATTATTTTTTAAATAATTTTTTGTAATTTTGTTTCTAATAATTCGTCACTTACGCAAAAAGAACGAGAAGAATACAGATGCCTGGTAAATTATCTCTGGCAACATAAGCTGGTAGTCCAAATATTTCGAAAACAATAACAGCCAGTGCAATTGACCAAATAAAGACGATAAAATCCCATAAAAATGCAGTCGTCCAATAAGTAATTGGATGAACACCAGCGAGGTATAAAATTCGTTTTTCCTCTGACAATCTTTCTCTCACGAGTTCCCTCGTGCCTTGAGCAGCAACCAGACTGAATGCAATCAACAGCACCAATGCAACTCCAACGTCTGCCACGTGCTGAAGCCTGAAAATGAGGGATTTTAATGATTTTAATAGGAGAATTTGAGATATTCTATGACTATCACAATCCCCCAATTTAAACGAAGAAATCAATGAAAATTTGAGTAATTCGAGTATTTTAAGCTCGGAAAATCCTTTTGATCATTCACCCAATGAATTAATTTATACTACTCCATTCGTCTCTTCATATTTCATTCTATTTTCTTTTCCTCGAGTCGTTCAACCTCACTGTCTCTCTCTCATCCTTTACCCCTCTCCATTCCCACGAGAAAAACCGAACAGACTCAACTTGGAAAAGCAATTACAAAGTCCCATGAACCCTGGCAAGTCCGAAGGCAAACAGAAGTTTAACGAGTCGTGGACGAGAAACGCGAGTGTCTACCCCTTGAGACCTTACCATACTGTATTATCAAAGAGAAAGGGAAAACGTTATAATTTTTTAGAGTGAAAGAGACTCCAGTGAGTCGTTAACATTTTTCAATTATCCTAAAATAATTCTGTCCCATGGATTTTCCTTCTGATTGGGCCTCTTCTCTTCGGATTCATTTTTTTCCCCAATTCGAATTTAATCACTGATGCAAATAACTAGAACTCTTTTTCTCATTCACTTTAATTAAATAAAATATCAGCTTGTTAATTGAAAACTGAGATTATTCGAAACACTCGGCTTTTAGTACAAAATTAAACTCATTATTATAACGTCATATTATTATATGCAAAACAAGCTCAAATATTAAATCTCAATGTTAACATTTGCGTATTGTCTCATGGGATTTTGTTTATGCATGTGCATGTTACAATTTGTCTTTCGTTTATGCAAAGAGACACTATATTATTCCCAATTGTATGCTCTTTTATGGTGTTTTTGGAATTTGGTAGAAAAATCGAGAAACTTCAAAGTATTTTTCCACATTTTCATGAATTAAAATAGAAATTTAACTTCAATTCTCAGGACATTCTACGCAACACATTTCCCAAGAAAATCTTTTCCCTGAGAAAACTTTGGAATTAAGAAAGAAAAGAGAAAGAGGAAAATGTAACAAGACTTCAGAAGTCACTTCAGTCGTTACACAGCAATTACTCTACATACCCTTTACTTCAAAATTTCGATTCACTTTCTTCCTTTATTTTTTTTTTAACTTGAAAACTTTTTAAAATACATTGCGCATGATGTATCTCTTTGCATAATAGTACTAAAGCTCTTTATGTAAGTTCACTGAATTTGTTCAAGCGAATAGGGTGAAGAAAAAAGGATTTAAAAAACGATGAAAACCACTGAATTGTCAATAATTCAAGAGGAGGTTACACGGAATAGAGGATTACGAAGAGGATTATATTAATGTATTGGTTACCTCGAAGAAAAAAGGAAGGAAAAAATGATCGATTTTCCGGTGCTTTTATTCCAGATGAAATCCGCTTTTCTTCTTAATTTTTTTCGCAAAAAAACATTACCTCCATACTTCAATTTATGAAAGAACTTTTGCAAATGTCGCATTGACGAGAATTCTTTGAATTTCAAGACTTTACGGAGTGTGCTAATTAATTACCGAGATAAATTACGAAAAAAGAATCAATTTCTATCCTTTAATACATTTTTTTAGAAACAACCCAATGAATTACTATAATCTTCGTAATCCTGAGCTTAACGTTAACCTTCCCTTGACTTAATAGCCACTTTCTCCTTTATTAATGGGATTTCTAAAGAATCCTCCCAGATTTTTCAATATTTAAACGAATGCTGAATATTACTCCACTTCTTTATCCAATTAAATTTACTCACAGACTCGTACGGTTCAGCTGATCACTGGATAGTTTGAGTGGATGATTGAAAGTTGTTATGTGGCCAGGTACACCGTTCGCCTGTAAAATAGCCTCGTTCAGTGAATTCAAATAGGCTGGTAATGAATGATGTCCTTTGTTGTTGTACCAAACGATGAATAAAGGATCCTCTCTCCAGTGGGATAATGACCATCCACCATACCTAAAAATACACAAATTCACGTGTCCATTACATTTCGCGTTTATTCTAGTGTATAAAAATGTTTTTTTCCATTTTTTTTCTTCGATAAATTAAATTTAATCTTTCATGGAAAAAAATCCGGAATATTACATTGTAATAGTAAAAATATTTTCATGATTAAACAAAGAAATATTAGTTTTTAATTTATTTTTCAGCTCAGTGGACTCACTGAGTTCATTCACGAGTACATGAAAATAGAATTTTATTAAAAAATAATTAAAAACAAAATAGGGATGTATGCAGAACGTGTTAATTGAAATAGAAATAATATTAATTCCAATTTCTCTTCAGTAAATTCTTTTATATGTCAACAATATGAGAGACTTTTTTATTTATTTATGCATTCGTTCTCTAGATAATTGGGATGCATCGGAGATTAAAAAAAAAATGGAAATAAATCCTCACCTCTTCTCAATGTATTCATTAAACGTCGACACAATCCAATCAAGAGTCGGTCTTCCAGGAAGTGTCTGAAACAATCCCTCAACGGCCTTCGATCCCCCATCGCAAACTTGTTGTCCCTCCCTGCAATCGCAACTGCCCGTATCATTCGGTTGTATCTGCCAGGCGCCTGCATAATCTCCCCCAAACTCCCCATAAATTTTCGCCGAGACTCGTTGCAGCATCAAATCACTAACATTATCAATACTGTAGAAATAAGTAACATGTTTATCATAGAGTTTTGGGTTGAGGTTCAGCGGTGGTTCATCAGTGGACGGTGGTCGAATGAGTGAGAATCCCATAGCAACCGCGACAAAAATCGTTGGTAGAATTAAAGCAGCAAGAGGTGATCTCCAATCCCTAGCGAAATGCCACATGCGCTTCTTCAAAATCGCCTTCGCCTGTTTAATAGCACTTGGTCTCCCCCTGAATTCATTAATCTCAACATCCTCAATATGATTAATATAATCTGCATGAGTGACACTCGAGGTCACGGATCCATGACTCCGATCGGCGGTGGCGCATAACTTGAGGAAGACTCGCTCGAGTGTATCACAGTCCATAGAAATCCGGGAAAACTCTAAATCTTTTTTATTGTCTTCTAGAATTCTAATCGCGAGAGCAATGTCATTAGCTGCCCCATTTTTTCCCAAGTAGGGGAGGTTGATGATGACTTCTGGGGATGAGGCGTCAATTCTAGCATTAGGCACGACACTTGCAAGTAATTGCTGAAGCTTTTCCCTTCTTTTAGGCTCTTTCTGATGATTATTTGAGTGATCCTGAAGAGGATACGCTAGGTTTACCCAGTAGCCCTGGCCGTATGTTGTCTTTAATGAAAGCGGCGAACCGGTGCAAAGGATCTTGCCCTTGTGCATGATGACGACAGTGTCACTCAGCATATCTGCTTCGTCTAGATGATGCGTTGATAAGAGGACTGTGCGGTTGTATCTGTGTTGGTCTATCAAGTGCCAGATTCTGCGCCTGGCTGCTGGATCAACTCCAGCACCAGGCTCATCAAGAATCACGAGTTTTGGAGAACCTAGGAAAGCCAGAGCCACACAGAGACGTCGCTTTGTGCCTCCAGAAAGGCGCGAGACTGGCTCGTGCTCCTGTTTCCCTAGTTCTAAAGAAGATAGCATGGAGTTTACGTTTTTCAGCATTTCTTCTTTGTTTAATGGTTTTTTTAACTTTGCGTAGAAGATCATGTGCTCTCGAGGCGTTAAAGTGTCTATTAGGACGTTGTCCTGGGGACAGACACCTATGTCCGGCTTCTCTCCTTCTTCTCCATCTAAATATATCTCGCCACACGTAGGGGGTATCATTCCCGTCAACATTTTTCTGGAAATTAAGCAAAGAGGGGAATATTTAGCAACTTTATTCATCCATTGGTGCACTCGCGTTCTTTACTTTGGACAGAGGAATAAAACTCACATGATTGTTGTTTTGCCAGCGCCATTGCGACCTAGGAGACTAGTTACCTCGCCCTTGCATAATTTTAAGGTAAAATCGTCTACTGCAATGCATTCGCCTTGTTCTGTCTGAAAGACTTTTCTGACTGCTTCAAATCTCACTCCAACTTGCTTCTCACTTACCGTCATGTTGCTAGTATCGCTGTCTTCATCTGTGCGAGGGAATTCATTAATAAAACTGAGGAAAAACTGGGAATTCAGATGAGACGAACAATTACGTGTGTAAACTTAATTAATACTCCGGACGTTACAAATTAATAACGAAAATGTTACGAAATTCAGTAAAGTGCAAAAATGCAAGTGCCAATTAAACATTAAGAAGGGGGAATTGAATATATTATTGTAGCGTGCTGTGAGACATGGATACCTTCATAACTCGCCGAATTGTGCGGTACATCATTAGTGAAATACGAATAGTTGACGAATGCAAGATGACTTGGTCGTCCAAACAGAACACGTGCGCCTGTCCACCACAAACTACGTGACCTCAAACCTGGTAAACCTTTTCCTGAAATTTTCTCTTCATTTACCATTCTTCTCCATTTCTTCCAAAAAGATCACGTAATGAGGATTAATTATTTAATCACAACCACACCATTGTTAAGTGACAAATAATAATTAATTGTGAATTAATTAAATCAATTCTACCTGAATTCGTGTATCTCACAATTACGTAACCAATAGCAGCATAGAGACATCCGTCCAGTGCTATCATAATTAGGACGAGTCCAAAGGACATTGGATCACCTGGACTTGGTTCTTCCCAGATGTGGCTCCATGTCATGCCAGTTCCTTGAACTTCGCGACGTGCTACGTACAGGCATCCATAACAGAAGCTCGTTGACATGCTGAGACTCTGCAATTAATTTAATTATTCAATAAAATATTCACAAGATTATTCATTGAAGAAACTCACGAGAATCAGATTAAACGCCAACTCTAAACTGGCCTCCATAGCGATAACAATAACATACGGCATGTACGTCAGCAAGAACATGACGACAGTGGTGACTGCTGCCAGACTAGCAGAGCTAAACATCGTCGATATCATGTAACAGAACATGACGATAGAGAAGACATAATCAAGCAGCAGAATCATAAGGACACTTGGATCCGAATGTGGCAGAATCTTCCCAACAATCAGAATAACACAGATACTAGTGACAACAATAGCCAATTCAACCGAAGAAGTAATGAACCAAGCGAACGTGTTCCTCCAGGGTTTCAACCCCATCACACTCATCACCATCGCATTCTGAGACTCTCTCTCCCAGACAATGTACCGCACTGCCGATCCAACGCACATCATCATCCCAAAGAAGAAGCAGATGATTAAACCCTGAGATTCATAAAGCGTAGACTGAAACTGCACATATTTCCAGCAAGGGTAAGGCATCTGCTGAGACAGGGTCTTCCACTTCTGCTCCTTTCCTGTTTTGACCTCGATAATGGCTCTATCGATAGAGTCCTGCAGCTGCACGAATCCTCTGAGGTACCTCAGGTCCTCTATGAAAGAGGCCTCGGGTCCAGGCAACCAGAACTGCTTCTTCAAACGCTTTGTAGACGGCACAAAGTCAACGTCCATCCGGATTTTGTAGGTAACGTCATCTGGAAGATTCTCATCCACTGATCTCTTTGATAGTTTTCGATTATCCATGAAAACAACACCAGCTAAAAATTCATTGGTGTCTGTTAGCCTTCGGGCTTCGATCTCCAACTCTTCTTCAGTGTCGAATCCCTCCATTCTATTAATTAAAATGCAGTCCAATAGGTTATTGAGCATTCCTATCATCTTGATAATTTTATCTGATTTCTTTAAACGCCAGGCTATCTCGCTTAGGTCGAAGTTCGAGAGATCCCCATCAACTCGCCCATCGCTCATCGTTTTAACTGCGATTTTCATTACTTTCGAAGTCATTATGTCCTTCAGGTCATTCAGAACATCACCCAAGTCTGTTAGATTCGCTAGTGCTATCAGGGTTGTTTCTATACTAGACATAAATTCTCCGAATATTTCCATTTCGTTGAAGGTTTGATTGGATAGAGACATTATTCTTTGGATAATAGGTGTGTTAGGAGTAAAGAGGATTCTGCCTCTTATCAGAGGCTTCACGTAGGACCAGATGATTTTACCACCTGTCATCTGCAAGAACGTCTTGTAGGTGTCCCTGCAGAATTCTGTTGGTAAAGAGTTTAATTCTCGGACGTCAGCTATCTTCTTTGTGTCCTCAATTCTACTGATTATTCTATAAAACTCGCCGTTATCGGAGATCAATTCCCTTCCGCACATCAAAGCACTGATGCCACTGAGGCTCATGGAGGTGTCTTCAGTGTCATTTGATGGAGTACCCAATGATATCTTGTCCTTGAATAACGGCAGCAATTCTCCAACAACTCCGAGGTTATCAAAGATTATTTTACCCTCTGATTCACTCAAATTTGCATTTTTCAGGATGTTTTTGACGTTAGCACTCATCAGGTTCTTGAAGACATAGTCGAAATCAATGTTCTTCATTAAGGCAACTGTTATTTCTTGAGTAACTGAAGAATTCAATGAACAGAGAGTCTCACTAACTTCCTCTGCAGAAGTTTTTGACGCCTCGAAATTAAGCATGTCCTTCAATTTATCCGGTGAACAGACAGTTTCACTTAAACTCATTGCTCCTCTCTCCTTCATGAACACAGACAGCATGTCGACTCTGCTATCGCCGAGCACTTCCACAATTTCGTCCGAGAATTTCATTTCTTCGATTAGAAACTTCCGGAGATTATTCCAGTCGAGAAACATTTCAGATATCCTGTACTTCATGTCCAGTAGCCCCAAGTTCTTGAAGATCTCCATTGCCTCAAAGGTGTCGACGATTGAATGGAGATCAGCGATTATTTTTGCGTCTAAGAAAGGCTCGATGTCTTCGACAATGTCGTTGAGAGCAGCGAATAATTTATCAATCGTTTTGTCCTTCACGAGACTCACAACCCCATCAGCAACATCAGGCACCCCTAGGACATTCGACACATCTTGGAAATCAATTTTAGAAGCTATTTCTAGAAGACTCCCGCTCTCTTCAAGTGCCAGCATCAAGTGATCGATAATTAACTGCAGCCAAGTTGAACTCCAAGACTCATTTGACCTCCAGGAATTAATTTCTCGAGAAATCATATCAAAGTCGAGGCTTTCGATCAATAGCCTCGATATCTCTGAATTTCCTGGATAGTTTGCAAGTTTGGAATCGTAGTTGATGAGTTTGTGCGCCTTCTTCGAATTCAAGAAACTCTCAAAGACTGTGAGGTTCTTGCAGTCCTTTGCCTTTCTGCAGAGAGCGTCACTCCGGTCACCAAATAGCAGATTCACATTCAGACTTGCATTAGGAAGTAACCGATCGACTTCAGACACTCTGGATTTCTTGGCAATGCTCCTCAGGGGTCTCCAAATAGGCACAAACCTCTCTGCACTTCTCGTGTAGTTCTGGAAATCGTTATTACCAGAAGCTTCGATGGCCTTCAAGTTGTCCTTTATTGCATCAAGCCCACCAACTAGAATTTTAACGTAAATTGCAGGGGAAAAGGTCTTCAACCCTTCAACAGCAGCATTCAGACACTCTTCAAGATGCCTATCACCTTTAGGATCCTTGTAATCTACAATGACGTCGGTTATATAATGAAGACTGTCTTCCATTGCGTTCATAAAGTCATGGATATTGTCTCTGATTGGGAGAAAATCGTAATTCTCCATCATTCCGATCGTTTTCTTCCAGTACAACCTCTTGACCATCATCTCCTGCAAACTGGACACGTTCATACCCTTGAATTTGCAGATGACGTCGGAGTAAACCCTGTGCAGGCTTAATTGAGAGTTGACGATATCTATCATTCGAGTGTTACACCAACTACAAGATTTCGCGAATTCTACTGATGATGAGAGAATGTGCCTCACGTTTTTAACGGACTTCTTGACAACTGCATGAGCGAGTGCTCGAATGTCCCTCGTCTCAAACTGCTTCTTAAAGTCAACCAAGGTTCCTTCTTTAAAAGACACCCACCAAGACGGGACTTTTGCAGGTTTAGGACCATCGCTGATGGTCCTGAGCAGGGTTAATTGGAATCTCTCCAACGAGTCCATGAAATACGTTTCATTCAGAGAAACCAGGATTCTCGCATTTTTGTCGCTACTCTTTATCTTAATAGCCTCCAGGAGACTCTTGTCCCGGAAATCAGCAGGGCTCAAAGGCTCGAAGTCGTTGATGCTCGTGCTGCTATTGTAAATTATTCTCTGACAGAAATTCGTAATGCTCGTCAAGATGCCTTTCTTCCGGATGTACGAAGAGGGAATGAGGAATTTTTCAATGTCACAGAGATTCACCTCACCTTTCAGGAACTTCTCCATGAAGTCATTGAGTCTCTCAGAATTTATGAGCGTGTCGATTATCGTTATTAGGAGGTTTGGAGTATCCTCAATGAGGTTTAGAACTGTCTTGATTTTCGAATTCTCAAATGTTGTCCGGAGTTTCTGCCAAATGTCGCCACCAGAAACTATGTCCATCCAGGACTCAGTCAGTTGGAGTAGCTGCCCCAAAGAATTGAGAGGATGATCTTGGAACATGTTGTGGATTGTGCTGAGATCAATCTCCGTTAACGTATGAACGGAAAATTCGTGCTCCAACGGCACCAGCTCCATTAGCATCTTATGGACCCAGGACTCTTCAGCATTGTGAATGAGTTTCTTCGTGTCGTTAGAAAGATTTCTCCATGTGGTAACATTGAGGAGATTCGACTGCAGCATCAGCCTGTTCTTCTGGTACTGTGAAGCATCGACGAGCTTCGTTAGAGACTTGACAAAAGGATCAATCCGCTCCAAAGTTCTACTCTTCCCAACTACGACATCCAGGAACTCTTTACTAGTGGCACTCTTCAGCAATTGATACGGATCGTAGTTGCACAAGCTGATGAGGTAATGACTCCTGTTCTGCTCTCTCCAAAAATGAGAATTGAACCGCAAATTGCACATCTCGTGTCTCAGATCTTCAAATGGAATTAGAGAGTTATTCTGAGAGGCATTGAACGTTGATAAAGTCGCTGCAAGTGCCAGAGTCTCTTCTGGATGAGCCTCAACGAATTTCACAAGCTGACGGACGTCTCCAGAGTTCACCAAGTCCCAGAGGTGAAGAGAATCCAGTTGTTGGGTTTTAAGAAGAAGTGCTGCGTTTTTTAGAGCTTCGGAGAGGCCTTCTATGAAGAGGCGGTACATTGTCCAACCTCCTTCAGGCTTCTGCGCCTTTGACATTGAGGTAAAGACCCTCGGCACATCCAGAATGCTCTTCAGCTGTCGAGCAACAGCCTCAAAGTAATCGGCATCGACTGGCGGAGAAATCGTCATGTTTTTGGACATCAAGTCTTCGACAATCATCACGAGTTCATGGAGATCACTGGCAAGAGAGAAGAAGTAGCTTCTGTATTCTCTCACTGGTCTCTTCCAAAGCGCCGCTTCTTCCCAGTACAGATCGAAGTACCCGTTGAAGTGCCGGGGATCCTGATCGCACGTAAAGTTCTTTAGACTCTGGTATTCATCGTCCGTCAATCCCACTTTGTAGTTTACGAACCATTCGAATATCTTTGAGCACGTGATCCCTGAATTGTCTGAAAGATCTTTGTAGATGCGATGATCCAAGTCTGGATCGGATATTCCGTAGAATATCGTTGCTAAAATGTAGGGCAGGCGCTCGTGGGCTATCGAGATGACACTTTTGCTGGTAAATCCGAGGATATCGAGGACATTCAGGTTCTTAGAGTCCCCTGACTTCCTAAGGATTTCCAAACTGGGGGTAATCAGGTCGTGCAGGACCTTTGAACCGAATTTAGCGATAACAAGAACTTCTTCTAGTCCTCGGGGCTTCTTCAACATCCATGCATCCTCCACCGTTAAATTACCACCGAAGGCTTCAATATTCTCATCAATCTCCAAATCCAAGAAGTCCAAAAAACTCTTGGCTCTTCTCTCAGCCTTCTCTTTATTCTCACTGAAGACTTTTTCAATCTCAGGGCCAAGGACTTTGCCATAGACTGGTGTATTGAATAACCCAATGAACTTGCGGACAATTCCCCGGAACCTCTGGTAACCAGATGTCCAATTGAATGCTGGCACTTGTCCAGGCTCATCGCTCTTGAATATCTTGGTGACTCTGATAAACGTCGGCTGTTCAGTCCATTCATTGACAAAGCCTGTTGAGTTGCAGATAATTTTTTCCATATGATGAATGATTTCTTTCGTCCCTGTACGAAGTTTGAGAGCTTCTCCAATGCTCTGATTAAACGCACACGGCCAGAATGGTTCGTTTTCCCTGAAATCCTTGATAATCTTGACGTAGTCCGCGAGATTCTTCTGATTGAAGACATCAATAAAATCCAGAGCGATCTGCGGAAGGTTCCTCAAGACAGCATCAAACAACACTTCAGTCTCTGGCATATCTCCAAGGACTTCAGACAGTCTGGTGCTATTGGACCTGATGTTGTCGATGATGGCCTCGATTTTATCAGAAACAATGGAGACTGACCACGCAAGTGCATAAACGTCATTCCACCCGGAGTTTCCCTGGATTCCGAATAACGGGCTCTCCGATACTGCGAAGACTCTGCAGAGAAGTCCAACGGCAATTTGCCACCCGTCTTCAGCCGTCAGATTATCCGTCCAAGTCTTCGAGAAATTCCTCTTCAATTCATCCAGATTCTTCAGGTAATCATCGTCTCTATCATCGAACTGAATGAGGCTGTCAATGTACCCGTAAATCTCTACAATTTTCCCGTTGAACAAGGTCCAGTTAAAGGGCTTCCGGTCCTTGAAAGTCATTTCCCGGAGCTCAACCGACGTCACGTTCATCTCCAACTCCTGATGAATCGCTCGGGACAATCTGCAGACGAGTGCCTTCAATAAAGTCGCATTCGAACGCTCGGGAAAGTTTATGAGATCCGGAGAACTCTCGGAACAGTAGGATCTAGTGAAATTCGAGTACTCCAGTATCTTCAGCGTCTTATTGCGGTCACTGACTGTTAAATAAAACGACTCCAATAGTTCTGACTTGTGCGAACGAACCTGGCTAATCCAGCTCGTAGGATTCTCTTTTAAATCCTCCAGGATCACGTCTGCTATGATGTCCATGTTCTCGAGATCTGGTTTTATCGTTACGTAGGAGATGCTCCTGAGTCCAATAGACTTTGCGATACTCAAGTGATAGAGTAGAAGATCCTTTCTGCCGGTTGATCTCGTGTCTTCAAACGTCTCGATCCACTTCTCCGATAGTTTAAAGTCCGACCAATCGATTCGTTTCGGTGGGAGGTTCTCCAGGTAATTCATCAGGGTCTTGATACTCCTGACAGTGGAAGTGAGGTTCGATTTTTCGATGGGGACAGGACGAGTCAGAGCCATCGATATAAACGTGCCCAAAGTGTCCTCCATTATCTTCTGGAAATTCTGGAATTCGAAAGCCGAGTAGAGGTCATTAATGAAGTCTTTCGCATTACCAGAGCAGAGGAGCTCTTGAACCCTCGATTTTTCTGAGTCCTTCACCCTGAAGAATCCCTGGAAATCAGCATCAGCACACATAACATCAGCCAGAGAACTCTTCCTCATCTTCTCAATCATCTCTTCAGCTCTGCCCAATTCCGAGAAAGCAGAGATAACATTCAGATAAATCTCCGGGCTCATTCCCTCCAAAATCCCATTAACAACAGCCTCATGCCTCTTGGAAACATTGTACAACCGGTACTCAAGCTCTTCATGAATAACCGCTACATGATGCGTCATTCGCACGACATTCTCAATCATGGACACTAAATAAGTCATAGTGTTCATGATCTTTCCGGGGAAAACATTCCTCAATCCATCAAGAACATCTGCAGCAAGTGCCATATCATCAGCATGAAGATCCATCAACTTTCTCGTCAACTTGACACCATCCTGAAGGACCTTGTAGCTTTCATCTAATATCTGCGTCATATCTTCGAGCTCCAGATGTTGAAGTGCATCAGGACTTCTCTCCATAATTCTAGCAATTACCTCAAGCAGAGAATTCATCTTTCCCAAACCGGAACGTGCAATCTGCCAATTTTTATCATCACCAAAAACAGTGTCCAGTTGCTCAATCAATCTCCCGATGAATCCCAGGTCGATTTTCTTAACCTCAACGTTCCTGAAGAGCTCAATAAATCCTGGAATCCATTCTCTCAGCTTCAAATACTTCGGCACGTATCTATCAATGGTATCAAGCTTCAACACAGTCTCCACCGCATTTCTGATGTCTCCAATGAAATCGTAGTCCCGGAACTTTGCCATCACTCGACTGACGACTTCCAGAAGACCATTAAAGTCCAAGTGCTCTGATAATTTGCTCAGAATCAATGGAACCTTCTCTGCATCAAGATGACAGAGGAGATCTGATATTTCGAGGAGATTCTCCTCTCTTTTCACAATCAGAAACTCTTTTAATGAAGACGTGGAACAGACGACACTCTCAATGTTCGATGAACCAAAGGACTCAATGAGGTAATACAGTTTTATCGAAGTGTCAAAGAGATCGTCAATCAGATCAGCACGTGCTCCTGGTAATTCAGCGATAATTGTGGATTTCAAGAGGTCGTGATTATGAAATAAATCACCCAATCTTATGCCACGATCAAAGAGCTTCTTAATTTCCGGTTTCGTGAGAATTTCAATCATTGAACGGAGGAATTTAACGCTCTGGGGCAGTGTCTTAACGGCTGTCAGGATCGTTCTGTTGGGGAGTATTGATTGAAACTCCTGAAGCAGAGGTCCCAGTCTGTTGATAAAATAATGGAAAAAATGAGATTCTACGGATTATGGGGACTTTGAGGAAATTAAAAGGAGTTTACGGGGGTAAACATGATTTACGGGAGTTTATGGAGGATTCATCAGATGCCATGTCAACGGAAATGGATAAGAGTGCCTTTTTTTTATGGGATACTGAGGATAAAAAGAGAAGTGGAAAGTATCGATTTTCGTGTGGAGAATTCTAATGGGATTTTGGAGATATTTAGAAATAAGTTTTAGATGGGAAAAAAAAGAGGAGAATTCTAATAGAGAGAAAATAACAAACTTTGCGTCGTTGTAGAGAGGAACCTCCTCGTAATTATCGAGAGAATCGCATGGATTTCCAACGCTGCAGATGTAACTCTGTACGAATGGTAGAAGGCCATCACGTGGCATGAGTCTCGCTGGAAATTGGCAGGTAGGATTGTACTCGGGCTCCACATTATCTCGGACGATGTAAAGTAACATGAATATGAGAATGGGCCAGAGAAAGACTAGACCAAGGATTGCCTGTGAAATAAATGAGAGAAGAAGTTGTAATTGTTGAGGCAATTGAAAAGTAATCAGTGATTAGATGATTGATTATTGTGTCCCCCTTTTTCTGCAGTTAAAAAGTGAGGATTCTTTTATTCTTCAGTTTTTTCCAGTCGCATATTAATCATTGAGCAACTGCTGTTCTCTTGTTTGTCTTGGTTGAGGGAAAAGAGGATGAATTGGGCAAAGAAACTCACCGGTCGTCGCTTCCGGACTACATAATTCTTCCAGAGGAGGAGGCCGAGCTGGTCGGCTCCCATTTTTCAGTCATGAACCCCTGAAATCCCAAAAATTCTATTACCAACGTTTTCTCTATTGTTTATTATTCATTAGGCAGGAAGTACACGATTCTCCGGCACTCTGCACTTTCTTTTCAATAAAAATCTCCACTTTTTTATATATTTTTCTACAATTTTAATGGAATTGGGTATCAGCAGGAAGCTGCATTATCTTTTATCATAAAATAGGAGATGGCAAAATTTTCATATCAATTCATTGGCAGGCTTCCTGCGATGGATGTGCTCGCAGTTTCCTGGAGACCAGGGCTATCATTATTTCAAGAATCAATTCCAACGAATGAGATTTTTCAGGGTATCAATTCGAGGTTCTCTTGAATATTGAATTTACAGAAATGAGAATAGTTTTTACTAGAAAATTATTCTGCGGAATGTTGGAAATAATAAATAATGTTTTCAATCGAGTGAAAAACTTGATATTTACCAGCTGACTTTATGATAATTACAGATTTATCCTTGAACGTAAAAGTATTGTTGAAGAATTCAGTTGTAAATGATTTTTTCATCAGAATTTTTCCTCTATTCAATTCCTCTCGTTGAATTTTATAATGGGTCTTAACAATCAATGGGAATTAATATTTAGTACTTCAGAAATAATTGCATTCAATGATAATTATCTCTATTAATTTATTTTCAGTGAGAACTGATTTTTGTGACAAATCTCTTCATATTCTCAATAAACTCAAAAAAAAATAAAAAATGAATTGAAATTATTTGTGGGACCTGTGTCCACTTGATTTATTAACATGTCATGAAACAGTTTCATTGACTTTCACTGATTATAACGTTACATTTAGTACCGAGCACTTAGAATCCGAGAGGGGAAAATTGGAGCCAAAGTAAATCAACAGACGAAACATTTGACAACTCAAATTGTCCCTGTGTGCGTTTACTTTCGTAAGCAATACACAACATACCCCACAAATTGCGTGACATCAAATTCAATTGGTTCTATGATCGAACTGTGTCATCAATACCCAAAGCATGTGTGTGTGTGTGTGTATTCTGCAAATAATTGTATTGAATTTTTCGTCGTATAGATAAAATTGTAAAAGTTTTGTCCGCATAAATTTGAGATTTCATTTAATTTACGTGTCACGATTCGATTACCATTATTTCGACTCGAAATTACCACGAAATTTAACTCAAACCAGATTATACAATGATCGATTTATCAACATCTATTAACCTTTCGAATTATTATTGATTTTTCATCTATTTGAATTGGAAGAATTGTTTAATTCATAGGATTTTTTTGTTATCATTAAATAATGAGAAAAAAAAGGCATTTGCAATTCGAGTTCACAGGTCAAGGCCATTGATTGCGCGTAATGAATGAGTTCGTTGTTTTCGAGTATTGGAGGCACTTTGTGAGAGCACAAAGCTCCAATTAATGAGGGGAAATATCTTTATCTATTAATTATTTGGAAGAGAAATTCATTTTTTATTTCCGAGATATTCCCAATAAAATAAAAAACGAGAAATCCATAAATTTGAATTAATTGAAATTGAATAAATCCCCGATTTCTCACCTGGAGGCAATTTAATTATTACACATTGGCAAAATCATTGTTATTAAAATCTCACATGCACTAATAATCACAATAACAACGAAAATTCACATTAAATTCCCAGTAATCCTTCACACAATTAATTACTATAGAGAAAACCCCACTAATCGTTTTTCCTCACAATAATTTCCTTCAAATCTTCAAATAAAATGAAGAGAACTTTTCTTTTCAAGTACGATATTTGTGCGTTGATTGGTGCGGCCAACCGGACGGTTCGTACACGACTGTGTTTAGTGGTATATACGAACCGCAGCAAACATCATAAAACTCAAAGCAACTGGAAATCAAAGGACCACATGAACTAACACCCCAACTCTAAAAACAGGCGAAACTTTCTTGAATACACTCGAGGCATTCAGCCACAATTACACCTGTTCATTTCGAACCACAACTCTCATTTTCTGCACCACTGCCTTTTTTTTATTACCGAGGAATCCTGAAAACTGCGAAAAACCCATAAATAAGGCACTGTTTCACATTCCTTTGAATACCTCTGAAACCATTGATTCTAGGAGAATTTATTAAGAGACCTTTTTTGTAGAGAATCAAATTCTACAGAAAAAAGGTCTCTTGGTCGATCCTCGTATCTAGGCTGTATACCGAGATAATCCAGTGCAAAGTGAGCAATGGAGATCTGGCCTTTTTTCAAGGCCACAGACGTTATTTTTTATCACAGGGACTTTTTTAACTGGGGATGTCTTCTAAAAATAGGCACAGGATATACGTACCTGGTGGAATGAAAAAGATAAAATGAGAGGGAAAGGAAAGAGATCGAAAGAGGCAAGAAAACCAGTCTGGCAGGCTGAAACGAATCGTTCCTCGTGTATTTTATGTGTTGCTCTGACTTCACAGAAAAGAAACGGGTTGAAGGATGCCACGGTGTAACCTTCGTTCGGTGTATAAAGTACGATTAAGGTGGTACGATTACCGTGAAACAGGTGAAAAGTGATCTCTCATCTTGTGTGTGTTGAAAATAATATTCTCTCGTTCTCTTTACTTTGGGGTAAATTAAAATGAATTACTCTTTCTTTGAGAGAAGAATTCCATTGATTTTTGCAGAGGTAAATCCTTATTTTTGTTTCTGGGAAATATCTCGGAAAATAAGGGAGATAGGGAAATTTTTGTGGGAATCTTTTTTGTGGAAAATTTCCAGGACTACAAAAAAGGTTATTATGAAAATTACTCTATCTCCCTTAGTTTCCAAGTTATTTTAAAGAGACTGGTCAAAGAGAAATTTATAAAACTCTTCTCATTAAATAAAAAATTAAAGCATCCATTCTTTCAATCGATGAAATCTTCTGGAACATGGAATTACAGAGGTATTACTTCATCTCCATGGCATCAAAAGAATTCACAAGGTGCATCTCTTTAACTGTCTCAAACGTTATTATATGGAACGTCTTTTTCGTAAAAGAATAAGAGGGGAAAAATGAAATAATTCTCATTAAAAGTTTAAGTAAAAATGAGTTGAATTTTCATGGTTGATAGAACTTGTGCTTTTTCAATTTTTTTCCCCATTTATTTTTCATCTTTCATCTTTTACGGAAATTAATAAAACATTAATTAACGTAAATTGCTCAGATGCTTTATGAATTTGTAATGGAAAAACGTGAATTTACCATTGAGAGAATAAAAAAAGAATAATCTAATGAAACTTTTGCAGATAAACTTTAAACATCACTCTGTTCCTGATGGGCAGTCACCAGGATTATGCCACTTTTTGTCATCGCAATAGCATAATACGATGGAACATGACCCTGAACTATCAGAGGATAATTATTGATAATTTTGTTTGACGTTGAGGTAAATCAGGAAGTTCGTGAGTGCATGGCATCAAAAATTCATGAATTATCATCAATTCAAATTGGAAAAACGTGAAAATCCACAAATCAACCATCTCTTTCAATTTGAAAGGTATTTATAAGAATGAAGATTCCAACTGAATAATTAAATTCAATAGATTCATTTTTCATTATCATTATGTTCTTTTCTTTGGATAAAAAATTAAATAATTGAATATTTCATCTTCCAGGAAATGGAGCATCCGTTTCATGCAATGTCTTACAACTTTTTTTTATCTCTTCAAAGAATGTGCATGAAAATTATTGAAATAGGAAAATTCCAAGTGAATCCTCTTAGCACTTAATTTTTTTTTAATGCGACACGTTGTTCGGACTCTCGGATACTTGAAAATTGTTGATAATACATGCAATGTGGCTTAGTCGTAATTAACTGTAATAAAACTTGAATGTTCAAGTTCAACTGACGTTGAAATTATAATTGTAAATTAATGGAGATGAAAAAAAATGCTGGAAAACAGAGGAGTTTATGTTAATGAGGATTGATATGAATTTTTCAAGGTCCTGTATTGAATTTACCGCAAAAATTTAATTTTATGATATTATTAGAATAAAGAAAATGAAATTCACGAGTTTTCATTGGAAGAAGTGACGTAATGGCATTTGAATAATTATTAGAATGTGATTACTAAGTTTCTGAAGGATTTAATTAGTTCATTGCGGATGTGAATGTCCAATTATTCGAAATAAATAATTCGTTTTGTCTTTTAGGGTCGACAGTGATTCTTTTAATGGAATTCATTGATTAACTTCAGTTGAAGTTGTGAAATGGCTTTTAATTGGAGGAAATTGAATTATCTTCAATGAACAGGTCTGTCATTTTGACACCTGTCATTGCCTTTTATGATTTTATCATTCCTTTTGTGAATTTATTTGATAATAAACGAACAATCAATTCTCAAACAATAAAAACTATATAACAATCACCACCGAAAGAATTACAAACGCTTGCATATTTTTTTATTCAATTATCTAAAGCTGTTTGGATTTTTGGCTTTTTTCTTTAAAAAAAAAGCAAAAATCCAGTCAGCTGCACATAATAGAATTTTTCATTAGAAAAAGATATGCAATCGTTTGTAATTCGTTCGGTGGTGATTGTTATTCAGTTTTTATTGTTTAAGAGTCAACTGCTCTATTATTATTGAATAAACATTTAGATAATCGCTTCTATTAAAAATTTAATAAAGTACAGTTAATTTTTACTGCTGAAGAACCCAGAATATTTCGAGATTAATTCGAGGGGTCAAGTGATAAAGATTCTGAACTTCTCGAAGTTTCAAAAACGTCAAAAAGAAGTACTCTATCTCACTTAATCCCAGAGATATCAAAAAAATCCCCAATTTACCTCAGATTCATCAAAAACATCTGTGAAACTAATTGAGACACAGTAATCCATGTAATGACCTTTCTTATAACTCTAATTTTTTTCTAAAAAAAAGGTTATCACTAAAATTCCTCTCCCCATCAGACGGATTACTCAATGTCTCTCCCAAATTCTTTTATCTCCACAGAATTCCTGATTCGAAATTAGACCTAAAATCAAATGAAATCTCAACGCAATATTCAAAACCACAAAACATCGAATACAAGTCCACAACATATCTTATGTTTTCTCTTTTCAAATCAACTCTTCCATCGAATGCTCATGCGCCAGAGTTTCTTGCTTTAGTCGAGTTTGAACCGTTCAACTGAAAGCTCTGATTTTTATTTTCTGTTTCTAAGAAATTTCCTCAATTAAAAAATTAGTAAAATTCATTTCTGAACCATCAATAATCGCCTATTATTTTTATCAATCAAAACTTTGTGAAAATTTATCAAGAAAATAGTGAAAATAATAATCCTTCCGGAATACTTCTCTCCAGAAGACAATATCCGGCATAATAACAATAATAATGGCTTGTCCAATAGGAAATGGAATGTGAGTACTTCTCAATTAATCGAAAACTTAATTAGAATAACAATAAAATAATTATTCTGTTTTTCCGAATTGAAGGAAGCAATAATTTTAAATATCTTATTAAAAATTTGTTGAAATTCTCAATAATCCCAAGTGATAATGAATAATAATAAATCGCAATTGATGAACTTGTGACCTATTTCTTTTATTTACGAAATAAACATGACATCTACACCTTCACAATCAGAATTATTACGCAATTATGAATTTGATAAATAGAATATTCTTAAGAAAAGATATTATTTCAAATAATTTCCGGGTTTGATAGATACGAGGACGATAGTCAGGATGGTGATCAGCTGACTGATGGACCTGGAGAAGGGCTTCTGTACAGTGAATACCTGAATTTGGATAAAATCCTATCGGCACAGAGACTATTGAGTGGAGTCTATGATACAGAAGTTCATGATGAGCATCTCTTTATCATAACACATCAGGGTGATTGTTGAATTTTGCATTAGAATGATAGGCACGTGGAAACTAAGCGAGATAGAGGATTTTCACAAGAGACCTTTTTTGTAGCTCTTGAAATTCTCTACAAAAAAGATGTCTACAAAAATTTCCCCATCTCGCTTAGTGTCCGAGATATTCAAACTCGTAATTAATTAATGATTCCCCGCAGCTTATGAACTCTGGTTCAAACAAATAATATACGAGCTGGACTCAGTGAGGGGATTATTCAGCACGGAAGTTGAATTGACATCGAGTAGTACAGATGGAATACCAGAGGCATCAAATTACCAGCGTCTGGATGAGTCAAGAACCCTGGAAATTCTCAAGCGTCTCAACCGCATTGTCCTCATTCTCAAAGTAATTAAATCATTAAATTTATCAATTTTCAGAGGAAAAAGAAGAGGAGACTATTTTTTAAGGGTTGAATGAACCTATGGTCGACACAAGCCAATTATGCTAGTGTGAGAGACAGAAAGAAGGGTGTTTTGTTACTAGAAGGGATCTAATTGAGTTTGCACCCTATTCTCTAATAATCTCAAATTTTATTTAATAGAACCACAAATTTAATCAATAAATAATTCTTAAATTCAAAGAAATTGTGAAAGACAAGTACTCACATTCTCTTATTGAATTTATTGTTTACCACGAGAGTCATTGATATTTTTTACTTGAATGAACAAAGATTTGTGGGAACGTAAAGGTTTGTAAATTAATATAAAACCGGTTGTCATGTGATACAAAATAATGTATGAAGAAAATTAAGTGACACTTACGCCAACCACAGTTAGCCAATGCCACAGAAATAAGGCGTGATTGATTTTTGCACTTTTGCGAAGGGAAAAACATGGAGATCAATGATTTTTATAATTTTTAGCTGCTTGTCGATCAAGTCACCATACTGGAGACCATGACACCTCTGGACTTTATGGCATTTCGTGATTACCTGTGTCCAGCATCTGGTTTCCAGTCTCTCCAATTCCGCTTGCTCGAGAATAAACTCGGGATTAAACAAGTTCATCGTGTCAGGTACAATCAGTGTTACACGAAAGTATTCGGAAAGGATCCAGAGGCAATAGAGGCAATAAAAAAATCGGAGACTGAGCCGAGTCTCAGTTCACTCGTCCAGGGATGGCTGGGCAGGACACCCGGTCTCGACTGTGACTTCAATTTCTGGAGGAAATACAAAGCCTCAGTCGAGC
The DNA here is from genome assembly GCA_963565655.1 of Aleiodes testaceus. Taxonomy (NCBI): domain Eukaryota; kingdom Metazoa; phylum Arthropoda; class Insecta; order Hymenoptera; family Braconidae; genus Aleiodes; species Aleiodes testaceus. Next base: position 283,737 of record OY751414.1, read on the forward strand.
AAATGCTCGAGGATCAGGACAAAATTGCTCAGGTAATTTCCCAATTTATGCCACGTTATCTTGAAATAACTCTATCTATCATTTTTTCGCAGAAACAAACGAAGGAATCATTACGCAAGTACATGTGCAGTAATGTCACGTCCAAAAGAGCCGTTTTCGAATCAATTTTCAATGAAAAACTGCACAATGCACTAGTCGCCAGAGGCGAGAGACGATTTAACCATGGAGCACTTCAGGGCGCTATCATGATTACACTCTACCGAGATGAACCACGATTCAGTCAGCCACATCAAATACTCACTGCATTGATGGACATTGATTCGCTCATTACAAAGTGGAGATGTGAGATTTATCTTTCAGGGAATTTTCCTTCCAATTTTAAATGAAATTAATTTTTTTTTAGATAATCATGTGATAATGGTGCAAAGAATGATTGGCTCCCAGCAGTTTGGAACCGGTGGTTCCTCCGGTTATCATTATTTAAAGTCAACCCTCAGGTAATTAGATCCTTCGGGAATTAAAAGAGACAAAGACACTTACATGTGCAATGATTTCAGTGATCGATACAAAGTCTTCTTGGACCTCTTCAACCTCTCGACTTTCCTCATTCCCCGAAATTTGATTCCACCTCTGACGAAGGAGATGAAAACGAAATTATCAATAGCCTGGGGCTGCTGGGGCACTGAAGATGAATCATTGGACCAAACAGCGTCAGAGAGCTCAGTAGAAGGCTCATTATGAATAAAACAATGTGAACTCACGTAATTATCCATAAATACTTGATTTTTCATAATTATTTTTAATTAATAGGGGAAATCGGGGTAAAATGGACGCATTCTGATATTTCTCTTGATTTCTCGTAATATACCATTTCCAAGTGAGCATGTGTACCCCACCTTCCCCTACTCTTAATTACGTCACATGATATATCATCCTGTTTATCATTAAATACGTGTAGATACAGTATAAATAAATGTTAATGGTAAATTACACTGATTAACGTGATCAGTCGATGATATCCAGTGTCGCCACTTGATTGGCTATCCCTAAAACCAAAGAAATATCATTTTCCTCTTTATTCTGATTGCATTCATTTCATTATAGAATTATGAGAAAGAGGAGAACTAACCGCAGATATTATCGCCAATGGCAATGTACAAATATCCCTTATTACCGAACAATGCTCCCCATGAATTTCTCACAATGTAAAATGGAATAGGTCCACTCCTGTCGTATCCAACAATTTGAACTGCATGATTTAACATTGAAAATGCACCATCACAGTGAAACTGTATGATACCACCCAAGTAATTCTGCCATGTGAGTGCGTTGACCGCAACAGCAACTGGTCCATGATTGACAAGTGTCGTCAGGAGATCATCCTCAGCATCAACATAACTGAAGTATTAATACTGTTAAATTAATCATAATTTCTGACTCTCTCAATTGAGAATTATTATTCATTTCTTGTTTCGAGAGAAATTTATCTTGTGGAAATGGACAATTACGTAATAGATCTCGAGGGATTACCTGTCGCAAGTAAAGTCCATTACTCGTACGGAAGAAGTCTTCGATCTATAAATAAAATTTAGAATTAGAGAATTTTAGGGATCAATTAAAATTGAGAAGAAAAAACGAACCTATCCAATTTACAAGCGGCAGAGGTTCCTGTAACAGGATAAGTGTCCTCTGCAAGAACTGGTACGTCATTGTCCACCAGCCAATCAAGAAGACTGCAGATATCGCCTCCATTGCACCCGAAATTCCCATTTCCCGCGCAGTCAATCATCTACCGGAATAATAAACGAAATAATCTTCGAAAAATATAATTAATTTACAAGAAAAAGGATAGAATTACTTCTTGAACACTGAAAGACCGTAGTGTTCCATTTCTAATAGCAAACATTGATTCGATGCACTCTACTGTACTGTATGCCCAACATGCACCACACGATCCCTGGCTTCTGACCCGTGTAATAACATCCTTTGTTCTCCAGTCGAATTTTAATGGTATCCCGGTTAATCTTCTGATGCGATTGAAGTGTCGTGCGTTATTCAATCGCTTGCGATTATGATTATTGTCCTTTCTGTGGACCTCACTCAGAGTCGATAAATCCGGGCGAAGAGTTAATCTGAGGAATTCATCCTCAGAGAGATCCGAGTATTGAGTTGGTCCATAGTACGCACTTTCCTGCGTTGATCTCAGGCGGTTTAATTCCTCGATTTTCCGGAGAGATCGCTAAAGACACGTGTTTTTAAAATCAATGGAGAATATCTCGGTAATTAATTGAGAAAAATTACCTGAAACTTCTGGAATCTTTTGCTGTACTCATCCGCATTATGCCGATACGTTTTATTGTAATTTTTAACGTATGACTCGAACATTCGAACATCCTCGTCGCTCTTATCTGGAGATACTTTAATGGGTATTGCGAAAAATCCAAGACTTATCACTAACACTGTCACTGCAACTGTTCTCCACTCCATAACAGACTCTCTCGCATGATAATTTCGGGAGTAAGAAAATACACGTAGGGCTTCACACACAGAGAACAATGTGAATTGGCTTATTCCCCTATGGACTGAGTCAAGCGAAAACTTGAGGCACTTCAGATCAACTTACCAGACTAATGTAAAGTTCTCTCATGTGGGTATCTCTACCACAGTGGAATTTAATATCACAATACATGCAAGGGGCTCTTGTGTGTATTGTAGAGATAATCTTGAATGACTCGTTGTTCTAATTATCATTTGCGTTAATAGAATTCCGAATTTGCTAAAGAAATTAATTCTTTCTTAATAATAATGGTCTTATCTTTTTTTCAGGAAATATCAAATGCGAAAGGGAATACTCTGGAATAAACGAGATATCGGAATACAATTGAATACTCAATTGATACTACTCAACTCTACAAAATTATGCGCAAGACTAAAAGCCGAAATGTTGAATTATTCAGAAGATGCATTAGCGTTATCTAAATTATTAAGTCTGCACCATCATGTTCTCGTGTTTTATGTGAACTCAATGGAAATTTATCATTGGAATTAAAAATTCGTATAATAAACAATTCTCCATATTTTATTATTGAAAACATCCACAGACCATAACATAAAATTACTTTAGTGCTCTACAATGATTTTAATCTTCTCGACCCACAAATAAACGAATCATGAACTTAAAATTATTACATAGAAGAAAAAATAAAGTGCTCACAGGTTTAGGCACATAGATTTTCTTCTCTACCTCAGAGACAATTATCCATTTCTTTTTAAATCCATAAAAACAGTTGTTTTCTCACGTGTAAAAATCACAATTCAACAGTCGGAACTGAAGAATGCGAAAAAATTGAGATAATTCACATTTTTTAAAAAAAAAGTTTGTACTTGAAGTATGTACACCATCACGCAGGCATTAAACATGTAATAAAGTGTCACAGGTGAAGAATTGGATATGCTGAGACATGGGATACAAATTAATTTGATAATTTAAATTTTTTCAAAGGGAATCTAATTGATATTGAATTGTAATTGAAAATTCATAGAAAAAATTGTGACATTATTTGTTCGTTCTAAATTATAAAGGAGGCTTAAATTTCCCTCAGAAATTAAAGAATAATTAATTCATGATTTTTCAGTGGCTCCTTCTTAAATATAAAATTGAGGAATTCAATTCAATGAGCACTTGATAATTACTGTTGAACTGGATTTGGAGCCATTTGTTGAGTGATACTCAGCAGGCCATTTATCAAAGTCTTCAAAATTCCTGGAATTGCTGGCTGCGTTGAGAAATGACTGAGTGCATTTCTGATCTCATGGAATACATTACGTGTTGATGCATTTCGTCTTGATAACAAACGCATTTTGAGGAATTGGTAATAAATAAAGGGCGTGAGTAGTCCAGCACGTCCACTGAAACATGAAAAATGTATCAAAACTATTTTCAAACCGTTCAATTTTAATTTTATCGTCAATTGAAAGAATTCTATTTAACTCACGTGAAAACAAGAATAATAGTTAATGGTAAAATAATGATTTCGCACAATCCACAGAGACGTAGAATATTGCGTGATTGGAATTCAATAAGAGATATCACAAGTCGAGCCTGCCAAATGCTATTCTGACCCAGTGTCTGAAAAAACCAATAATTGTATAATTGCAAGTCATGAAGAATTACAAAAAAACAAAACATGATTTTAAATTGGAGTAATGACTTACATCAAGCAGAGTTAGTGAGTAACTCGCAGAATGCATGACTGCAAAAAGTAATACTGGTACAAGCACCACTGTATTTATCATTAAGGAAACATCCAAGATATCATTAAAAACCTAATGAATAAACTGAAAAAAAAACGATGTGTTTTTATGTTTATCAGTGAAGGATACGAGTGACTGGTGCCACGTAGAGGAATATTGATGAGTACAGTAAATAGTGGCACGAATCCTCTAATAACAGCATCTCAAGAAATTGAGTATTTAGCTGAACCCTGGGTACCCTCTGATGAAGACGAAGTGCACTTGTTGCTGCACTGCTCATGAGGACTTTGTAATAAGCATTGTAGGGATTCCTGAAACAATAAAATTATTAATAAATTGTATTCAATAATGGGTTCATCGTAATAAGAACGTGTCTAATCATACCCAAAGAATGGAATAAGGTATCCTATAGTAAATAGAATTGTGAAAATTCTCGTTGCCCATTGTGCAGCATTGATTTTGTTATCAATAATGTGCTGTTTAAGGGCACCCCAGCCCCTCTCGACTCGTGGTGCACTTGGGCTTTCTCCTGCACCTGCACTCGGACTGTCAGCCATTCTAAATAATTAAATAAAAGCCATTAAATAACCTGAATTTAAAAAATTATAGAGAGTACAAATTCCACAATTTTTAATCTCGTCATCAATTTTTGTCACTGCATATTTCACAATCGAGAATTTACAGTTATGAAGTGATAAACCTAGCCCCACTTTTCGTCTCATCAATTATCATTAATAAATTGAGGAAATTGTTCTACGTTATTCACAGAGTGTAGAAATTAATCGCACATTTTGTACTCACTCTTCCTCTTTTATTCCTCTTATTAAACACTAATTATTCACCGATGTTTACGATTTCCTGGAGCTAAATAATATCGTGTATCGAATTGGAGGAATCACTAGTCGAGTCATGAATTAACCTCGAGTCGACAATTCGTGTACAGTCCCTTTCCAAAACACGTCGACTGAATGAAGCTGGTGGGAAATTTTTTTTATTTGAATTCTCTAAACAGGGAGTCGTCAGTTTTCTCACAATATCTATGAAACTAAGCGAGATAGAGGAATTTTTGTGAGAACCTTTTTTGTAGGTTTTGAAATTCTCTACAAAAAATGTATCTACACTTCTCCCCTTGAACCCAAGGGTTTTCGAGATATTCTCAAAAAAGTCCAGAAATTCTTTGAAAACTCTGTATATTGTTGTATTCTGTTTGTTAATAAATGATAATTAATTATAATCTTTTGGTATTAATTATTTAACTCTTCTGCTTCCACTTCTAATGTGTCATTCAAAAGCATGGGCAGATTTATTTAATAATAATCTAGCAGGTAACTACCAAACAATAAAAAATAAATACCAATCACCACCAAACGTTTCACAAACGATTGCATATTTTTTACCTCGAAAATCCAATTTTGTGCTGCTGGCTCAATTTGGCGATTTTTTTTCTAAATTTTAAGCGTGCAGTGGTAAACAAGGCTAAGTCGAATGTCACTAGACTTAACCTTGTTTACCACTGCACGCTTAAAATTTAGAAAAAAAATCGCCAAATTGAGCCAGCAGCACAAAATTGAATTTTTGAGGTAAAAAAATATGCAATCGTTTGTGAATTGTTTGGTGGTGATTGGTATTCACTTTTTATTGTTTGGTAGTTACCTGCTAGATTATTATTAGATAAATCTGCCCATGCTTTCGAATGACACATTAGAAGTGAAAGCAGAAGGATTAAATAATTGATACCAAACGATTATAATTAATTACCATTTATTAGCAAACAGAATACAACAATATACAATGTTTTTCATTTTTTTTTTGATAATAATAAAGTCCAGTTAACTTAACCCTCGGATTACGCTAACCTGAGAATCAAAAAGTCAGCCTCAATGTACAACTTTCCACTTTTCAAGCGTCCTACATTGCACAACATGAAAAATACGTTGAAGCAAAGTGGCCGAAACGCTCGAGGCTCAGTGTTTTCAGTGTATTTCAAACGAAAAGACGATTCTCCTATTTCGTATATAAATAATGACGAAAATCGTTTATAAACCCTCATAAGTTCTTAATTTCGAATGTCATTGAATCTACATCAAGCTCGAGTGATAAACACTGCTCTAATAAACAATACTCATCATAGAATTAAAATTATAAAATGTTTGTGATCATTGGATCGGCAATAGCATTCATTGCTAGTTTCTTCGCATGCACGAAGTCACGTAATTATTGGTCAGAAATGGGCAATAGTATTATCCTTGGAATAAGGTATAATTTACTTGGTGCACGCGAGAATCTTATGGATTTCGTTCATGCCAAATATAACAAAACAGGCGAGTTATTATTATTTTTTAATCTGAGTTATTTTATGAAGAAATCATTTTTACGAATTTTTTCCTCAGATTTACCTTCTAAAAGTGGCTGCGTAGCAATTGTCACTGGAGGCTCTCGTGGAATTGGAAAATCCGTCGTCAGGATGCTTCTGGAATGTGACATGCATGTCATTATCGGTAATTTATTCTCTCCAACGTTCATGATACTCACGTACCTAAAATTGTTGACGTTTTACCTGTAATTCTCATATTGTCCACAGCTTGTCGTAATATTGAGGCTGGAGAGAAAGCTGTTGAGAGCATTCGAAGATCTGGCACTACAAAGGGACAAGCCAGTGTCTATCGTCTCGACAACTCGAGTCTGGAGTCTGTAAAGGAATTCGCAAATAAAATTCAGGAGAAATTCACGAAAATTAATTATCTAGTAAATAATGGTAAATGAGAAATCATAAATTCATGCACTTGAATTCTAGAAAGCTAATTTGTTTTTACATCAACAGCTGGTGTTATGTTCACACCCTATCAGGAAACAATTGATGGATTTGAACAGCAATGGGAAATCAATTATTTGTCCCATTTTCTGCTGACTGCGCTGCTTCTGCCTCAACTACGTAATGCTGGATCAGCAGAAAATCACTCGAGAGTTATCAATGTTACTTCGTGTGCACATCTGTTGGGAAATATCAACTTCGATGATGTTAATTACAAGTATGTCAAACAAATGTTTACCTCATGTTTTCCTTATATTAATTAATTAAAATTAATTTTCCAGGTCATCGTACAATGAACAAGCAGCTTATGCCCAAAGTAAATTGGCGCAAGTGATGTTTACAAAGTCCCTGGACGAATTTGCACAACAAGAAAATCTCCCAATTCGTTCCTACTGTGTTCATCCAGGAATTGTTGATACTGATCTCTTCGAGAACAGTTCCCTCAGGAGGTTCGGATGGTTACGAACTTTATGCTTCAAGGTAAACGGAGAATCCATTATCTCATCTGAAAAATATTTTTCAATTTTTGACCAAGGTCAACTTTCACTTCTTCAAAATGAATATTTTAATAATTACAGAAACCGGAAGAAGGGGCAACTGGAATTGTGTACGCAGCAGTGAGCCCAAAAATTGAATCCCGAGGTGGTCTTTATCTCAGCAATTGTCTAGAAGCCTCAATAAATCCAATAGCCAACGACAAATCGCTCCAGGAGAAATTATTGACATTGACTCTTCAACAGACGAAATTGCACAATCTCTCACAGTATTTACAAAGTACTCAAACAATTATAAACTAAAAAGTAGCAATGCACTCAGACAAGTACTAATTACTTAAAATATCACGTGAGTTTTACAATTACAACAATATGCAGTATGTTAAGAAAGTATTTTTCCACAGCAAAGTATTAATCAATGTTAATTGTACAAAAATATTTAATTTTTACATTATTCTAAAAATTTTATTGTACAACTCCATCCATTCTTAATATATTACAATAATAAATGAACCTAATTACTCGATTATTTAATTTTTCGTGTAAAGTTGACGTCCACATCTGTATGCAGCACTTGATTTTATTCTGGCGCCACGATGTGTGATTGATTTACTGAGTAATGCTGGTATTCGTTGATGAATTCCTCGACCCTCTGGAGTCCATGCTCTGAGTGTCACTCTCTCATCTTCCTTCGGGGTTATCGAGATCCAACCTAATGATAAATCAATCAATTGAATTATCAAAGAAATTCTCTGTGAAAATGTTTAAAGGAATGTTAATAATACCTGAGCTTGATAACAGGATATCACAAACTGATTCGTCCTCACTGCATCCCGATACAGTGAACTCCTTGTACTCAAACTTTGGCCAAATTTTTAATCTCTCAGGATTATTTACAGGAACTATTAAAGCACCAGCCTCTAACAGTTCATAATAAAGATTATCAGCATCAGCAGTCCTGCAGATTGTTATAGGAAGATCTGCACTTGCAAAGACAGTGATTCTGATGAACTCTGGACCATTCAAAAAGTCCAACCTCCCCAGTCCTGCGAGAAACAACGTTTGCTGAGGCTTGAAGAGGAAAGTCCTCGGGGAAATGATTTTCTTCGGCAAAGTAAGTAATAATTCTTCAGTTGTGAGGAGATGGAGTACTTGGTCCGGGTGAACTACACCCGGAGTGTCATAGCACCACCTGCTATTTATGAAGGTTTCAGCATTTTCATCAATACCAAATTGTCGTCCAGTCCCTTGTCGCCTCCGGTATTGCGCGACTGCTTTATCGTGTGTCATTTCATGTACGCTGAATGTTCTGCCTATTCTCTCCTGCAGAGTGGCGAGTGTAATGTTTCGCTCTGCGGTTGCTCGTCGATGGCGAATTTTTATATCAGAATGCTCCTCCAGTCTCTCCGCCCTTTGTCTCATTGCTCTCAATGCCAATCTCCATTTGACAGGATTCAAAATTGGGAATTTCAGGAGATTCAAGGTTGTGCCAGGCCATGGAGATGTTGTTGCTCGTCGAATTAAATCTACGGCTTGAACTTTACAGTAATCTGATTGTAAAAGAGCATTGAAGAGAGTTGATTTGCCCACATTCGTGCAGCCTATCATGTAGACGTCTCCTTTATACTCCCAGAGAGTATGTAATTTATTAATAAGCCTCTCAACTCCATACCCAGTCTGTGCTGATATCAGCTCCACGTGTTTGATATTAAACTTCCTTACCCCTGACCTCGTCAGTTGATCTATCAACGACGCCTTAACATTCTTGATGAACTGTGGCCCATCTCTCGGCAGCAGATCCACCTTATTGCCCACGACAAAAATTGGCGTGTACTTGCCAATGATGCTAGGCAAATCATGCCAGATGCTGCACGGAAAATCCGTCAGATCGACCACCAGAATAATCGCTGCTTTTTTAGACTTGAAGTCAATTTTCCTCAAGATCTCCGGATATACATCTGCCTCAACTTTGACCTCAAGCGTAACATTGTAAACCTGCATGAAATGACACCTCTGGCAGATCGTGTTCTTCAAATCTTCGACATTCAGCCCTTTAAACAGTTCAGACGGCAGATACCCAGGAATTGCTGCATCCTGACAATGAAGAGGTGCTCCACATCCTCCGCATGGAACAGCACTGATAGGAACCGACGAATCTGCAGTCCCATAATTACTCTCCCACATGTCTAATTCTTCTGCATCATTAAACTGCTCATAATCAGTCATCCAGTTCCTGGGAATTACATCAAGTGCATCAACAGGCCGAACAATGGTTCTATCTTCCGGTCGCTTCGTCTCAATATTCTCCACAAGCCTCCCCAAATCCTCCAGCTTCCTCCTGAGCCTCGGTGCCATGTCCTCACTCGTTTTCGCCTCCAGGTACTTCTCGTACAGCCTCTGATACTCTGGATTCAACTCTCGATTGAGAAAAGGACTGTCCGGCTTCTCCTCAGGCGTTTCTTTATCCTCGAAAGTGTCTGTAGATGCGTAAGGCATGTAGATAGGCTTCAAGGTTTCTTCCTCAGGTTTTGCAGGTTCTTCCTCCTTTTTCTCCTCTTCTTGTAGGTATTTCAACGCGATTATTGAAGGACCAGTCGTCATTTCTTCTCGGAGTCTTTCACATTTGTTCTTGTAACTGAACATTGATTCTATTTTTTTATTTATTTTATATCCGAATTTCAGGCGCCTTCTTTCTATGTAATCACAGTAGATAAGTTTCTCTTTTAGAGCTTCTATTCTCGGGTCTAAACGCATTTTTACCTTCCCAGAATCCGTGATCTCCAGAGATTCCCTGTAGCTCACGTAGGAGCGAGAGAGACATGTGCATAACCTCAGACTCCTCGGATTATGAGGAGATGAGAGGAATAAATTGTTCAGGCACTTGACACTCAACATTTTGAGGAACTACTCACTCTTTAAATTATTATTAATTAATTAAGGATGTTGATAACGCGTTTTATTAAACATCTTTACAGAAACGTGAGAGAGACGTTTTTTGATGCTATGATACGCCGCACACATGGCGCCGCCATCTTGTTTCGGGGAGGGGAGAGCCGGGAGCTCCGGATTTGTAACACAAGATGGCGGTGTCAGTCCGAGCGTCAGTTAATACGCCGTGGATTTGCGAGAGATGCACGGTACTAACATACAACATTTGGAGGTTTTACACACGTTTTAAATAATTATTAATTAATTAGGGATTGTTCATGACACTTTTTTATTAATAAACTTTTTTGCAGGAATGTGAGAGACACGTTTTGCGACGCATTGATATGCCCAACACATGAGGCCGCCATATTGGCGTGGAGAGGGGAGAATCGAGAACTTCGAATTTGTGACACAAGATGGCGGCGAAGAGACCGGGTGTGTTTGTGTTTATAAATTGTGGAACAGCATGGGATGTTGGAGCTTCGAGATGGCCGGTACTGATAGGGTATGTAATAAACAAATTTATCTCGTGATGAGTACAATGATTTTTCTCCATTTATGATGGGGAAAGGGTGGAGTGTCGCAGGATCATTAGAGAGTCAATTTTGCCAATTAGGAAAGGGGCATAGTTTATGTCAGTAATTTTAAGTTTGAGACGCCACAAAACACAAGGTCGGCGCCATTACATTGCCTCGTGTTCTGGATTAGACTTTGTTATGATTCTGGAGTTTGTTTTGTTTTTTTAATTAAAGACAAGTGGCAATAATTTGAGGGTTTAGTGATTGTTCAGAGAATTGCCTCGATTTTTGGAGCAGAAGAGGGGTTATAGAGTGTTTTTTTTTCGGTTACACGTGATTTTTAGTGGTGACTCAGCAGAAGGGGGGAAAAGTGATATTACTATTTGTTTTTGGGGTATCTGGAGATTCTAGAGGATTTTCTAACCGGTGAGTTCTGTTTTTGAAAGATATCTCGGAAAGTAAGGGAAATGGAGCATTTTTTGTAGTAACATTTTTTGTAGCTCTCAAAATTCTCTACGAGAAAAGTCATTACGAACATTTCTCTACCTCTCTTAGTTCCCGAGTAATCCTCAAAAACCTATGAAATTCATGAATTTCCATTTTTCTTGATAATTAAAATCGAAAGAGAAATTCGTTGATTACGGTGTCTACGTGTCTTCTTCACCCTCCATTGAATTACAATTTACGACTAGCACAGGGTCCCATCGAGGGAGAAAAAGAAATACGTTGGTGACCCAATCGTCCCCTTTATTGTTACCTTACCCATATCCCTCTGGTTCTTTAGGCAACGAAGGAGCTGATTTTTTTAATATTTTTCGGTTGGAGCCAAAAGTACTGCGTAGTCACTCGAATCCGTATCGCGTGACGCCACTCAGTCTTTAACGTTACAAGCTTTATCTTTATAACCCATTTGCCAGACGAATGAAGGAAAAACAGGCGAAATAAATTAGTAGTGTCTAATCGTATATGTCAAGATATCTAAATTTTTTTGATTCAATTTATCTCATGATTATTTGGCAGATGAGATTAATTAATATGTCGAGTGGAAGAGATTGATCCACATTTTTCATTATTAATTTTTATTGAGAAAACGTGATACTTTGGAATTTTGGCATTAGTCATACAGGAAAAAAATTCTTATTTCATATCAGTAAATTTATGCATTATTTATGTAGGTGATATTCCTCAGGTGGCAATTGTTGAGCTCATGTAACTGAAATTCGTAATATTTGCTCAATAATCAACGAAAATTCTGAATAAATATTTTTCTTATTCAGTCATTCTTTTTTTTTGTGATAAGACTCTTCTTTTTTCACAAAATTCAATTTAATTGAAATATTTGTAAATAATTAGGGAGAATAGGTAGATCAGATTCTTGATAATTTAGATGAATAAAAAATATAATTTTCCACTAAATTTAAACGTGAAATGTAGGTCATGGGCATTGCATCTGATTGTAAGCTTCCCAACTCGTATATCGGCAATGCATTAACATCTTTTGCACGTAGGCCAACCAGAATTCATCATCATTGATAATTCTGGTATTTTCCACTCTGGAAAGTTCTTAATAACTAGTTTTATGAGATTATTATCATTATTAGCTTTTTATTAATTTCACTTTCATCTAGGATTTCGTAGAAAACATATTTATGAGTTATTATTGATTTATACATTGTCAGTGTGTTATTAAAAATGAGGAGTGGAACCGAGATAAGTCGATTTCACTTTTTTTATTTTTGTTTTGATGAATATGTTAAAATTGAGAGATTTCAAAATTGTTTTTCACAACATTTTTATTATTCTTCTTTCGTTTTTCAGAATATCTCGAAAACTAAGCGAGATAGGGAAAATTTGCAAGAGACATTTTTTTTAGCTCTTGAAATCCTCTACAAAAAAGGTCTCCATGATTTTTCCTCCATCTCGCTTAATCTCCGAGATATCTGATAAAAAAACATGAAGGTAAATGTGAATGATTCAATTTCACAATTTCTCTGATCACTTACACAATAATTTCGTCACTCACAATGTCTTGACATTGTTGACTCAACTTTAACTTCAAAATAATACCTGTTCAGTGTAAACAAGATGTATATCTTTCCCTAATATCATACGCCCCGAAATTAGTGACAATTCCCACCCAAACCCTCATTTCCGTTGGGCTCAGTAATAAACAACATGTGCGCGAGTTGAAATAGAATTTAATTGGCCCAGAGCATCCACTCATGTCAGTGCTACGACGATTGCATGCACTATGACACGTAGGCCCAAATGTGTTCATGGATTATCATGAATTCTGAAAAGAGCAGAGGATTTTTCATTCCCAGGATAAAAAACGTCTAATCAAAATTCAACTTTGATCCCTAAAAAATGATTAAATATTTAATTTTCTTTCGTGCATTTCTCGATGACCTTTACGTCTTTATTTATTTCTCCATTGACGCAATTAATTACTAATAATAATTAATTGCCAATAATTTTTAATTAAAATGATTTTATGAAAATCAGGAATTGACACAAGGCCAATGAACTCTATTCATATTTAATTCAATGAAACTCTCATTATTATTGAATAATTGGTGAAATTGATGGGAGAGATTCATAATCATTATCTCAGGCATTAGTCCTGATAAATAAACTACTTTGAGCTTCTCATTGCTGAGAAGACATAGAAAAGCAATTTACGTCATTGGAATCGCAAGCCATATTGCCGTTATCATCCGATGCTTGTGTAACACAGTTCGACTAACATAATTTTTTTAAATCAATAATCTATTTAAAAAAAATATGATTTTGAGTCTCAAGTGGTTCCTCTTCATAATTATAGACTGACGATAAGAAATGATTGATCGATGGATAAATTAATATTTCGTTTATTGATTTTTTTAGTAAACAAAGTAGAGATAATTTTGTAATTGACTAGTTGTTTGTGCGAATCTATTATTAGGATCGCCTGAGGATTTATTTTTAGATTCACAGGATTTTTTTATAAATATTGAGAAATATTAAAATTCATTTATGCTTTATTGATTGGAATTAATGTAAAAAAGAAGCAATGAATGAATTTTCATGATTTATACGTATACACTAATATTATGAAATTAATACTCGCACAAGTTATCCAGCACGTAGACTGCCCCATTACAATGCAGTATGAAAATATCCGCAATGTTGATAGGAAGAGAAAGGTATAGATACAATAGCCAAGTGAGGATATGATGTGGAATGCGTAAACAATAATGTGTATGAAGAGACCTTCGACTTTATTTTGAACAAATCAGAAACGTAAATTTATCCAACCGAGAAAATAGTGACTATCGCATTCTTTCAATGTCTCACAATAAAAATCACGTCAACAGTTTTGCTATTTTTCTTCTAAAGATTAGTAGAATATTCAGGAATTAAGAGAAATATCAAGAATTAATGGGATAGTCTTTTAAATTGAGATAATGATGCTCTTGCTGCTCCATTTCGGTCAAGGCAGTTTAGTTAATGCATAAAAAACAGGGATATTGATTAATTTAATAAGGAAAATCAATAATATTGACGTCAGAGCAGGATTAACTAAATCGGAGCATTGTACCCGTCCATCTCAGAGGTGTTACATAAACTTTGTACTATTCAGTCTCAAATACCTGTCAATCTCCATCTCATGCAATATCCAACGCATTAATAATTGAGATTTAGTTCATGCATAACGAGATGCATCGTTCCGTTTATCCTTTACGTATCACAAATATTGTCAATCATCTAAATTATCGTGCTTCAATTATTCCCATGAAATAACCGGAAAATGAGGGAAAATTTAAAAAATAAAGACTGGCCAATTGTGCCCCATATTTTCACCTATTATTAGGCCTATCGCACAATGATCCAACAGAATTTCGTAGTAATACAGAGAATCTGGTATAACGCCAAATTCGATGCAATTTCCCGTAAATTCGCTGAAGTGAGCGACGAATCAACGCTCAAGGACAACTTTAACGTTGAGCTACAAATGAAGTCGCCTGATGTCTTGCATTGACAATGATTTATACTCTATTTGAAGTGGGAAAAAAAGCCAACTGGTTTTAACCCATTTTTTCTGGCTGCATTTGAATAACATTTGTTTTTAAAGGATATCTTGGAAACTAAGTGAGATAGAGAAATTTTCATGGAGACCTTTTTTGGAGCTCTTGAAATTCTCTACAAAAAAGGTCTCTATGATTTTTTTCCTATCTCCTGAAGTTTCCAAGATATTCAAGAGAATACGTGACAAAAGAGGGAATTCATCATTTTTGCTACTGAATTAATAGAGATGACCGAGTAGACGCATACTGGTGTGGTTCATGTATCAATCACAGGATTTGCGTGACTCTACGTCAAGCTCGTCCAACTATCGCGTAGTTGTACGAGGTCAGTAAATAACTGCAGCTAATAATGTAGCTAAGTCGTCAAACTCAAGTATTTTCTCATGCTCTACATCCTCTTTACGTATTTTCCATGCCCAAGTATTCTTGCCAATGGCCAGAAAAAAAAAAGAAAATAATTTCAATAAATTTAGGCAGCTCTTGCTCTTCTTCCCCCAAATGTTTATCACCAGACGAATCTCGTTATTGGCCATTAGAATTCTTTCTGCATTGAGAATTGATATGAAAAGTCATATGAAAGTTAAAAAGCAACGAGATAAAAGTGTCTGTAACACGCACGTGCTTCAGACAAAAATAAAATAAGAGTTTTTGAAAAAAAGGAGTGAATAAAATAACCATTTGAATACTAACAATAAACTTGTTTGGGTTATTCTTGTTTCTCGTTTTTTTTTTTCTTTGGCGATGGGCGACGACCGGTTTTCGTACTTCCTCGGCTCTTTTTTCCTTCATTCTCTTTTATTTTTCGCATCCCATGTAATAGTATTACCTGTTCGCAAACTCTTGGGGAGAATTTCTTGCGCGTGCATGTCCTTGAACTCTTCTGATTATTTAATTTTTCATGTAGAATAATGACTTTGTTTATTATTTTTCTTAATTAATTTGGAGCGAGGAGAATTCAATGAAATCTGTTTCTATAGAGGCATTGTCATCTTAATTTTATCAATGAATTTATTCAGGCGAGTAATGTTTCGTTGAATGATTAGGAACAATTGCACAAGCCCCTAATTAATTTATTGATTATTACAAATACTGATTGAAGATTTTATTGTTACAGATTTTCCAGATGGACGATGAGGAGACGACGATGGCAAATGACTGCAATGAGAAGACTGAAAAACCAAAGGAAATTGTGAGCAATGGATCAGCACTGACCAGTGAGTCTATAAATATTTTATTTATCAATAGTGAAAGGTACAATGGTATATTACGGTAAATCAAGGGAAATATTCCCCCAATTATTCAAGTAGAATAAGATTAACAATAGATTCGGCAATATCTCGGAAACTAAACGAGATAGGGAATTCTTCATAGAAACCTTTTTTGTAGAGAATTTCAAGGGGTACAAAAAAGGTTGTTACAAAAATTGCTCTATCTCGCTTAGTTTCCGGGATCATTGCGGAAAACTCGATAGAGTCTTTTTTCAAGTATTAGAACTCTTCCCCCACCTTTCCTGCAACTATGTAGCTCGTTCCCCCTCTTATTAAACTACATAATAACATGATCCCACAGATAATTACATAGTTATCGCATACTTTGTTGTAAATCAAGAAGCAACGTTGCCACACACTTTTTCCCCGTATTTACTCAACTGATTCTCATGTGAATTGTACTCGAAATAATAATAATAATAGTGGGGTGTAAAAAAAAAGATTCTTTGAATTCATATTGATGAACAAACGTCGATTCTCTTGAATTGCATTTTAATTTTCAATTGTCCACAAGCAGGGAAGGAAAAATAAAACTTGCATTCACTTCCACTTGTTTTGTGGTTTCAAAAAAGATTACAAAAAACCGGTTCAAATGACGTCATTGCGCGTGTTCTCATCCTTCCAGTTTTACGCATACCCTTGTGTACAAAAATGTACTACGCACATCCCTTTAAATTCAGAGGCAAAAACCTGATTCTTGTCCTTCTATTTCTACACTCGATAGGGGAAAAGAAAACAAAGGAAATATCGTATAACGGAAGTTCTAATTTTGAGGCAATGTTTCAGAATATTTTTGACTTTACGTGCATTGAATGGAATTGATGATTAGAATTGTTGATGAGTTGGAATTTATTTTGGAGAAGGTGATGAAAAGTTGGTTGAATTTTAATGTGATGAGGAATTAATTTCTTTCGAATATCTCGGAAACTAAGGGAGATAGAGAATTTTTCATAGAGACCTTTTTTGTAGGGAATTTTAAGACCTAAAAAAAAGGTAAACACGAAAATTGCTCTATCTCGCTTAGTTTTCCAGATATTTCCAAAAAACGTGAAAAATTCTGGGAGAATCATGTCTTGCCTTTTCGTATCACTACTACTATCAGGAAACCTCCACAAAAGATCCCAGAAGACGATACCGTCCCCTCACGACCTTGAAATCATCCCCACCCCTTCTCCACCTCATTTTCGTTAATGCCTGACTTGTGAGTGTATTAGGACACGTGGATCTGGCGAATTTTTGGATGAAGCCAGTGTGTCCTAAATCTGCTGATTCTCACGTAAATAAAAAAGACTTCTTTAAACTCAATTTTCATTGAATATCTCGGAAACTAATCGAGATAGAGAAATTCTCATGGATACCTTTTTTGTAGAGAATTTCGAGAGCTACAAAAGAGGTCTCCACAAAAATCTCTCTATCTCGCTTAGTTTCCAAGATATTCCCAAAAAACTAAACACATTTCAGGGAAGAATTTGAATTTTTTTGAAAATTCATAGCCTATATTCCATTTGTTTATTCCCACAATGTTTGTAAATAATAATTAATAAATTAAAGCCTGTATTATTGGTGAACGGAAGAAATTCACGTATGCCAGTGTACGTGAACAGTGAAATAAACAGAGCATTTACATACACATGTGCGAAAGAGGCAGAATTAAAAAAAAAATAAGTGTGTATACACCGCCATTTTGAATGATTCCCTGCGCTTGCGCGTGATCGAAAACGGGGGGAAAGAGAGAGATGCAGCGTAACTGCGATGTTTCTTCTTCTGTCTTTCTCAATTAAAGGGCAAAAAATTTGCTGTCTTTTTTATTCTCTGCGGATGATAAACGTAGACGTGGCAAAGCGGATGCGCGCGCATCAAAAAACAATGCGAGTGTATACGCGCTCGTTTTTTTTCCCTTTCCGAAAGAGATAAAAGATGAATATTTAGCTTGATGACAGGGAATTATCGGAGTGAAAAAGGATTTCTATTAAATTCTAATTAATTCCGGTTATTGCGAATGTTCCGGAAATCCTGGTGATAACATCGCATTTTCCTTTATCATTTGATCCTTCAAAAAATCCGCAATAGACTCTTCCTCTTCCCCACCCCCTCCCGAATAATACTCACCCCCTAAAGAAGCCGCAGAACCCAGAATTCACCTGATTTTACATGATCTATATATCCACGAGTGTTTGCGAGCGTTTTGCATCATGCGGATTTGTTTTGATGAAGAATCAACACAAGCAAAAGCCCTCTACACACAAAGAACTGCGGCAGAGGTGCAAATGATTGTGTGAGTGTATATACGTGTGTTGGCCGTACAGAGAGAACCACGATGGTGCCTACGTGACGGGAAGCGTGTGCCAGAGGGCGTTGGCGACGTCTACATACGTGGGAGTTAAAACTAGAACGTCCAGTGAGTGCGAGAGAGACAGAACGATCGAACGATCGAGTAGTGGGGGCATGAAAAACATGAGATGTTTGGCGGCGCGGAGTGGGGGAAGATGCGGAGTAGTTGAGCGGCGGCCATCTTAGTGAGCTCAGTCGGAAAACAGCTGCCGAGTAAAGAGCAGTGAGGGAAGAGTGGATGTTAAGAGCAGGCCAGATGTGTTAGCCGGGGAATAATAATTAAATGCGCTTCCGAGCCAATTAACACGCATTTCGTTGCGGAGAGGCTAGTGTAGTAGCAGAAGAGTCTATTAACATCAAATTAAAATACGGTATTATCGTGTTTTTAAAATTGTTCCGGAAGAGATTGATTTCTTTTCATAGCGAAAGAAATCGAGGAATTTTTTGGGGGAGTGAATAATCAGCATAATTCACCCCATCAACGGGTGTAGAAGGGAAATTAAGAGAGAAATTGCAACATTTCGCCCAGGGAGAAAGTGTAGTGTCAAAGTCTGTGATAGTATTTATTGAAAAAAAAAAAATATTAAGGAAATATTATTAAGAAAGGAGAATTCCATCTAACTTCTATCAAGACAAATTCCGCTTTTTTTCGGGGTTAGTCAACACAAAAGCGGACACAAAGTAAATTTTTCTAGATAGGCTTTATATATTTATTTATATCTGTGATACACTGATATACAAAAGATCCGGTATTGTTCCTGCATCGGGGAAAAATTTAAGAGAATAAGAAATTGTGGGAATTATTGATGAACTCATTTTTGATTGACTAAAAAAGGGGCTCATTTCGTCGTGGGAAGAATCATTGGAGCGATTGTTGTATCAGTAAATGAATAAACAAAAAAATTAGGTGATAGGCATTTTTTTGTATATACGACTGACTTTTTTACAATTATTAAAAGAAGATTGAAATAACCGGTGCGTAAAGCTCAGGCTGAAGTTTAATTCAGGATTTCATTGAGTTTCTGAGAGTTTAAAAGGGGCAATTTTTGTTATTCAATCATTTTAAACAGTTCAATTGTTGATAATGGTTGAGAAAATACTGGAGGAGAGGGAGGATGAGCGTCAGGACGCTGTCAGAGGTGAGAAACTTTATTTTTGCCCTTTTCCCTTTTTTTTTGCCTCAGTCCTCTCTTTTTTCTCTTTCCAAACAGTTGGGAATCAGTGCGTCTCTCTGTTGCTTCCCATGTTCCCTTTGTATACACAAAGGACAGCCATACTTGAGGCCAGATGTCGTTGAATTTATTTCAAAATTGTTGAGGAAATTTGAGAATTTATTAGGGCCACTTATAATTAGGGTGTAAATTCTAATTTTGAAGCTGTATATTATGAAAATTTCGAGAAATCAAGAGGAATATCAAAGATAGGCTTCTTCAATCAGAATGTCCATGATATAATTTCATAAACGATACGTTGGATGGTTTTTACGGTTTCATACACTCCCATAAACGTACGCAATAACAAAGACATGGGGAGAGCATGGAGAAAACTGGTAGGGGCAATGGAAACAAAGGATTTCGATGGGATTCTATGGGGATATGCAGGCAGAAGGGAATTTGTGGGGCCAAAAATGCGCATGACCGAACTTCTTCAGTATATATAACTGACACAAATCTGTTGACTATTTATTCATCAAAACATTATCGTTTGCCTATTCAAATCCATGCCAGCAAATAGAAAACATGGGAGTCCTCTAGTTTTTAGGGAATATCTCGGAAACTAAGGGACATGGGGAAATTTTTGTGGATACCTTTTTTCTAGCTCTTGAAATTCTCTACAAAAAAGGTATCAATGAAAATTTCCGTATCTCCCTCGGTTTTCGAGATATTCAGGTCGATATGAGGCGAATAAAATTTAAAATCTCATGTAAAACTTTGAATCAACATAAACCGGTGAAATTATCCTCTCAAACACTATATACCATGTAAATAAGGGAATCAATGGAATATTTACTGAGCCAAAGTCCAGATTCTTGACATTGACTCAGTAAAGCCAGTGAACATGAAGTTTCAAAGAGAATAATGTACTTGAAAGTTGAAAAACAAAGAATTTAATTAATTTCACTATTTTATCGTTCACTTTGATATCAAATGAATTTAATTCTCCTCTTTCTATCTTCACAGTTAAGTGTATTGATTCACAAGAATTCCTTTTAATTTAATTCAGTGCAAATATTATTCTTTGATTTTCACATGAAAATTCAATTCTATGAATTTAATTCAGCTATTGATTCAATAATACTCTCAAGGCCTTTTATTTATCATTAACTGATTAAAGGCAATTGCTAAAGTTCTTCCAATTCAATCACCTATTGTCCTTGATGTCAATTTTATTGCGATGTTGAATCAATGATGAATCTAGATAACTCTATCTCGGAAACTAAGCGAGATAGAAAAATTTTTCTAGATACCTTTTTTGTAGAGAATTTCAAGAGCTAAAGGAAAGTATTCTTGCTAAATTTCTCCATCTCCCTTAGTTTCAAAGATATTCTGAAAAAAACGTGGAAAAATCCGAGTTTTTCACTTTATTATCATTTTGATATTATCAATTAATTCCCTCTGCATTATAATTAATTTAAAAAAAGGGCACGATCATGTTGTATCTTAAAATGGATAGATTCCCCCTTAAGAACAAATTTCCCTCGTAATAAACACATAAAAGCCATCAACGCTTTCTTTCTTGTTCGTCAATTCTCGTGTAATTCTGTCTCTCTCAATCACTGCGAAATATTGTATAGAGAAAGGTCAAGCGTGAAATTACAGATTTTCTTTTTATCCATATATGCCGGAAACGACAGTACACAATTTCTCTTTCATTAAAGAAAGACAGTGTCAATTAGAGCAAAAAAAAATCCATCAAATGAATGAATTAATCAATGAAAAAACGAGAAAAATGAATTATCAATACATTTTTTCCCACAAAAGGGGGGAAAATACATTCACATTAATCAGAAAAAACGTGCAGATCATTCATACAGCATAATAATCATAATTCAAGTGTAATTATGCATGAGTTGGCTTTTTTTCGGGGATAATAGTGAGGATGAGAGGATTTATCTTACTTGCATATCTACAAAACGCTTAAGATGGCGTCTCTCCTTTTTCTGTGCCAGTCATTGAACTCTCACTCGGTGAACCGACTACGTTACGAAAATATCATTCAGTTTCTATCCTCGAAAAATATTCAAAAATTATGCGAATTAAATATAGAATTTGTGTTAACTCAATTTCTCTATTTTCGCAATAGTTTGAGGATTTTTTCAGGGAAATCCTACGCTTTTTTGAGAATAACTCAGAAACTAAGAGAGATAGGGCAATTTTTGTAGAGAACTTTTTTGTAGATCTCGAAATTGCCCACAAAAAAGGTATCTATGAAAATTTTCCTATCTCCTTTAGTTTTCGAGCTATTTCGATGAAACTGTTGACGTCATATTAACTCTCAATATTTCATCATTCTGCAACAATCAAATGAGGGAGGCAATAATTATTTTCGAGCTTAGATGAAACTTTATTTGTCTCGAGGTCACAGCTGCGCGATACCGTCACGGCCGCATATGAATCACTACATCCCATTATACACGAAACTCGTAATTTCCTTATAAAAATGCACTCACTATTAAACTCTGATTTCAGCATATATTCATCATCCTTTTTTTTTAATCCTTTCTTCCACTGTGACTCGATACAGTTATCAATACATACACGTTACTTGTGTTCTCGTTTCGCCTGATTTCTCTTACCAACCCACGCAACGATGACGCTCACGCATTCGTGAGCCAAATGTGTTGTGACTTTTGCCATTTTTTTTGCATCGAAATCATGAAATTTTCAATTTTAAAAATATCTTGGAAAATAAGCGAGATAGAGTATTTTTGTAAGAGACCTTTTTTGTAGCTCTTGAAATTCTCGACAAAAAAGGTCTCTTGGAAAATTCCTCTATCTCTCTCAGTTTCCGAGATATTCCCAAAAAACCATCCTCAATAATTCCCTTCTATTAATTATATCCATAATAATAATGATAAAAGAATTGTTTAGTGTACTTTGAGTAAACGGTAATTTTTCATTGTCGGTCAACGAACTAATAGAGTATCCCCGACCCACGCCCACGTGATTTCCACAAGGGATGAGTACTACCTCGTCTAGAAATAGATATCCAGTGAAGTCTTCGCACTTCCATGAATACAATTACAAAAAGCACGAGTTTATAATTACATGAAAAAGAAGTGCACTTCCCTCAGAATCCAATAATTATATTGAATAAAATGAAAATTGATATTTATGATTAATTCATATTTTCAAATGTCTCTTAAATTACCTGAATTTTATTGGAAATCGTCATTACATGAATTATTCATATTTATCATTAATTATTAAATTTAAATTAGTGTCATTGACATGGTGACATGGACCTTTCTATTTTTCACAATAATCATAATTAATTGCTTATTTTTAATTATTTTTTCTAGTCGATGAAAATGGGAGAGAAGTGGCATCAACCGGTGAATCATTGAGCTCAGTTCAGGCTAGACAGGAGGAGGCGAGACGCAGGAGACGCAGGAAGCAGCGTTCAGGATCATCTCTGGTCTCGTCATGCTTCCAAGGTATGAAAAATTCCATGCTGATGATCAAAAATTAATTAAATAAAAAAGTTGGAAAATGGAAGTTTGATTATTTCCACAATTTCAAAGATATCTCGAGAACGGTGAGAGTTGGGAGAATTTATCAAGAGACCTTTTTTGTCGAGATTTCAATTTCCCACAAAAAAGGTCTCTAGATAAATTCTCCTAAACCCATTATCTCCCGAGTTATTCCAAGAAAACTAGCAATCCATCGGTTTAGAGTCATTCAGAGTTTCATAATTCCCAATAACTCCTGTTTTACCCCACATTCACCTATCTACAATTGCAACTGGCAGTGTGCGCTTCTAGAACATTCTCCGAACCTGCTTCACGACTTGTGCACCGGGTTTTAGCCATTTAAAGAGACGCGCATGTCCGTTATCAACCTGACATTGCGAATTCAATAATAACATGAACTTGATAAAGAAAATGGGAAAAATTGTTTGAAAAAAAAGAGGCACATTCTCTTGGATTATTAATAATGGATGAATTTGTCTCTGCTCCTTTTTAATTCAATATCTGCCAGGAGAATAATAATAAAAGCCTCTTTGTATGCGTTGGAAGGGAGTCTAACTCGGTCGCACGTTACGTCATCGGACGATGACCGAATCAGACATCTCGCTCGCCACTGTCTCTCCTGAGACCTCTCTAGAAATACATTCTCTTTATATTATTTTTCGTATTTATCTTCAAATTCATCCATAATCATTTCCGCTTTATATAATCCAGAGTTATATTTGGAAATACAAACTCGAGAATTTATGTATTTTAATGTCGAAGAAACGATAAATGCAAAAGATGAGACACGAGTGTCACGTGTTGCGGCAAAATGTTCTAGAATACTTGGGCGATCGATACGATGCATTTTCTAGTAATTTCTGGGCTTCTAGGCTGATAGGGGAAGGTAGGGTGAAGAGGCCAAATTGTATATCACGAGAAATATTGGAGATAGATTTTTTTTGATGATTCCATTGGAAAGCTGAGGAAATTTCAGGCGGAAAACATGTGTCGAAATTAATTTTTTCGAGTTTTTTGAAAATTCGATTTTTTTCACCCAGATTTCAAGGGGTTTACCTTGGGAAAAATGGAAAAAATCACTTTTTTGGCGATATCTCGGGTTCTATTGGTCGTAGCGCATTGGGGTCGTGCTTAAATTGAAGGTCTCATCGCCCTCCACATCTCCTCAAAAAATCATCGATTTTTATTAAAAATTAAAAAAGTTACAAGCCATTTTATGAAAATTAGTTTTTGGCTCATAACTTTTTTAATTTTTGATAAAAATCGATGATTTTTGGGGGAGATGTGGAGGGCGATGAGACCTTCAATTTAAGCACGACCCCAATGCGCTACGACCCATAGAACCCGAGATATTGCCAAAAAGGTGATTTTTTCAATTTTTCCCAAGGTAAACCCCTTCAAATCTGGGTGAAAAAAATCGAATTTTCAAAAAACTCAAAAAAATTAATCTCGACACATGTTTTCCGCCTAAAATTTTCTCAGCTTTTCAATGGAATCATCAGAAAATTTTTATCTCGAACCGTTCAATCAGAATGCCCATTTTACCCCAATTTCCCCTATTATATTACAAGGAAAATAGTATTAAAAGATATGAACAAATTCTTTTCTTTTCCAGAATTGTACAAGTTGACTGGAGAGGTACTTGGTGAAGGAGCTTATGCATCAGTACAAACATGCACCTCTCTCTACACTGAATTGGAGTATGCTGTTAAAATAATCGACAAAATACCTGGTCACGCACGTACCAGAGTATTCAAAGAAGTCGAGACATTTCATCATTGTCATGGACATCCAAATATAATCCAATTGATTGAATTTTTCGAGGACGATGAGAGATTTTATCTTGTATTTGAAAAAATTAATGGTGGACAATTACTGAGGAGAATTCAGGAGCATGTACATTTCAGTGAGAGAGAAGCGAGTCAAATTATTAAGGAAATTGCTGGAGCACTCAATTTTCTTCATAAGAAAGGTAAATATCTGCCAGATATACTCAAAAACAATTAAATAAAAATCATAAATTAATGGTCAATTAATTTGTGGATTTTCAGGAATTGCACACAGAGATTTAAAACCCGAAAACATCCTTTGTGTTCATCCGGACAAATTGACACCAGTAAAAGTATGTGACTTTGATTTGGGCTCTGGCATAAAATTCAATAATTCACTGTCAAGTCCAGTTGCAACACCACAGCTCCTAACTCCAGTTGGTTCTGCCGAATTCATGGCACCAGAAGTTGTTGAAGCATTTATTGGTGAAACAAGCTATTACGATAAACGTTGCGATTTATGGAGTCTTGGTGTTATAATGTATATATTACTATGCGGTTATCCTCCATTCTATGGTAATTGTGGTACCGAATGCGGCTGGGAGAGAGGCGAAAATTGTCAAGCCTGTCAAGAATTATTATTCACTAGTATTCAACAAGGAAGATATGATTTTCCTGATCGTGAATGGAGAAATATTTCTGAAGACGCCAAGGATCTCATTCGTGGTCTTCTGGTTAAGGATGCGCATCAGAGATTGAGTGCACAATGTGTACTCGAGCATCCATGGATCAATCCTGGACCAACATCAACAACTGCTGGTGACAGGCCACTCATTACACCTGTGATTATTAGGTAAAGAGCCAACAGGAAACGCCTGTTCCATTAAATTAATTCAGTATCAAAGTAAACTGTTGTTGAAGCGGTATTGAAGTGGTACTTTTCTCTTGGCAACTTCTTTTAACGGTTCAATGAGGAATTTGTTGCCTCAGGTATTCACGTACCAAGAATTTTTGCATATAAACTCGTCTCAAGTGTATTCCCTCAATAATTTTACTCAAGCCTGTAATTTCGTTGATTATAATTGTTTTTCCTTTTTGTTTGAAGGAGAAATAATTCAGCGCGTGAATTATCTGTATTCGCTGAATCAGCAATGGCAGTAAACAGAGTAGTTCATCAGCACTTTTCAATGAATCTCGGTGATCTTGCTGAAAATCGTGAGCCAAGACTATCAACATCATCCACTGATGAAGACAATCATCCATACGGTCATATCTCTGATTCGAGCAGTGAATTATCGGAAATAAGTAAGCATTGTGCAACTCATTCGTCTGAGGAATTCGAGCCAGGCCCAAGGCGCAAATCATTCTCAATGAATTCAGCAATTGATTCAAGTGATCATAAAATAATTGGTAAAAATCGTTTACTTGCTAAAGAATCGCTGAATTTATTCGGTCTATCACCACCGAGTGAGAGCAGATTGATGCAGCGTCGTATCAAAGCACGTTCAAGTCTCCTAGAGAGCCAGAATCGAGCGATTGTCGCATCACCCAGTGGCTGAAATTTTCCTACTCATTCTCTCTCTTTTATATATTTTTTTCATTTTTTTTTCTCTTTCATATTTTCTTTTTCCGATATTTTTTCTCTTCATTCCTCGAGGAGGCGGATTTATATATGTTTTCGTGATTTTTTCATACTGGCCTCATTTTTTTACTGCGAAATTTAAATATTCTTTTTTTAATTGGATTGAGTTTGAGTCACGAGGGGAAAAGGCGCTGGCGTTTAAATTATCACTCTTCTGCTCTCTGATTTACATTAATCCGTTTTACTATTTTCTGATGAAAAAAATGTCTTTTCACAGTAATGCGCACATTTAGGTGCTTCACTAGTCTCTTCAATTGAATTTTACATGTTCAGTTTTGCGAAATTATTTCTCCTCAGAAGCAGAAGAGATGAATTTTTTTATATGAAAAAAATTGAGAAAAAAGAAACTCAAGGCCATTTATTTGCTGATGTGTAGAACGTAGTCTAGATGACACTCACAAGAGTGAATTGAAAAATTAGTACCTGTAATTGAGTTTAAATTGATGAGACAAACAATTGGAGAATCTAAAAATGATAAAAATTACGACTACGTTCCACGCGTTCTGTCGATCTGTTAAACACAGTATTCTTCACATTATCAATCATTTTCTATATTCTCCATAAATCTATCATTTTTTTCTCCACATTTCTCTATAATAAGCAGTGGTGAAAAATCTGGAAATATTTCACCTCTTTAACGTCAAATTGATTTTTCTCTTTGTTCATTTGTAAAATTTATTTTTTTACCTCTAAAATTAGTTGAAAAAATTGAATAAAATATTTTGTACTCTTGTGTAAAACGAGGTGAGGTATTTTCAGTACACTTGTGAGAATTTGATGCTTAATTACAAAAAAAATACCTGAACAATTATGATTGTGTAAACGAGTCTATCGTAGTTCATAAAACGAAGGAAATCCTGAGATAAAAATGAGAAAAACGCCTTTATCAACGAATGCCAATTCACGTGGATTATTTTATTTGAAAGAAAAGAAAATAATATTTTTTCTTCTTTCAAATAAATAAAACATAATTTTTGATGTATTAAAACGTTAAATTCAATTATCAGCTCTTCCTTCAGTCAGTGAAAATGAGAATTCACGTGAGGAGGCTTCGTAATTCATTTAAAAGTATGGATTTTTATTCACACTGTGGGGAACTCTGAAAAGTGCACGAAAAAAAAAATTACGATTGGATTTAAAAAAAGAATGAAAATTGTGACTTTCAAGAGTTTACCGAGTGTTGTGTACAATTTAATGTAAATAATGAAGAAGAAATCATTAATGTATAGAGATGATATATAAGAACGATACTCGAACCGATTCGTAATAATTAAACAAAAAAAAAAACGAGGGAAAAAAAATTGCCATAAAAGTTTGACGGAAATATTAATTTTCATTAATTGATTAATTAAGAAAAAAAAAGTCCATTAATTGTGTCAGAGCTCGAACGCTTTCTGTAATAATCAGTTGTAAATCTTTTTCAAATCTCAATTGTACAAATGAAATTTATACGATAATTTTCAAGAAAAAATGAGAAAAAATGAAAAAAAAGAAGAAGAAGAAGGGAATTATAAAAGAAATTGGAAAAAAATTAATTGTCACACAGAGATTAGAGTTTCATCATGATTTTCATTTATTAAATTCAACAAAACGAAATTTAGAAATCAGAAAAACATTAAAATTAGTGAATTTAATGCCAATGTGGCAAATATAAAGCTTCCTCTTAATTAAAAATAAAAAAATATAAAATAAAAACGAAAAAAAAATTAAAAAAACACTGAAAAATGTGAAAAAAAATTATAAAAAAAGGGATTCACCAAACGCGAATCAATTTTCGAATGAATGAGTGAGTGAGTAATGTGCATGAATTGAAGATTTATGAATAATCATGCAAATTATAAAGAATGGCCATAATTATCAATCTGAATTAATAACATTGTGTAATAAATTCATAATTACACGCGTGAAAGTGAAAAATGTTTGTGGCGATCGAGTGGATGATGAATTTTTCTAGTTAAAAGGTAAAAAATGAATTTATTCGATTTTGATAATTTGACACTTTCGGAGTTTTTCGAGAATATCTCGGAAAATAAATTAGATAGGGTAATTTTCGTAATAACCTTTCTTGTAGAGTATTAAAAGAGCTACAAAGAAAGTGTGGACAAAAATTTCTCTATCTCCCTTAGTTTCCGAGTTATTTAATTAAAACGACATAACAAAATCGATGATTTTTAAGAAATGAAAGAGAGAAAGAAATTACAAGTTTGAAATTTCTTGTAATAGCCATAATAACATAGGTTTTTGAGGTACCAATGCGCAACATCGATACACACCATTCTACATTTTTTTTTTTAAATTACTGAACATCTTTGAGATGAACGGGAGAATGGCAATGAAAAAATTTCAATGCAAAATTTTCGTCGCCACTTTGATGTAACAATTTTAAAAACCGGGGAAATAGAAAAACAATCAATTCAAAAAATAATCGAGGACAGAGAGAAAGAGAGAGAAATGAATTACATTTGTTGCCTTTTTTATATGAAAAAAAGCGATGAATAGAAAAAGTGAGACAAATTTTTCCAAAAAAATGAAAAAAATAATAAAAGAAAAACCATATTTTAATTGGTTGGATTTTTTTCTTTCTAGTTTCATTTATCAATAATTGTTTCTTTTTTTACTTATAAATTTGCCTCATTAGTTCCTTAATAGTCCCACCAAAAAGAAACCTCTGATTTTGATTTTCTAACTAAAAAACGCGTCCATGTGTACATAAAAAATCAATTGCATACTTCTGTGCCCATTGATCAATTAATTTAACACATAAACTCATTATTAGTGCCTAATCTTGATTAGACAAGAGAGAGAGCTCCATCGAATCAATCTCATCCCCCCAATTCCTCATTAAGTGGGAAAAAATGGAAAACCAAAAAAAAAAAGAAATAAAAATATAATTAAAAAAAATCTACAAAAAAATTATAAAAGCATAATGTTGAATTATGAAGAAAAAAAAATGCCAAAAAATATTTTTTATTTTTCATACCCACTTGTAGCTGTAAATTATAGTTGACAAAAAAAAAAAAAACGTTAAATCAGTTAATATCCAACATAGAATTTAATCATATTCAAAATATTATATATTTTTGACTGCTGCTGGATAAATTAACATTTTAGACGCATGGACGTCATAGATTGTTTAATGCGCTTCGTTACAAAGAGAAACCTTCACAATTTTTAATAAAAAAAGACAAATTATTGTATAATCCTCGATTTTTTTTCTTCATTTTCATGATTAAAAAAATAGGGGATTCATTGTGGTGCAAACGAGGCCTAGAGTTTGGGCTCACATCTTGCTTACCTCATCTCATTAATTAATAATTTAATCTCAATGTGTCTATACCTATAATTTCGATTAAAAATTCATTCTAATTGAATCTTTATAACAAGAAATAGGAAAATGAGACACTAATTGAGGAATTCATGAGGGAATTTGTTTTTTGAGAATATCTCGAAAACTAGTGGATTTAGAGGAAAATATGAAGAGACCTTTTTTATAGAGAATCAAATTCTCCACAAAAAAGGTCTCTTGATAAATTCCCCTAAGCCCAATGGTTTACGAGATATCAACGAAATTGTGGATTTTCGTGACTTATTAATAAAAATCAATAGATTAATAACAATTAATTAATCATTGATGAAAAATTGAGAAATTTCGAGTACAAGAGTCTTAGCCCCCGGCAAATCAATATATTCAATGTTGAGACTGGATTGCGAATGTACAAAACTTCATTAATTACTATATTTTAATAAAATTAAAGATTTAATGAAAAAAAAAAAAATGAATAATAATAAAATATTGAACGATGGGACATTGTCATATAAAAATGTTGAGAATTAAATCACTTGTATTGAAAAAATAAGCGGAAAATTGAAGAATTGAAGAAAATGAAAAGATATAAATTCTCAATAAATTATCGATTTTCATTTAATATCGACAATAAATTAAAAAACTGCATGAAGAGAACGGAATTTATATTTTTTCATGCTTTCTCTTCAAATTAATTCCCTGGAACGAATCATTGTGATATGTTTGTACGTCATGATTAATTTTTTTTAATTGCAATTATTTTTTTATTGCCATCTCTCGGCATTAAAATAATGAGTAAAAAAAAACGGATGTAACGGCGCTGGTACCAATATTATAAACGACATTACCGTTTTCCTTAATTTCCATTCTATTTCATCATAGAATGTTCAATATTACAATCATCTCATTATCATAATTCATTACAAATAAATCGCAAAGGGAGAGAACTCCTCGATTCGTTAAAAAAATCCATAAAAATGTATTAATATTAATGACGTTACTAAAAAAAAAGGCACATGTTGATTACTGGATTAAGATCTACGAATTGTTGAGAATACTCCAAAAGTATTATTAATTACCAGCGTTTAGAATAATGATAACAGATCGTATCGAATAATTGAGTAAAAGGCATTTGGAACGAAATCAATGAATTTAATAGTATTTGGTGCCAGTGGCCAGAGTTCAATACTATTGTATGATTTAGCTCCATTAAACTATCACGAAATGGAAGAAATCGAAGTCAAAATAAAGAAGAGAAGACGAATAAAGAGAATAATGGATTTTATTTATCAGTGACACGAATTATGTATTTAAAAAATCCATGGAGATGAACTTTCGTGGATTTGTCTTATTGATCAAATAATGCAACTGTGTTTCCCTCATTTCAGTGAATTCCGGGGATCTCGAGGGAACGATTAATAATCGGAAAAGTGTGGGATTTAATTAATTGAATTATGTCAACGGATCAATCGGATTCTCGAAGCGGAAACACTCCTTCGCTCACGAAAAGACCCGCGGAAAAACCCCCCTTCAAATTGTGTTTCCCGAGGCAACAGATGAGCGGAAGATCGGACGTTCGAGTCTCCAGAATTGACGGTATTAATTTTCATTAAATTAACGGGTCCTAATGATGCATCAATCTGACGATTGAATTAAGGTGTTATTAAATTCGTAGCGAATTTTATAACACCGAAATTTTGGAGTGATGGGCTATCGGAAATTGGGGAAAACGACGAAATTATTGAGGCTGTGAAGGAGAGAATGGAGCGAGAGAGACGAGGACCAAGGGACATTTATCCATTCCCTGTTTTGAATAGTCAGAGGTAATTTAAATGGGTTAATTACCTCATTAATTAATAATGGAAGATTGTGATTCGCAGTTACGGATGGTGGTACGATGAGGCCTTTGGATCGAAAGACCCGCGCTTCAATTTCCATAAAAAAACGTCGGATATGGTTGAGAGGAACCTGATCATTCAGTACGAGGACAAAAAAATGCGTGGTCTCTGCAATTAATTAGTAAAAATGGAGTTTCAATTATTTTAGACATAATTATTCTAGAGTATTGCCATTTTTAATTGCATAATGATTGCACCATCCACTTTCAAACAATAAAAAATATATAACCGTCACCACCAAACAAATCACAAACAATTACATATCTCCTTCTATAAAAAATTCAGTTCTTAATTTTATTTATTTAATTGTGAGTAAACAATTAACTACCAAATAATAAAAACTTTATACCGATGACCACCAAACGATTCACAAACGATTCCATATTTTTTTTATTTTTTATTATTAAGTAGTGAAGCCAGTTTTAAAATTTGTCTCTTTTTGAAAATGATGTAAGAGGGCGCCACCGAAAATCCCCAGAAATTCCTAGATTTATTGCTAACTTTATTTATTTAATAATAATCTTTCTATTAACAAACGTATGGAATCGTCTGTGCTTTGTTTGGTGGTTAATTGTTTAATTATTATTAAACAAACATTCCAGTAATTCCAGCAGTTGTCTGCAGAGGCTCCACAAACGGCGACCCAACCTAACCTTACGATTCCCTCGTTATTGTGTTGTGCACGAGATGCCAGTAACATACGTTCACTCTCTCATCTCCAAATCAACCGCATAATTAAATAAATAAATAAATAAAGCATAAAACAATGAATACAATCAACGAAAGTAATCGATTATCCGAAATCTACAAAAATCCCGGAGATTATTCACCGTCATCGCCATTAAAAAGGTACGAATTCACAAATTCAGAGTTTAGAACGTGCGTGTATGTGTGTGTGTGTATTTTTGGAGGTAACAAAAGCCCGCGCAGGTAAGTTAAGGTTAAGAAGTTTCCCCCCATATTCCAAAACTACTTTTCACCCTAGAAAAGATGAGAAATCACAAACCCGCCCCCTCTCCTCTCAAAATCCCCCGTAAACGCATCTTTTTCCTCTGGACAAGAGAATATTTCCGCTTTCACGAGATTAAGAGAGAGAGAGGGAAAGTTATGACGGAGTTTTGGGATTGCAGGTAGTGAGTCGGAAATTATCTTGACCCTATTCTCCCTCTCAAAGTCTGAAAAACTTTTGTGAGAGGTGGAGCGTTTTTGTGAATTTTAATATTCAAAGCATTTCCCTTTTATTATTCATTTAGATTCGGTAATTTGAGAAAAGGAATGCTTATATTGATTACTGATATTGTGGATCTATTGTCTGATTTTTCCATTTAATAATATTTGATTTCTGGGACTTTTACTGTTATTCTTGTTTTGCAAATGATTGCGATTGCTCGAAGACTTTTGGCCTTTTTGTTTTGTTGATGTTTGGGGTTTATTTCATTTGGAACAACGGAATTGCCTCAGTTTTCATGTTTCTGTCTGTAGTAAATGTTTTGGAATGAGTGAATCTCCTGATTTTTCACCTTGGTGGAAAAGGTCGCTTTATATTGTAACGAATGATTAATTATATTTTTGTGAAATGGCAATTTTGTTTGGTTTTCTTGGAATATCTCTGAAACTAAGGGAGATAGAGAAATTTACATAGAAACCTTCTTTGTGGCCCTCAAAGTTCTCTACAAAAAAAGTTTCTATGAATATTCCCCTATCTCGCTTCGTTTCTGAGATATTCGAAAGAAAACAAACGATGAAAAATTCCACTTCAACAACGAAATTCTTAAATTAATTTTCATATTCTTCATTTACAGCAAACGCATGCGTTTGGATGATGGCTGTAACAACAATCTCAATGCCTCATTGAGTAATGCATCGAAGAATGGAGGTAGATGGTGTCCAGGTGATACTAGTATCGTTGAACCTGAAGTAATGGTTGATCTTGGTGTCAGTATGCTAGATGATGAAACAAGCTGCGAAAGTATGAAGAGAACACAATCACAAGAATGTTCGAATTCACCAAACAGCTTGGTGCCTAATAGGCACAGCGTCGATGAACAAATTAGGATTGAGGAGAAGGAAAATTCATATCGTCCTGCTAATTACGAGAAGAATGATGTAGAAAGGTAATTATTATTCAATCAAACAATTCGAGCATTTTCTTGAAATATGTTTTCATTACTCTTTTAATTGCAAACAGATTGGAGAAAGATCCACACGCTCATTTAGACGAACCCCTGAGCATTCTGAATGCGATAGAGAATGAATCTGGTTATGCATCAAGAGTAGAATCTGAATTATCATCAGTAAATCAATCGAGCAGTTTGAATTGTTCGAATCAAAATGTGGAGACAGCGAGTATCGAGCAATTTTATTTATTCAGACGAAGAAAAAGGAATTCTCTCGTGCAAGAGGATAAATTTTCAAAATTATCTGATGAGATGATACTGATGATATTGAAATGGCTGCCAAAAAAATGTTTAGTGCGTTCGATGCTTGTCTGCAAGAGATGGTGTCAAATTGCGAGAGATGAGGCACTCTGGACACGTCTGGATCTCGGTGGTAAAGTCTTGAGTCAAGGAACTCTCGGTCACATTCTACCACGTGGTGTACAAATATTGAGACTAGCACAGGCTGAATTAGCTGATCCAATATTTCTCAATGGATCAGAGACATTAAGTGATAATTACACAAGTAAATTACAGTATTTAGATCTATCAATGTCAGTAATATCAGCAAATGGATTAGCAAATCTTCTCACAAAGTGTAGGCAATTAAAAAAATTGTCACTGGAGAAGTGCACACTCAATGTTGATAGTTGTGAGGCAATTAGCGAAAATAATGAGCTGACTGTACTTAATTTAACAATGTGTGAAGGAATTGATATACAGTGTGTCAGGCACTTGATTAAATTGAGAAAGTAAGTACAATTCTTAAATATATTTTGCGACAGAAGGAATCAATAGCATTTTATCATTGAATTCTACTTTTTGCAGTTTGAGTGAACTCAATATGGCTTGGTGCTCACTCGATCCAGAATCAATAGCCTTACTCTGTCAGTCTCTTCCCAAAACCATCATCAGGCTCAATATATCAGGATGCAGGAAAACAATGACTGATAAAAGTGAGTGTTTCTATTAGTTCCTCAAAGAATATTCGTTTTAAATTAATTTTAACTCACTCTTTCCCTTTCCAGATATCAAAGATCTCGTGGAAACCTGTCCGGATCTCCTTGAATTAGATCTAAGTGATTGTACATTATTAACAACAACATCGGTCAATTGTTTCCTCAACTTATCCCAATTAGAACATCTCTCTCTGAGTCGCTGTTACGGTATACCACTTTATTCATTCACCAGACTAACTCACATGCCATCTTTATTGTATCTTGATATTTTCGGGTTAATGACAGACGTTGCACTCAAATCATTTCAGGCTAATTGCAATAGTACAGAAATTAATAAATTTTTATACAGTTCAGTTGCTAGACCAACGGTTGGTGTTAGGAGAACTAGTATATGGGGACTTCGTGTTAGAGATTGAAAATAATTAATTAATGGCTTATTTTCTTCGTCTCTTCTTCTTCATTTGAGTCATTGATAATTGTGCTTTAGCTAGATACTATTCGTTGCTCGAGTATAAATGCCAGTAATGTGTTCCCCTTTTTTTTTCTTTTTTTTTTCGATAGACACTAAGTTTTTGATTTTATTGATTAGATTTATTATCAGGCTCAATGAATTCAAAGAGGAGAGAAAGAAAAATGAATATTTGTGAAATGAAGAGGGGGATGAAAGGATAATTGCATATAAATTATTGAAATTATTTAAAATTCAATGAATTTATGAAACAACTCGGAAATAATTATTTAAGGGGCTGTGGTTCATTTTTATCATTGTCATCAAGATCTCTATCACCAAACATCACCCAAATATACAATTGAAAGTTAACAAATGAGAAAAGAAAAGAAAGAACTATTTTTTATAATTAAAATTATTATTGCATTAATTGTTGCTACTAAATTTTTTGATCAGTTATAATAATTCTAATTCGTGCCTTTTTCAATTTTGAAACAATTAAATAAAACAATCGTAGTAATTCATAATTGTTCTCCAATTAATTAAGTTTATGAATATTAATTAAAATTGATACCTAATTTTTTCTTTCATTAAATAGTAATAATAATAATTTCTCGTAATTTCAAATTGAGTCTAGAATTAACGCTGCTCAAATGAAAAAAAATGTAATTGAATAATGGAGAGAAATAAAATAGTAATTTTCGTGGATAAAGGCTCAAAATTAATGTTTCACGTTAACTTTGAAGATTTATTACAATTTTTTTACATAAAAAAAGAAAATTCACAATATAGAACGTCATGCTTGGAATATCAACATCAATGAACAATTTATTTCATTAATTACGACGTATTCTGAATTATATCTTGAAAATTTGTCATTTAATTGCTTTTTTTCTTTGCTCAATATTCACCGGTTAGAATTCTATGGCAACAATAACATTTCAACAGAATTGTCATTCGTAAATTAAAGAAATTCGAATTTTAATGATACATAAATCCTACAATTAAAAAAAATTGAATGGAATCAACACTCGTGTTCTACCTGATAACCACTTGCTTTCAAAATTATATTATATATACATTCAAATAGATAATGTAACTCTTCATCAACAGATGATGATAATCCGCATTCAATAATCTAATGAATGCTGTCGAGCTCCTAATTAAAGTGCCTAATGCTAGGCAGTTGCTATTCTTTCGGATTCAGAAGCGTGTTCAATAGCGAGGAGCTCTGGTTTTCTACTTTTATCGTCAATTGGAGTTCCTGACTCAGCATAAATAGATTTGGATTCTTGTCTCTCCTGTTCACTCTGCCATTGAACCTGCGAAACAGAAAAAAAAGTATTAAACACAAAATTAATGAGCTCCATTAATTCGCAGGCTTGAAGAAAACCAAATCACCTTCTGCTTGTGCTGCTTAACAGACTCCAAGCACTTCTCAATAACCATCTGTTCGGTCAGCACGCCATCCGCAGAGGCATAAGCAGCAGCCTGCCAAGCGACTCCCAGCTTCGCCAGTTCCCTTCCAGACATTCCTTCCGTAATCTCCGCCATCTTCTGACACATTTTTCCATAATCAAACTGTGCAACCTTGAGCCTCCTCTTCCCCTCAGTCGCTGGCTGCAGGACAAACATATCAAAGTACAGCCTAATGAGCCGTTCCCTCTCCTCTCTCCCTGGCAGTTGGAACTCGACCATTTCATCAAGTCGATCATTAACAGCCCAATCAAACTGTTCCGGCGTATTCGAGGCAAGCACGAGCATGAACTTGCTGCTCTGTTCTCCAGTCCTATACAAGAACGCATTCAGCATGGCCCTTAAGTCCTCCGAGATATGTTCACTCGATCGTTTCCTCAAGAAGGCATCAGCCTCATCAATGAAAAGCAGCAGGCCTTTCCTCGACGTCGAGGCCCAATCAAAGACCTTATGAATAGCCGTAACTCCGTCCCTCCCCAACGGTGCCAGATCTCCTCCCGTAAGTATCGCATAATCCATTCCAGAATGCTGCGCCAATTTCTTAGCAAACATTGTCTTTCCCGTTCCAGGAGGCCCATGCATCAGAATGTTCCTGTACATTCCCCGATTGTGCTTCGTGTTCTTCGTGGCTATCGCAATGTCCCTGAGCCTCTCCTCAAGCTTCGGCGCTAATACAACACCTGACAAAGCATCTGCTGGCTTTTCTGTCAGTTTCTTCACGCTCTTAACCGGATGACGAACCACATCCAAAGCAGAAAATCTCGAGGTTTCGCGGACTAGAGACGGTTTCCCAAGACGAGCTTCTATGTATCGACTTGCCACACCTGTAGAGCCTTTCGCCGAGTAGACACCAAGAGCCAGAAGAGAAAGACCTCCAGCTGCCGCCAGGATTTTGTCCCAGTCCTGCAGGAGAGACGTTACTCCAGCACCTAATACTGATCCTGCTGTTTTTATTGATTCGAGGACAGTGACTCGGTTCTCGGACGCTTTCAGGCGAATCTGCTCGAGATTCAAGTCCTGATTCTCACGGTCGACTTTGGCTTTTGCCTTTAATTCAGCTTCTAGCTTTCGCATTTCGTTCTTGTGACGAAGCTCCATTTCGTGCTCGATTGTGGATTTGCGCATTGCTTCCTGCTTTGCTACTGATTCCTCCTGGCGCCGGAGGTTCTCATCGTTCATTCGTTGTTGCTGGATCAATTGATCATCGTAACGTTTACGTGCGAGAGAGTCTTGGTACTGTGCTCGCATCTGGTGCTGTTTGGTTTCTTCGGAGAGGGTCTTGCGGCGCTCTTCACCGTCAATTCTCTTCTGCTCGATCTTTAATTGCTCGATGCTGGCTTCGTATTCCTTTGCTTTGCTCAGGATCTCTGCTTGCTTCGTGGACTCTTGGAGTTTCGTTAGCTCCAGGGCTTCTTTGGCGTGTGCTAAAATTTAAAAAAAATCATCAAATCATTCGTTCTCATCGAAGATACAATTTAGGCGCCATTGTTGCATCACTCTCATGTGCTCGCTCGCATGTGCACGTTGGTTCTAACCTCAACGTGAGCCTTACGTAATCTCATAAAATTTTCGGTGAATAAGTATCGATTAAATTGAGGAAAAGTCTTACATGAGTTCTCCAGCTGTTTGGCAGCAGCTGCAGCTCGTTCAAGTGCACTAGAGTCGAATCTGTAAGCGTCCATTTGTGCTTTTGGAATATTTCTTGAGCCATTGTCTCCAGAATCCCCGGCACCTCCAGAACCTGCTGCCGGTGGCTGGACATACTGTGAAAAGTCCTGAGACTGCTGCTGATAACGTGAACCCAATAGCCACGACATTTGTCAATTATCTTCACTTATTATAATTCAGAATTAATTGATACAACTTTAATTTTTGGATTCTGGGAATCTATGATCTTTGCTCAATGGTAAGTTACATGGACACTGAATTTATTAGTGTTAGTATCACGTGTCGAGAGGAGAAGGAAGATGGCGGAACGGGGGAATCGAACCGAGTTCCGGAAACTTACGAGAGTTGCCGAAATCTGGAGATTGCGGGATTTTTAAAGAGTTTCATGAATTTTCAATACATTTAATTATTTTGTTTCAGTAGCAGAAGAGCAGGTCTCATTACAATGAGGCTTTTCTTCCTGGAGCAGATGAAAAATTCCGAGAGAACTATTCATTGTGGACTTGGTTGGAAAAATGCAATTAATGCATCGAATATCTCGAGTTCAGAAGGAAAAATTGACATCGGCCATCTGATTCGCTCAAAAGAAGAGAAAAAACAATTTTATTACAGTTTTGAATTGGTTTCACGTGCTGGTGATGCAGACATTTATCAAAAGTAATTTCCTCGAGTTTTTTAAAAATTCGATTTTTTTCAGCCAGATTTGAAGAGGTTTACCTTGGAAAAATTTAAAAAATCACATTTTTGGCAATATCTCTTCAGCTTCTTCGAGGAGAGGAATTTTTCTCCATTATTCTACGCTCTCACTTATCACGTAAAGACTTTCTCGAGGTCAATTTTACCTCTGCAACTTCTCCCTACCTTTCCAAAGAATACACTCTTTCACTTGAGCTGCAGAGGACTGAGGTTTAAAGATGCTGAAGACATTCTGGAAGATATTTTTAACCTGGGAATTACGAATTTGTTTGTTATAAGAGGAGGTAAGAGTCAATTCCATTGAAAAGAACGTTCTCATTGAACAATTTCTTTCTTTTTCAGATTATTTGATGAATACCAGAGATTTCATGTATGCAATTGATTTAATCGAGTTCATGAAGACCAGGTACGGTTCAAAGTTCAGTATAGGAGTCGCTGGATACCCTGATGTTCATCCTGAATCATCATCAAGAGAATCTGACCTCTATTACCTCAAAAAAAAGGTGAGAATTCAATTTCATCCATAAGAACCACAGAATTAATCTCTTTTTTGTATAAAATTCAGGTGGATGCAGGTGCAAGCTTCATAATATCCCAAATCACATTCGAATCTCAATCTTTCATAAAATTCGTTGAAGATTGCAGGAAAATTGGCATCGACGTTCCAATTATTCCCGGAATTTTACCGATTCTTAATTACGGATTATTGAAGAATCTAGAGAGAACCTGTGGACTCAGGGTTCCAGAAAATGTGCACAAAGACCTGCAGGAAATTGGAGATGAAAATGAGAAAATTGAGGCGTATGGAGTGAATTTGGCGATGAGAGTAACGAGAGAAATTATTGACAGTGGAGTTGCTCATGGATTTCATTTATTCACTCTCAATAAGTGAGTACTATCGATATTTATTGGTTTATTGTATAGAGGACAATTTGAATGCAAATACAGACGCTAATGTTCATGTTCCTGTTTTCCAGAATTTCCACAGCTCGTCGAATCGTTTCTGCTCTTCAATCCCATAAGTAATTATCTTTACGTAATTAAAAACCATAACATTAACGCTTGCCAATTACTTTAATTTGCAACAAACTCAAACTCAAAACTCCCGCCTTTTCCCTAGTATCCCCTCTCCCACGCGTCTCCACGCAACGCATGCGCCTCCAAGCGCCTCATGCGCCTGCGCAGAGCGTCTCCGCGTCTCTCGTGAAAACTGTGGACGAAAACCGGATCAGCTCTCGCCTTCGCAAGAGCGGTTGGTCGAGTTGGGCGCAAGATCTTCGCGCGTTCGGTTGCTGTTCATTACAGACTCCTCAAAGTACTCGAGGTCAAGAGTTCCCCAAAGAAAGAGCACCTGAACGCACTTGTTATTTGGGAATAAAAGGAAATAAAAATGGCTCTGTTTAGATTGAGCGCTGCACGCTGCCTGGAGCTTCAGGTGAGTCTCTTTTCCCCCGGGAAAATCATTAATTCAACCGCATGTGAACGGACATTTGAACCGTATGTATCGGCGTCTCCACGCGATTCAGAAAAACTAAATGCACGTGGAAAAATGGGGAAATTATTCTTCTTTTAGTGAGTCTTTTCCTCTTTCATTTATCATCAAATGCGAATTTTTGGGGATTCTGGGAGTGAAAAGAGCAGAATGCCATTTTATCGACGAGCGTGGTCCTCTTCCTCAATTCGGAGACTAATCAAAATTATAAATGGTCTTATTTTAGTTGCAATTGAATAAAAGAAAGGCTTCTACTTATTACTTTATAAAAATATTCATTTTCTGGTGAATTTCAATGAAATTTCTCGTTTTTTCCTTGTTCCACTAATTTTCTTCATTTTTTCAAGGAGAGAAGTCTGGGGATTCTCACATTTTCAACGACAATTCCGAGGATCACTCGTTCATGCGCTCTTCGTGACAGTCAGATGTCAATAATTACATAATTGAATTTAAAAAAATCGTATTCTTCTAATTTATCTCATATTTTTGTCAATTTTTTCCTCGAGGCAATTCTTTCATGTGGACTAAATTTAGATGTAGCGAAAATAGGGTGACCCGAGGTGGGGGAGGAATGGGCGCAAATTTACTGACGTTAATCGATAAGTTCACCTGTATGCAATTTTTATAAGCACGTACGTAGATAATGTTTGTTAGATAGTATTGTGAGTAAAAACGAAGAAAAAAACCTCGATAGCGAGTGCAAAGTGGGCTTCGATGCGTCTTGTGACCTCGTCACACTCACCCCACCATTACGTAATTTCATACATACCACGAATTTTCAAGGTGATCAATGCGTCACTGACCTTTTTTTTAATTAAAAATGTCATTACTGAGAGTTAGAACCTTTGTTAATGTGTTAATTATGGTAAAAGTTTGTTTTTTGAGGATATCTCGAAAAGGAAGAGAGATAGAGAAATTTTTGTAGAGACCTTTTTTGTAAAGAATTTTGAGAGCTACAAAAAAGGTTTCTATGATTTTTTCTGTATCTGTCTTCCTCTTCGAAATATTCTCAAAAAAGGAGAAACTTGAAATAATTCACTTTTTCTCAATTTCTCAGTTTAGAAAAGAGGCAACTGTCATTCATGTCATTCATTGGAATGAATTGTAAGTCAATACGCACAGCCACACCTCAATTATGTGTAAACCTGTATGAGCCAAAAATTATTTGCGCAATGACTATAATTAGAAACAATTCGAGGTTGAAAAACTAAAATGCGAGGGCCTCCTTCTGAATTGATCTCACAAATCATCCCTCTGCCAATTGTCATGACCTCCATCACTACATTTTTCTTCATGATTAACGTCAGGTGATTATTATTAATCATCATTAATTCCATTCAATCGAAATTCTCTCATTCCAACTGTATAATTTCAAGGAGGAAGTGACCATTCACTTGTATTTTTTTTTAAAACACTAACCCAGCGTCGAAACTCGAAAAGTATTAACCGTATTAAAAACGTTTGACGAATTTCATAGAGAAATAAATCCAAACGACTCGAGATAGAAAGAAATAAAAATAAACCACGTGGCATCGAATACTCCCATCGTAACTGTAGATTACAGAAAAATGCCAATTAAATTATGAAAGGCTCAAGTTCTGGAAAATTTCTGGAAATAATTGTTTTACGTGACCTTGAGACTTTTTTTTTTTCATTTTTATTTAATGCAGGAAAGATTCTAATTAATTATGAATTAATGTTAGATTCAAAAAACAGAGGAATTTGTACTGATTTTCATTTTTTTCTCATTTTTACTTCAATGAAAAAAATCTAGGAGACTTAGATCGCATGATTTCAGTGACGTAAGAGTCATACTGTGATGATAATTCGTGTCCTTAGGTGAAAAATTATTAGAGAACACGTTTTCAAGTATGAAGAATTGATTACATAATACAATGGCTCAATTATTATTATTTTTCTCCAATTTATTTTGAGATTTTTATTATTTTCGTTTAGAATTCAATTTTATCTCTGTAGTTTCTATTAAATATCTCGGAAACTAAGTGAGATAGAGAAATTTTCATAGAAATCTTTTTTGTAGAGAATTTCAAGAGCTACAGAGAAGATCTCTATGAAAATTCCTCTATCTCCCTTAGTTTCCGGGATATTTCCAAATTAATGTGACAGTAATTATTATTGCGATTAGAGAGATAAGCTAATGAGAACAATCTGTAATTAACGTTTTTCCACGTTTCATCACATCAGTAAATTTCCAATTATGATGACTGTGACGTCATCATCTAAGAGAAACCGGTAGTAATTACTGTGTTTTTTTTTGCTGACTAAATAAATAATTCACTTACAATTCTAGAATTATTGTTTTACGAGAGTTTCATGAGGTCTGTTAGCTGGAGACTTGTATACTCAATTGGATGATCACATTCAATAGTCCACGTGGACTTCTGCTGTTTGCTTTTTTTTCTATTACCGTATTTATTCACAAATTCCAAACAGAACTAGATAATTTTTCGTTTCATCGAAAATTCTTAAATGAGAAGGACAAATTAAAATTTATCTCTTATCTCATCAA
Source organism: Aleiodes testaceus (assembly GCA_963565655.1). Lineage (NCBI taxonomy): Eukaryota > Metazoa > Arthropoda > Insecta > Hymenoptera > Braconidae > Aleiodes > Aleiodes testaceus. The sequence goes on from OY751414.1 coordinate 327,140, forward strand.
AAATTTCCATCGTGAATTATCTGATTGTCTACACTGATAACTCATTTTATTTTAAACTGAATTCTTGAGGATTGGAAATTGGGAAAAGCTCACTTTTAAAATGATTCCGAGAATTTAATCACTAATTTTTCCTCTTCTTTAATTACAGAAACTGAGTGCTCCAGTGATCGTACGTCAATTGGCGTCTGAATCAACGGATCTCAAGAAGATATTAACTGAAAAAATACCCCAGGAACAGGAAAGAATCAAGGCCTTCAGAAAGAGCCATGGTGCGACAAAAGTCGGTGAAGTCACCGTTGACATGGTAAATTGACATCAGAAACTAAAAAGCAATTGAAGAAAGAAAAAAAACCCGATAGTTAAATTAAATTCGCCTCATTAATCTCGAATGACACTTGTGTACTTAATCTCAACCAGTGGCGATACATTGCGCTTTATTTGTTCTCTCCTTTCATTTCTCTTTCTCTCCAATTCCCCCTTCTGATTATTAACGCTCGTCATCGATAGCGATTGCTGCTATTGTGTGTTTGTGCACACACATACGCATTAACGTAATACAATAAGTGTCCAAGATCATTGCGGCAGAGCGCGTGCCAATTAAGTGATCACGATAACATCGCCCCTGATTTTCCCAGTAACTGATCCCTTGAATTATTCCAGATGTACGGCGGCATGAGAGGCATCAAGGGTCTCGTCTGGGAGCCCTCAGTCCTTGACCCCGACGAGGGTATCAGATTCCGTGGTAAATCAATCCCCGAATGCCAGAAGCTCCTGCCAAAAGCGCCTGGTGGTGCTGAGCCTCTTCCCGAGGGTTTATTCTGGCTCCTGATAACCGGAGATGTTCCCACCGAAGCTCAAGTCAAAGCCATTTCCCAGGAATGGGCAGCACGAAGTGCCCTCCCGGCTCACGTCACAAAGGCCTTAAACGATTTTCCCAAGAACTTGCATCCAATGTCGCAGTTCTCAGCGGCGATAACAATATTAAACACTGAGAGTGAATTCGTCAAGGCTTACAGCAGTGGAACACACAAAACGAAGTACTGGGAGTCGGTTTACGAAGACTCGATGAATTTAATCGCTAAATTACCAGTTATCGCTGCCACTATTTATCGGAATGTGTATAAAAATGGAAAGGGATTGGGATCAGTGGACAGTGGAAAGGATTGGTCATGGAACTTTGCTAATATGCTGGGATATGATAATCCAGAGTTCATTGAATTGATGAGATTGTATCTGACCATTCATTCTGATCACGAGGGAGGAAATGTATCTGCTCATACTGTTCATTTAGTTGGATCTGCACTCTCTGATCCTTATCTGTCGTTCGCTGCTGGTATGAATGGACTCGCTGGACCACTTCACGGTCTTGCTAATCAGGAGGTGCTTGTGTGGCTGGAGAAGCTCAGGGCACAGGTTGGAGATGCTCCAAGTGATGAAAAACTCAAGGAATTCATTTGGAATACACTCAAGAGTGGACAGGTTGTGCCTGGTTATGGACATGCTGTCCTCAGGAAAACTGATCCCAGGTACACGTGCCAGAGGGAATTCGCTATGAAACATCTGCCCAATGATGCATTGTTCAAGGTTTGTTTTCACGTTTTATTACTTTATTCTTCGTTCGAGGCCTTTTTTTATTTATATAATTTACGTCGTCTGGGAATAAGTAAAGTCGTAAAATTAAAGTCTGCAAACATTGGGCTGATAAAAATTTTAATAATTTTCTGTAATGTTCCAGCTTGTGTCTCAAGTCTACAAAATCGTTCCTCCAGTCCTCCTGGAGACCGGAAAAGTCAAGAACCCATGGCCCAATGTAGATGCCCATTCTGGCGTTCTTCTGCAGTACTATGGAATGAAGGAAATGAACTATTACACTGTTTTGTTCGGAGTGTCCAGAGCACTTGGAGTACTCGCTTCACTCGTCTGGGATCGTGCTCTCGGTCTTCCGATCGAGAGGCCAAAATCCCTGAGCACTGATCTCTTGATGAAGGCTGCCAAAGCTGCCTAAACATCCCCAACTCAATCGTTTACTTAATTATCAATTTTCGAAGAGAAAAACATCATATGATCAACTGAATTGTCCTCAATCAAATGAATATAATCGAGTAATTCTCGGGTAATAATCAAAAATTAATGACAATTCATGCTGCAATGTCATCGCATTTAATATACACGAAATTTGACAGATTTTCTTTTATTCGAGAGGTTGTTTCATTAATTTAATTAGACGTGATTATTGCTGCCAACATCATGAGAAATAACTTTTTGTAATAAAAGAAAATTAATTGAAACGACAGTCGGCTTTTTAAAGCTATCGTGAAGATAATAATTTGTAGGTGAATAATAGAACTGTAATTTAGTTACAGAATCCAATTAACCATTATTGCCTAGACATTTTTTTGAAAATTGTTGAATTCTCGAGTGAGAAAATTAATCAATGAGGTCAGACATTAAAATTAAAGACGAAACTAACGTGAAAAATTGTAGTGCAATCACTTTTGTGTATTTAGATGAGAGAAAAAAGTGATTTTATGAAAGATACACATGAATTTTTCACGGTGAAATGAAAAAATTGTAATGAAATCTTAAAAAAAAATGAAAAAAATAATTATGGGACGTTTCTGCTGGTGCTGTTGACTAGTCTGTGAAAGACTTCTTTTTTTTTTAATTAATAATTGATTGTAATTAAGTCGCAAACAGCTCATCTGTAATATTTATGACATTTATTTCTTATTCTGAACGAAAATTATTGTCTCAGAGATTAATTATTTAATTCTCTGAGCTTTCTCTTTATTCTGTCAATTAATTTCTTTCTGTTTTATTTCTTTTCATTGTGTGAATGAATGAGTGTGTGACATCTAATTTATATTTAAAGAAAAAAAAAAGAAACAAAACAGCAATTTTGAGAAAAGAAATCGTAATAAATTAATGAGTCCCATATAGCATTTATTCTCTTTTTTATTAGTTTATTTATACAATCAGAAATTCATTCATTTTAATCTTAAGTTTTTTTTTCAACAGAATTGATTCTAAAAAAATCATAAATCATTTGATTGATCATTTTTTGGGAGGGTTTTTCTTCTGGAACTTCGATGGAGTTCTGATTTCAATATTTAAATTATCACAACAATCCAAAATATGAGACAGACCCTCGCATGACATTATTACGTACGTAAATCAGAACATGATGATTAATTAGCTTTTTTTTTAACTTATGATTAGTCTCAAAGTATTACTTTCTCAATATGAGAAAAAAAACTCGGAAAATTGCCAGTTTTTCTCGATTATTCCAGAAACGAGTGAGTTTAGAGGAAAAACTCAAGAGATCCTCCCTAAAATCAATATTTTCCAAGATATTCGCAAAAATATGAAATTTTCTGAATTATCAAAACTTTTACGTAATTCATAATAATCAATGTTTTTCACTTTCAATCTTTACCTACAGGTAATTGTCTAGCAGAGTATTACTAACTACAGATTAATAAGGACGTACACAATGCAAAAGAATAAATGAAATTAAAGGAGAGACGGAAAAATTAAAATCGATCGAGACAGTTATATTGGATAGTGTTGAATTTTTTTGGAGCACTTTGAAAATTAAATTTCGATATTTCCCAGTGAAATTGGATAATTAAACAACTGTCATATCGTTAAAATCACATTATCACAGAATAGTCTGCGAACACTTCGCTTGAATGTTAAATTCATGGTTTGAAAGGGCTCTTGCATCATTGAAGGTGGACGGGCTTATTATTTATTCTCGACTTTGTTCTTCCCCATTATTTTACATTTGTCTTGTATAATTCTTGAGTATCAATGTTTATATTCTTTTTACTTTAAATGGAACACGGATAATTTCAGTCAATCAGTCTCTCCCACTTCTACAAATGATTAAAATCCTCTCTCCCTTCTCCCGTCCACCGAATTCCTCCAGATTTCACAGTTTAATTTACTGAAATTCAAAGCCTTTTCCTTTTTCACTCGATAACGAAATAATAATAACTGCAAATCTTTTCCCACGTATGATAGAAACATTATTAAATTTGTACAACCATTCTGTTAAATTCCTGTTGAAATAATCCGTCATGTTTTCTTCAGTCTACCAACGATCCACTCAAGGCCTTGATAAAGTCTGAAAATAAGATAACGTTATTTTTGCATTACAATTAATAAAAAAAAATTCATTAAATCAATAAATAAAGAAATTACCCTTCTCCCGTCAGTGCACAACAGCTCTGTATATGCCACTGATGTTTTTTAATTGAAGTTAAATCAAGCTGCCTGGATATTTCAGCTGCACTCATACTCCCCTTCAAATCTTGCTTATTAGCATAAACCAAAACATTGGCTTTACTCAATTCTTCATGATTCAACATTGAATAAAGTTCTTCTCTAATAACACTGAGTCTCTCTCTGTCTGTACTATCAATAACCATTATAATAAACTCTGTATTAGTGTAGTAAGTGGACCAGGCAGCTCTCAGGCTCTGTTGTCCCCCCAAATCCCACATTATGAAGTGTATATTCTTCCAAACAACTTCCTCCACATTTGATCCAATTGTTGGTGATGTGTGCACCACCTCGTTCATCAAAAATTGATAGAGAATCGTCGTTTTTCCTGCATTATCCAGTCCTACCATCACAATCTTGTGCTCTACAATGGGAAAATTCATTTTTAATAGAAATTAGACGAGTTTTGTTCATTCGAATCATTAAAAAAAAACGTAGAATCTAAATTACGACTCTCATTCCAATTCTATAAACTCAAGCATGTGACTTTCACGAGAAGTGAAAGTCCAACACTATCGAACTTCCATCGATCACCTAAAATGCAATCATAGAAATTCCTTTTAAAGAGAATTAAATATGAGAACATATGGTTTCTCTTTTCCTTAGACCTTAGCCATAGAAAAATAAGGGAAAATCAACTTACCTTCATTGCCAAAAAAGCTCCAGAGTTTCGCAAATAGCAGCCCCATTTTCTCTCGATTTCTCAGAATTATTTTCACGATAAAATAATTAAAATAAAGAAAAAAACTATCTTTTCACACTATTATCGTTATGCTGAACAAAATAAATAAAGAAAATAATCAGAATAATCTCGTATACTCGAGTAACTGTGTCATACTGACTGGGGTTATGTTCGTCATGTCATTTCGCAAATTATCAATTTTTTTTCGAAAAATATTCACAGTTGTAAAGAAAATGCACGAGAATTATTGCCAAGAGTTCATGACAATGATGAGAATTTGAACAAATAATGAGAATTATTAATTCATACTTGATTGGTGGAGAATTAAATTAATTTGGCAGAAACATGAGCGAAGACACGTAACAGAAGATTCTCAATGAAAAATCCACTTTTCACTAATTAATTACGTTTGTTGCTCGTACATGACGTTCACGTACGTCACGCTTTGTTTTTTTTCTCTCACTGTGGAAGCACTACGAGAACTCGGCTTGTTCCGTCGACCAATGTGAAGGCAGCGTCGTTACGTGAAAATCAAGATGGCGGACTAGTTGAGATTTTTGTTGTATTCTGTTTGTTAATAAATTGTAATTAATTATAATCGTTTGGTGGCAGATTTAATAAAGTCAGCAACAAATCTGGGAATTTCTAGGGATTTTAGGTGGCGCCCTCTTACATCATTTTCAAAAAGAGACAAATTTTAAAACTGGCTTCACTACTTAATAATAAAAAATTTAAAAAATATGGAATCGTTTGTGAATTGTTTGGTGGTTATTGTTATATACTTTTTATTGGTAGTTAATTGTTTAATTATTATTAACCAAATCTGCCCATGCTTTTGAATGACAAATTAGAAGTGGAAGCAGAAGGGTTAAATAATTAATACCAAACGATTATAATTAATTATCATTCATTAACGAACAGAATACAACAATATACAATATTTTTTATTTTTCTATTGATGATAATAACGTCCAGTGCGTAGAATAATTAAATTTGTCATAAAAAATTAGAGCAATCCAAGAGTTAACTCAACTCAGCCTAAATAGAGATATAAAACGTCAACTCGAAAACTTTATTTTTGGACCAAAAAAGATCAAAGAGGAAAGCATTTTCTCAACTTGCATTGCCATAAAATACGTCAATTATTATTCTTTATGTGGTTCTTCTGTATGTGCTTTTTCTCCGGATGCTTCAGGTGCTGCAGATGATTCTTCTTCGGATGAAGAGGATGAATCCGATTCAGAGGATTCAGAGGATGAACTTGATTCGGAAGATGAACTCGATTCAGAGGATGAACTTGATTCGGATTCTCCAGCATCTCCATCACCTGAAACCTCTTTAGGTTCTCCTGCATCTTCTGGCTTTGCTGCAGCTTCTTTGGCAGGTTTATCAGCAGATACTAGTCCATAATTGTGAGTTGCCAGTTGCCATGTTATCAATCCAATACATGCAGTGTGGCTTCTATAATAAGCACCTGAAAGTAATTATTTTCTTTAATTTTATTAATGAGGATGAGGAATTAAAAGAATATTACCTCCAGTGGAAGCCACCACTGCCAAACTTAAAATCGTCAATGTCAACACTCGGAGAGGACTCATGATTGAAAATACTCCACAGAACTATCAGAGCTTGAAAATAATCCAAACAACTTCGTTCATGCTTTTTATACAAGCCTGGAACTGAATGACATTATTTTGCGATAGGTCAGCACGCAAAAATTACCACTAATCAAAAGTGATGAATATCCGAGAGCGTACATTGGTCGTTTGCTCATGATTTTAGCGGAGATATTTACATTTCCTGGAATAGTATCTCGTCGAAAGGAAGTGGAGTGGGCAAGTGTAATTAATCCATTTTTTTTAATTGAAGATTTATCTATTCGATCGTACCACATTGTATCATTCTGTCCTTCATTATTATTACAAGTATATTAATTTTCGGTTATTATCCGCAAATGATATCGAATGTGCGTGCTCGGAGGATGGAACAATTTTTTTTATACAAAGGTGATGGACAATTACTGAGTAATTTGTGACATGGCACGATAATTTTATTTTCACACCGGAAGGTGAGAATTCAAACTCGTGAGACACGTGGAGGAAATCCGTAAAAAACAACGAAATTATGCTTTTGCGTCAGAGACAGTGAGAATTGATTGATAATTTGTAAAAGATTCAATAAATAATAAATAATTGTATCTTCCAGGTTTATTCTCCTGTGGAAAGGAGAAAAAAGTGCAAGGACTGGTAATCCTGATGCTCCTAGCTACTCGCCACTTATGAGCTCCCCATAAGGTTGTTTATGGGTTCACTGCTCTTGGCATTGATCGTTCCCACCGATTCTCCATGGAAGCACTAAACAATGAGAGAAGCAAACAGCAGGTGAGGACTCAAAAAATTCCAGGAAAAGGACTGAGAATGAGGCCAAAGGAAGAATGAGAAGGTACTGTAGTTCCAAACCTCATGCATTCCTAATAGCTTGCAGTTTAGATTTCATCTTCCAGAGACTCACAGCTGCAGATGCTCTGGACATCCTCGAAGTCCACCATATGAGCCTCATGGTATCCGTATAAATGAGGATAAAATCGGTCAGAGTCCACTCAAGCGTGTCCATGAAGTGAACAGCGTCACAGCATCCCCATGAGCATCTTTTGAAAACTGCAGAGCTTTGCATATTCTCCTAGTATAGAATCCTCTGAGTTTGGTATCAAATGGCCGACAATTGTTACTGTAAGGTACCCGGTAAACCGGAAAACGTAGACTCCCTTGGCAAGAGGTGCTGGTGTACTCGATGGATATGGTGCATACTGTGAAAGTCCTTGCACAGGTCCTTCGTTATTCATAATCTCCTGTTCCCTTAGACGCTGGAGTTTCTTTCAAACTTACTGGAGCGTCAAATGTTTACATCCTCAGGGGGATTAACGAAGGGCGGATGATTAGGCACTCATGAGTTATTCCAAGGCCCATTCCTTTGGATCCAGGATTTTTCATGGAGTCTGATGGTGGAGTCTGAGGGCTCAGAATGTCCTTTCATCGATGCATTGTCAGGTAATGCCTGTAGTCTAGTGCTGCTATTTCATCCTTCAATGGAACGTAAAAGAAAAATGTTTACAGGTCTGGGACGGTTTTCGTGGCATTCTGGGATTAGCCAGAGTACCTCTATCCCTAAGGATAGGCCTATGGTCTTGGTGCTCCATAACTCCCTGATAGTTGGTGTATCATATTACACGTGATCGCAGCGCCTGGAAGCAAGACGAGAATTCCAATTGGCCGTATGCCAGAATAGTGGAAGCGATACAGAGAGAAGCAGATGTTCATTCTGTTGGATCTAACGGTGGCAATGGTGCCTGAGGTTAAATTAGCATATTAATAAGAAGCTTGACGACAAGAGCCAGGGGAACAGGATTAGAACAGCGTATCTATAATCGCCCCACGGCTGTCCTCTTCTCCAAGGATTCTCCGATCCTCTTCAGGATCTCTGCATTCCTGATTATTCAGTCTCCGCATTTAGAACTCAATGGAGCGGAACTAATTGTCCAAATCCAGGTATAATACTCGTAATTTTGAGTTTCATGGATTCTAATGCTCAGAATTAATCGCTGTAATACAGAAATCATGAGGTTATTATGGTGTAACTGGGAATTACTGATGAGCATTTATGTAAGCAATCGAACAACACTTTCTAAAATTATGAGAGTTACCTGTCGTTTTAAGTTTGTCGTTTCAAATCATGATGCCACATAATTTTTCTCTTTTTCGTTCTCTCGGATTCGAAACCAGCTCCTGAGGATAATCTCCTGCTAGTGTGGATATCACTTTTCATTTTTTTCCTCATCCCTTTAGCGCCAAAATAAGTGGAATTGAATGACTGAGGATGAGTCTAGGGTCACTGTTCACTCTTCAAGTCTTGAATGCAATTTTTCTAAGAAAAATAGTAAGCCTGAAGACAATAATAGAATTATCTGAATTGAGATGAATATTTCGATTAAAATGTAAGAGATTTAAATTAAGAATGAATTTTTCATTCCTTTTCACTTTTTAATGCTCTAGTTCTACGCACGTAATTCTCCTGCCAGATGCTATCCTGTTCCAAGTTGTATCGTGAGTCACCAGAATCGCCCACAGAGTCCCACGGGACCTCAGCACGAGTTGCCTCAACCGGAAGGGAAAAAAAGGCAAGCAGCATCGTTAGCTTATTCAAATTTGCTGTGATCCTGGTGTAAGGTGTATCGCAAGTGGCTCGACCTGAATTGGTCTCATGATCCCTGGAGGACAATCTCCACAGCATGCTAAATATTCCAAACGATGAGTTCCTGATAGGCCTTGTATCGTTGGATTCTGTGAGACGCCGTATGATTCTTTGGTGCTCCCAGCTTTTACGTTGGAATGTGATCCTGATTGCTAGAGTATCGTAGAAAGTTGGAGCCACTGCATCTGTTGTTACCAGAGTCCTTTCTTTTATTTCACATGACAGTGCTACAAAGAAGACAAGTTCTAGCATCTATATGCCACTTCCTATGTTCCTCTGCTTTCTTACTCTACTTGTTTACCTCTGTCTTCAGTTTGGAGTCCCTTCTACGCCCTTCTTTCACACTCGTGTATTTATTGTTGGACAGAATAAACATGCTTATGTATTAAAATAATTTTCCCCTGTGTAATCAGCTGGACGGATACATGTGGAATAAGAGAAAAATCAAATAGTAAATTCCTCCTTTCTCAATAAAATATGGTGGTTCAGAATGAAAGGTACCTTTTCCACGTACTCTTAGTACTTCATACCTCCCTGCTATTTCTATATAATTACTGTAATTTATGTCGACATGGGCACACCCTTCAGCCCTATGGAATCCTGGTTGTTACCGATTAAATCGATGAATTATCGCTCCTACATTTATTCTTTCAATTGATCCTCGTGTCTCGAAAATATTTGCAAGTCTTCTAGAAGTGCTTCTAATAGACGCTCATATGAAATCGAATCGATGGAGTTGACGTAATTGAATTTGCAATTATACATAATCTTAGTTAATTAATTTACGAAGAGAATTTAATGGTGAATTTAAATAAAAATTCAAAAATTCCAGGGTATCCAGAATTCCGATGAATTTTCGATGGAATATGTTGGAAATATTCACATGTAGCGTCAACGTTGGAATATTACATGCGCAGTGTAAACAACTCTGTTACATCGATGTAGCAGGGGAATAAGGCTGCTGAAGAGGTGACTGCGCGGGAAACTTTGTGAACCAGAGCCGCATATTACGGATGGAGGAGGTAGATACATCTTGAGTCAAGTGTTATCTGCATTTTTTCATTACGTTAGATGTTAGATTCGCGATGCTCTTTGTTTCATTTATAAATCCTGAAATACGTAAAGATTCGTAATATATAATAATGCATACACTGCATAAATTCATGAATAACTACTCACTTATGAAAGGAAATAATTTTACAAAATTTCGTGCAGATGATACCAGTGTTTCCTCGAGGGGATGAAAGATATGATAATTCATATCTCTTGCACGCCAGAAAATAGGAAAGCATAAGAGTCAAGAGCGTTGGATTATGCCTCTCTTCATATTTTATATGAGTATGGATCTGCGGCCTTGACAACCCCCTGGCAACACCGCCCACCGTATACAGGCGTATGATCCTCGTCTTTCCGGTTATTCATGAATCAATCATCTTCCCAGCATCCGAGTGCACGTGCTTATTACATCGGATGGATTTTCAACTGCAGCACAACGTGAGTTTAAAAAAACTGCATCGATCAGATGATATCGAATGGACATCCTGAATGCTGGTGCATTTCTCCTTGGATTCTCAAAGGAAAGACATGATAATTTGTCAATCCTCGACTCCGAGGAGGCATTGGCCCTTCCAGAACCCCATGGCCACCTTTTGACCAATGCTGTAGTCCTGTTCACGATGCGTGGGCGGATTCCCTTTGACATCTCGTTGGAACGCATCGCCATGATAAATTTCCTTTGCATTATTACTCAAATCCGAAATCCCTTTAGTTCAATAGACTAGAGAAATATTGAATTGTCTCGTAGTCATCAGTGCAGTAGAATTTTCCATTAAGAGCATTGTCCATTGAAAAGTCCAAAGTTTCCTCAACATCCTGAGGACTGACATAGTTTTCCTCTTCTTTGCACTTGACCTTTAGAGCTGCAACAGCTGAGAAGCAACAGCAACCTCTTCTCCTTGCCCTTTCTTCAGCCAAATATGAAGCATACACTAACCACCGGGGAATCTCGAAGGACCAAGGCCAACGAACTCTTGTAATTTTCTACAATCCTGTTGGAAATGCGTGGGCGCGGTCTCCGCGAGGGCCGTCCGAGACTGTGCTGAGGTCGCACCCTTTTTGGCCACACGTGGAATAACCATGGAACTGACACGGCCCTCTTCACTGTCCAGCCCCTCCAATTTTCAATGATTATTCAAAGGATGCAGGATTGATGATGCTGCCTGCATGATCTCTCAAGGCCTTGCCTCTTCCTGCATCCTGTCTTCACGCATTTCTGCAAGGACAATTGCAATTACTCCCTTTTTTCAATTGCATTTTAAACACAATTCCTTAAACTTTCTCTAAATTCAAATGCAGATTAGGAGAAATCTAAGCGCATGCTCATGGACACAGTTCTCAAGGGTATGGTGGTGCTTTTCTTCAATGCCAGCCTCCATTCGAGGGTTGATTTAAACTGCTCCACCCTCTTACAACCAATGCCCCTCTGTTTTCAATTAAAGGGTGACCATTCTCAATGGAGCCATCTGCGCCTCCTTCAAACTCATCGCGCCATACTTTTCCTCAAGTTCCTATCATTGAAGAATACGCATGCTCTTGAAGACCCATTGATTCTTCAATTCCTCCACCAATTCCTCCCCATCTTCATTCACAGGTTACTAACGTTTGGGGGTGAAGTCTCTCCCTGGGCGTTGACTTAGTTTCCAGAGCATTTGAAGTTTAGTTGAGGATGAGTATATATATATTTCTTGGAGTCTCTCGGGGTTCACGTTAGAACACCTGCCCGAATGACTAGGGGAGCATGAAACGAGAGTTTCTTGCCTCTATTGATATTCTTTCGATGTTTGAAGAGCTCACAATATCTCCGAGCATTTGAAGATGACCTCGCAACTGTTTCTACTGGAATTCAAATAATTTAGAAATTAACATAGGCATTTGGATTATAAGCATTAGCAACTGAACCTTCAACATTCTCAATGCACAGAGTTCTTCGAATATCGTGATAGATAGAAGAATCGTGACTGCTTAATGCTGAATTACTCAAGACTACTTATCTAATTATCAAAGAAGCAATTTGAAGTTACCTGTTGATGTGGTTATCAGAGTATCCATCGTTCGTGGCAGTTTCTCCAAGTTTCTGTGTTCCTGTTCGAAGAGCGGGGGCGGCACCCGCGGAGGGCAGGCCGTCAAACTCGCGGGGCGGAACCCTCACGACGAGGAGGCGGTGCGGAACGTTAAATTGGCGGTTTTTCGGACATTTCAGAGGATCAATTCCATGAAACCCATGGAATCGATGAATAACTCTGATTAATCTTAAAATATTCTTACCCCTCGAGCAAGAAGATCTGGAGGAAATTTCGGGGTGGATCTCGACTGAAGAGTTTGATGGATAATTACTGAGACGGAAACGCCCCAAGATTATAGGTGTACGTTAGGGATACACGCCCAAAGACAGTGCCTCCAAGGTAAGGTCATGCTGATGAGATGACTGCGAATCCTCATCTCAATCCGTAGGCTTTAGCATCAGCAGTCCGGAGGTTCAATTCACCGGCTTTCCAATCCGCGATAAAACTTTGATTCAGATGAATATACGTGCATCGGAATACTCTCGAGATGCTTCAGCTCTTCTTCGTGCCTGAACGAATTAAAAAACGTTCATTAAATGGGCAATGACAATGGGGTAGGTTTCGAAAGCTTTGAATTGAGGCGCCGTTCCGCCCCCAGGTGCAGAGGGTAGGCCTCTCATGCCACCCCCATTTTCGCACCCCAATTCTATCCCCTGAAGCAACCGCATATACCATTGGACTATCAACCTCTCTCATTTCCATAGACGCCTGGTCCAGTTGTTTACTCTTGTATTGTCTAGAATTTTCTGGTGTCATTCAAGCCTCGACGGAGGCTCAAATAAAAGTCATTAAAATAACATGAAATATGCCTCAGCCCACACCGAGAGGACATGTACATGAAGAGTATAAAAGATATGAAAATTTTCTTTTCCTCCGATCGATTGGGTTTAAGGCTATTGACTACCGATTCCCAAACGTTCACTCCTGATCCATTTGTCTTGGAGCAGGCAGTATCACTGGAACGGTACATTGCAACTAAATATAATAATTCGCCAATACCAAATTTATGCTTCCCTACCACTTTTGTATGTCATCCAATAATTGTGGTCCTTCTTCCTCCTGCATTCCTGATAGTACGGTGCCCTGGAACACTTCGTGCAATTCTATCCACTGGCAAAACATTGAGATCGCTTATTCTATCCTTATTCTCGAAGTCAGTTTGTTCCCTCATTGGTAAACAAATTCTGTGAACATATAAAAGTCTAGCTCGGCTCTTTCATGTACGTATGAATATTAATTACACCATGGGTGACAATACTCAGGCATGCAGCAGGACGCAGGAGGTCGATGGGTGTTTCTGGCAAAGTACAATAGCTTTTAGTCCTACATCCCTGGAGTATTCGAATTGTAAAGAAGAGGCCCAGATCCAGGTTTACAAAATGCACTATTTCTGGCAGATGATTGTTATCATTCACATGTCTCATCATTTACAATTTTTTATAGTTAGAAGACGGATTTATTCCATCGATTAAACTAACGGTTCACCGAAGCAGCAAGATGCATGTTGCCCTAGTACGAGAAAGTACTCAATTGCGGGTCCCCCTTTGCTTCATGCTTTTCTCTGTTTGACTCTTCACAGCCAAAGAACGAAGACAAAGAGACAGGAACGAAAGAGAGACTTGGAGTTACTGTGCAGCGGAGGGCTCTTCCCCCAATTTCTGATCCTTCCTCGTGCCCGATGTTGTCCTGGTAAAAAAGCGTGGGTGGAATCTCGACGAGAAAACCCTTTGCTCACCAATTCTCTCAGTAGAAAACGCATGAATGACGCGAGACCAGCAACATACCAATACTCTTGTGTATAATGGTATAGTGATTATCGTTTACTCCTGTGTTCTCTTCACATTTCCATTCTCACGCTGATGAAATTCACTGGAATTCTGACCTTGGGAATGAGAGTCTCCGAAACCGAAATGGAGAACCAGAAAAGCATAATGTTTCTGTTGGACACAGGGTCCAAATTTCATGAGCCACATTTTACTCCTGATCACAAGCTGCGCACATGAGAAAGCGACTCTTTCACTCTGGTGACGCCCCCGGGTCTCCACTCGTCGACCTTCTCTCATGCGATGACCTCCTGTTTCGAATATGTGAATATATTTTATTCAACCCTTCAACTATCGTGTTGGATTAAATTATTCGAGTCCCAGGGTAGGGCTGCATCTAATCACCCCCTCTTTTGTACTCATCTTATATTTCATTTCCCATTGTTGCTGACACGGTTTTCTTTCCGGAGTTCTCGTCAGGTGCTTTCAATTCAGAGTCTCCCACTTGCTGATGACATCTCTCTATTTTTCAATTACTGTAAAAAATATATATTTTTAATAAAATCATAATGATTGGAAACAATGCGGAAATACTAGCATCAGGAACTCGGACATCGTCACTAACACCAACACAAAATTTTCGTTGCTACCTGTCTGGCCCTCCTGCTGGCCTGGCAATGGGGGATCAAACCAATAGACTGCCGATAGCCCTTTCAATAATCGACTCAATTCGACTCTCTGGAGTTCTCTTCCCCAATTCGATATCCACTTTCAGCTTTTATTTAATTCAAAAAAGTACACTCACTCTCTTCACTTCTCATTTAGCACTTTCATATTCACATTCTGTAGAGCAGATGCCCAGTGGTAGTTCTAGAATTCAAGTGTCGTCGTGTCACACTGAACCTCTTGCTGATGATTCTCTCCTGTTCTTCAGTCGTGTTATGACGCCATCGATCTGATACATTTGTAGGACAATTCTGACACCAAGTGAAAGAGAAAATAGTCTTGAGTATTGCTTGAATAATGGTTTGTTCATTGGACGTTTCTCATTGCCTCAAGAGAAACAAATTCCCAATTCTAAATAACGTGAATTTCGGTTCTTTGAGATTAGACGAGAGGAAAAGAATCAGGAGAAATTCTTTGGCCCGCCAGACCCTACGAATATTAGAATACCTTCTTCATGATTATGATAGCTTGGTAGCGATGTGTGGCTCGAAGCACTTGAGCAAGTAACTCTTTTCCCTCGTGGCCTCATTCGCGTGGTAATAGCCTCATATGTGAAGACTAAATGATGATTTCATGCACAATGAGCATGTGACGTCAGATAAAAGCCATCTTCTAGCATAACACCATCCGGAATGAACAAGATTGGAGTCAGACCGTATATTGTTGCACAAACACTAGTAGGCGAGTATAGAGTGAAAAAGATTCTGGATAAATTCAATAGTGAAGGGCTCTTCTACGCTTTCCTCTCTTTTTCCCCTCAAACATGAGATGATAGGTAAAAGCGATAGGAAAGTTCGATTTTCCCGTGCACTTCATGCTTCTCTGGTAGTCCCGGAAGGAGCCGATTGATTGGAAACAGCCGGAAGGATTCCTACCTGATCAAAATGGCGATTTCTGGAATTTGGAGAGAAGGTCCGTTCAATATTCCGATGAATTTCCCTTCCTATGAGTTCCTAATAAGAAAATACGTCTGGAGAAAGTTTTTTTTCTTCTTCTCCCTTGGCGGAATGGTGAGACTACTAAATTTCTTTGACCTTCGGAAGATTGAGAGGCTCAACTACCTGAAGAAATCATTCTTTTTCTCATTTACCTCTCGGGCTTCTAAGACACACCAGCTGGGAACAATAAGGGATCAATAAACCTGACCAATGGACGATAATGATAATCCTGTGAACAAAGGAAATGCATGAAAAAGGCTAGGGTAACATATAGCACGTAGGAGTAGTTGGCTTTGGTGAACACATCAGGATGAGAGAGAGAGAGAGAGAGACGAGAAGAGGGATTTTTCGCACCCCCAACATTTTTTACTGCTCACAATCCTAAAACAGTTTCTCATGAAAACTGCAAAAACACAATATCCAATAACAATAATGGTACTTCCACGTTAATTTTCATTTCTGTTTCCTGAAAGAATGAAAAAGCCAAATGAAAATCATAAACAGACGTAATGCATGCAAAAATTGAATCTAATTCCTCTC
The DNA here is from genome assembly GCA_963565655.1 of Aleiodes testaceus. Taxonomy (NCBI): domain Eukaryota; kingdom Metazoa; phylum Arthropoda; class Insecta; order Hymenoptera; family Braconidae; genus Aleiodes; species Aleiodes testaceus. The sequence continues at coordinate 343,446 of OY751414.1, forward strand.
AAAAAAATAATTGTTCTCATATAATATCACCTTGCTGAGGAGAATGAACAACTGAAGCCCCACCAGGGATTCGTAACTTTTGAGGGGTTGGAGAGGTACCGAATGCCGATTGACCTCCTCATGGCTCTGGCAACCGGATAGAGTTTCTATGAATGTTCTGTCGTTATTTTCCAACCCTTTCATTTCTCCAACTTCCGTACTTGGAGTATTTACAGAATAATCCAGAGTTTCCTATGACTCTTGACTTTCAGCTCGTGTCATTCTCTTCATGGTAAGCTGAATTATTTCATGGGTCACGTGATGCATAGGCTGCTCTTACCATTGGAAAGGTTCTCCAAGGGTGAAGCAACATTTCCTTCAGTGTTATAGCTTCCTGATGGTTGTCACTGTGTTTCTTTTATACCGAGTCAGTCGAGCGTAACCTCAAGGAATTTAATTCACGTCCCTAGATGTGTTACAACCTACCACATAATTCCGATCAATAATTCCAACAATACACGAACACAATCTGCAGTCCTGTTACAATACCCCGGGATTCTTTTGTTCTTAACAAAGTCAAGGAAATTAGGTGTTTGCAGTGGGATGTCAGACCCAAAATGAACACCATGACAGGCACTCGATTACGCCCCCATCTGCCAGTCATTTCTCGAGGCTCATATCTCCCTGTGACTCGGAGGAGTTTGTCGATTGTCCTCAGCTTTCTTGGGGCAAATTCCAAGACGAAACGTCCAAGATCATGGAGAAACACAAGTACTCAATGTTCATGATAGGTAAGTCTCAAGAAAGCAGTAATTATTTATACTGATTAACGACAATTGATTTATTTCCTGACAGAAAATCAATAATAACGGATATTCTCAGGCATTAACTATGACTGGCCTTTTAATTGGCTTTTCAGCGTTAACTCCACTGCGATTATCCACTCCTTGCACCCAGTTTTTGCAAATTGCTCCGGTTTTATGAAGCCCTGATAACCCTGGGCCAGTGCTAGTAAATCGGAGTGCTTATTTTTGAAGACATTTAGAGGTTAATAGAGAATGGGGGAATGTCTCTCATATTCCCCTAGTGCCTTTGACATCTGCACGATTCATCTTATTTCAACCAGGACACTTGGAACTCGTGCAGTTTAAGGAGAAACGTGAGTATGAAATTTCATGATCTTCTGTTTCCTCAACTTACATTCCACTAGCTTCATGTGTTAAAGGGCCTTTGGTGTATTACCAGAGAGTGTTTCGTACTTGATATGATTCCCTGATTGTCGGTGCGGCCGTACAGTTTAAAAAAATCACTCCTCCATGTAATGTGTCAACAGATGTTGGATATCCACAAACACTGGCTCTTGAATAATTGTGGTATATACGGATATGGGGACACATGAGAGCAAGTTGAATCGGTATCGCGTTGACGCACTATCTCCACCTTCAGGAGATCAGGAAGCTATCGTGTTTACAGTATTATGACGGAATGTGTCATGGTATCCTAGTACATGTTGTGTTCACGGGATTCGAATTGTCCTCGTGAGCCCAATACATTAGATCCATACTTACCGAAGCAAAAGAATTATATGCGAAATTGTCTCACAAAAGCCCGAACCCACGAGTTCCTCATCATAATTCCCTGATATCTCTGACATCCAAGCGATTAGTCTTCGGTTTCCCATGCACTTTACCACTGTTTCACGTTTCTTCCCCAGGTTCTCATCCAACCACCAACAAAACCAGCATAAATGGGCGCCAATGGACAACTGGGAAAGAAGCATGACCAACTGGAAACCCCAGAGGATCCTATGGTTTCCTGGTTTTTCGTTTCCAGACATTACAAAACAACTTGGTTTTACGTTCCCACGGGTCTGCTCGTGGTAATCGTTGGATCTCCGAGGGCATGGAGAAGGAGAGGAGGAAGAAAATGAGAGAAAAAAAATTGAGATGTAAGTTTACGAGCTCCATGCGTGGATGATCGCCTAATTGTTTGGACCCTTTGAGCAATTAGAAGTATCCCGGAGGGTTTCAGCCATTTATTCTGTTAAGCTCTGTGGTCTACAAAAACAAAACCACATTTGGTTTAAAGATAAACTATGACAACAGGATACCATGAAACGTATGGGGCTGTTGATGTAACAAAATGGAACGGAGTCATTCCTCTGGGACCATACGACCCTAAAGGGCATACACCTACGCACTTTTACTAGGATATCATAACAATAAGACAGGTCCTTTTGGCCCAAGATGCCCTTTCTCAGATTCACCAGAAGCAGTGATAGTTTGCAGCTGAAGTGCACTCAGAATAGGCCTCTGAATACAACTTGTCCCTTTTGTAATGGCAGGGATGGGTCTCGAGGAATGGCAAGGTAGCCAATGAGATTCTGGGAAGGATGCTGGGGTGAACGAAAGTGAAAGTCGAATTCGGATGAAAGCATAACAGGAATACATGCTGATGCTCCTGTGGCCCTCTCAGATGTTTGAGTATCCCAATTCTTGGGGAAAAGAGAGAGAGAATGGTTTTCTCAATGCCAATGTCTGCAAACTGTGTTTAAAAAAAGAGGTCTTCTATTTTAGATAACATCACGAATTGTCTAGTCTCAGGAATCTTCAGAATTTTATTTGAGTTAAAGGAATTATACTACAATAATGCATCTTTATGCAGGCCCATGCAGTGCCATGGTGAGGTGCACATACGACGCCTGTATACCTATTACAACTATATGAAACCCGGATAGTTGTCACCGCGATATGTCCCTTTTGCGCAGAACGCCAAAAATTCACTGGGTTACTGGTATTTCCACGGATGCATGTTCACAGTGACACGCAAACTCACTCTTCCGTTGTATTGAAAAAAAAATCATTGGACATTGTGATATTCAGCAGAATGCGTGAACGCACTTCAGCCCTCGAGGGACTCGATGAAAAGGGCATCTTACACAGGGAATCATAATATTGATGCTGGTAGTTTAGGGTCTACCCATAGACATAATTCTTCTCCCTAACCATGGGAATATTATATGGGATGCCCTCATGTAGCTGATGATCGTGCAATCTTATTCATTTTTAAAAATGCAGTAATATTGAAAATTCTGTTGCAGGTCGCAGAGAAGCTTGAGGATTTTTTCTCTATATTCAGACAATTCTGATCAATGAATCCTCAACTATCAGAAGTCGTTCACATTCTCCAGCTTTTCTCTTCAACCGAAAGAAGCTACTTTCATCACCAGAATCACCAGACATCGGAAAATGACTGAAAAAAAACGAGCATGCAGCCAACGCTTCTCTCCCAGTCATATTCCCCTGATGAAAAAATCAAGTTTGTTTTGTACAAGTTTTTTTCCAACTGCATTCTACCATGAAAGCTAACAAATATTAACAACATTCACGATGAATACAAATGTTTTTCAAGTGTACTAAACAAAATGAAAAAAAAAAATCGAGGAGAAAACAACAGGAAAGCAGAAAGAGTCATGAAAAATTGTAAAAGGAGAGATGTCAATGTGCCTCGACTCATGTAACTTGTCTGGAAAACTACATTTTGAAGGGGTTAAGACTCCAGACGTCCACGTGTCGTCGGTAGGATCAGGATTCCATGGGTGTGCTGTGAGTAAAGGGCCATTTTGTATCCCAGTGCACAAGTGAAAGGTATACCCAGGTATGCACAAGTATTTGCTTTTATTTTCCCTCTGTATCCTTCACTTTCATTTCAGATTATGATGATAGACTGAAAATAGGACTTTCCTATCCCTGGATTGGATTCTAATGGACATTCGGAATAGCATTGGACAATAGGCATAGACAAGCCTTCATCTGCAGTGAACTTCTGAGACTCGCAGGGAGAAACTTCTAAAAATGATTTTGTGCAGAGGAACAAAGGGTGTTGATCTGAATAACCTCATGTAAATGAATGGGGATTCGATAGGGCGTTGTAACAGGGAATCATGTGGATGGTAGAGGGATTCGAGGGTCTTGCAGCAGGCCCCCAGTTGAGGCCATGCAGCTGGACAAGCAAACTACGGGTTTACCCCCTTTATTAGAGGACTGTGAGTATAATACATGGAGAGAGCCTTCAATGACACTGGAGAAAACCAGTTCAGATATCTCACAGTTACCTGACTACACTCACATTCTAGGTATTCTCAAGGCAGCATGCTTATGAGCATCAACACACATTTGGAATCTTGTATTGAGGGGATGAATACATGTTGGTACATTCATACTTATGTTTTTGTAGTAACCGAGAAACAACACAGAGACGTAACAAGTACCAAGGATCCAGGAGTATGGAGGAGATTGCTCGAGGGGATGTTGAGGTGAATTGTAAAGCTTGTAATGGACGTTTATGGGAGTTTCATATTTTTATCGTGCTTTTTTTTACAGGCAAGCAAAGAAATCATTTGGGGTGCTAAGTACTAGGATATCATAGGAAGTGTGGAATTTATTTGACACAGAGGGGTTGAAGTTGGGGAGTATTGTATGACGAGGGGATCACAAAAGTCTGGTCGAAGCCTATTGTGTATTTGGTAGCGTGACGTGGTTGGGACACGTCCTGCATTGGCTTCCATATGTTCGATACAGGGAGGAGGAAAAAGGTTGAATTATGAGTGAAGACTAACAGCTGCGAAGATCATTTTTTTCGGAGGAATCTCGTATCAAAATAAGGAAAGTTGAAACGAGGAAAGTCATATAAATTATTAACATTTCTCTCGAATTCTTCTGTAAAGTTTTAATGGACCAAATGCGTTAAAACGATCCTCAAAAGGAACCTAATGAAACGAGCGAGATTATGGGGATATTTCTGAGAAACCAGACTTATGGAAAAAAGAAGAAAGTTGTCGGTGCCTTTAGACTTGAAATACTGCGAAGAGCATGATGCATGTCGGCACTTGTTAATTTGTGATAATTCATCTAACTGACCCCCTTGTGCGTCATTATCAGTATTTCTTATCTTCGCTTACTCTAATACCGAGCAGTTAAAAATAATGCTCGGTGGGGGAGAAATATAATATATATGACGGTCAGTCTGAATTAAGTAGTCTGCAGTAGCTACTCAAAGTATCATTACGTGTTTTTTTAATAATTTCTCAGTCTTTGAACTCATTACGTTAATACTGTTTATAAGTTTAATGTATCAACTATTTGTTGACACAATCCAGAAGTCTCGTTATTATCAAGAAACCCGAGACATTTACGTCAATAGATTTTTTTTGCATTCTCATAATTATTACCAAGACTGAAGCAGCAGAAGACAATTGTGATCATTCATCATTCTACTGCTGTGCCAACAATGTTATTTAAAATTAGCGTAATAAGGAATTAGTGTCATCTATTGTGAGAATACACTGTGACTTGTGATTTATTTTATTTGTGATAAGAAAAGGATATTAATTATTGAGCATCATGTTCCTCAACGAAACTCTGCTCCTTCTGACGTACACAGCAAGCATGATGGCAACACTACCAAATGCAACTGAGACCATGAATCCTGAGGTCGAGGTTAAACTTCAGAATATCACGACCACGACCTTGTCTCCGGAAGAGGAGGAGAATAAATTTGACTTCGAAGACGGTACGTTTCTTCTAACGGATAAACCCAAAAATCCCAGACGGTCTGATAATCAACGATCTATGCCCTCTTTTTTTTTTCACTTCTCGAAATGATGTTCAATCGATCGAAGCAAGTGCTAATCTTCAGTCTCGGAGACACAACAAACCTTCGGAATTTCTCATGATGGGTTTCTTTATCGTTCATCCTTTGATAACCTTTGGTGGTAGTGTTACGTCTATGGGTATATCAAATCATTACACGTGTCTGAGAAGAAGTGATAGAATTGGGGAATGCGAGATATGATTGAGGAAATAGGAATGCGTAATTAAGTGCACTTAATTACATTAGAATATTTTCTTTTTCAGAATGGTTCATGTGGCGATGCTATCAGCCTTACGGTTGCTTCTACATTGGTGCACCCTGGTCAGGTGAGAATCGGCCCGTCTCCACGTTTCCTGGACGACCGGACAGCGTGAATCCTCATTACTTGCTGTACACGAGAGAAAGAAGTGATACTTCTCATGAGCTCCTCATAGACAATTCCAATAGTATTCTTAATTCTCCCTTGAGAAACAAAGTGATCACGTACTTTATTATTCATGGATATCTGGACAATGGTGATAAGTCCTGGGTTTTGGTGAGTACAAAATGCCCATTCTCATATCATTGCAGATGAATTAACCGAATATTTTATTTTTCAGAGGACGAAACATGAATTACTGCTTCGAGAGAATTGTAATGTCGTAGTTGTCAATTGGATTGGAGGTGCTGGACCTCCGTATCCTCAGGCTGTCGCGAATACTCGTTTGGTTGGTGCCATGACAGCGAGATTGGCATCACAATTAATTGAAGTAGCTGGAGTCCAGCCGAGGCAGATTCATGCTATTGGTCACAGTCTTGGTGCTCATACTTGTGGATACTTCGGGTATCATTTGAGAGTTCAATATGGACATCATTTAGGAAGAATAACTGGTGAGGAAAATTGGAGAATCAATTGTGCTTGAATTTAATTCTATTGGTGCGAGAGACCGTCAGGGTAGTTCCGCACGAGCTATCGATTCACTCGAGAACTACCAGGATAGTAGAGGAAGGCGAGAGTAAAAGGCATTAGAATCGTATCGAATATCGGAAAGCGCAGGAAAAAAAGGAAATTTAATACATTTTCATTTAATTATTCTCTGTAAAAATAATTCGATTTAATCATCACTTTTAATACGATGATTTCTTCGTATCTCTCTCATTTATTGAGATATTTTCGTTTGAATTGGGACTTTGACCCTCGGAAATTTGAACTACGTCATATGACACAGTGTGAGCCTCTTCTAATCTCTTCCACTAAGTAATCTCAATGAATAACACAAATATGAGAGCAATTTTTTAAAATCATTCTTGATAACAATTCTGCCACACCCTTGGATCCATCTGAAGTCTTGCCTAAACATCCGGGTTGATTTGTATTAACATGAGAATTTATTTGTGCTTCAGGTCTCGATCCTGCTGAGCCTCACTTCAGCAATACTTCGCCCATGGTGAGACTGGATCCAACAGACGCGGATTTCGTAACTGCTATTCATACAGACTCGAGTCCTTTCATGACAGGCGGTCTCGGGATAAGCCAACCCGTTGGACACATTGATTTTTATCCCAACGGTGGTAAAAATCAACCGGGGTGCAATAATGGGGTTTTGAATTCTATTACACTCGAACGAGGGAGCTTCTTCAAAGGTAATTCAACAAAAATATGGATGAATTATTCATTATTAAATTTGTTATGTAATTTTTTTCTATTTTTTAGGAATCAAGAGATTCTTAGGCTGTAATCACATCCGCAGTTATGACTACTTCATTGAGAGCATCAATACAGTCTGCCCGTTTCTAGCAGTTCCCTGTACTTCCTGGAGTCATTTCCAGGAAGGCAAGTGTTTTGATTGTGTGAATCAGTACTGCCCGAGACTTGGATTTGACGCGCAACCGGGGAATTATCATGCTTCGGTTTATTCGATGACTGCTTCAGATAAACCCTTCTGTCGTAAGTTTAATTTCTATTAGGGAAATTGGGGTAAAATGGGATTTCTGAATGAACGGTTCGAGATACCGAATTTCTGATAACTCCATTGGAAAGCTGAGGAAATTTCAGGCGGAAAGCATGTGTCGAAATTAATTTTTTCGAGTTTTTTGAAAATTCGATTTTTTTCACCCAGATTTGAAGGGGTTTACCTTGGAAATTTTTTAAAAAATCACTTTTTTGGTCATATCTCGGGTTCTATTGGTCGTAGCGCACTGGGGTCTTGCTTAAATTGGAGGTCTCATCGTCCCCCACATCTCCCCCAAAAATGATCGATTTTTATCAAAAATTAGAAAAGTTATAGGCCAAAAACTGATTTTCATAAAATGGCTTGTAACTTTTTCAATTTCTGATAAAAATCGATGATTTTTGGGGGAGATGTGGAGGGCGATGAGACCTTCAATTTAAGCGCAACGGAACTGCGCTACGACCAATAGAACCCGAGATATCGCCAAAAAAGTGATTTTTTTAAAAATTTCCAAGGTAAACCCCTTCAAATCTGGGTGAAAAAAATCGAATTTTCAAAAAACTCGGAAAAATTAATTTCGATACATGTTTTCCGCCTAAAATTTCCTCAGCTTTCCAATGGAATCATCAAAAAAAATCCATCTCTAATATTTCTCTTGATATCCCGTAATATATATATTTTAGGCGGACATTATAAAGTCACCATAAACGTATCGAAGACGAATGAAAGCGTGGATCACGGTGGTGAAGTTGGAATGTTCGTCATCAGGGTGATTGGAGCTGGCAACAAAATCTCAGAAAAAATATCCCTGAGTGAAACGTCAAAGTATTATGAACCGGGTTCAGTACACACTCTCGTGTTGCCTGGTGAAGTCGTAGGAAAACCCGAAGCTGTGGAAATTACTTGGGAATACCAGACATCTGTTTTTAATCCTTTAACTTGGAGATTGCTGCATAAACCGAAGGCTTACATCGATTCTCTGAGGATCGAGAGCTTGGAATTTGGATCAGGGTAAATAATATTAAATAAATTCGTTTAAAATCAGTGGACACTCCTTAACGCAAATTTCTTATTTCAGAATCACTGTTTGCCCCGAAGAAACGAAAGAACTCGTCGCTAATGAGCCGAGGACTCTAATTGTCGACAATTGTCGTCATACTGACTTGAACATTGTTTCCACGTGAATAATCCAATAATTGTATTAATTTTGTAATTAAACTGAGACTTAAAAAAAAAAGAAGCGGTCGTTCTTACCGATGTGATGAACGAATTCATGGATCATCGATCGATATATCGGGTCTGGATCCTCCACAGATGGCGCAGAATGCAGCAGAATCGAAGAAATTAACTAAAGTTTCGAGATAATCGAAAGAAAGGCGGTGATTTTCAACTCTCCTCACAATACTCAGTTATATCACTTCACTAGGCCTCTCAAACACTAATTGCGGAAACACAATGATATCGTTAATAACGACTCACATATTCTGAAAAACAACAGAAATAAAAATTACTTCACTGCACGAGTAACAATGTGAGATCAACTAAAAGAATCTATTCATTAAAAGTCATAATAAAATCACAATTTTAACGTGAAAATAACTTCCTGAAGTGTTACATCGTCTTCAGGCAACTGTGACGTTCAATTTTTATGTCGTTAAATCGACAAATTAACCAACATCACGGAAGTCAACGTAATACAACACACTCGCTCTTATAATCTCCATTGTCGGATTTTTGTTTTTTTAGAGTCATCGTTATTAATCGTTGAGAAAGTTGGGGACTAGAAAATTAAACAATTTCGAGTTTCAATATCCATTCAGCTAAAGACCCAATGGAAATTATAAAAAAATTAGCATAAATTGGAGAATTCTTTTGTTTTCGATAAAAGAAAGAAATTCAGTGACACATTTAAGTGGCATTGTGTTCTGATTACTTTTTTTTAATCAGAAGAGAGGCAGAAGGAGGGTAATGGAGTTGATCGGAGAGATGCAATTAGAGGGGAACGACAGTTTAAAACCCACACCGCTGCCTAGGCCTAATGGTGGTGGATACAAATGTCTCAGGACTTAGCTCGAATCCTCCTTCGTTTACTTCAGTTGAGCACCGGCCTCTCACCGTGTGACGTTCACTTTATTTCGTTATTCTACAAACTGTGTAGTGCCACTACATCGTTGAAAAAAGTGTGATGACCTGGTGTTGATTCTGATAGTCTCAATTCCATCATTCAGCTTAAATCAAAGAAATCATTATCATCAGTATTGTTTCTTGATATTATTAGTGAGACATGAGAGACCAAATGCGGCTGTGACATGCAAAACATTGAAAATGTGAGTTTTAATTGAGGCAATGCTTGATACGAAAATAGTGAACAGAATTTTAATTAAATTTAACATTAGAAAGTAAATTTTTTAACATTCTCAGAGGATTGGAAACAAGTCTCCATCGCTTATCAACCTGTTTTCACTCATTAATGAAGATTATTGGATGCTTTACGCCAATACCTTATTTATTCATAATAATGAAATATATTGATGATCTTGTTGTTACATATATCAACATAAGTCGGTACACAGTGGGGCAGGTTATATACCCGGGGATCATAATGAAACACGCGACTGCGCTTTCTCCACGTAGGCGTAGAACCGGGCACAATACAGACTTGAGGCTCTTCGTGTATGGCAATACATATTGGTGATTTTTTAAACTCTTTTTCTCATTCACTGATTGATTCTTTAGGAATGAAGAACAATGGTCTTTGTAGAATTCTTTTGAAATCAGAATTGTCACTGCATGAATGGAAAAATTATCGTTTCACAGGGAAATTTCCGGATGCTGCTCTCTCGACAGCATGATAAGCAGGTTTTCAATTTTTATCTCGTCTAAACTAGTGTGTGAGCTTTGTCGACCTTCACAGTTTAGTCTGAAACAGAGAAATAGTTTTGAACTTTCTTTATTAATTTCGAGTCAATGTCCTGTGTAAATACTGAGATTGATTGAGATCGATTGACTCCTGACATTATGCAATTTAAATGCTAATTAAAATAGTTACATAAACTTCAATAATGATGATTTTCATTAAGAAATATAAGTTGAAGAGCTCAGCCTTGACAGAAATACCTGAATCATAGACAAGGAGCTCGATTCGATTACATTTGATGAATTTATAATGATCTACTGCAATCTAAAAAACTCAAATTTCGCAATATTTCAAAACATTGATTGTTTTCATATTAAATGAATCAAAAAAACTCATTTTGATGATAGATTATTTCTTCAAAATTACCTGGAAATAGGCGTATTATCAAATAATTTGCTGCAATCTCATGGAAAACTTTCGCAGCACCTTGAAGACCCTGCAAATCCATTCTAACATAATCCGAGGATTAAAGAGGCGCAAGTGCTCCAACTATGCACATCCATTACGCCACTTTGATTCTGTGTCCTCATACGCTTCCGCATTCGTTTTCCCATGCATCGAGAATACTCTTTCGATTTTCAAAAGTAACTTTCTGCAAGACCACGTGTATAAAACCGGTACACGTGCCAATTACCGTAGCATCCTCTGCATCTATTATTATCATACTTCATTTCCTTTTATTTCCAATCAAGAAACTTTCACCCACGCTTCCCACAAATCCCTGGCTCCATCAATCTTGTCAAAAATTGCGCATACGACACTTGCATTTATTCTTCAATTTAAAAGCTTAATGTGAACGTCCTCATAACAATAACAACTCACGAGATCCACACATCCGCGTAATACGTCATCATGTAATTATGCGAATAAATGGTGGGACAGTATTGATACCACAAACTCTCCGTTATTCGAGGTATGTAGGTCAGTGTAAAGGCCATTCGTTGGAAAGCTGTCAATACTGATTCTCCAGTGCGTACGCACTTTTGCCCGACACATTTAACAATTGGTAAATACATTTCGCCATTCGAATAATTACATAAGACTCCAGTGTTATGAAGAAAGGAATCTGGGTGATGTTTTCGGTTTGAATTTCTGGGGAAATCCTGCAACAAAAAGAGGAGAAAGAAAGGATTAATTTTAGTTCACCTTCGGGGCAAAAAGAAATTCAATCGTACGTTTGGAATGTACCTAATCATGATTTCCGGATTGAGTGAACTAGCAAAGTCGATTATATCCCACCGAGGCGCGTAATGCGCGCGCAGTTTGAACGGTTTCTTTCCCCGGACGTGGAAAAACATTGACGCATGCGAAGAATGCATCTGTCACGTAATCCAGGGGATTGTGGGGATAATTTTGGTTTATTGGATTATATTGAAATTGAGAGGTTGACGGTCGCCTGATCGTGAACTTGACTATATCTATGCTGATTATCTACGAAAAATAAAGGCAGTGGAAAAATGAAGGGAACGATAATTATAAAGAGAGAAATTTATATGCTAAACCAGTTCTTCTCGTTGGGAGGAGAAGGGGTTCAGTCTCTTGTTGCCAAAATACGGATTGCAGCATCGCATTCCATGATTACTCTGTACTTTCATTCGATTAAAGAATGAAGCCTCGTCCTTGCGATTTCAAACAAAAAAGAGGCTCTCGGGAAGTAAGGTCACATTTTTACTGGCGTAAGTTATTTTGTTTATGCACAGCACTTACGCCCCCTTTTTTTATCTCGAAATTATCTATAATATGATTACTATGTCTGCGATAATCGTGATCAGATAATAGCCTCATGTGTGAACATTAGAATTCACTACAAATTTCATGAAATCGACGAGCAGAAAATTATTTTTTCAGATTTCCTAATTTTTCGAATGAAATATTCCATCCGCATTCCTCCACAGTGAATAATTTTAAGGATTATCAATGTAAATTCGAAATTATCTTTAAATTACTACGAAAACACTATTCTGGAGTTAAAATATTCAGATTTAATTTGGATACAAACCTTAAATTTCGAAGAATCCAATGATAATTCTGTATGAAGAATGAAAACACCAGAAGCGCCCACAAGTGCATAAACTTCCGGTGCAATTAGTCACGGCGCCATAACATCACGCAAACTTCATTAATATCCAAGTACATTCACTCTTTGATACACATTTAACCACGAATTATTGCAACAAAGTCTCTAGCGTATCAGGAATGTGATAATCATCTCCTCAGGTCCAATATCATTCTCTGGAAAAGAAAATTCGAGTCAAAAATTATTTTAAAAAAACAATAAAAGAGGGAAACAATGGAACGTTAACGCCCCTGTACTTTCATTCGACTTTCTTCACTCACACATTCGCCTCAAAAAGAGGGAAAGCGCTTTGTGAGATAAAAGTTTTAAAAGCAGAGATATGGCAATTGTCAGAGTGACGTATATCGTGTAATCGAAAAATACGGTGAAAGAGAAGGGAGAATACCTGTCAGGAAGTGGCGTAGCATTGCCGCGGGGAAGGACGCCCGCGAATCTGGGCCGATACACACACAAATACCAATTTTTTATGTCATGACATGGACACTCTTGCTTTCGAAATAATTATTTAACATCCAAAAAAAGAAGAGATCGTTTATGAATATTTTCACGATCTCTGCGTTGTTTTTAAAGGCATATCAGATAGTCGGGTATGCAGCTCCCATCACGCGTAAAATTTAAACTTTCTGTGGTAATGTGTACCATTCACTCATACTCCAATTTCAGAATGTTTTTTTTTTTAAAGGACATTTCGTCTGACAAAACAATTTTATTTCGGCATCTGTTTCCTTAGGATATCTCGGAAACTAAGGGAGATAGGAAACCTTTTAGGGAACCTTTTTTGGAGACTTCGAAATTCTCTACAAAAAAGGTCTCTACGAAAATTTCGATATCTCAGTTAGATTTCGAGATATTTAATAAAATACTGGTGAAGTGGAATTAATTTGAAAACTTTGAAATTCTTACTTATTGGCAATTGTCCTTCGGTCTATTATTACCGAGATTCTGATGTGAATACGAATTAAAATAAAATGGACGTATTGCGTGTATGACCAAGCCCTGATCAATTTAATCCGTAATTTATTCGTTGAATGGCGCTAGTTAAGTGATAAATTATAGATTAAAGGGTATTTACGAAATAAGGAAATTCACTATAAATTCAACAGAATTACGAGAATTTAATGGAAAGTACTTGAATCTTTTTTTTGGGGAGAAGGTATTCTCGTGTTTTCGTTGGATGACATAATCTTTCACCATGTCCCGTGTATGTACACTTGCATAATAGTGCCAATGAGCACAGTACTTCAGAATATTCCGTAATTTATGGACGAAAATATGAGTTTAACTTTGAGGATTCATTATTTGTATTATTTTGACACAATAATATGTAATGCAAGTCATGGCTATTTGCTCAATGATCAATGAGACATTAAATTTTTCGTTTTTTCCATGAAAATAAGTTTTTTATGACTGTGGAATATTCAACAGAAAACAATGGTCAATGCCAACTCTTTTTACTCCAAATAATGACGTAATTTAAACATAGAAATTGTGTAATTTCTTCAAAAATTTAATGACTAGAAAATGCTGCAGCATTTCCTAAATTTCCTAATTTTTTATTGAATACTTTCGAATTTCCTCGATTTCTTTTAATCGTAAAACGGAAGTTTTCGGGTCGATGGACTTGAGAAAAAAATCGGAAAAAATTTGAGAAGATGCTGCAAGGTGTCTCACTTGTTGTGTAATTTTTTCAGATTTTTCCAAAGTACTGCCTATCTTTTAAAAAACTTGAACAATTCTCATTTTACCCTGATTTCCCCTGTCTTCACATAAACACATAAATAAACAGAACTAATGTGATCTGTTGTTAATTACGAAGTACGACATACTTTTGGATATCACAGTGGAAAGTGAAATCTGTCAGAAGCTATTTGCATCGCCAAGGGGCATAAGAGCACAAATCCCAGTGAGATACAACTTCAGCAAGGAATCGAACTTGATTGCATCTAATAGCACTTTCTTTCTCCTCATTTGAAATTTTGAGACAAAAACAGATGTTCATGCCAATAAAAACAATCATACATATGTATTTACATTAAATTAATTAACGAACGATTCTCCAGAGTGAAAAGCCTCGAATTTTCCTGAATAAAAATAAAAGCATTAAAGTGTCAAGGTCTGAGATGCTACAATTACTTCTAGATTGAAGAGAAATTCTCAATCAAAAAATGATTAACGATGCCACCTGTCCCCTAAAGGAATTCTCCAATCTCTATTGAGACGTAAACGAGTAAGAAACCAAATACACAAAAGAATCATTCATAATTAGTCTCCGAGCCATTAAAAATCTAGGCAAATTGACTAGAGACTTTTATGAAGATTTATTCAGCCACGTGACACTCTTTCATAACAGAGTCTGTGTTATTTCTCAATAAATGAAATTTTTCCTTTTCTTTTTTAGGATGAGAAGGATAGGCGCAAAAAAACACATATTCACCGAAATCCAGGGATTATTGATCTTACTTCTCGTCTCACTGGCACCTTCTCCATGCTCCGCTGGTATTCTGGACCCCTGGCAATGGGCACGCAGCGACAGAATTGAAGTCAACATTCCTTGGCTCCCATGTAACTAAAAATATGCATTATTACAATGTTGTAATGAATTCAATGAACAGAACGAATCAACATAATTCATCAAATACGAAAGAATTTTATAATAAAAGAGAAATCCATACGAATAAATAATACGTAATTAAATTCTAGGTCCTTAATGACTATAATAGTAAAAATAGTTATGCCATTTTCATAATTTCAAAATAATTTATCATATAAATTATATATAATTATGCAATGAGAAATAAAGTTATGATTTTTGGTTTATTTCGTCATCAGTTTTTTTAGAATATCTTGGAAACTAAGAGAGATAGAGCAATTTTGGTAATGACCTTTTTTGTAGAGAATTTCAAGATCCAAAAAAAAGGTTATTACAAAAATTGCGCTATCTCGCTTAATTTCCGAGATATCCTCAAATAACGATGTGCCTGAAGAATTCATAATTAATTTATTTTATTTCTCTTGTTAAGTTGAGAATGAAACAAGATGCTACGACGAGCTCGGTTGTTTGAACATAACAAGAAGTTGGTATCATCTTATTCATCGTCCTCTCAATGTGTTTCCACTACCTCGAGAAGTCATCAATACACGATTTATTCTCTACACAAATGAGAATCCCATTGAGGTAAGCCATGTATTTTCCATTACAACTTGCAATGTTTAATTTTTTCTATTTACAAATAGTGTTGAAGTCACGGTTAGATAACTGATCTTTAACTTGTGCGTGTGAATGACTTTAAATGTTTTCTCTACGATTTTAATTAATTTTCTGGTGTGAAAACTTAATTACATTAAAAAGAAAATTAGTGTTTCTCAGTAATTTTCATATTTGATTGACTTCCGTGTGATACTAATTACCTCATTAACATTTCCTCCGAATTTTTAGGGTCAAGTGCTGATTGTGGGAAAAGACAAGTCCATAAAACGCTCGAACTTTGACCCCAAACGAAAAACAAAATTTATTATCCATGGATTCATCGATACACCGTTGAGTAACTGGGTGAAGGAGATGAGAAATGAATTATTGCAGCACGGTGATTATAATGTGATAATCGTTGACTGGGCTGGGGGTAGTCTGCCCTTATACACCCAGGCAACGGCTAATACCAGATTAGTTGGATTAGAAATAGCGCATCTCGTGAAACATCTCCACGTACGTAAATTCCGTCATTTTCTCATTCATCCAAATAATTCCAAGAATATTACGAAATTATTCAATATTGAATCGGCTCTTTGTTTAGACTAATTATGGCCTCCACATGAGCGATGTCCACTTGATAGGCCACAGTTTAGGAGCACACACAGCTGGTTATGCAGGTGAGAAGCTGGAGGGCCAGATTGGGAGAATAACAGGTCTGGATCCAGCCGAACCCTACTTCCAAGGTATGCCGAGTCATCTGCGTTTGGATTGGACAGATGCGCAGCTTGTTGACGTCATTCACACGGATGGAAAGAGTATTTTCTTCTTAGGTGAGGCTAAATTCTTTATTTTCTTGTTCATCATTTGGTCCCTCTTCTCAGATAATTGTAAAGCTGTTATAAGGTCTTCCAGGTTACGGGATGAGTCAACCCTGTGGTCATCTCGATTTCTACCCAAATAACGGTAAAGAACAACCTGGATGCACTGATTTGAGTGAAACAACTCCATCCTTACCATTGACCCTCATCCGTGAAGGCTTAGAAGAGGCATCGCGTGTTCTCGTTGCGTGCAATCACGTACGAGCAATCAAGCTCTTCATCGAAAGCATTAATTCAAAGTGCCAGTATGTGGCACACGAGTGTGGTAGCTATGCCAGTTTCCTCAAAGGAGAATGTTTCTCGTGTAAAAGTAATAATAGTTTGAGCTGTGGCATTATGGGATATCATGCTGACAGCAGTCCTGCATTGGTGAAACGTCTGTCGATGGGACAGGATGCTTCCGCTTTGCTTGGATCTAAATTCTTTTTCTCGACTGGAAAGGAGGATCCATATTGTCGTGAGTTGATCTTCAATAATGAGTGTTCTCCCTTCCTTGCAGGCTTCTGATTCCTTTTTTTAATTTCCAGGAAAACATTACAGGATCACGATCAATCTCGCACGTCCATCAACAGCAGAAAGCTGGGTCCAAGGCTTCATGAAAGTTACACTTCATGCAGACAATGGCGTCATCAGGAACATGGATCTAACACCAAAGTGAGTATTAATTCATTAAGTTAATTCGATTTATTTTTAATTATGATTATAATTTTAGTGGCTATATGAAACTGGAGCATGGAACCACGAGGAGAATGGTCATAGCTCATCCCGGTGGTGCTGCGAATGATATCGGGAAGATAAGGAGAGTTGAATTGTCATGGGCATACGATATGGACGTGCTTCAGCCTCGATCTCTCTGTTTCTTCTGGTGCAATGACAGACTGTACATTGATAACATCGTGGTGGATGTTATGGAGTTGGCAGGTAGAGGGTAAGTAAACGGCATCCCGATGGGAATGAAAATCTCTAATTCAGGAATTATTCGGTTCTTTGATAGGAAGAGAGAGGCCGATTTTTCGAGTAAACTCTGTTCAGCAGGAAGAGAAGATTACGCAGAGATAGACAGTGGGTCTAGTGCATTTTTCGTCGATAATTGCTGAAGATAAATTAATTATCTGGTGAAAGGCTCCCGTTATTACAACTGGTAGACCAGTTGCAGATTCCTCGATTACTGACAATTCTCGAGGTCAATCAATCAATTATTAACAAACTGTGAATCTCAGAAGACATTTTTAAAAAGAGTGTCGCCCCAAAGAAGTTTATTAAAAGCAGCGAATTCAATCAGATTTTTTAATCTCATTATTTGAGATACTGATGTGCACATCATCGATATGCTGATAGTCATGGTTGTTGGACTTGTGGAGAATGGTAATTTGATAGGAGAAACAGGCGTTGAAATTAGTGGTAAAGAGAAAAACAGGAAAAGTTGAATTTCGATTAGTGGAAAATGGGCATTCTGATTGAACGGTTGGTGATAGAATTTTTTTGATGATTCCATTGAAAAGCTGAGGAAATTTTAGGCGGAAAACATGTGTCGAAATTAATTTTTTCGAGTTTTATGAAAATTCGATTTTTTTCACCCTGATTTGAAGGGGTTTACCTTGGAAAAATGTGATTTTTCCAAATTTTTCCAAGGTAAACCCCTTCAAATCTGGGTGAAAAAAATCGAATTTCCCAAAAACTCGAAAAAATTAATTTCGACACATGTTTTCCGCCTAAAATTTCCTCAGCTTTTCAATGGAATCATCCAAAAAATTCTATCTCCAACCGGTCAATTGTTATACCCATTATTCCTCAATTTTGATTCGTGGAAAAGTCAATTTATCTTGTTTTACCTCTTCACTACTCAGTAATCATTCTTGTAAGTAACAAAATCAAAGCATTTATCAATAAGACAATAAGATGTATACGCTTCTCATCAAAAATTTCAAGAAATTCATCATTTCGTGCTTTTTCTTTAATTATTATTACTTTTTTAACTATTTCATGTACTGCAACATGTTACTGCGTTTTCCGAACCGCATGGTTCAAGGAAAATCATTAATCCTTGTGATATTTCTTTGTTTATAATAATTTAATGTGCCTCATAATAAGAGCTGTTGAATGTAAATTGTGATTACATTTTTTTTGTATTTTCTACCTTTTTCAATTGATGGAATAAACGATTCTTTTTACTTTGTATTAGATTTTTGAGCATTTCCGAACATTTAAAAAATTCAAAAAATGATCTAGGATCTAGATCAAGAGGCAACGACACCTCGTGGCTCTTCAATGAAAGGCCTGCGGAATTATTAAGGTAGGAATCTTCAAAGTAGAATCCTTCATTATCAACGATTTTCAAACCGATCATTTTCCCCTTCATTTCCAATTTTATTATTCATAAAACCACAAATTCCTGAGAAAACTTTGTTTCATGAATATTGATGCCTCATTTCCTAGCATAATAATTTATTAACATTTTGACATCATCACTTGGATCTGATGCGACATAGATAAACTCTATCGATTACGCGACCTCAAATGTCAGAAAAAATGAACACGCGAAAGACGTAATGTCATAGTTCTCATTCTTCCAAGAAATTGCAAAAATAGAATGAGAATTTTCATAAAACTGAGTAAAAACCAACTTCACGAAATTATCTAATTAAATTGGATTTTTTTGTTTTTGAATACTCACTTTCTTTTTTCATCAGGCAAACTGTTGCGTAATTAACAGAAGATGTCGTGTATTGAAGAGCTGAGAAGAGCCTTGACATTTTGCTCCTCTTCGCTTTGGAATAACGAAATGCGCTTTTCTTCAAAATTTTCTCTATGTACACCTGATAAGAAAAGTCCTTGTTTCGTTGTGTTATCAGGATCTAGCCGACATGAGCTCATAACTGCGTAATAAACCCAACTGGTTAATCTGGAATAATCGCAAAGAGTCAGTAAACATTGTAATAAATAATATTTCTGTTATGCAAAAGAAAGAAAATAGTTACAAATTTCCATTAGCCACATCCGGTTCCACGATGCAGAAATCTTCAGTCCTGAGGGAAAATGAAGAATAGCACAATTCCACGTAACTTTTGAGTCAAAATATTCTATCACCTTGTAATTCTCGAATATTCACTGTCATATTAATTCCACCTCTTCCCCTTCTCCATCGAATTTGCCATGAAGAAGCCTACCTGAAGGCACTCTCACTTTTTGTCCATGGGAGTTGATAAAAGCCCCGGGAAGGATCAAATGTCTTCTGTAGTTTCTTAATTTTCAGACGCTGAACGTCCTTAGTGTGATTAACAATCAATTGAAAATGGGCTACAAAATAAAGATATCGTTAGTAGTAATTGCTATGTTTATCGATACCACGTGTACGTATATCCTCTTTCCAATTATATTATTCTCTGTCGTAATAAAATAATAATGTAACAAAACTCTTTTTTTTTTCTCATTACTCTTGGTTTAATGGACCCTCCTAAGTGTCCTCCATCAAATTATATAACTGCGGTAATTTTGGACTTTCCCCGTTTAAACTGCTCACGACTAACTCCATCTGCAAGAACAAAATAATAGCATGAAGAATATATTGAATATTTACACGAGTATGGTAATTCATCTTCAACCGATGAGTTCATCATCACCTTTTGTCTGATTAAATCTGTTATTGGCTTGAATTCTCTCTTCTCCACTCTGCATGCCACAACAAATTGACCTTGGAGCTGAATCCGTAATATCTCATGATACACACTAAACTTGTTGGTACATCCGGTGTCTACCGGACTTCTCAATCATGATCAATCATTCAGCATGTATATTCTTTTTAATTTAGGTAATGGACAATTTCATAATCAACGACAGACATTTGACCAGAGTTTTTTCAATAAAAACCCAAAGCCATTTAATCAATTTAATCAAATTGATCAAAATCCAAGACAATCAGCGGCCTCTTGTCCAGAGAGGAATGGACGTTTTCCAGTAGCTGGACATTGTGATGCTTATATTGAATGTATTGATGGGGTTGGTGAAGAGAAATTGTGTCCTGAAGGTCTCTTGTTCAATACCGAAGCGAGATTCAATTATCCATGTGGGTATCCAATCGATGTCAATTGCGAGGGACGTCCTCAAGTGCGTGAGTAATGCCTTATTTATTATTATCATCCAACCATATTTTTTTGAAGTCTTTGGAGCAATGAAATTCCTCAGAGTCACCACAGCCTACTGATGATTGCCCTCACCTGTACGGTTACTTCAAAATCGGTGATAGAACTAATTGCGGACAATTCATGAATTGTGCTGATGGAGTTGGCTACACGTTCGACTGTCCCGAGGGCCTGGCATTTAATCCCCAGAATTATCGATGTGACTGGCCGGATCAGGTGCCCGATTGTGATGCGGAAGGTACGATAAATCCTGCGTAAAATTAGTTTTTAAATTCATCATATTCATTATAAAAACTGTCTTCCAGCTTTCCTGGGCTTCACCTGTCCCCAAGACCCCAATAATCAGTTCCAAGGCGTCATGAGATTCTTCAGAAGTCCAACAGACTGCCAGCGTTACTTTGTGTGCGTTGAAGGTCGTCCTCGACTCCAAAGTTGCGGTGAGGGAAATGCCTTCAATGAACTAATTAATGCCTGCGATGCAGCTGAAAATGTGACTGGATGGTACGTAATATCAGTAACGATAGACGCCTCATGAATGATAAATAATGAGAATAATTTAATTTTTATTGCAGCGAGCCCCCCTTCCATTTGGCAGATCAGTTGACCGGGCCACAGCGAAGCAATCAGTATTCCAGAAGCCGTTTCTTCTAAACACTGGAAGCATCATAAAAAAAGAATTCTTCTTATTTTTAGAACGGGGTGTGAGACCATGAATCGATAAAAAAATAATGATCAATAAACCCTCTACTCCTAGATTCGTACATTGGCGTTATACGGGTGTATGCAACAATTTTTCTGTTATCGCCAGTAGTGAATCATCCGTTCAAGCCACCATGTCCAGCTGTCCATTGATAAGTCCTATAAAAAATAGTCTCAATAAATGAAGAATGAAAAAATGTTTATTCTCCTTAACTGAAGATTTCTTTAGTCTTAATTTAATTAAATGCCTTCATCCTGTGGTTCCTCCACTCCGGAGCCTAAAACGAACGAAACATGTGCGGACGAGGGGAATGGAAGACAGCCTGAGTTTAGAATACGGGGCTACGAATACACAGAGGGCTACGTCACATTGTGATACATATAAGACTAGTGTGAGCTTGAATGCCGTACAGTGAACTAATGCCGGAATAACAGAGGATAAAATGAATTTATTTCTTCATATTATTCTGCCTGTTCTTGTGATTGTGATATCCTGCTGTTTTGAGAGCCACGACAAGTTTCGATATTATGTTAAATATGTACTTTATGGTGTTTACAGTTCTATTGTTGCTATTATGATGTTGCCATGGATTGCCCATGCGCCGGGTCACGTGAAACATGCCAGGTGAGATTAAAATCGTTTATTTACGTTTGACGTACGTTGAACTCATTATTGAACACGTGGCTGGTTTAGTTATTAAATAATTATTATTTGGCCTATTTCCTTTGATTTATCAGGGATTTCTGAATGCCTGTAATCTCGAGTACTTGAAAGATTATTTCAGTGATAAAATGTGTCGATTCGAATTTCAGGCACGCCTCAATATTTTTACGTTTGTACACAAAAATTTTGGGTATCAAGTGGGAGCTCCGGGGGGTGGAGGAAATCCAAAAAGTAGGAGCATGTGTGGTAGTAGTTAATCATCAAAGTATTCTGGACATATTAGGTGAATATGAAGAGTATTATTCAAGAAAATCTCATTATTCTCAAATTATTTTTGATAACAGGATTATTTAATATTTGGACGAGCCTGGGTGATCTAGCAGCAGTATCAAAAAATGCATTATTCTGGGTAATTCCATTTGGCCCAATAGCTTGGCTTGCTGGAACAATTTTCATTGATCGTAATAATGGAAGGCAATCAATGGAAATATTGGCTAAAGCCGTGGATAAGTCACAGGGCAAAGCCGTAAGTATTCAACGAATAATAATAAGAAAAAGATCTTGAACAATTCAACACAATGATCAACGTAGACGAAGCTGTTGATATTCCCGGAAGGAACAAGAAATGTGGACAGTCTGAGGAATGGAATAAAATCATTCAAAAAAGGAGCCTTCAAGATTGCTATTGATCATCAGTTACCCATCTTGCCGCTTGTTTTTTCACCTTATACCTTCATCAATAAGGAAAAACATTTCTTTGGACACGGTATTAATTCTGAATATTTGAGGGAGATTGGGAAGAACCGATGAAATCAATTTCAATTAATTAAATTTCTTTGACGCAGGAACTGTCATCATCAAGGCCTTGGAGCCAATTCCAACTAAGAATCTGAATGCTGAAGACGTAGATGAACTGATGACTAAAACACATGCGAGAATGCAAGAGGCGTTTCAATCGATGGCAACAGAGTTGACTTGTGATAAACTTTTGCATTAGTGTTTAATAAATGTTCTCCTCTTCCATGATAACCGACGATCATATATCAATCCTGAATTGCATATGAATGAATCGATTGTCTGAATTCATTTATCAACGCATTTTTCAAAGAACTGTTCATTGTCACTCTACTAGAAATGCATTTAAATTTTTGGAAAGGAAATATTGCTGAAATTTATAAATTCTAATATATCCAGGTACTGACTTACTGCGTTATCGACTGAGCTGTATGAAACCGGTTTGCAGTACCCCCTTCTCTTTTGCAAAGTACCTTCTCTCTAGCAAGTCCCACTTATCTACCACATGCGACATGTTATCCTGGTATCGATGTCTAGGAGCAGGAGCTAGGAGATCGGCAGCAGGACCGGTAATACTCGTGCAATGGGCCCTCAATGACTGTACATTCACTCGCATCCTACAGAGTGGCAGTCTAGCATCCTCCACCGATTCAAGCTCCTGCAGGCTCCAAAAGTAATTCATTTTCCCAATATCCAAAACGAAGAATTTGGTCAAATCTGGAAAAAGGGCATAGGCATAAATATATTTGGAAATTCGTCCAAAAGGTTAGAGGAATATATTATGAAAGGGAAAGGCAGAGCCTCGAGACTTCCAAGGCCAGAGAGAACAAAGTGTATCAGACCTTCAGAGACTTTTCCCTTAATATGTGAATTGTCAATTTTCAGTTGATCTCTGTCTTTTCAGAATTTTTTTAAAGACCTTACATGCTTTCTTCGTTGCTTCCCTTCTTTCCTCCCCTTCTACACCATTCATAGAGGAATTCTTTCATATGTCATACTCATTGAAGTACTGTTTCCTCAGCATTCTGTGGTTATATCTTCATCAACGTCATATTCTATTTTATACCATGAGTAAGGCTTCAATTTATCCTTCAATGTTCCATTCAATCTTCAGAGAAAAGGATACTAATTAATTTTAATCAATTTTTTTCAGATTTTACCAAAGCATTTCGCAAAAACCAATTTATCGATGTCATGTACCTGATATGCGCAGTTATACTGCATTTTTTTTATATTTTCATCAATTCTCATGAATAAAGACTATAAAATAATATTTAATTGTATTAATAAATTAATAAATGTATTTTTTATATACGGAAGCTGAATTTTTCGATTATCTACTCTTCTTTTTAATGAAAATGGCTTCATTTTCATATTTCAAATAGGACCGTTACAGGAACGTGTTGCGTCATCACACGGTGACTTCTAGGGATTTTTTTCTCCTGAATCCACAGGTTGTAGATGGCGCCACAATTGTCTTTCAGACGCTGCCGCCGATGGCGCTGCTGCGCTTTCGAAAGGGAGCTGCAGACGCTCCGTTTTGGAAACATTTTATACAAAAATTATCACATCAAGAAATATTCAAAAATACATTACATCAACGATTAATTCATCATTTTAATTCAGTCATTAACGTGACGTTAAATACGTCTCGTTAATTCCATCAATTAAATATGGTTAAAGGTGAGTGTTTCTGTTGATATTCATTAATTTCATTATTTCGAGGGAGAAAAAAATTCAATTCAGGTTATATTTTGATGCTGTTCACATGATTTTCTTTTCCCTCTCTCTCTCTCTCTCTCCCTTGAATGTGAGTCAAGTTAATTTTCAATGTTTATTACTTAAAGTTTCAACGGATTTTTGGGAGATTCATTTTGGGCGTAACTAGAGACACAATTAATTACTGTAATTAGCGGTAATTGGTTTTTTTTTATTGTAAACTAGATTGTAGGAGAATCGGATAGAAGATACTGTAGATGATTAACTAGAAACGCGCCATATTTGAATGACTTTTGTGGGAATTTTTAATTACTTGAGAAAGTTTATTTGTTTTCTCCAGTGACGTCATGCTCAATTAATGACCAAATTCATTGTCAACAGGTCGAAGAAAACGTCCGACAGCCCCGAGCTCCATCCACACCCGTTCATCAGCAGTAAACGGAGTTAATGCCTTCGTTTCCCCATTGAAAAAGGGCATGAAGCTCGAGAATCCCAAAATTGATGGGAAAATGCGAGAGGTGAGTCCTGGGACTCGAGGAATTGCGTCGTACCTCTCTCCACCTTCGAACGGGCTTTCCAACGGTGAGAGAACTAAGATTAAAGAGGAAATGACGAACGAAATTGTCGGAAGGGACTTGTACCGATCGGAGTACGAGAAGAAAGAATTTGATGATTCGGAGCCGATGAAGGAACTCTTCAAAACCGATGAAACACCAGTCGCTGTTCCATGTCGGGATCCACCCACTCCTCATCGCATCAACATGCCCAATGTACAGAGCGATGATTCAGACACGAGGAGCTCAACCGAGGACGACAAGAAGACAATTATCTCACCAGTTGCAGTTAAAACGAATAAAATCGGTCGTGGAAGGGGAAAATTGAAATTAAGTGGAACTAATCAAAAATCTAATGAATTAATTAGCACTAACACTAATCACAAGGTCACGGAGTATTTTCCGGTTAGACGGAGTGTACGGAAGTGTAAAAAGACTGTACTTGAAGAGAAGCAACGAGACTTACAGAGTAAAGTCATGAGACAGTGTGAAGATGGCTTGGAGGTGAGAATTTATTTTATTTTATTCTCTTTTTAATGTCCAGAGGTTAATTCATTTTTATTTTCATTGATTCCAGAAAAAGTATTTCGTGGGAAAGGGCAGAGGAGTTGTGACGACACGTGAATTTACCAAAGGTGAATTTGTAGTTGAATACATTGGAGAATTGATAGATCAAGTAATTGCAAAGAAACGGGAGACTGAATATGCGAAGGATCAAAATACTGGCTGTTACATGTATTATTTTCAACATCGTGGACATCAGTATTGCGTTGATGCAACGGCAGAGACTGATAAACTCGGAAGACTCGTTAATCATTCACGAAATGGGAATCTGATAGCACGTGTAGTTGAAGTTGACACAATACCACATTTAGTTTTGACTGCTAAAGAGGATATACCAAGTGGTGTTGAAGTAACATATGATTATGGTGATCGGAGTCGTGAATCAATAAGGAATCATCCGTGGTTAGCATTATAACGCTGTATTAATTATAGATAATTCTGCAATGATGATTTTTTCTTCATATTTTTAAATAACTCGGAAACTAAGCGAGATAGTAAAATTTTCGTAGAGACCTTTTTTGGAGCTCTTCAAAATCTCTACAAAAAAGATTCTATACAAAATCGCTTTATCTCGCTTAATTTCCGAGGTATTGTAAAAAATGCGATTCGTCTGATATCTTCACATTTTCTCGAACTATCCGGTGACTTTTTTTAAAAGTAATTTCATTATTTTTCTCAACAAATCGATTTTAATGAATTTCATCACAATCACTGTACCTTGTATTCTTTTCTTTTAATTGTTAATTATTTTTTTTCGTGACAGAAAAGTAAGATAATTATCATTAATTTGTACATTTCTAAGAGGAAATTTTTATGTTAAATTGACAATCTCATTAGCGTTGATTCTGGGGTGAATTAATTTAAATTAAATTTATTGAATCATTATTTATAGATCGGAATTGAGTGAGTGCATGAGCTGTGTTAAAAGGAATAATTACAAATTATGAAATTTTAATGGAAAATATTTTTTTGCGTAGTATTCAGAAGTTGCGATAGGTAATAGATAACTTTGATAATTGTTGGGGTAAAAAAAAGGAAAAACAATCAGATAAATAATGAAAATTTTAATTTATCGTATAACTAGCTGCACTCTAAATTAATTTGAAAAAATATTGCGAATTTCGCCTTTGAATGCCGATGAATTTAATTGCTAGAACACTGCCAAAAATAACCATCGTGCTTCAAATAAAAAAATCCGAATAAATTTATTAACAGAAAATGTCTTTCTTCAGAAAAAGTGAATGGAATAGAATGAATTTGTTTTAAAAATTCGTCTTTTTTTGAATTCTTTGGGGCAAATATTTATTGTTCACGCCGAGATATATCCACTGTTAATAAATGTCATTTAGTTAATTGAATAATTAATGAATTGCTTCTTTACATTAACGAGGCAATACCACGATATGATGTTCTTTTAAATAAAAAAATTACTGTAACACTAAAGCGATTGATTTTTCTTAATATCCGAGAGTTAAGTTAACTCTCGGATTGCTCTAATTTTTTATGTAAGATTCAATTATTCCAGGCACTGGACTTTATTATCATCAATAGAAAAATGAAAAACATTGTATATTGTTGTATTCTGTTCGTTAATGAATGACAATTAATTATAATCGTTTGGTATTAATTATTTAACCCTTCTGCTTCCACTTCTAATTTGTCATTCAAAAGTATGGGCAGATTTGGTTAATAATAATTAAACAATTGACTACCAAACAATAAAAAGTATATATAACAATGACCACCAAACGATTCACAAACGATTCCATATTTTTTTAATTTTTTATTATTAAGTAGTGAAGCCAGCTTTGAAATTTTTCTCTTTTTGAAAATGATGTAAGAGGGCGCCACCTAAAATAGATCCATAAGTCAACTGATTCTAGAAACAGCGTGCATGTGCCTTTCGTCTCAACATGGCGAGCGGCAAAGGAATTGCTGCTATTTTGAGGCCCCGGGGAATTCGCATTATCAGTGCTAGTAAAACTGGAAGATTACAAACTCCCATTTTATCTCATTGCAATGACTCTCGACGACAATTTGCTACACTCGCACTTGGTGTCGATGTCTGGGCCAACAGGACCAATGAAAAATGTAATGTATACGTAGAGAACACGATTTCACCTCAGGATTACATCACGATAATTTTTCCTATATTTTCTAATTATTAATTTCTGTAAAAAAATTCATTAACCTTTACACATTCCTCTGGTAATGGAGGCTTAATATGTGCCTGTCATCAAACCCAGTGTTTTCCTCCGGCGCAATTTATTCTCTAACCTCAAAGATGTGCCAAAGATATTCTCACTGTTATTTTTATTTTTCCAGATTCCGGAAAATTATACAAGAGAAACTTCCACGTGTCCTCGTGCCTATCAGCTCCGAAGAAGAATTACTACGACATTCTCGGAGTATCAAAGAACAGTTCTGCTAAAGACATAAAAAAGGCATATTATCAATTGGCGAAGAAGTATCATCCTGATACGAATAAAAACGATCCAAATGCTGGTAAAAAATTCCAAGAAGTATCGGAAGCTTACGAAGTATTGAGCGACGACACTAAAAGGAAAGAATATGACACGTGGGGAGCTACTTCGGAGCAAATGGGGATGGGCCACAATCCTGGAGGATATTCAGCAAGTGGTGGAGATGAAGCATATTCACACAATTGGAATTTCCGTTCCACTGTCAATCCCGAGGACTTGTTCAGGAAAATCTTTGGCGAAGAGGGATTCAAGAACCATTTCACAGATTTTGATGATTATGCTGACTCGAAATATGGATTTGGAACTGCACAAGAGGTAAAACATAGGGGAAATCGGGGTAAAATGGGAATTCTGATTCAAAATGAGCATGTATCCTAATTCCGTAGATATTCTCAGAATAATATAAATATAATTTTCCAGGTGATAATGAATCTGACATTCGCACAAGCTGCTAGAGGAGTGAACAAAGAAGTCACTCTCAACGTCGTTGATACATGCCCGAAATGCAGTGGATCAAGAGCTGAACTCGGCACGAAAGCGCTCAAGTGTCACATTTGCCATGGTACCGGAATGGAGACGATTAGCACTGGTCCATTCGTCATGAGATCGACTTGCAGGGGCTGTCATGGCACGAGGATGTACATCAAGTATCCATGTCGAGAGTGCGAGGGAAAGGGGCAGAATGTAAGTTAAAAAGACAGACTAATACAACAATCAGAACTTTTTAATTAAATTCCTCCTGCATTTCTTCAACAGGTCCAACGCAAGACTGTAATTGTCCCCGTACCAGCTGGAGTTGAGGATGGGCAGACGATCAGGATGGCAGTTGGGAATAAAGAGGTGTTCGTAACATTCCGAGTGGAAAAATCCCGTTACTTCAGGAGAGACGGTTCTGATGTTCACACAGATGCTGAAATATCACTCGCCCAAGCGGCATTGGGTGGGACAATCAGAATCCAAGGGGTTTATGAGGATCATACGGTTCAAATAAAACCAGGGACATCGTCGCACACGAAAATACGATTGAGTGCTAAAGGCATGAAGAAAGTTAATGGTGTCGGTTATGGGGATCATTATGTTAATATTAAAATAGCAGTGCCTACGAGTCTGACTGAAAAACAAAAGGCATTGCTGCTGGCTTATGCTGAACTTGAAGCAGGCACACCTGGTTCAATTTTCGGAGTTACCTTCAAAACTGATGGTAAGGATAAAAACAAAAAATCCTGAATTAAAAAAAGAAAGACTGTACCACTTGGTCGCTTGAGTAATTTGTTTCATTGTACATTTTGAACAGATATTAATTATTTGAATAAAGTATTCAAAATTCATGAGTGTATTCTTGTATAAATTGGATTTATTTAGAGGAAATTTTGTTTTTAGGTTCGACTAAAACTCAAGCGAAACAAGAGGTACAGGGAGAGTCTAATGAGAATGATGGCCTCTTGGGGAAAATTAAAAAAGCGATATTCGGATAGATTTGAGATGTCTAGGTGAGTTAGGTGATAATTAGAGGGTCAATTGTTGGGGAAAAAATTAAAACGTAAAGAGAATACTTAATTAAATTGTTTTTTTTTTAAATTCCAGGTACGAAACAGTGTTACGATGGACCCCTCCAGCTATTGGAGTCGATACGACAGGCATTGGGCGATATTCCAGCAAATAAAAACGAATCGCCTCAGAATTCGGGACCTGGTGATGTACCACAAAATAAAAATACGAAAAACACAACTAGTGAATCAAGAAAGGCTGAGCCAAAGAGTGAAATGAAGATGAAACAGAAAATGTAATGATTTCCCTTTTTTTCTCTTCTTTTAATTGACAATATCGTTATTTTTATGGTTTAGAGACATTATTCGTAATTATAAGAGTGGAACTGATTGAGTGCCGTCGTTTTCATGAATTTAGTTCATTTAATCGGTCGATAAAAGGCCCTGGGGCTACAATAGTGCGAGTAGTAATTTCGATCGCTTGCAAATGTTAACGTATGTTAAATAAATTCTTATTGTACATTAAAATTAGCTTCGATTGATGATTTAACTTTTTTTAACGTGACATTCGGATATTCCGGAAACGAATGTCATTGTACACGTTTGTCTCACACGCGACCACTCGCACTCAACTTTACCGCAACGTGTCATTGTCAGTGGCGGCTGTCATCGATTTTCCATGAATAATTTAGAATTATTATGGAAAACTCGGGGAAATAAATATTCCCCAATACGAACTGATACCAGAAAAAAAAAAGAATACTGAAACAATTGAAGAAAAATTGTTTAAAAATTATGAAAACTAAGTTTATTCAATTTTCATTGTCTCGATTACAATTTCATGATTTATTAAAATTGAAAACTTTCACTTTTATCAATGACTTCAACTGCGTTCATCACAGTTCGATGACGTGGCCCTGATTCCGAGATATTTTTAATGCATAATGACAATTCAATGCCGTTAAAATATCTCAACCAAAGGAATTACCGTCACGAAAACGGTTTTTACCTCTGGGTCAACCACAATACGCAATTATCGATCGTAATTTTTTAGTTCTCTCTTTTTTTGTCGAGTATGGACTATGCATCGGTCAGTAGGCCATACTTGAGACCGATATTAGTTAGACTCTCGCTTGCGGAAACTCGTAATATTGCAACAGCAACAGCTGCTATTGTAACCGCTCCTTCAAGATACAATCCATACAGAATTCTCACTAGTCCAGATGTTGTTGCCAGGCCACCGGCTGCTGTGAAATCCAGGGGAAAAAGAAGACTCGCTGCTACTGGACGAAAACGTCCCACGCCAAACCCAATTATTCCTAAAATATAATAGGCACCTGTTGACAAAATAATCAAATTAATCATGTAATTAATGAAACATTAATTTTCAAGGCTCATAACTTTCACTTGAACTCACCGATACAGCAGAATGGAACTGCCTTGACCCACCTGGGTGCTTTCAAGTTCTCCGAGGCCTCGACTTCATGAAGACCGTATTTCTTGAGAATAGCAAAATTCTGTAGTCTCATCGCCAGCAGGAGTCCAAGATTCAGGATAAGAAGAAAATGCGCAGGTATTCCAATAGCAGCAAAAATAACGGCCACTGTTCTTCCAGCTGTTGTTCGTGGTACTGGAGCTCCGAAACCTTTAATTCACGAGATATTCTACTGAGAAGTATCGAAGGGGACTTAAAAAAATGAATCAGTTATACCCAAAGTGGTCAGAAGAGAGATAGCGAAGAGGATGCATCCAGGGAATGTCCAGAGCTGTCCACCATCACCACCCTCACCATAACCAGAGCTAATAGCAGCCAACAGTAGTTTCTCGTGTTTCTCAACGTATTGCCGGACTTTGTTACTCCAGAGTGGCTCCATTTCCTCCTCTTCTGCCCTCAATTGTCGCAATTCTGTCGCTAAACCAACTGCGAGGTCTCTCTGCATGTTCTTGAGTTCGTAGACTTGTTCTCGTTCTCTTGGACCCTCGGTTGCGTAAAACGAAGCGGCTCCAGCGAGGGCCCAGAAGGTCAGAAGCCATGCGAGTCCTGTGAATCCAAAAGAAAGAATTCCTTTCGTGTTTTCCTTTTTTTTTATTGAGATTGTGTCATACCGAATTGGCAGAGGGAGAGTCTCCCCAAAAATCGGAGGTGTCTGCATATTCTTGAGGATGTTTTTGGATTCCCACTTGCGTCCTCTTCAGCAATGTCCTTCAACGCTGGGAATACTTTTAATCTGTAAGGACCCTCCCCTATGTGTGTCTGCACTCCAGTTGATTTGAAGACCCTCAATGCCTTTTGATTATCATCGTCTTTCAATTGAATGGAAAGCTCCTCTGATATTGTTCTAGAGTCGAAGGACATGGATGTACCTAAATGTCAAAGGTTCATTCTTTATTTAACATTTTTTTCTGATTTGTTTACATTGATTATTGTGGAAATATCATTTTTTTCATTTTTTCAGGTGAATAAGTATCAGCACCGCGTCCTTGAAACTGAGAATAAACCCATGTAAAGGAAAAAATCAATTTTGATGACCGTGAAAAGCTTTCAGGACACTCAATGAAAAAATGAAGTCCATGGGGAATTTCATATCTAAGAATTATCCCCGAGTGGATTGGATCGATAGACTATTATTATTCCTCGTAAAAAAATAAGGCAGAAATCTAAATATAAAAGTATGTCTTTTTCTCTCTTTTTTTCTTCTTATTTGAGCTTTTTTTTATCGTCTCAACGAGAAAAAATTGTCCAATTTAAATGATTAATGAGTGCATTAAATAATGGGAATAATTTTGAGAAATATTATCTTTATGATAATTTATTTCTTATGTTTAAATATTAAATTTGATAACGAATTGAACTAAAAAATTATTCTCATTAATGCATTCATTTTAATTTTTTGAGAATATCTCGGAAACTAAGCGAGATAGAGCATTTGGTAAAGAGACCTTTTTTTTAGATCTCAAAATTCCCTACAAAAAAGCTCACTTGCAAAATCGCTCTATCTCCCTTAGTTTCCGAGATATCCTCGAAAAAAAGATGAGAAAATCGACGTTTGTTTTCCACATTTTCTCTAAAAATGAAATTTAATCAATTACCTGTTGCACAAATGACATCAGCATCATCCTCATCGTCTTCCCTTCTCTCCGTCATCCTGACTCTGAGCTCAGTTACTCTATTCCGATTGGATCTGCAATTGTCTCTTCCAATTCTCGGATGAACAGCGTTACCGATTCTCGTGAATCTGTGTCCTCGTCTCTTCTGATTATTAATTCCACTAATTTTACATGAATTACGAGTGAATTTAACAGGTGATACATGACGTAATGCAGGTGATGTTGTGTCAACGACGTGCGGTACGTCTCTGATAATAAACGTCGAGTTGCTTGTGTTTGTATCAAGTGGTGACGGGGGTGACGGAAATGCCGGCACGTCCATACCCGTATAAAAGCTCTCAACACCACTGCACTTTATTTAATTCCATATTTATTCACTCGATTAATTAAAAAATTAATAAACTCCAGGAATATCAAGGTGAGGCATCAACTCAATGAGGAAAAATATTTTTCTATGATTTTTTATTGATTTTAATCATTTTTCCAGGGGATTTTTCGTCGATTATTGATCAATTCTCATGATTCATTTCGTGAAATCCGATGAGTTCTCCCGAACAAAGTAAACTAACGTATCGCTCGGGAAATAATGGAAATAATAATCTCGTGGAGGAGAACGCCTGCGCTTTGGAGACTCTATGCAATCTCGTGAGAATATCTTCATTCATCAGTTTTGAAAGATTATTATTTTCTGGAGTTTTTGATTCAAGAGGTGAGAATTTTTGGCATTCGTTTTTAAGAATACCTCAGAAACTAATAGAGTTACGACTTTTTTGGTCTGAACCTTTTTTGTAGAGAATTTCGAGAGCTGGAAAAAAGGTCTCTTGATATTTTGCTCTATCTCTCTTAGTTTCCAAGATATTCCCAAAAAAGGAAAAGAATCTTATTATTCTGTTTTACCTTCAGTCTTCTGTCAATTCTGAGATTTGATGACTTTATTATTAAAACAACTGGTGACTGCCAAGATTAATTGGCACTAATTGAGCCACCAAGGGGACAGCACATGATGAGCCCAACAATTATGTGATTATTCATTATTCAACACTTTAATTATTCAGAAGATTCTTTAATCACATGTACTCGTGTTGAAATCATTGAATTCCCCAGCAGAATAATTCAATGAAAATTTTGTGAATGATCAACTCCACGTGGTGATGAGAAAACTGGCACCTCTTCAGCATCACTACCGAATAATCAGAGAACTGCTCCATTTTCGTTCTGGTGTCTAAATGTAAACAGTAACTATGAGAATCATCTAAAATTAGAGTTCTTTGATCTCGTGAAAAAAAAAAACTCAAATTCATTCAGTCTATTAAAAAATGTAAGCATTTCATGCTGCCTCTTCACTCGAAAAACTTTTAATTACAAGAAATAATGCAGATTTTTTTTTTTCAAGGAATTATTCCGGTTTTGCTGCATAGTTGAAGTTGCAATGCAGATGAAGAACTTTTCCCCATTGTGTTATGATTCTGTCCATCAACTGGATCGTTGCACCCATTTCTCTCACCCCGGCGTGACAAGTTAGAAGGAATCGATTAGCGACTAATTAACAAGGCCCCGGTGGTTTCAATCCCGACACCGAAATGAACGGAAAGGAGAAAGCTTAATTACTAACTTTAATTAACTTCTATCGATCACTTAAAATCATTAAAAAGAATTCTTGACAATTGTCCATTATCAGAATTTCTCAATTCCCCAGATTTCCGAAGGAATTCCCAAAAAGACGATGGAAAAATCTAAAAACTGCAGTTTCTGAAATTCAAAAAAATCCTCTAGGTACTGAGAACTTGAGTCTCGTCCCTGAGCCTCGCGCTGGCGTGGATCGATGCTTCCGAGGGGGTTGAAGTCTCCAGTTGCTCCACGAATGGCATCGAGTCACAAATACCTGTAAAAATAGGAGAATCAAGAAACTTTAATTAGGAATGCGCGGCAATTCGCGCAGACTAGTGTATGTCTTGTTTTTGGTGATATTTCTGCTTCTGGGAACGAGATTATTGACGGGCAGAAGCCTGCTGATAGCACCGGAGACTGCATCTGTAATTGCTCGTGAAAATTCTGGATTAGCGCCTGCGTATGCACCGGGAATTTATATGGCGGGTCGACGACCCAAAAATTCAAGTTTCTGCTCATGGAACTATGATTTACCAGCGACTCTCAGGTATTCCCATAGTCAGGTTATCCTGAGTCCTGAGGGTGGTGATAGGGGACCATACAGAGTGCTACCGTACATTGTTAATGGGAACAAAAAGTCGGAAAATCATGAGAAATTGATTAAAGTAACATTGTGCACTCATGCCACTGCTGATCAGGTCTACAATGTTGTGGAGCTCGTCAGAAGGTGGGAAGGACCAGTCAGCTTGGCTGTATTTGCACCAGGACTCGATGCCAGACTCGCTATTGATCTCATTGAACGTGCTTGTCGTTGTGAACCAGAAATGTTCAAGGTTCTTCAAATTTAAATCTGTTTTTTTCTTAAAGATATCAAATTATCATTCATAAAAATGTAAATTTTCAGGTATCCGTCCATATGATATTTCCAGCAGGTCGTCCACCAGCCTTGATTAAAAATAACCGTCCAGATGGTGATTGTGCTGCATCAGATCTTCAATGGGGAGACGATGATACAGAGAGGAAGAAACTCAATATGATTTATCCAATTAATGTTGGACGTAATGTAGCACGTAATTTGGCAAGTTCCTTACGTGTGTTAGTATCGGATATTGAATTGCTGCCTAGTGATAAATTGGCATCTGGTTTTATCGATATGATACACGATAGGCCACCGAGGATTGGCCTTGTGTTTGTTGTTCCTGTTTTTGAAATTGAGGAGAACGAAGTACCGCCCAGAAATAAAAAGGAATTGATTGATTCAGTTAGAAATGGAGCTGCTGTTTATTTTCACAAATATGTTTGTACACATTGTCAGAGATTTCCGGGGATAACCAAGTGGATGATGAGACCTGATCCTGGAAGAGTTAGGCCGTTAATTGTTACGAGAAGAGAGTATCCTCATCACAGGTGGGAGCCTGTTTTTATTGGTACACGAGAGGATCCATTGTATAATGAGGATCTGTCTTGGGAGGGAAGACAAGACAAAATGGCTCAAGTGAGTTCACTTGGAAATATTTTAAAAAACATTTCATGTAACATTCGTTTTTTTACAGATGTTGGAAATGTGCCTGATGAATTATCGCTTAATAATCCTGGATGGTGCTTTTTTGGTTCATTCACCAGGAATAAAACGTAAAACAATAAAAGAATTGAAGAAAACTAAAAATTTAAATTTTGAACGTACTCAGGAAAAACGTAATGCTCATTTATATCAGAGTATAACGAGAGAATTGCTCAAGCAGTATCCTGCTAATCGTAAATGCAGACAATAGAGGAAAATTTAATTGTTCCTAAATGATATTTAATGAGAGAATTGTGAATATTAGCCTGTTGCAATATTTTTTAAGCGAGGCAAGCTGAATTGTTAATGAATAGATTGTATATATTTTTTGCTTCTTTCAGAGCATTGTTCCTATTTCGTCAATATTTTTCAACATAAACTGTCCGCAATTGTGCATTCACTGCTAATACGCACATGAGACTATTGTCTCTGCTAGAATTTTAAAAAAATAGATGATAGGAGGAGGTGGGGTAAAAAGGCCCCGAGGGGTGAGATGGACACATGCTCACTTTAAAATTGCATATTACGAGAAATCGAGAGAAATATTGGATTTTCCCTACATATTAAAAGGAAGAAATGAAGTGAACTGGTGAATTACGCTACGACGTTCCTTTATTTTCCACTTTTTTTACTTTTCATTGTTTCTTTTCTTCGTATAATAATATAATAAAAAATAATATTAATAGATTAATAGCGAATAATGTAAAATAACAAATCTTTCATTTTCTTTCTCGTTCTTTCGCCTAAAAAAAAAAAGAATGGCTACTGCCACATGCAGCTCCTTCCTGCCACTGTTGCCTGGGGCTCCACCCTCATTGGCATAACTCTTTTTCCCCATTTTCACTCTCACATTAAAAAAAAAAATGATAATTTTTCCTGTTCATTAAAAAAAAATATCCTAATCTAATCGTTTCCATTTTTTTTTATATCAAATTTGTCACAAATTTTCCATTGTTTCTCAATTTCCTCTTCTTTTTCTTAATTTTTATCATTAAATTTAAACAAAATAATAATAATAATAAACACAAGTGTTATTTCGTTCTGCTTTTTACACTGGAATTTTTTTTTAAGAAGTTATCGCCTTTCTTTGTCTTTATCAAAAAAATAAAATGCAAATTGTTATTGAATTCTAATGAGTCATTTTTCAACATAAATTGAGAAGAAAAAGTAATTCTTTCGTCTTTTTGTTAATACATTGTTGTGAAAAAAAGAAAAAAGATTAAGAAAAACTGAATTATTTGTGCATTAAACGTTAACTTTGTCCACTTTTTTTTTGTTCATTTCCTTTCTCTCAGTGACTTGCTATTTACATGAAGTTTATCGTTTTTCATCTCTCTTTTAACCAGGAATTAAAAAAAAAACACGTGGCAACGATTATTGTAAGTGATGAAATAATAATAATATTAATAATAATAACCGAAGACTATTAAAAATGCTACAAAAATAATTTACTCTTACAAAACGTTTTTTTTCCTTCGATTTCTCTATTTTTTTCTTGAAATTTTCTATTCTTTTTGTGTCTTCTCAGTTTTAAATACTTTTTAAACGTACGCAGAGTAATTTTCCACTGAATAATTTCCTTTAATTCTTCAAATACCCTTGAAAAATTCAACATGCATGAAATTACATGAATTTCAATTCTTTGATTGGAAAAATAAGAAAACTCTAATGTTAATTTGATTCGATAAAAGAAGAGACTCAAAATGTTTTCTTGTAGTTAAAAATATTTCTGATTATGCAAAATAAATCTCCACAGGTTATTGATGCATTTTCTTGTACGAGAAAATTCTAAAACCCGAATAAAAATAATTTTCAAGATTAAATTTAGCTCTGACATGAGGAGCTCTTCTCCAACAGCAAATAGAGTAGAAAAAAATTAATTAATGTAAAAAAAAGAAAAATGTGGAAATGATTTCTTTTAGATTACCAATGAACTCTAAATTAAAAGAAAAATCTCTTATAATTACATAAAACAAATTCGTTGATTCTGAATACTAATGAACATCTACTCTGCGCACTTTTCCCACTATTTCAATTATTTTTTATTTAATATTTATCTTTCTCATTATTTCTCACACTTTTTAAACTCCCACGACTTTTCCCTTTTTTTAATGGAATCTCTTACTACCTAGAGTTAATATGATATCACATTATCAAGGCACCGACCGGATGCCCCACTCCCCCCAAT
Source organism: Aleiodes testaceus (assembly GCA_963565655.1). Classification (NCBI taxonomy): domain Eukaryota; kingdom Metazoa; phylum Arthropoda; class Insecta; order Hymenoptera; family Braconidae; genus Aleiodes; species Aleiodes testaceus. The sequence continues at coordinate 381,639 of OY751414.1, forward strand.
AAAAAATAATAATTAAATTCCTGCTCATCAAGAAGATGGAGATCTTAAAAATTCGTTGTACTACTGCTACGATTGACTTTTTTACCTACTGCTCTAGATGATGTTCTATTGGGCGTTGGCCTCAGCCTGTAACCACTTGGATTCAACGAATTATTTATGGCAGTCATATTGGGGGCAATGGTTTTCAAGCATTTAGCAGCTTCTTGAAGTTGCTTGGACAAAATTTCATTCTTCAGTTTTTCAGCATTGAGCTCGTGTCTCAATTGTGCCTTTGTTTTATTACCAAATGGACATAATACCCTGTGCTGGATCAACGAGACGGCCGAGGGCCTGGTTTCTGGATTCGGATGTGTCATGAGCTGAAAAATGCAAAAATTCCGCAATTAATTTAATGAATTCAATTAATCATCATCAAAAATCTTCATAAATTCTCAATATTCACCTTAAGCAGTTCATTAAGATCTCTGCTGTACTGCGGCAGTTCTTTGAGATTTCCCTGCCTGATGGCATGCCACTCTGGACCATTTTTGGGTAACGGTCCACCTCCGCCAGCTTCATAAACAGTTAATCCAAGTGCAAAAATATCAGCTTTGGTCAAGTGAGTAAAATCTTCATGTAATATCTCAGTTGGTAAATATCTACAATCTCCCTCTTCAACCATTGGATTATTGATGGAGGTAACGTGTCCAAGATCACCAATTTTGTATGTAATCTCTTCCTCAACAGTTTCTTCCTCATCGAATCCATCATCAGCTGAATCATAATTGACTGAATGTAATCGTTTCTCTTTGGCAATGAATATATTACCAGGCTTAATATCCATATGAACTAATTGTACACTGTGAATATATCTGAGTCCCTCAGCAACATGCAGCAACAATTGTCTCAATTCCGCCTCCGAGAATGTACGTTTTTCATTTTGTAAATTAACAATTGCATCAGCCAAACTTCCACCATTGCAGTATTCATTCTGTATTATCATGTGATTGTCCTCGGCCCATGCTGAATAATAACGCACAACATGTTGATGTTTTCCCAAAACAGCATGTGCATAAACCTCGTTCAGTGCATTTTTTTCATTAACACTACCAGCCACTGGTTTTATACTCTTTTTAATTGCGTAAACACAGCCATCCAGACGATTTATACACTTGTAAACTGATCCAAATTCACCAGTACCAATTAAACCAACTTCGAGGAATTCTTGATGATAACGAGGTATATTTGATTCACCAAGTGCTACACGTTTCGTTGGCTGTTCTATTTCATTGTCAGATTCATCGGAATCTGGTAAATCAAACTTTGGTATTCTAATGTCTGGTGATCTGCAAGGAACATTTAATTTAATAAAATAATTCGTAGAGATGTTTAATAAAAACTGGGGGATATAAACTTACCCATTGAGACTACGTTTTGATCTACTCCTCTTTCTCGCTGTCATTAACATTCCATTGGGTGTAAAAGGATTAACATTAGCCGCTGGTTTTTCATTCTTTGTCTGATAGGACGATGCAACAGCTCTAGGTTTATCTGGGGGAAATAGCCTGCTGCATCTTGATGGCAGTGGTGTATGCATCGCGCTCTTCTCGATTAATGTCTTCGGCGTCGCCGGAGAATCGAATAGACGTAGAGCACGGACTCTCTTGTAAGGTGGACTGCAGGCCATCGGTTGCCTTGACTGACCACTTTCACGATGGGAATTCCTGATGCCCATTGGACCTACAATAATCCAGTTCATTTTAATCTACTGATTCTCAGGGCGAGAGGGAGAGAGACGGAGAGAGGAAGAGTGCAAAAAAAATTGGCATAAGAAGGCTTCTCAATTTTTTCTCCAGCACATTCCTCCGAAATATTCATAAATCGACTCTCGAAAAATTCATGACATCAATGCATTTTCCTGAATTTTTCGGGGAAAATTACATCAGCTGGATTTTATATGCTAGTCCTAGATAGAGAGGTAAAGCCCAGGCATAACAATGAAACTCAATGCCATGAGCCCACTTCTCAATTATCCAAATTTATTTCCTCAATGAGGACCACCCTCTCGAGGGCAGGTATGTGACGTGCTTCCCAAAAATTTTAAATTTTGCATCAATAGTCTCACACGCCCATGTACTTGGTGGTCTTTTACCTTAAATTTTCATTTAGCCCAGAATAATCCATTGGAAAATTTCATAAAATCGTGAGAAACAATAGGACTTACATTGTAAATCTAGTTGGCAATAGATTTCCATAATATTCTTTCATTAATTCTACTACGAAAAGAATTGAATTAACATTTTGTAATTAAAAAGGAGGATAATTTTCTAGTTTTTATTTAATATCTCAGAAACTAATAGAGATAGCGTGATTTTGTATGGAACCTTTTTTGTCCAGAATTTCAATAGCTACAAAAAAGCATTAGGTCAAAAAGGGCGTATCTTCATTATTTTCCAAGTTATTTCCAAAAAACGAAAAAATAATCCTCCTTCACCTCTTTCCACTGAATTCAAAGTATTCCAACGTTCGGAAATTAAAAATGATTCATCACAGGTAAAAACGGCAACACAAAGACCACATCCAAAGCGTCCATGTATCACCAAAAAAAAAAAATGCCCACATCTCTGGGAAACTAACCTGACACGACGATCGCTGGTGTTTTGTCGTTAATCGGTGAATTATTTTCACTATCACTGCAATCCATGGCATTGAATGACAATTTTCGAGGCTGAGGCGATGGTGAAAAGTCCTCAGACGAGTCCAACGCATCATCAACATCGCATCCTGAACTATTGGTGCGACAGCTGATATTGAGCTCCTCGTCCTCAATATCGTAGGCGTCGAAATTCAATTTTTGTGCAACATCCATGTCTCTATCATTTAAAAATCCCTCAATTTAACCAAATGAAATAACACAAAATTCCAGAATAATCGCACATTTAATTTGTTGAAATTCTTTGAATATTCAAATTACTCCATTTAAATTGGCGCTTCACAATGAGTTATTAACACTCGTGCGTCTGAAGTTGCACTAATTAACCATGCAAATTTATCACAATTATTTAAAGTAAAAACCCTCACGTTTTTCATTCAAACACACTCTGTACCACGCTACGTTTTCGTTATGGCGGGTGGCCCGGTGTCCTTAAGGGGACTAAACTCCCCGACCAATCCCGTGGCCCCTTACTTCTGTGAATTTTCACGGGTACAATGGTAGGCGCACGCCCATTGGCCCATTCGCGTCGAACAATGCCCGTACGTAGTGGCGTCATCTGCAGCTCGAGGCGGAGGAGTGGGGGAAGGAACCATGATTTGAGCGTCCTCCTTTCTCTCCTTTTCTCAATCTCAATATTTCTTTTTTTTTTTCTATTAAAGAATTAAAACGAAGAGATTCTTTGACGTCATTCAATGGGAATTTCATGTGGAAGAGAAATTTTTTATGATTTCAACTAAAATTCATGAGTTTTTCTGTAAATGTAAGTTTAATCAAATTCTACAGATGCAATTTTTTCATTTTTTTTCATTCAAACAGAAAAATTTGAGGCATTTTTTTTTTCTAGGGGCTTATACGCAGCAATAAAAGGCATTTTTGTTGGGGCAGCTGCAACCTGTGGCGCAAGGCCCCAGGGGAGGGGGAATTATTTGTCTGAGAGAGAGAGAGGGGAGTTGTAGTAATAGTAGAAAAAAGGGGAGACTGGAGGGGGAGAGGTGACCACGACAGCAGTTCTGAGTGGGGAAATTTTTGATACAAATAAACACGAAAAAAAATAATAAGTGAATTGTTTTGAAGATTTCACGTATTTATTTACTTTATTTTCTCTCGCTTCTTTGCTCTTTCAGAATTTCTCTGGAATGGAGAAAGACGTGGGGATCACCATCACTGGCGACATTGAGTCGCCTCTTAATCAAAACGAGAATACTACGAATGGGTAAAAATTCCACGTTTACAAATAAATTTAAAAAAAAAGAAGATTTTTGCAGAAACATATGGACATTGACAACCTAACCTCTTAAGAACTGAGGGTGCATTTATCTTGTTTTCTCTTTTTTGTTAACGTGTTTGATGATGGCAGGTGGCCACAAAGATTGAGATTATGAAGCCTGTAATTTTCAGGGCACTTATGATATTTTTTGAACCTTTTTTTCCTCATTTTCATTCGAACTACAGAATTCATGAAATTAAACATTCATAAACAATAGAATATCTCGGTAAATAATGGAGATACGTCCTTTTAACCTGAATCCTTTTTTCTAGAGAATTTCAAGAGCTAGAAAAAAGGATTTCAGCAAAATTGCTCTATCTCCCTTAGTTTCCGAGATATTCAAGGATGAAGATCGAGAGGAATTTAATAATTATTTTGTTTTCGTTTCAGATTCGATTTTCTACAGTTACCAAAGCTACCACTCACCCAATTGGGCTACCCACAGGCCCACGAATGGATCCAGCACAGAAAGGCAACACTCAGGCCATGGAGTTTATTTCTAAATACAAATTATTTTCGTGCACCACCGAGTGTCTCTAGACTTAGTAAAAGAGTAATGAAAAATATCGAGTACTTTCAGAGTAATTATTTATTCGTATTTATTGGATTGGTTATTTACTGCTTGTGAGTATCATTCAGAAACTTCAATTTTCCTCTTTCTTCACGATTATTAAAGTTTCTTAATTTAATTCCAGGATTACATCACCGCTTTTATTACTGGCAGTAGCTGCATCCCTTGGAACTTGCTACAAAGTGTCTCAGAGACATGCAAAGCAAGAGCTCATGATATTAAATCATAAATTGACACTGGCACAAGTGTACATGGTAGTTGGTGCCTGCTCATTACCGTTATTTTATTTAGTTGGAGCTGGAGCAGTTCTCTTCTGGGTTCTAGGTACGAAACTACTTTCTTTTTAATTCGAGGAATTAATTAATTAATTTATGCATTCCTTCAGGTGTCTCCTGGTGTATAGTCACGATTCATGCAGCATTCTACAACATTGATTCAGTCCTGTGCCCAGGGGAAGACGAGCTCAACTCTCTAGTGATGCAGGAAGTCTGATCTGAACCAAAAAAAATATTATCAAGTTTACACTTCCAATTATAAGTAATCTAGTGCCTATTAATAATTTTGCAATTGGAAAAGATAAATGAATTCAGTCTGAATTCGTCTTAAATCTCTTCTCTTTTCCGCACAAAAAGATTCAATATTCCGAATTTTTTAAAAGAACTCCGGATGAGAAGTTCACGATAATCCAAGTGGAGAGGACCAGGTGTTGCTGTCTGTAGCATAAATCTGCCGACCTCTCTTTCCAAGCAAAAATTAAAAGGGCCCATAGGTCCCGAAGTACGATGGGCCTCGCCAACGCCGCACACCTGCCATCAACCCCCTCTCTCTCTTTTTTTTTACCTTTTTTCAGCTTTTTGCCCTCTGCTCGATTCAAAACATCGAGCTGAGGCCTTTTAAACGAAAAATTCTCTCTTTCTCGATGATTCAACATAAATCCCGTTTTTTTAAAAAGAAAATAGAGCAGAAAAGGGGGGAAAATGTTGGGCATTTAATAATTCTAAAAAAATAGGAAAATTCGTAAAGAAATCTTTTCTATTCCCATTTCCACTTGAAGAAATGGATAATTAATTTTTTCTATTAAAAATATTGAGTCATTAGAATCATGTGTCCTCCGGGGATTTAAATTTCACCGCCAACACGCTACGAAAATAAGTCTGATCGATTTTTTTACGAATATCCTCAGTAGTTCCATTCACCACGCGGTCTCAACACTGCCAATAGCGTAAAACATACGATTAACTAAAGACTCGTGGAAGAATACAGGAAAAGAGAGAATTGGATTAATTTAAACCTCGAGAATAGATATCAGAAGATCACAAAGTGACCCCCAGTATTTTTTTTCAATTTCGCTGATGATAAAAGCAGGATGAAGTGGGTGGCAGCTGATTGCATGTGGATCCGGTGAAATTCATTTCTGGAGTTATTTGAGGATTCTGGAATTTTTAATTCAACGATTCTAAGAGAAGTATGTAATTAATTTTAAAAAATATATTTTCTTTCATAAAAATTCACTTTCAATATCGCTTATGATTGTCGGAATATTTTTAGTTTTTGTGGGTAATCCAGGGAGGTAGTAACAAGCATCGTTACCCATGTCAATGGATTTTTTTTAAATAATTGTTTTTTAATTGCAGATTTAAAGCATTTATGAATTGAGGAATCTTTACAACAGTCCTTTGCGAATATCTTTGAGGCGAGTGGGTTTGCAAAAAAATCTCAAGAGACCTTTTTTGTAGAGAATTTAATTATCTCCAAAAAAGGTATCTTGACATTTTCTCCTAAACTCATTAGTTTCAGAGATATTCCCAAGAAACTGAAGAACAATGAATTCTTTAAATTCAGAATTTGAACAAAGGCAGAATTTGAATGAGAGCCAATCCGAAAAATTATTCTTAAAATTCTGGGAACTCGTGAGATGATGACTTTTTTTTAAAAACAATTTATTTTATTTATTCAGGGAAAATGGAGGAGGATGAAGATCGCATTAAATTAGCTCAAAGAAGAAGCAGAAGCGTTTCCCAACCGAGTATCTACCGATCAACACAAAGTAATCTGAACACTGGCTCTGTGCAAACACTTTATCACAGTATTCGTAATACAATGTACGAGGATGCAATTAGCATTGGTACTGCTAATGGAGATATAACGGATGATGCATCGACATTGAAAGGAACTGAAGAGACTGTGATAGAAGGAAGCTGTGGAGATGTAAGGGAACACGAGATGAATGGAGGAACACGCTTGGTATTCCACACAAACAGAAATTCCATTAAAATTATCTATAGCAAATGTTTTAATCTTCTTTTCTTCCAGCTTGCACATTCAGAGAGTGGAAGTCTCCTCTTCAAGGATGGAATTAGGTCGATTGATTTCGTTATCGTTTGGGACGAGCATGATGGACAGGCGAATACGCTCCGATGCACTGAATTCCGAAAGGTAATTAATTAAATATAATAAAGAACGAATTAAGGAAAATTATCCATAGCTCATTAACACATTCCTTAACGACTTCATCAAAAATCGTTTTATTGACCTGCTATTTTTTTAAATGAACCTCCTCACCTTTCAGATTTTTGAGAGAAATTTGGAAGCCGAGGGTTTGGACCTCGAGCACGAGCTTCCAGAGCCCAGTGGCCTCTGCTTCACGAAAATCCACGCACCCCGAGAGGTCCTCCGTCGTTATGCAGAAATCCTGAAGCTCCGATTAGCGATGAAGGAGCTGGAAGTACCAGCATCAAAGGTCCCACGTTCTCTCGCAATAATCCAAGAAGTGAATTCCTACATAAAGAAATTCATGAAGACTCTGTACGTCGACGAGACGATATTCCCAACGATGAGGCATCGCTTCACGGCTGTTTACTCTAGAGACAAAGAGTACTTATTTGATATAGAAGCACCCGAATTTTTTACATCAGCGACACATTCTCGAATAGTGCAATTTATCCTCGACAGAACGAAATTCAGCGATGAAAAAGAGGACGATTTTGCATTTGGCATTGACAGGCTTATTTCGGAGCACGCCTACGTAGCTGCATATCCATTGCACGATGTAAGTGAACAATGAGCCCTTGAAAAATACCTGCAAAACAATGAAAAATTATCCTAGTGTACTTTAAATAATTCTGAGAACTTTAAAAGCCTGAGAATTTTTGTATTTAAATGGTTATTTTATATTTTCGAAGAAAGTGAGGGCATTTTATGATCTCTACCTCCCACAGAGTTTTCATTCCCTTTAAAATTGTAAAACTGAGGATTTAAAGTTTAAAAACCGTGCCTCCTTTCCTCACAATTAACCACCGACACTTTTTGGGGCTGGAGGAGGCACGAAGTTCTGCAATTCTGTGTAATTAGACAAAACCGTATTTGCAGTGGGATTTTGTACTTTTGAGGGTCTGAGGATTAGCATCGAGGGAAAACCCTCTGAGGAGGCACATGGGGCGTTTGGCTCTTCTGTGTCGGGGATTTATTGGGGCGTGTTTTCAGGTACAAAGTCTCCTGTCCTTTTTTCGCTTGAAACAATTAAATTTTTCAGAATGTTGTAAATGTTTTTAGGACAATTCGGTTGAGTTATTGAGTATTTTTGGAATTATTTTGAGGTCCTAATGGGTGGAGAAAGGGGATCGATGCACAATTTTGTAATAGAGGCTGTTGACATTATTCTCTAATTTTTTCAACATTTTCTGTCTTTTCAGGGTAGCCTCCGAACTCCGGACTCAATGCGATACCTTCTCTACACTCACTGGGCGAGTCTGAAGAAAATCTTTCATTATCAGCCTTTGGATTACGTGAAAGAGTACTTTGGAGTGAAGATAGGTCTGTACTTTGCCTGGTTGGGCTTTTACACTCACATGCTCGTGCCTGCCAGCATCGTTGGTCTCATTTGCTTTTTCTATGGCTGCATCACACTGTACTCCAATCAGCCCAGCGAGGACATCTGCAATGGCAACAAGTCCATCGACATGTGTCCTCTCTGCGACAAGATCTGCGGATACTGGGACCTGCGGGAAACCTGTCTCCATGGAAGACTCACTTATCTCTTCGATAATCCATCAACAGTCTTCTTCTCCATCTTCATGTCCCTCTGGGCAACGCTGTTCCTGGAATTATGGAAAAAGTACTCGGCTGAAATCACTCATAGGTAAATTACTTCAATGTTTTATAACAAGAAATGAGTATTTAATGATTTAATTATTTTTCAGATGGGATTTGACTGGTCTAGATGCTCAAGAAGAGCACCCACGTCCCCAGTACTTAGCACGTCTTGCTCACGTTAAAAAGAAATCAGTGAACGTGATAACAAACACAATTGAACCTAAAGTGCCATTTTGGAGTATGAGATTACCTGCGACAATTCTCTCATTCTCCGTAGTCTTGCTGCTGATTGCTGTGGCGATGGCAGCTGTAATTGGTGTTATTCTGTACAGAATGTCAGTGCTAACGACTTTAAGTGTCTGGGGCCAATCAGCAATAACGAGTAATGCAATATTATTCACAACTGCGACATCAGCATGTCTGAATCTCTGCTGCATCGTCCTATTCAATTGGCTGTACGTCTGGCTGGCCGAGTACTTAACGGAAATGGAGTTGTTGAGGACACAGACTGAATTCGATGATAGTTTAACACTCAAGATTTATCTCCTGCAATTTGTTAATTATTATGCATCAATTTTCTACATTGCATTCTTCAAGGGAAAATTCGTCGGACATCCGAGGACATACAACAGACTCTTCAGGTACAGGCAGGAGGAATGCGGACCTGGAGGCTGTCTCACCGAATTATGCATTCAATTAAGCATTATTATGATCGGAAAACAAGCCATGAATTCTCTTCTAGAAATGCTCTTTCCTTTATTCTACAAATGGATGAACACCCTGAAGGTTCGGGTAAAGTCCAGTGACTCCAGGCACAAAACTGCGAGCGGCCGGAAATTCCTCCCATGGATAAGGGATTATAAATTAGTTGAATGGGGACCAAGAAGCCTATTCCCAGAGTATCTGGAGATGATTCTGCAGTACGGTTTCGTTACAATCTTTGTCGCTGCTTTTCCATTAGCACCTTTCTTCGCGTTATTGAATAATGTCTTTGAGATGAGGCTCGATGCTAAAAAATTGTTGACCTTGTATAGAAGACCTGTTGGACAGAGAGTCAGGGATATCGGGGTTTGGTACAGAATCCTCGATTCTGTATCGAAACTATCGGTTATCACGAATGGATTTATCATCGCCTTTTCATCCAATTTTATACCGAAACTGGTTTATCAGATTAGCGTGTCGGAGAATGGGTCGTTGGAGGGCTTTCTGGAGTATTCTTTATCCAAGTTCAATACGTCTGATTTCGAGCATGGAGTCAGGCCTAATGCTTCTGCGGGAATGCACGATGTGGAGGTCTGCAGATATCCGGATTTTAGGGAGGGACCGGAGAAAGATGAGAAGTACAACTTCACCAGCATGTATTGGCATATTCTAGCTGCTAGACTGGCTTTTGTAGTTGTTTTTGAGGTACTGCTCTTTTTTTTAAAGCTTCTCTTCATTTTTTTATATAAAAATTTATTGAGAGAATAATTTTCTCGTTTTCTTTCAGAATACAGTGGCTCTGGTGATGATTCTAGTCCGTTGGTGCATCCCAGACATGAGTCCAGAGCTTCGGGACAGGATAAGACGAGAAACTTATATCACGAATGAGATAATTATTCAGCAAGAAGCTTTGAGAGCTTGTGGAAGAGGTGAGGGCGAGTCTGAGACTACTGCAAGACGTATTTATGTTAATGAGAATGCGGACAGGTGGAATAGAGTCCTCAGGGACTCATTCACCATGTCTGATTTTGATTTGGAAGTTCATGGGGCTCCAACTGGACCAATACTATCACGAAATGGTCCAGCTGCTCTTTAACCTTAATTCTGCATTTTTATTGTATTTTAAGAGATGCTCACTTACTTTTTCGAATCTCTCATGGCAACATGTGATGCACATTGAATTTAATGATATTCTTTTTCTGATATTAAGGATTTATGACATTAAGGGGTCAAGTGATATTTTATTTATGAGTAAAGAGTACTCATTAGTCAAAAACAGATGGATATTTTATATTTATAGAATCTACACAAATTTTATGGACAAATTAGAGAAATAATTGGTAAATGGTGATTATTTACACGTAATACGGTACAAAGATTATTTAAATCTACCTCTGCAATAATTAAATGCATAAATTTTCACATTTGAGAATTTATATTTTAATAAAGACTTATTTATGAATATTAATTGTATTCTTTTTCGATAATATCTACTGAATTAATTAAACAATCAACTACCAAGCAATAAAAACTTAATAACAATCACCACCAAACATATTACAAACGATTGCATATTTTTTTTAAATGAAGAATTCTATTATTCACGTTGTTATTCTAATTTATTTAATAATAATTAAACAATTAACTACCAAACAATAAAAAGTATATAACAATGACCACCAAACGATTCACAAACGATTCCATATTTTTTTAATTTTTTTATTATTAAGTAGTGAAGCCAGTTTTGAAATTTTTCTATTTTTGAAAATGATGTAAGAGGGCGCCACCTAAAATCCCCAGAAATTCCTAGATTTGTTGCTAACTTTATTTATTTAATAATAATCTAGCAGCTAACTACCAAACAATAAAAAATAGATACCAATCACCACCAAACGATTCACAAACGATTGCATATTTTTTCACCTCAAAAATCCAATTTTGTGCTGTTTGCTCAATTTGGCGATTTTTTTCCTAAATTTTAAGCGTGCAGTGGTAAACAAGGTTAAGTCTAGTGACATTCGACTTAACCTTGTTTACCACTGCACGCCAAAAAGTCGCTTCAAACGCAATTTTCGAGTGCAGTGGTAAACCAGGTTAAGTCGAATGTCACTAGACTTAACCTTGTTTACCACTGCACGCCAAAAAAATCCAATTTTCGCATGCAGTGGTAAATCAGGTTAAGTCGAATGTCACTAGACTTAACCTTGTTTACCACTGCACGCTTAAAATTTAGAAAAAAAATCGCCAAATTGAGCCAGCAGCACAAAATTGGATTTTTGAGGTGAAAAAATATGCAATCGTTTGTGAATCGTTTGGTGGTGATTGGTATCTATTTTTTATCGTTTGGTAATTAGCTGCTAGATTATTATTAAATAAATAAAGTTAGCAACAAATCTAGGAATTTCTAGGGATTTTAGGTGGCGCCCTCTTACATCATTTTCGAAAAGAGACAAATTTCAAAACTGGCTTCACTACTTAATAATAAAAAATAAAAAAAATATGGAATCGTTTGTGAATTGTTTGGTGGTCATTCTTATCAACTTTTTATTGTTTGGTAGTCAATTGTTTAATAATTATCAAATAAATTAGATTGAAAGGAGCCATTTACCGACCGGAAAGGGTTTAAACGAAAAGCTTCAGCATTGGCCACGAAAAACGAGGGCAGAAAAGTCGCCATCGCTGAAAAAAAAAAAAAAATACTGCCGGGCCTCGCTTTTCATCAGCCCACACGTTCATCAGATCCCCAAACTCCTAATAAAATTCAAAAAACAAAGGCAGAAGGAAAAATCAAAGTTTTGATGAAGGAATGAAGTGAATTAATTGAAAAAATCCTGAAATTTTAAATTTTCTGTTATTAAAAATCATGGGAACTGTTCATGCCAAGGTGAATTAATTAATTACCATTTTAACCTGAAGATTTAATGATTTTCTTTACCTTTTCATTCTTTTTTCCCTCATAAATTCGGGGAAACTCGAGAAATCTGAAAATAAACGACAACTGTTAAATTTGTGGATGACTCAGTTGTGGTTATTTTCATTCATGAAATCAGCTGTTATGTGATAGTGTAATTAATTCATTTATTTTTCAGGAGCCCAGTGGACGTAAGGATAACGGAGATTTTCCTCCAGACACTCACCCTGGAAATTCCTGGGTAATTCTCCTTTTTTTAATCACTCTACTCACTAAATAATGTGCAATAAAACGTTAAAAACTTGAAAATTCCAGGTCGATGGACCTCCAGCACCAGAATCTCAGCCAATCGACATTCACCAGCCGACGAGGGTCGACAAGGTCCACATTGATGGTCTGAAACGCACAAAAGACGACATAATAAAAGCACAAGTCAAGGATTTATTCAAAGCTAAAGATTTCTACGACGTTATTGAGAATGTACAAAGAGTCAGATCAAAGCTGGAGACACTCGGTTGTTTCAATAGCATTGGAGTATTAATAGACACGAGTAAGGGACCTGATGCCACTCCTGGTGGTGTTGAAGTGACCTTCAATGTGAAGGAGATGAAGCGATTGAGCGGAGGAATTAGCACGATGGTCGGAAATAACGAGGGATCACTCTTGATTCAAGCGAGAGCCCCGAATATCCTCGGGAGAGGTGAAAAACTGCAGATGGAGTACTCACATGGCACAAAAAGCACAAGCAACATCAACATATCAGCTATCAAACCGTTTGTTGATGATTGGCTCCATAAAGTGTAAGATTTCATCGATCAATTCATCAACGACACTTTTTCCTCTAATTCCCTATTAATTCTTCTTTATTTCAGGTTCACTACTAGCTTATACACAACAACAACAGACGTTCCCTGGTCTGGCTACAAAGAGAAAGATCACGGGATTCTCCTGGATCTCGCTATTACCCCTGGACTACTGAAGCACCAATTCCAGTACGAGGCGAGTTACAGAGACATAATCGCTGCCAAATCTGCGTCATTTCATGTACGAGAACAGTGTGGTCCAAGTTTGAAATCAGCATTAAGACACATTTGTTCCATCGACAAAAGAGACGACAGAGTATTCCCCACCGGTGGTTCACTCGTTCAATTTATAACGGAATTAGCTGGACTCGGTGGTGATATTGGGTTCATGAAGTATGATTTCTCGTTGCAGAGTAATTGGACACCTCATGAATTCTTCGTAAGTTCATGTTTGTTTTGTTTTAATATTAAAATTCTAATTATTATATTATTTTAGACACTTCAACTAGGGGCACAAGCTGGTTTCCTTCGAGGGATTAGCAACGACATGCAAATAAATATAGCCGACAATTTCTTTCTCGGTGGACCAATGAATGTACGTGGCTTTGCTATAAGAGGCTGTGGCCCAAGAAACGGAGGAAATGCAATTGGTGGTAATACATTCTGGGCAGTTGCACTGCATCTGTACACACCACTGCCATTTAGGCCAGGAAAAAATAGTTTTGGGGAATTATTTAGATTACATGGATTCATAAATGGTGGAAATTTGGGGAATGTCACGTTTCAGAAAGGTAAATACACCTTACAAATTGTTTTAACCTATTTTTAATTGTTTTTAATTAATTTTAGATGGTGATTTGCGTCAAAATCTCAAACTCTTCACTGACAACGTCCGATGGTCAACAGGCGCTGGTTTAGCCATGAGAATAGGGGGAATCGCACGAATCGAGTTGAATCTAGTTTATCCACTTAGTTTATCACGAACTGACATATTCCAGCAGTATCAATTTGGAATTGGCCTCCAATACTTATGAGAAACCAACAGAATACGTTACCAGATAGTGCTTGTACATTTTGAAATGATATTTTATTCCGATGAAACTAACGAATCCATTAAATTCCACGAGAAGACCAAATCCAAGTGAATTTGTTTCATCGGGCTGTTATCATTACGTGTTTAGAGAGAAATTATTTTCAATAAAAAGGAGAGGAAGAATTTATTCTCATCTCTATGAATAATTCCCCCGATATAAAAATGAGGAATCAAGGCTATCAACTCTTCAATGAGTCACTTCCACTTCCCCGTATTTTTCTAATCGTCACGACTTCAATCAGAAATCATTTGCATCCATTGCATCATCCTCCGCCTTTCTAAAAATTAAATCTTCAAAAAATCCTTTATCTTCTTAATTAAATGGGAAAATTAAATAAAAAGAATTTGAAAAATAATCCCCAACTTCGGGGATGATCGAGATTATTCGCGATGATCGAAGAATCCATGGGAATTGCGCCTCTTTTTCCTCAATGACAACAGCAGCGCCACTTGCACTAAACTAAAATGAAGAGAGAGGGAAAATTTACGCACCACGTAAACCAGCACACTCTCACAATTCTCCTAAAGTTGAAAATGGCTGCCTGAAAAAAACGTTGATAAACTCGTGTTTGATATTAAAAAATGTGCCTTTTTAAAATGGAATCAATCGAAATTACTGTTAACAACTTCCACGATACACTGATTGAATTTAATTTATTTATTGAACTGGACAATTCGAAAAAACGTAAAGATTTTGAGTGTTTTAAACCTTGGAACGACGCAGAGGTAAATTGTCACGTTTGTCCTTGCTGTAAGTATTTCATTATGAATTTCTCAATAATGCGCAAAAATTGCGAGTCAGGGCTCGAAAAATTATCCTTAATTAACTGCATTGATTGTGTTTAAGGAATTTTGGGGAGAATTTGAAGTGTTTTGGATGCAAATGAGGCCTAAAATGGTCCCTCGACTAAAAATAATTTAGAATCTGGAATTGGAGAGAGAAAAAAGAATTACTTTCACTGTCATTCAGAGGAATTTTCAGATGCCTTTTGCATCAGCTTATGAAGGGGTCATTGATGCTTTTCTTATCGAGTTATTCTTGGTTTATCAATAAAAATGTGGGATGTTATTATGTAAAGGGGGTTAATGATTAATAATGCAGTTAATTAAGTATTTGATTCATTGGAGATGGAATAATTTTACAAGGTTCTTTCTGTTAGTAGTTTTTCAGAAATATCTCAGAAACTAAGGGAGATAGAGAATTTTTTGTAGAGACCTTTTTTGTAGCCCTTAAAATCCTCTACAAAAAAGGTCTTTATCAAAATGGCCCTATCTCGCTTAGTTTCCGAGATATCTCAAAGATTGTTAAAATCAAAATGAATTAATTGAATTATTTAATTCCAGATAAAACCAGAAGAGGGAACGATTTGATGTTAATGACCAGAAGTTCTCGTTAACACGCCAAATGGAGATAACACCGCGTCGTACATTATCCCTAAATTTCCCTTCAAATTACAATTTCGATAGATCAAGTCCATCAAAGAATATGTGGACCGAACAGAATATAAAAACTGGGCTTGAACCACCCACAAATGGTTACAAAATGAGTCACTCACTGAGTATGGATGACACTCGAGTGAACCAAAATTTTCCAAAAAAAGATAATAACATATTACGAGGAGTAATTGGCATATTCGGTTCATTAACAAACATTGTATCAAGAATACCAAATTTTATGTCAAGTATAAACAATCAATTATCAGTAACAGTTGTCCCTAACGAGGGCTTGATATCACCAGAAGATCTCCTAAAGAATCTAACAAGAAGCAGTGATGACCAGAAGACATCTGTTACCGATAGTATTAAATTATTCGATAGAATCCAAGAGAGTCACGTGTATAATAAATCGCCTATCGCTGAAATTTATGCCGAAAAAATAGCAAATTCAGCACCAACAAATTACTTGAACGTTGCTAATCATTTACTGCCAAAAAGTTGGATAGAAGGTTTCAATGATCAGCAGGAATCATTCGCCTCATTGGAAGAGTCCAACGACCTCAATCTGGCGATTCAAGAGAGCCTCAGACACATGAAACGAGAGAACAATTGTCCCGAGGAAATAATGGAGACTTCATCGAAAACAAATAAATCAGAATTAAACTCCGAGGAAGCTGATAAATGTGAAAGTCCAGAAATGCTCGAATCTCCGGAGTCTGAGGTACCGACAAAAAGACCTCATCTACAAAAAATTAAAAGGAAGACGAATACTGTTGCGAGAAGCAGAGGTAAATCGAGGAGTAAATTCCAGTTGAGAAAATCCGGTGTGAGTCAGTCGAAGCACAGGAAAGAGAGGACTAAACACAATTTATATTCGGAGATTCAGGATGATTTGGAGGCATTTGAAGATAATGATGATGAAATGAATTATTGTAAAATTGAGATGAATTGTGACTCAGGCGATGATAAACCGGATTTTCCAACGTTCATAGACACTTTTGTTTTGGATAATCATCAGAGAGCTAAAAAAAGGAGACAGAGAAAAATTAATAATCCTGATTGTCTCAAGTTGTCTTATAGAGTCAGATTTTTACCAGATTGCTCGAAAGCTGAGGACGAACTTTCTTCAGCGTGCTCTTATGATATTAGGAAGAGACTACCTTCGGAGAGCTCCATCGACTCTGAGGACAGTTATTGTATTGTTTTTGAGGATGGCTCGGATACTGAGTACACTGATGAAAGTGAAGATTATCTTGATGTCAGTGAGGACGAGGATGATACCGAAGAGGAGGAGAAACTTGGGCAGAAGGTGAATTTTTGATTTTTCTTGTTGATTGATGACGCATCATTTGATGCATCATTGTTTACTACTTTAGAATCACCTCATTCAATGTCAAGAACAATTGGAAATAATGCAGAACTATGCAAAAATATTTATTCAATTTTTCCATTATTTTCTTGATTCTAAATGGAGAGATAAAGAAGTTCTTAATGTTCATTTCAAAACAATTCTATATCTCAAACAAATGACATTTGTTATCGACATTCCTTTATTAGCTTATCCAGTTAAAGAAAAAAATTATCCACTTCATAATTCTTCTTGATTACATAACATTCTAACACATTTACTCTCTTGTTGAACGGAAATTCCCGTTCACATCTGATTCTGCAATTATTTAATGAATTTAATGAAATCCAAACATTTTTAGATAACACACTCATTATTTTTTTTATTAATTTTGTATTATTTCGTGGTGGAAGAGAGGAAAATTATTGAGAAACGAGAAAAAATATGGGAATGAAAGAATAATTAGATATGAAAGTGAAACAAAGGAGAACTATTGTATTATGCGTTATTATTCTACTTATTCAACCGTTTTTCTTTTATTCAGAATTGCATTCACTCGATATCTTTCATAAACATCATTTTTAATGAACACAAGCGAAGGAAGTTGTGCTTTTGTCAACAACAATCCCTTTTATGTTTATAAAATTAAATTGATTTCATCTGTGAAAATATTTTCGTAAAGCAACAGATGATTGACAATGTTTTTTGAGAATATCTCGGAAACTAAAGGAGATAGAGGATTCTTCATAGAAACCTTTTTTGTAGCCCTTAAAATTCTCTACAAAAAAGGATTGAGGTAAATCTGCGCTATCTCGCTTAGTTTCCGAGATATTTACGAAAAACGAAAATTCAATTATGATTTCTTTTTCATTGCACTAATTTCATCAGAATTATAATAGTGCATGATTCATGAATTCTCTTTATTCGCAGGTGCGTTTCAACCTCGAGCCAAAGGTTCACACGATGATACAATGGAACTACGCGTATCGTGCAGCACGTAGAGGCCCATGGGAGGAAATGGCCAGAGATCGTGAGCGTTTCCGAGGGAAAATAAATTGTATTGGACGTGTTATAGATCCTGTACTGACTGCTAAACACCGTGAATGCATTTGGCACGAACGTTTTGCTGTTGATGAGTCGATAAGCATAGAAATATAATTCTAGAAGATAAAATTGAAGAAAAAGACAAAAATAGAAGAAATTAAATTGATAATTTAACTGTGAAGAAGAAATTAAAATCGTAATTTTCATGAATTATAGGAGAAGATTTTAAAGACTACGTTTTGTTAATAATAATTTAAGGAAAATTGTATTGGTCTGAGACAAAACGGGTGCATATGGTGGAGGACAGAAAAACATTAATTCTTCAATTATTTTTAGATTAATTTCACTCTCATCGAGCTTTCAACAGAAAAATAAAAATTTCAATGCAATTCTCTTCGAATTTTCTTCAATAATTTCTCGACTTCTAAAAATGTACATATTGAACATAAATTAATAGGCACACAATTATCATAGTTAATATATTTGAAAATTGAGTAAATTACGAAGAGACGAAAATAATGAAATATAAAAAATTCATTAATTGTTAACTTGTTACGTTACCATAGTGCTTATTCGCTTTATTCCTCTGTTACTATGGTAACGAAATTCGTATTTTCTTTCAAATAAATGAACAAACAAATTTTATATATTTGATTTAACAATGTTCTTTGTTGATTACGAAAGAATGATAATTTTTTCGTTATAAACAAAAATAATTGTGTTAAATTTATAAAATTGTTTATAAGAAAAAATCTCCAGACAGTGCAATTTCTCACTGCTTACACATTAAATTTGAAAAATTAGATAAATTAAGTAACCTGCACCATATTCATCTGATTATCTGTATAAATTAAATTTAAGTGGATAAAATGTACCATATTAATTAATGAAAAACAGAAGATAATTTTGAAGATTTAAATTTAAAGAGAATTTATGTAGCTTTGAATATAATGAAACTTTTCCATTATTTCTCCTGATAGAAAAAACAAAATAATATTATAAATCTGCATAAATTCTTTTTTTTGTTTTAAAATTAATGAAAAAAGAAGAAAAAAAAAGAATGTAAGATAGTTGGGTAACAGAAGATAAATAAATTGTCTAATTACTAGTAAATTGTTGTAAATCAATAAACCAATGAGACCCTGAATTCCAATTCTCAATAATTGAAGGGAAAAAAAATGTAAATGTTTACGGATGAGTGGAAATGATATTGCGTTGCTTCCTCAATGATTTCTCATTCTTTTTCCCATAAAAACTAGTGAGGAAACGAGCAATGACATTTAATTACATAAGAATAATTGTGTCAAGGGTATATTACATGATTGAACTGAGTACACGATAAAGAGAATTGTGAAGACCCGAGAGGTAAAATTAGAAAATGATAAAGGAAAAATTGTAATTATTGTATTTGATAGAGTAATTGCTGTGGAATTAATTGACTACAAAAATCCGAGGATAATAAATGATTTTTCAATGGTTCAATCACGTGCCAGAACTTTGAGTTCATTGAACCCGGATAAAGGACCGGTAAAATCCCAAAATATTATAATTTATGATTTTTAAAAAATTCGAGAAGTGGAACTATTTGTTCATGGATACACCTTATCTCATTATCTCCCTTATAATTGGAGCTGTACCCCCTTTTTCGTGCTAATTACGTAGAATTATTCCGAAGAATCAAGACAATTGAGTAGAAAAATAGTTCCTTACAGTGAAGCATTAGAGCAAAATGCTTCGAGCACTACTTTTAATTATTTTCATAATTAATATACGTACGTCATCATGTGTGATTGATGCCCTATATGAAACAGGTAAGAGAATTAACATTGATTCATCGATACAGATTCTCACAGATTCTTTTTTAGGCAAAGAAGTCTGGAATTTGTACTCGACCGTAGATAACATAATGGAGAATACTTCCCACGTTCATAAATCCAACGAGAACGTAGATGATAACGCGATGTTTCGAGAGATGAAAACACATATGCATAAAGTGCATCAGCAGTTGCATGAGCTGGAGACGTTCATTGATCCAAAAAAATTTCGGAATGCAATTAAATCATGGAAACTAGATGGAGAGATAATCACAGATATTGATTTATTTGAATTATTCATTATGAGAATTGATGATCACTTTAAAGAATTATATCAATCTATAAATGGAAGCAATCAATATAATTATCCAGAAAGAATGGAAGAGATTCTTCTATCAGCTGAGGAAAATATTAGAGTTCTCCGGAAGATTGTGACTGATGTAGAAAGACATGAGTTAGGTCATCAAAATTTAGCATCTGCAATTGCTAGTTTCGCTGCTGTGAGAATAATTTTTTGATAATTTATATTTTTTCCAAGATAGGGAGAATCGGGGTAAAATGGATATTCTGATTGAACGGTTGAAGATAGCAATTTTCTGATGATTCCATTGGAAAGCTGAGGAAATTTTAGGCGGAATACATGTGTCGAAATTAATTTTTTCGAGTCTTTATTATTTTCGCCTAAAATTTCCTCAGCTTTCCGATGGAATCATCAAAAAAATTCTATCTCTAATATTTCTCCCGATTTCTCGTAATATACAATTTCAGATTCATAATGCAGAGCTATGTGGGTCCTCTCAAATAATTCCAAACATCTTAATTCAGTTGTTCAGGACAATATTCATAGCTGAAATGAAAACCAGTACCATGTTGACTTATGAGAACTTTCTACAATATGTGAAGTATAAAAGTAGGCTCCAACAGAAAATATTAAATCCTTTTCCATCATCTCTCTATCAATCTGCAAGTGATATAGAAATCGATCTATCTTTTTACAGATCAAAGAGGATCGCAGAGGATTAATAAATTGGCGAGGGAGAATTTTGAGAAGCAATTGGTAATTTACATAGAAATGTTCGAAATGTTGATGGCAATCGTAGACGCAGTATATAACAGAGCTTGTGATCCTCTCGGTGGCGAATGGATCCGAGGTATCTCCACCCTTCCCCAAACTAAAAGAAAAGCCTTCTCCTCATTAATTACTTGAGAAAATCTAATTTTCAAATAATTCACAGATGAATCCTTCTATGAACTAGAGAAAACATTTCAAGCAACACTTTTTACCTACAATTGGGGCCTTTGTAAAGTCGAAAGTTGTAATGAAATAATTACAAGGGAACCCAAGCACTGTTGGCCATTATTCTACCAAGTCCCTGGTCAAAGAAGACCTGTTGATACGATTAATGAATGTGCTTACTTGAGTGGTGTGAAAGCTTGTATGATGGTAAACAAAAATTTGTTAAATTTTTAAATTACCACCTAAACTCACCAAACAATAATTATCAATATTTGTATTGAATGAGAGCAGAACAGTGGTCCCCACAGATTTCAGTACGTCGATTCAACAGAATTAGGCTTTCTTGGGAGGAATTCATCATGCCCAAAGAATAATGGTCATCTAATTAA
Organism: Aleiodes testaceus; assembly: GCA_963565655.1. Classification (NCBI taxonomy): domain Eukaryota; kingdom Metazoa; phylum Arthropoda; class Insecta; order Hymenoptera; family Braconidae; genus Aleiodes; species Aleiodes testaceus. The sequence goes on from OY751414.1 coordinate 403,042, forward strand.
AACTGGCACAACGTCGAGTGGCAACTATTCTGCATGTGTATGCAATGCTTACAGCAGTTATAATAAAATCAGTCTCGTGAGAATGGAGAGTCACTTGGATTCTAACCGGTGAGTCTAAGCATGAGACTATCGATTGGACAAATTTATATTAATTTATCACTTGAAGGGTCATCACAGGCTTACGATTCGTTCGAAAGAATGAAGTTCTCCACATTCAACCAAGAGAAGGAGTATTGGATTCCAATGGTAAAATTAATCGGTACTCGCAGAGATGGGTGCCTATTCCAAAAAAAATAGACTCCTCGCTTATTCAACCGATAAATAAAGAGAACAGAGTATTTTTCCTTGAAGATTTAAATCTACCAGCAGACTATCTTTTAACAGGTGATTATGATGAAGTTTTATTGATTAGAAGAGCTGATTTTTATTTCAACGTTATTTCAGGAATTAAATTCGAGAAAGTAAGGAGGAAAAATGTAGCAGGATTTACAATTAAAATATTCGGTACGAACTTCAATTATAGAACTGGCAAATTAAGCACTGATAAAGGTTTCACTTCATCTCATAGAGAATCGCATAAAGAGTTAGGGTAAGCAGGTCTAATCAATAAAATTCATTGAAATAATTATTTATGCCATTTATCTATTGATAGGAGAATCGTGACATTCAAGCCAGTGAGTTCAGTCTTCACGAATTTGACTCATAAAGTTACTCCGCGAGAGTTCAGATACGTTTCATTGGAACGATCATCGTTGAAAGAGGATTTTGGACAATCAACACTACCGCTATTTGATGCGGTTCCAACTACATTTGAAATACCATCACCATTAGGTGGAGTTGGAATTTTTCATAAAGGCGTTGAGGGCTATGCTGGATTTATTTCACTCAGAGTTTATGGAATTCAGTATGAAGAGTATTTTTATAATTTCAAAATCACTCGTATCTTGAATGGTAGAGTGTTATTCAACGGTTATATTCCTCGAGTGTAGACGTGAGGAATAAAACCGAAAAAATGAATCTCTGTACCGAAGATGAGCAATATTATTATTATGTATATGTGATAGCATTCAACAAATAAAAAAATCGGTTCAAAATATATAGGTGTGTTGTTCCATTTACTTTAAAAATATTCCCAACAAGTCGAGCAGATGCGATTACTGTTAGGATAGTCCATTGAACTGGAAAAAGAGAGGTATTTAACTTAAAAATCGCAAAATTAATTATTTTGAGATGTATGACTATTTGTTCACGAATCTTATCTGATTATAATTGTTATAAATAGCACTGTGACCGCTTTTTTGTATTTATAGTCGCAGTAATTCTTGTGCAAATTGATACTAAGTGAAAGAGGAAAGTTTTTAGATTAAATACAAAGAGAGCTTAATATAGAAAGAGTTCTACGCTGTGAAACATTAGAAGAAAGAATGTTTAGAGAACTACTTTTGATTATTTTTATCATCAATATACATAGGTCATCATGTGTGATTGACTCCCTATATAATGCAGGTAACGACAATAAGATTTATCGAATTTGTTCAAGTAGATCCCTAAATAACTCAAATTTTCAGGCAAAGAGGTATGGAAATTGTACAAGATTGCGGATAACATGACAATGGATATTCCTGACGACTCCGAAACCGACGCGACCTTCAGTGATAACGTGATAATTAAGGAAATGAAAGAACAAGTGAATAAAGTTGATGACCAGTTGAATAAATTGGAGACATTCATGCATGCTAAAAAAATTAAGCACGCACTTCAATCATGGCCACTCGATGCACAAACAATCAGAGATATTGATGATTTTGAAGTATTCATACCGAGCATCGATGAATACTATGACCGATTCCTTGAAGCCATAAATGCCACAGATTATTCTCGTCATACATTCGAAACGTTCTTGCTCGGGTTTTATTCAAACGTCGAGGGCAATATTGAAATCATCCGGAAGATTGTGACTGACGCAGAAAAGTCTCAATCAAAATCTCAAAATTTAGTATCTGCAATTGCTAATTTCGCCACTGTAAGAATAATTCTTTAATAATTCACACTTTTTTCCAAGATTCGAGTTTAAAGTGCCCTTACCTCGCTTAAATTGCAGATTCATAAAACGGAGATATGTGGGTCTCCTCAAGTCATTTCCAATGTCTTGATTCACTTGTTGGAAATAACATTCATAGCTGAAATAAAAACAAGTACGATGTTAGCTTATGGGAATTTTTTACAATACATGGAGAATGGAGGTAGGCTCTAATTAAGAATATTAAATACCTTTCGATAATCCGTTCCGTTCAGTCATCGATATATCTTTTCACAGACAGAAAAGAGTGGCAGAGGATAAATTCATTGGCAAGAGATAAATTGGAGAGGCAATTTGCAATGCACATAGAGATGTTCTCATTAACTATAGCGATAATAGACGGAGTGTATAACAGAGCTTGTGATCCTCCCGATGGCAATTGGATTCGAGGTATCTCCATTATCCTGAAAAAATGAAATATTTGTGCTCATTATGAAATAATTTACAGGTGAATCCTTCTATGAACTAGAGAGAACTTTCCACACAATTATTTTTGGATACAATTCGGATTATTGTAGATACCAAAGTTGTAACGATATAAGGATCAATCAACCTCCGCAATGTCCACCAGTATATTACGATTTATTTTCTGTACTGAAGTCTACTGATGCCATTGATGAATGTGCCTTCTTGAGTCACGTGAAAGCTTGTGCATTGGTAAAGTAGTTTAAAACAATCACCTGAACGCATCCAACAATAATACATTATTCATATTTGTGTTTTATGAGAGCAGAAGAGCGGTCCCTACCAATTTCAGTACGTCGACTCAGCAGTATTAGGCTTCCTCGGGAGAAATTCATCGTGTCCACGAAGTACAGGTCATATAATCAGCGTTGAAATGATGCCAGATGGTGCTTATTCTGCATGTGCATGCAATGCTTATAGCAGTCGTAATAAAATCAGTCTCGTGACAATGCAAAGTGACGGGAAAGCCAACCAGTAAGTCCATAAAGCATTAACGACATTCTGAAATCATCGAATCACATTTATATTAATACATCACTTGATTGAAGCGTTATCACAGGCCTACGATTCGTTCGCCAGGATGGAGTTCTCCACATTCAGATAAGAGATGGATTATTGGGGCCCAATGGTATCATTAATCGGTACTCACAGAGATGGATGCCTATTCCAAGAAATATAAATTCTTCGCTGACTGAACCGATAAATAAAGCGAACAGAGTATTTTTCCTTGATGATTTAACTCTACCAGTGAGCTACGCTTTAACAGGTAATTATGATGAAGCCTTAGGGATTAGAAGAGCTGATTTTTATTGGGGTGAACGTGATTTTAGGAATTAGATTCAATAAAGTAACGAGAGGGGATGTGACAGGATTTGCCATTGAGATATCCGGTACATCCTTTGATTATAGAACTGGTAAATTAATCCTTGGAGATGAAACTCCATTCATAAGAGAATCGAATGACAATCCTGGGTGAGCAAGGATAATTCATTAAATTAATTTATCTATCCGTAAGGTAGACTTTTTATACCGTTTCTTCATTGATAGTGAAGGCCTGTTATTGGCACCAGTGAGTTCAATCTTTACAACTTTGCCTCATAAAGTTACTTCAGGATATGTAAAATACGTTTCATTGGAACGATCAACGTTGGAAGAGGATTTTGGGCAATCAACACTACCATTGTTTGATGCTGTTCCGACTACATTTGAAATACCATCACCATTAGGTGGAGTTGGAATTTTTCATAAAGGCGTTGAGGGTTACGCTGGATTTATTTCAATTAGAGTTTACGGTGTTCAGTATAGAGATTATTTCAATATTTTTAAATTGTTCAGTATGACCGGCAATAGAGTGTCATTCAACTCTTCTTTTGATTGAATAAATAGGTAAAAATTGAGAAATTAAACAAATATTCTTCCTGGACAATTTAAAACGTTTTTTTTTATCATTATGCTCTTTCTTCGTTTTTTTTCCTTGATGCTATTTCCATATTTGCGATAAACGCGGTCATAATTGGGTGAATAGATAGCACCTTGCTTGTAACTTTTGTGGAAATAAGAATTCACGTGAGAAATATTAGTGAGTTTGAAATAATTTGAAAATGTCGATATTTGGCGATGGTTTTTTCGAATATTTAACAGTATTGGGATGGATTATTTCTGGATTATTCGGAATATTTACGTCCAAGTTCGAATACTGGACGAGATTAAAAATACCTGGACCAGATCCAAGTGTGTTTTGTGGAAATATTGCACCAGTTTTTTACAATAAAATTTCATTTGTCGAGAGAATAAATGAATTTTATGAAAAATGGAAAACAGTTCCTTATTTCGGAATTTTCATCTGGCATTCACCAGTTCTGATTGTCAATGATTTCAACGTTATCAATAATATATTAGTAAAGAATTCGGAATTATTTTCATCAGAGAATATTGATGAAATAAAAAATGTGAATCACGTGAATTTATTTAAAATTCCGAAGAATTTAAAATTAAATTGTGAAAATGTGAGAAATATGTTTTTTCTCATGTTGGAATCGATTGAATCTTATGATTACGATATTAATTCAATCGATGGCTATAAAATTATAAATTCTACTGAACTCACGAAGAATTTGATGAGCAATGTGATGGCATCCTGTTTTTTTGGAATCGACGCCTCTCAATATCCAACAGAAAACCACAAATTCAAGAGAATTGTGAGGGAAATTTTTGATTTTGATGATTCAAGTCTTTGGGACAAGTTTGCGAAGATTCTAAAGCGTCACAGGATTCAGGAGCAACAGAAATTCTTTCTCGAGCTGATTGACGAGAAGATGAAGAGCAGAGATGAGAAGAACACGAGTCGTCCGAATTTTATCGATATTTTAAGAGCTTTAAGAACAACTGAAACAAATAAAAGAGATTTTGGTAATTAATTAAATGTATTACGTTATCTTAATAACTGAATTAATTAATCCTTACGTTTAATTCGAAAATCCTTTTCTCCAGCTGCTCAAGCATTTCACCTATTGACCTCCGGTTACAATGCCTCATCATCTTTAATTTCATCTGCACTCTGGGAATTGGCGATCAATCAAGAAATTCAAGAAAAACTGAGAATTGAAATCCTAGAAACACTGCAAATTCATGAGAACAAATTGTCGCACGATGTTGTTGAAGAAATGGAATATATCTCCATGGTTCTCGATGGTTTGTATAAATATTCAGAGAATAAGATTTTTTTTAAACTCATTTTTTCATCCCTTGAATAGAAACATTGAGGAAACATCCAACAATTCCACTATTGACGAGAAAATTGAAGCAAAAATGCAGAATCGAGGAGGACTTGCCTCTCTACATTAAAAAAAATACGAGAATAATAATTCCAGTATTGAGTATTCATTACAACGATTATTATTATCCAGATCCTCATACTTTCAAACCCGAGAGATTCAGTAAAGAAGAAATTGAGAAACGACATTCGATGGCTTACTTGCCATATGGAAAAGGATTACATCACTGCATTGGTAATTCTTTTTTTTTCTTTAATTTGATGCGTTGGTAATTGAAAGTGAAAAAGAACTGAATGAGCTCATTCACTAGTTTTCAGCAAATCTGTATTCACAGGAGTAATTAGCTGGAAATTTCTAATGAATTTTCCTTTTTCAGGGGAAATTTTTTCAAAGTGTTTTGCAAAAATTGCATTGATAAACGTGCTGAAGACATTCAGAGTTGAAGCAGTTGGAGAACGAGTGGAGAATCCCAGAAACTCTGGAATTTATCTGAAATTTTCATTATTAATGGATTAATTATGATAATTTATTTGATGGATAATTGGAACTGTTGCAAAAAAAAACATTTAAATTCAATCGAACGTGATCCAGTCTGTCTTTCTCCTTCATTACAAAATCCTCGATTGTGAATATTCAATGAGCCTGTATTTCTTAGAATAAATCAAAGTAACAATTGAATAACGATAAATATTAAACATCATACTCTACGTGAAAGGTGCGAGGGCGATTTTTTTTAATAAAAAAGTGGGCGAACAAACACAAGAGTTCCCTCAGTTGCAAGCGGAAGAGGATGGGCATGGCATTAATTGACTCACGAGAATAAAACAGGCAGAAACCACCATGAAATTTTACACTTGTGTTGCAATAAAACGTACAAATACTGGGATAATAGAAGCGTCATGGGCCGATGATTAGCACATTGACACGTCGTAACAGTGTTTGAATACAATATTTAAGTTTTTCCACTATTTTCTGTGAAAAAGTTCAATTTTCCACAGTTTTTTGAAAATATAATTACTCTATCTCTTTTATTTGCCGAGATTTTTAACGAAGAATAGAGGAAAAATCGAGTTATCCTACTTTCAGCCTTTTTTAATGAAAAAGTTCAGAGGAAAAGAAAATTATAATTACACTGGTGTCAGAATTATTTCGTGGTCAAGGTCATAAGGTGAAAGCTGACTTCGAAACTTGAAATTCGTGTTTTTCTTCTTTTTTCTCTGATTTTGTCACGATTTAATTGCTTTGATGATAGTTTATCAACAAGGAAGTTGGGAAAAGACGATTTTCACTGTGAATCATCAATTACTCAACGTGATATACGAGATGGGCACTTCTTACCTTCTACTTTCTAGTCTACTGTCACTTTGAGAGAGACAGAGATACTGTTACAAGGAAATTTGTGTTAATGAAAATTAAAAACATCTACTGTCTCCTATTAATTTTTCGCATTTAATGATTTAATTGTTTTGAGGAAGAAAACAGGATTTCCTTTTCTTCAATAGTTTTTGCAGAATATCTCTGAAACTAAGGGAGGTAGAGAAATTTTTGTAGAGACCTTTTTTGGAGCTCTTGAAATTCTCTACAAAAAAGGTCTCTATTAAAAATTTCGTATCTAGCTTAGTTTCCGAGATATGCTTAAAAATAAAAAAAAATCCAGAACTCTTTCTTTCAAGTTCATTAATCAATCTTTTTGCACTCCTAAAAATTCATTTCTCCAACCAATCGAATCATTGAATTACCAAGATCTCATGCACGATACATGATCTCACAAAAGAATAAAGAAAAGAAACTTTAACACACGAAGTGAGATCAATCGAATGTGTGGGCTTTCACCTTTTCACGATCGACCAGAGAACGAGATTATGACTGCTATTTTATTTCCATTTGTCTGTGCATGTGTTACTGAGAATTCATGAGAAGAATTAAATGATGTTGAGGACACGGAATAACCCAGTTTGCAAATAAGGCACCATTGTCCATTAAAAAGAAGGAAAAAAATGTGGAATTATTTCGAGCATTGAAAAACTGATTTTTGCAAGAGATTGAATGAAATTGAATGAAATTAAAAAAAAAAATCCAGAATCAACGAGCCTCAGAATGGGAAAGTGGAAAAATTAAATGTGTAATTTTATATTTATTCGAGAAGATTTTAAAAAAAATATGAAAAGACTTCACTGAACTGAGAGTCTGCCTAACGATCCATTAATCGAGGATTCTCCATGGATTATTCGAAAAAAAAGAAACAGACTGAGAGTAACTTTCGCTTTACTGTGAAATTTTAATATCAAACGTGTTGTATTTTTTATTTTTTTCTTCTCTCACTTCTGAAGCTTCTTAGAAACAGATGGAATTATACAATAAGTTATGTATAATTCCATGAATTCATTGCTTCTATCAGTTTTTCGAGAATATCTCTGAAAATAAGAGAGATAGAAGAATTTTTGTGGAAACCAATTTTGTAGCTCTCGAAATTCTCTACAAAAAAGGTCTCTTCAAAAATTCTCCTATCTCCCTTAGTTTCCGAGATATCCACATTAAAAGCCTGACGAATGCAAATAATTCTGAAGAAAATTAAATAATAAATTCCCAGGAATATTTACACAATTCACAATGAAAATTATGACTCTATTATTATCATTTTCTCTTTCTCTCTCATCCGGGGAGTGGGGAAAATTGTGGACGAACCGAGGGAAATCAATTTGAGGGCGAAAGTATTTCACCCAAGCGTGAAGAACAATAAAATTCGCTATAACGACTTCCCTTATTCAAAAACGAGTTATCACATGTGCAGGAGTTCTAGACTATTCCATTAACTTCGAAGGAGAATTGTAAAAAGGAAATATTATGATCATAACTAAAACCTCATTTATCTCCTTACTTTTTTGCAAATATCTCGGAAAATAAACGAGATAGAGTGATTTTTTCCAAAACCTTTTTTGTAGCTCTTGAAATTCTCTACAAAAAAGGATTCTTCCAAAAAAATCGTATCTCCATTACTTACCGAGATAATCATCAAAGAAGATTGATAAAATCGAATAATGATATACTCATTAATCTCTTTGTTATTATAATTCCCCGAAGATGAAAAATATTCTAAAAAATACCTGAAGAGACAGGCACTGGTTAAGTGGGGGCTATGGACACTGGAACAGAGGGGAACCCCGCCCGGTCTTAACGTATAAAACGGCACCACGAGGACCGATCCGAACCAGTCACATAATCAAGTGTACACAGGTCCTGTCCACAGTTTTTTAATTTTAATTTTTAGTTTTATTGGACGCAACCTCCTGCAGGTCTTGATCTTCATCATTGTCACTTGGGATTCTTTCCTGAAGTTTTGAGAAGAAAATGAAGTACCTGGTGGCATTGCTCTTCGTTGCGGCTGTTTTCGCTGCTGAGGATAAACCGGAGGAGAGACCAAAGACCTACAGGAGGCTCATTCCTGCTGATGTTCTTCGTGGTGAGTTGAAGATTTTTTTGTTACTCTTATGAAGAGGTCATTGACCTCTTAACGGTTGTCTCTTGGAGACCGTTATTTTTTCGTAGGTGCGAGAATTATTTTCACGTGTTTAGATTAAATCAATTAAAATTACATCCGATGGAATTATGATTCAGAGCCTCGTTCTACATGCTACAATTAAATTAACAATAAACACAAAGTGTCCTTGTTAAAAGTAATTAGTTCAGCGTGAAACCTTCACTTTTTTTACTCAAGACGATGCCACATGACACATGATTATTCATTTCCTCAATTACTTATTCATATTTCATAAATTGCATAATTCCATTTTTTAAATAATTTATTCATTATTACTCACCTCTTTATTTCTTTGTTCTCCGTCATAATGAGGCTGTCTTTGAAGTGCATGAAAACGCACGCAACTTAAATTACTCGCACTGAAATTGCACAAGTCTGTGAGTGCTTCACTGCATCTGACAGTGAAAGTTTCCATCGCCTTGAGGTGCTTTTATATCAGCATTGGATTCTAAAGGGCCACTCTTTTTTTTTTCCTTCAATTCATGATAAAAAAAGCACCAGCACCTGAAAGTTGAGGGAGAGAATTTTCTTTTTTTTAAAGAACTTTTTCATTTTCAAAGTTTTTTGAAGAAGATGAGCTCAAGGAAAATTCTCAGTTCAAACTCTTGAATAAATTTTAGACGAAAAAGATAAATAAATTGAAAATAACTCAGAGTTCAAATATAATTGACGAAAGTTTGAAGGAAAGTTAAGTCGAAAATTTATTCGATATTTTTCTTTAAAGAAATTTAAAGAGCAATAAAGAATAATTGAGAAGAATTAATTTATCCTGTATTTTTTAAAATATCTCTGAAAGCAAAAGTCCCTCATTTTTTAAATGTTTTTTTCCTTATTTTCTTTCAGACTTTCCAGGCATGTGCTTTGCATCAACAAAATGTGCTACAGTAGAACCAGGCAAAACTTGGGAACTCTCACCATTCTGTGGACGTTCAACATGTGTACCAGATGAAGAAAATACTGGACGTTTATTTGAGCTGGTTGAAGATTGTGGACCACTGCCCAAAGAGAATCCAAAGTGCAAACTATCCGAGAAGACTAAAAAAACAGCATCATTCCCAGATTGTTGTCCAGTATTTGAGTGCGAGGATGGTGCAAAACTCGAGTATCCTGAAATTCCAACACTACCACCCCCAGAGTTAGTTGAAGTTGAGAAAACATCTGAGGCAACACCAGCCAAGGCCTAACTTTGTTTTAAATTAAAAAAGAAGAAGAGAAATAAAATGAAAAAGGCAAATTTATCCGAGGCACATTTGACCCCAACGTGACTCGATTTGTTCCTCGAAAAAAAAATAATCTCGTGACCTCATTACACTGGTGGCATGTAAATAAACAAGAAAATTCCCAACACGTTCTTATTTACCGTAAAAACTCTCTCAAATTCGTCTTATTCATCGAAAATAATTTAAAGACCATTTACGCCCAAAAAAATCGTGCACTAGAAGAAAAAAAAACACGAAACTCTTTACAGAAAGTCCTGGAGACACTATTCCCGTCACATTGAAGCACGAAATGAAGTTGAAAATGATTTTAAAAATGTGTGATTGTAATTATATGATTAAATTAATAATTATTTAATAATAATCTGTGTTTATCATTCATTCCCTTGAGAATATCTCGAAAAGTAATGGAGATACCTCTCTTTTACTCTCTTATCCTCGAAAATATGACAAAAGAAATAGTTTTATTGTTTTTTACCTTTACTCTCCTGAATTTCTTTCATTTTTTGGGGGATTTTATTCTTCTATTCTCTTCCTGGTGCATTGTGGCGTAGTAGAACCATTGGACAATGAATATTGTGAATGAATTTCCGTCGGAAATACAGCCGGCTTTACGCATCATATTGCAGCCAAATTCTCCTGGTTTATTTTGTCTCTTTTTTCCAATCGATTCTGAAAAATAAAATTGCAGAATTTAACAATGAACAATTAAAGCATGATTAATATTTGAAGACAAGAGAAACGCCCACTCTCATTGACTAATGATTTATCACGAGTCACTGATCGAAAAAAAATCAACAAAAGAGGAAAATGAAAATACCTCGAGGCTGTCCTGATTATAAACCAAATGTCCTTGTTTTCTAATTCCATTTTTTTTCATCTTGAAGGCCCAAATCTATCAATTACGTAATTGCGTAGGCTTCTATATGGCCAGATACGTTAATCCATTTAGCCGAGCGATGAATCATCAAGAAACTTCTGCAAACTGAGACCACTGATCCTCAAACTTTCATCTGAAAGTAATTCCTTCTTTAAACAACTTTATCAATTTCTCCTTCTTTAAAATAAATATTTTTTTAACAATGAATAATTATCTTATCTCTTCATCTATGAAGTGAAATTTACTAATTATCGCCACTTCAATATTCAATTACAAATTTTATGTTTTGAAATACTTTGAAGCAGAAATATCTGATGATACGTGAGTACACAAATTATAATTTGTGAAATAAATTAAAATTGCCCCATTATTATTATGTGAGTTCTATGTAATTGATGATTATTGCAGTAGATAAATTGATTAAATCAGGAAAAATTAAGTATTACTTTCTTTTTTGTTCTATCCCAAGAATTTAATGAATTACAAATGTAAAAATAGAGAAAATTGGAATAGAAAGGAAATTTAATTGTGCAATAATTAATTATCGTTTGCATCAACAATTACAATTAAAGGAAAAAATTCATTAAACTCAAAGAAAATTATTCTACTTTTTTTCAACATGACACATGACGATGAGTGAAATTTTACGGTCTGACAGAAAGCGAAAGGTTCTGATAATAAGAAAAAAAGGCAAAAGTGATTTTTCAAAGGAATATTTTTCCCCAGTACCAGAACAACATTCGACGTCAAAGTCTGACTCGTGTCTATTCGTCAATTTATTAAAAATGTCAAGTGAACATGTTTTCAATACCACGCCTCTCATTCTCAATGCAAACCAGACGAGTGCAAAAAAATGAATAAAAATGATAATAAAATTCTGCGAAGGCTGCTGGCTTTATTCGATTACAGCCCTATTTGGAAGACGAGTATTTCTCTTTTTTAAAATATCATTGTTATTTTTTTTCATTACCTTCCGCCTTTTTTCCTGAGTATTTTACGCAAACAAAAGCTTATTTACTTCCGCCTCGTTACGGATTCCAACTCTATTCTTATCGTCATAATAAAATTCTTCCTTTTCTCTATTTTTCATTGGTGAAAATAGTACGAGCATACTTCCTTCACATTCACATGAAAAAATTAATGGGGTGATTTTCTCTTTAATGGGAAAGAGATGAATTCTCCTGTTGAATTCCGAAGGACGAATTTCATGAGGGATTTTATCAGTAGTAATAATTCTCAAAATATCTCGGAAACTAAGGGAGATAGAGGAATTTTGCAAGAGACCTTTTTTGTAGCTCTTGAAATTCTGTACAAAAAAGGTCTCTATGAAAATTCCTCTATCTCCCTTAGTTTCCAAGATATTGTGAAAAAAACAGGAAAATAATAATTTATGCTGTTTTACCTTTTTGCTCGTTTTTTCAGAATCGGATGTAAATAATGCATTCCCCTTTTTTCAACTAAAACTTCCGGTTTCTCTTTCCCTTCAGTGGCCACAATAAACATTCATTTCTTCCCCCATTTTATTATTTCTTTTCTCCGAATATTGATTCTCATGAATAATGAAATTGGAATGTTTTCTGTAACAAAAATGTCGATTTTCATTTTTTCCAATGAATATTCATTCCTGTCTGTAATTTCTTTGTTTTTTCATTATTTCGCACCTCCGAATATTCCATTCTTAATACAAATATCAATCAAGAATGTAAATCATGAGCTTTCAATTATTTTTTCCTCATTTTTTAATGAATTAGGAGAAAAGTGACGCAACAGGAATAATTAATGAACATAAATTAATTACCTCAATTTTTCTGAAATATCTCGGAAACAAAGAGAGATAGAGCAATTTTACAAGAAACCTTTTTTGTAGCCCTTGAAATTCTCTACAAATAAGGTTCAGTGCAAAATTAACCTATCTCTCTTATTTTCCGTGATATTTGCGAAAAACTGTGACGAGCTCAAAGTTGATAACTTTTGTTCTCTCAGTTTTCTCAAAATATCTCAGAATCCAACGGTCGTCCGCCATTTTGATTCCGATATTTTTTTCCCGTCATGAAATGCTCTCGCAGAAAGATTCAGTCAGAAACAGCCCTATCTCGCTTATATTCCGAGATATTTCATAAAATTGATGACAAAACAGTTGAATTTGCGCAAGAACTTCATTTTCTTCAATAATTTCATGTTTTTTTACCCTTACCGGAAATGCGACGCAGCAGTCTCCCTCCTCCACTCTCCTCTATCCCCACCATGACTACTGTCACGTCTCATTGGCTTATTCCGATGTAACTAGTCTAGCCGCTCTGCGATTGGATGAATCATTAATATCCCTATAAAATCCGGCCTCTCACACGCAAATCCCTGGAATTCTCCTTCCCTCTGTCCTCTGCCGATTCTCGGGTAGACTGTCACACAAACCTAACCAAAAAAAGAATAGTAATTAAAAAAATAGACAATAAAATTCAATAAAAACTGGAGGAATTTGTGCATCATTTCGTATCAAGGCGAATCATAATAATCAGATGAAAATGAGTGAATTAGTCTGGGGAATTAAGAACGGTGACCTTGATCAGGTTCGAGACATTGTTGAGAACAAGGCAAGTGTCATCATCCATTTTTCATCCATTGCACCCCCAAATTATCCAAAAAAATACTGAAAATAATTTCTTTATTAAAAAAAAGATGTAGTTAAGATGGTTGCAATGTTTTGAGTGATTATTTCTAATTTTTCCAATTTATTATTGATTATTTGGGATTTTTTGTACCGGCAGAATATCGACGTAAATCAGATGATTGACGGAAGAACACCGCTTCATTATGCAGCTGATTATGGACAGAATGACGTTGTGAGGTATTTGTTGGATAAAGGTGCCAATGCTAATGTGAGTTAATAGAATATTTTACACAATAAGAATGAGAAATAATTAATTAAATTAATTCCTCTGTCCTTCAGGCCACTGACAAACACGGAATTACCACTCTATTAGCAGCAATATGGGAGGGACACACGAATTGTGTAAAATTATTACTGGAAAAAGGTGCAAATCCCGAAGGACTCACACCAGATGGTGTAAGTTATCTGGAAGCTGCTGAAAAAGATGAAATTAAGAGTCTCTTACGTGCGAATGCTGTACACTAGGAATTAAAAATGAAAGAAACCAAAATAACAAGAGATAAAAAAGGGGGAGAGGTGAAGAATGAAAAATATATTATTATTTTGTTACTCATATGTTAATGTTCCTTGTAGAATGAATCATGCAGCTTTTTCGTGAGTTTTTTTGTGTCATTTAACATAATCTGACATCACTATAATCATGTACTTTGACACGAGTGTGAAAAAAAAGCCTAGAATAATAGTTTTCAAGAGTGTACGATCAAATAAATAGTGAGGAGATAAAACTGAATAATTTCCTTTTACGAGATACTCACGAAAAATGAAATCATCTAATTTTATCTCTTCATTATTGAAATATCTGTGAAGGTCTGTGAATTTAATTTGTTATCTCAATTTTTCATTTTCTCCCTAATGAAATACTGTGTTATAATTATTTATGAAAATGTCTTGTATTACTGTAAGAGTCCCATAACTGCGTCAATTCTTCGTAATTTTTTTTTAATAAGTAATATAATTATTTTCACTCATTCTCGTTTTTTTCCAAGTGCATTTTAAGAAGAGCAAAGTACTAAAGAACAGATTCTTGAATAATGTCAAAATAATACTGCCTAGAAACTTCATTAAACGTTTCATGTCCATAAACTGGTACAAATCATTAAAAAAAAAGGCTCTATAATTATTAAAAATTATTTAACAATTAAATGAAATACAGAAAAATACATAATGATGAATCCATTCGATACTGTGCCTCGCTTAATAATTTTCTTGTCAATAATAAGTATTTCAAAAGAATAATTAACAAAATTAAAATAAATTATGAAAATAATAATAAAACAAAAGGCACACAAAATACTGGCGTTGTGACTATGAATTTATCTTGTATTTTTAGTAATAAAAAATATGGAAAAATGAATTATAAGCAATGAAAATTAATATTTATTTTACAGTATTTATTAATTTATTTCATTCAACCAATTCGACAATTTCACAAATTAATTACTAAATTTATTATAATATTAATGAAATTGTGAAACGAGCAGTAATAGTATCTCTCATTTAATCACCGAATAATTAAAAAAAAATTACAATAGTCTCCCCCGACAATTAGAAGCTCCGCACTTGCAGATAATGACCTTCCCCGGGATACTCCCAACATCATAACTATAATTCCACGTGAGCTCCTGCCCAGCCCTAATAAAAGTAAGCGCAAAGAAAGCAACCCAAGGGAACCTGACATCATGCGTATCAACAAAGACATTCTGTACAAAAACATTTGGATCACACGAATGATTAAGATATCTCCCAATGTTCCCCGTGGTCTTCGCATCCATGATATAAACAGCCTCATCCCTCCCGAAGAAGTCCCTAACGGACTTGAACTTCGGCCTCTCGATACTCGGCTCAAGACTCGGTTCAAACCGACTCAATTCCCTCTTCCCACTCTCCTTCCCCTCCTCATCACTATTATCCTGACTATTATCATTCGAGTTCTTATCAACACTCCCATCTTCACTCCTCCCAATGCTCCCATCTTCACTCTTATCCTCAACATCCTGAATAACAATCTCATCGCTCTTCTTCCTCTTCCTCAGCCTCTTCTTCATATTAACATCAGTCTCCGTATCCAGCCTCGAGTACTCGCTGTTATACTGCCTGATGTCAAAATCTGCATCACACTCCGGCGATCCCTTCTTCCTCCCACTTTTCTCCTCCTCCTGCGGCTTCTCCTCCGGCGGCTCCACGGGAATCTCCGGCTCCAGAACATCGCTCTCGAATCCTTCCTTAATATTCTCCACCACCTCCACATAATCCAATTCCGCTAGATACTCGTCCCCATAATTTTTTCCACCCTCATTCGCCCCCTGTTCCGTCAGCAGCCTCCCAGCATAGATGCAGATGAAGGATCCAAGGGGAATGTCGTTGAGGCACCTGATGCCCCAGCCTCTCGGCGCTGTTTTAAACACCTGGAGCTTCAGGGTCAATGGATGCTGGACGACTCTGTTGAGACAGGTCTTCACAGAACACTTGCACTTTGAATTACACTCGTAAATTCCCGTTGTCACAGGTTCCGGAAGACGCTTGTAATGATACCCGACGTTGATATTCGGCATTCTCCCTCCGAAAGTCGCTCCTTGAATCGTCAACTGCCAGCATTGACACTTTTCTTTATCTTGACAGTCGTCCTCGCAGTCGCAACTGCATAAAAACTCAGGATCGAGGTTCAAATTGACTCCCTCCGTTGGTTCTCTAACTGTGCTATACGTTATTGGATCCGGTAATGCATGATCTAACTCGTTGACACAGGGAATCGGGACATTCTCAACTCCATAACTCAAGTCTTTGATGTTAACGAAGCATTTATCGAGGACAAACTCGGCGAGACAATGCACCCAATTATCAAAGTCAAATAGATCAACTGACATTGTTGATTTTGTCGTCTGGAGGTAATGATGCACTTCCTCAATTGATCGTAAACGTAAACCGCAGGGGGCCTGGTAGAGCACGACTTTCTTGCCTTTTGGAAATTTGCAGATCTGCCGGTTCCAACCGCAGAGTAGAGGAATTGATAATGGAGAGTATCCCTTTAAATCATCGACTTTAAAATTGTTTACTTCGATACAGGAAGAGTTGCACCTGTGGGGAACGTAGGTCTTGTGTTTTATTGATTCTGGAATCTGGAAGTAGACGATGCTGTGAGCGGATTTTGCTTCTGCAGGTGGTACATACTTCTGCACTTCATTCGCAGGTTTTTTGGCAGTGCTTTTTCTGGCAACTGCACGTGCCTGAGTTGGTGGTGTTGGTGCTTTTGCTTGAGGCTCCGTTTTAATCGTGACTTCATTCTCGGGTTCTGTTATCCCAGATGTGTACTCTACATAAGGCGCATTCACTTTACCACCGGGTCCGGAGATCCTGTGGTGACTGGGGGTATTATGGGTTATGTGGTGACCCTGTTGACGAGCTGTTGCCTTCAATAATTCAACGTAGAGAGGTCCTAGTCTTGAAGAACCCCGGTAGATCCATTCCGTTCGCTTATCAGCATCAAAGGACATCTGCACTAGTGATGCATCCAACTGCTTGACTCTAGCCACCCACCATTTCCCATTCCACTCGGTCTTCACCACCTGGCCAACCTGAAGCTTCACCATCGGCCGTTCCGGATAAGTCTCCAAGTACTTCTTAACGAAATCTCTTGACTCTATGGGTATGTCTTCCCAAACTCTTGGAGAGCTTTCACTGACAACGAAAATGTGCTTGTGCGCGACGTACTGCGCGTATCCGTCATCAAAGAACACTAAATATCTGTACTTGTTCGTCGATTTCGGAGGCTCCGCAATAACCCCACTATAGTAATTACTCGAATTCACGTCATTAAATATCGCGACGACTCGAGTTGAGACTGGAATTATCACTGGTGCTGGTGAGTGAATGGCCAGCTGTTTGCCGAAGACAGCTCTTAACGCGTTGTAGTATTTTTTTGGAAGGAATTTGACGCGGTAGCTCATAGGCTGATGCGTCAGGATTGCGTGCACTTTCGCCTTTATCCAGGGCATTAGCGGATGCTTCATTACGAGGACGATGTTGTCGACTTCTGCAGGACGACGGATTAGTTGTCCATGCGGAGGAAGACCGTAGCCTAATGCGTATTTATCGACTTTCTCCACTGGCATTATTTCTACTTGATTCTCCTGGGGTTTTATGGGGACTGGAGGAATTCGGATTTGAGTTACCTTTTTCGTGGCGACTGTCGGGTGACTCGGGATCTCTGGACGCTGGATCGGACGAAGTGGAGGAGGGGCTGGGGGAAGAGCAGGGACTGGAGAGTCGTCGATTGTTAAATCAGCAAGGAGCTTTATGTTTGGGCGAAACTGGTCGTAGAGACTGTTTCTGATTGTGTCCATCTTGCTTATCATTTCTTTTATGTCCCTCTCGCATTCTGCGTTGGAACCTAAAAGGAATTTTGAGTTAATTCAGGGCTACAGAGAAGGTTTGCATGGAAATATCGATATCTCGAGTGACTTACGGTCGATTTCGTCGTATTGAGATTGAAGGATTTTGTGGGACTCGGTTACTTGGTATTTTACGTCGTACTTCTCGATGACATTTGATAAGGCGCTTTCTATCTTCAATTCCATATCGAGGAGAACGTCTTCAGGGAGATAATCATCTGGAATGAAAACTCGAGAGATAAGAATATTTATTCAGTAGTTTTTTTTATGAGGCATTGTTCAATTCCATGAAAATTACCTCCGTCAGCACCTTCTGGACCCTCGTCCTCAGAATCACTGTCAGACAGATCAATCTGCATCGTGTGATCCGGTAATTCGCACTTGAGCAATGGCTCACGCTTGAAAAATGCCTCTGCAAGCATCTCCTGATGCTGTATCGCCACAACAAAGCATTTTTCACAAATAAATCTCTTTTTTTTCTTCGCCTGATTCAGTCCATAATAACTACAGGCAAAGGACGATGCTGTTTTCATATTGACACCAGAATCACATTTGAGATTGATGCAAACATTCTTCTTCGTTCCCTTCGACTTCTTCTTGTCGTCATCATCGGAATCAAGGTCAATCACCTCCATTTTATCCATTTTTTATCCCTAAAATTGAATTATTTAAAACAAATGAAAGTTGGGAGACATGAGGTAAACACTTGTACTCACAAATTTCGGAATCAGTGATTTTCCAATGTTCATTTCCAAGGTTAAGTGCGTATTAAGTGATTTATCGAATCAGGTGATTATTATTGCTGGTGGAAACACGTTTTTATATTGATTGATAACAAAGAATTGCCGGTTAAATAAAACTCCACTGTAAACAATGGAGAAAATGCCGTTTGAACCTGTGGCTAAGTTCAGGGGAGTGTCACAGCTGTTGCACGGACATGCACGTATAGCGAAACACTGAACACGGTAAACGGCGGGAGCCCGGTTCCCCCACCACGATACTTTCCGTGATGCATTTCGGCCCAACGGTTTTGACCAATAGCGCTGGCCCGTTCTTGAAAGTGAGGGATACGGTCTACGGCGGTATACCGTATTCACTTTCTCGCTAGTTCGACTGTAACTGCGCATATGCGCCTATGCGCATGAGCATGCGCGTGAGCATGCGCATGAATGCTTGCGGTTTCGGAGACAACTTCAGAGCGGTTCATCAATGAGAACTTGGCTTTTTATTGATTTATTATCGGAGTTAACCTCACAATCCCCTGACGCTCGGGGATTTGGTAAATATTTGTGAATTATAGAGTGCTTGAGTGATTAATAATTAAAGAGAATAATTGTGGGAATAATTAACGAGGATGTCAATCGAGATAGAATCGGCTGAGTACGTGTTTTTTTATGAATTATTGTTGTTTTATTTGATGAAAACAATTTTTTTCATCTGAATTTTTGTTTCAGTGTTATTCGGCTCATTCAACAGTATTTAAAGGAGTCTAACCTTGTTAAAACACTACAGACACTTCAGGTAATTGGAAAATTCAATTAAAACTCCATTATTTATCACAATGATTTTTTTTTTTTGGGTGAAAATGTGGATTTTCACATTTTTTGAGAATATCTCGGGAACTAAGGGAGATAGAGAAATATTCATAGAGACCTTTTTTGTAGCTCTTGAAATTCTCTACAAAAAAGGTCCCTACATAAAATTCTCTATCTCGCTTAATTTCCGAGATATTCTCAAAAGAGTAAATTCCTCTCAGAATTAATTAAATAAATTAATATAAATATTTTTAATTTACTTGCAGGAGGAGACTGGAGTATCCTTGAACACAGTTGATAGTGTTGATGGCTTTGTAGCGGATATAAATAATGGGCATTGGGACACTGTATTGAAGGCGATTCAGTCATTGAAATTACCAGACAAAAAACTCATAGATTTGTATGAACAAGTTGTCCTGGAGCTCATAGAGCTCAGAGAATTGGGAGCAGCACGCTCATTACTCAGGCAGACAGATCCAATGATTATGATGAAACAACAGGAGCCTGAGCGTTACATTCACTTGGGTGAGTGAATTGTTTATTGAATTCTTTGATGCCTTAAATTAATTGTTGAAGGCAATTCGATCCAATATAACTCAATAATTATTGATAACAATTATAATTGAATTTGCGTCAAGAATTTTGGTTCAATGAATAACAAATACTCGCAAATAATTTGATTATGCAATTAAAATTCATGTAATGTGATATTCCGAATAATTATGAAATATGTAATGCATTTCATTAATTATTCATTATGGAATTGTGGTTTAATTATTCCTGGAATAGAAATTACTGAAGAATTCTCTAATTTTAACAAATCGATCTATTATTGAGGATATCTCGGAAATTAAGCGAGATAGAGGAATTTTCGTGGAATCCTTTTTTGTAGAGAATTTTGAGAGCTACAAAAAAGGTCATTACGAAAATTGCGCTATCTCCCTTAGTTTCCCAGATATTCTCAAGAATCGAGGGATAAGATTGAGTTTTCCTGAAGAGATAACTCTTCTATTAAAATATTCAGTATTACCCCAATTTCTTCATCATCAACTGTTATCATCACGTGCATTATTCAGGGACGAAGGAGAGAGATAATTAATTTGCAATTGTTCAGTGCCCAGGGGCTTTCGAGCCACGTAATATGCAGATGCCTGTGAAAATAAGAAGTGAAATGAAAATAACTTCTGTTTACTGAAGAAAGAATTAAAGAGAGAAAATTAATTACAAATAAACTTTGTGCTGAGATAATTGTTATTTCATAATGAAAAAGCTAAATAATAGTTTTTTTTTCCGTCTCAATTGTGAATTCTTCAGGGAAAAGATATGAGAAAATTGATATTTTTTTATTTGAAAAATCGAAGGAATTTCAATACATGTCTTTCAATTTCCTGCTTACGTATATTTCCGGATAGAATTGCGGAAGCGTGATGAATTTAATGCTCGAACGATCCAAAGCCTTTGTTATCCACTTCAATTATTTTTAATGAATTTTCGATTAAATTTCAGAGGAAAATAGGACAACTCCATTTGTTTTTAAAGAATATCTCGGAAAATAATGGAGATACGAATTTTTTACCCTGATCCTTTTTTGTAGCTCTTGAAATTCTCTTCAAAGAAGGATTCTTCCAAAATTCCTCTATCTCCCTTAATTCCCGAGATATTCTAAAAAAACCGGAGAAGTGAATTTTTCTCGTAATTAACAAATTGTCTTGGATTTATTTTCAATAAATTTATTCACATGAATTCACAGAAGCCCGAAAGGGCTAATTAACAATATATTTTCATTGAATATTAAAATTTCGAAAAATCGCTAACCACGATGTCCATTGTACGAGGAATATCCTTGCGAATAATCCTTGTGAGACGTTGGGCGTTTATGTTTAACTCGTTCTCTATTCCATTCATCACTTCCGCTATAATAGTAATCAGGACATTTACGCCAACCGTCCGTGAGGTATCTGAAACGGAATAAAATATTGAAGTCTAGGAAAAGAGCAGAATATCCTGAAAAAACATTGAAAAATCTACTTACAAGCATTCGCAGACTCCACTAGGGCAGCAACCACCGAAAAAACAATGTGCGAAGCAGTCTTTACTTTTTTCACATTCTGCAGAAACTGTAATAATATCAGAAAATTATCCCGAGTCATCTAATTAGAATCCTCTGAATCTTCTTCTCAAATTTATTTAGAAATAGAAGAAAAATTGAGTTACTCACGTGCCATAGTAATCAGCCCCATCAGAATAAATGCAGTCAGTAATTTAATCATCTTCCTGAAAATATTTAAATGACTCGTGAATATTATATGCTTCTCACAGGACTAAATACAAGACGCAGGTCTCATGCAACCACTTACCTTTATTGTAACACTCAGAGTCTGTGCTGTTACCAGATAATAGTTTTATTTGATGGCACTTGGAATGTACGAATTTGCAGCTTTTCTCTACAGTAGGAAAGTTACCAGAATTGTGAAATTAGTGGGACTGAGCTCGTGAATATGTAGTCAACGAATTATCTCTCGTGCATGTTTTTGTGATTAAATTTGCACGATATTCGTTGACGTTTAAAGAATAAATAAATTTTATCAGGAAATGAATTTTTCTGGTAATCAATATATTCATGCTTTGATATGATTGAGTTGAATCACTTCTGATGCTATTGAAGGTTTCCATGAATTATTCAGGAATATGCACGTCATCCTTCGTTGATTAGTGCTGTCTGGCCAGTCTCTGGATGTTCGATTCAGCGTTTATGGTCAGAGCTATCCCTTGAAGGCATACCCTTAGATATTCAGAGAGCCCTAGGCTATCTGTTTAATCCGGGAACTGCAATATTGGATGTAGAATTTAGATTAACAAATTGTCCTGAATTTATTATATCCGGCATTCACAATAACATTATACTTTCCTCGAATTCCAGAAAACCTATTAGCACGATCATACTTCGATCCCCGAGAGGCCTATCCAGACGGCAGTACAAAAGAAAAACGTCGTGCTTACATAGCAAGTGCCCTATCAGGTGAAGTATCAGTGGTTCCATCAAGTAGGCTCTTAGCCCTCCTCGGGCAGGCATTGAAATGGCAACAGCATCAGGGTCTCCTTCCCCCAGGCACAACAATTGATTTATTCCGTGGAAAAGCAGCGGTACGAGACCAAGAGGACGAAAAGTACCCCACTCAACTCTCCAAGCAGATTAAATTCGGCCAAAAATCCCACGTCGAATGCGCAAGATTCTCTCCGGACGGTCAGTACCTGGTAACTGGTTCCGTTGACGGTTTCATCGAGGTCTGGAACTTCACAACTGGAAAAATAAGAAAAGACTTGAAGTACCAGGGTCAAGATAACTTCATGATGATGGAGCAGGCGGTGTTGTCCATGGCCTTCAGCAGAGACAGTGAGATGCTGGCGAGTGGCTCTCAGGATGGGAAAATTAAGGTCTGGAGGGTGCAGAGTGGACAGTGTCTCAGGAGGTTCGAGAAGGCTCATGCAAAGGGTGTCACTTGCATTCAATTCAGCAGAGACAATGGGCAGATATTAACGGCTTCGTTTGACGCGACCATCAGGATTCATGGACTTAAGTCCGGGAAAACGCTGAAAGAATTCCGGGGACACTCTTCCTTTGTTAATGAAGCTGTTTTTGCGTCCGATGGGCACAATGTCATCTCCGCCTCTTCAGACGGCACCGTCAAGGTCTGGAGTCTCAAGACAACCGAGTGCATCGGCACATACAAGTCACTTGGCGCTGCTGATTTAACAGTCAACAGCATCCATGTACTTCCGAGAAATCCAGAACACTTTGTCGTCTGTAATCGCTCCAACACTGTTGTTATTATGAATATGCAGGGGCAAATTGTTAGATCGTTCTCGAGTGGTAAGAGGGAAGGGGGCGATTTTGTTTGTGCCGTTGTTTCCCCGAGGGGCGAATTTATTTACTGCGTGGGGGAGGATTTAGTGCTCTACTGCTTCTCAACGTCGTCTGGGAAACTCGAGAGAACGTTGAATGTAATTGGTTTTTTCTTTATTTTTGTTTATGAATTATTGATGGGAGGTAATTGAGGCAATTGTCCTTCTTTTTTGCAGATTCATGAGAAAGACGTAATTGGACTTGCTCATCATCCTCATCAGAATCTCCTGTGCTCTTACAGTGAGGACGGATTGGTTAAACTGTGGAAACCGTAAATTCAGGACTCACAAATGAGTCATGTAAAATAATTATAATAGAATAGTTAAATACTCGCTTTAAGTAATTTTTGTATTGTAAAACTTTTCCAAGTTTTTAATGTAATAAACTGTAATAAAATTATGTTAATATCTGTAATAATTCCGTGAAATTCATTAAATTCAAGAGTTAGATTAATACAGAGCAATAATTAAAACAAAAATTATAAAAATCAATTTAAAAATGAGAAATTAATGCAAATTCTCAGCATTATTATTCCATTGATTTCCATAATAAAATTCATTAAAATCAAATGGGAGAAAAACAAGAAAATTCTCACAAATTCAATGACTGTAATTATCTCAACTGCAATTAAATTAAATTTACAATTGTTAAATATTCAAAACAATTTCTCTCTCATCATGACAGAAAAAAAAACAATGAAATTGTTGAAAAATTAAATTAGGTTAACCCTTACCGTATTTTATTCATTTGTTTGTCTGACATTTCTGCAATTTTCTAAACGTCCTTTACTCTATTCCCCCTGGGGCGAAACGGAGGCCAAATGAAACGCCCCCAGCATCCACGAGCCCAAAACAATTCTCTAATTACACCGGAAAAAAGAGAAAAGTGAAGTGCAATAAAAAAATTCAACATTTTTTTCCATTAATCGAAAAAATTTAAATTAACCAAAAAAGGAGAAAAAAAAATGTGCAACGATTTATTACCACCGAATGTCCACGAGTTTCTCGATAATTTTGAAGCAAGCCTATGCCTACCAATTTTGATTTTAATTGTCCTTTGTACAATTCAGTTTATCATCAATCACGTACTTGACATAGGATACTCAATTGCATCAGCAATGGATGGCAGAGTAGACATTGACCCGGACATAGATGAGGCCAGTCAGCCATTTACGTGCAAAATTAAAGGTGAATTCGATCCGCACTAATACCAATTACATTTTATTTTCATTTATTTTTTGTTCATTCAATCCTCGTATTTCCTCCCAATCAACGTTCCCCTTTAATTTGTATTTCATTTTGTTTAATTTGTTTTGTTCAATTCCGGTGGTAAATCATGGAATGGGAATTTTTTTAGGTTTTGGGGAATATCTCGGAAAGTAAGCGAGATAGAGCTATTTTTGTGATGACCTTTTTTGGAGCTCTTGAAATTCTCTACAAAAAAGGTATCTACAAAAATTTCGCTATCTCATTTAGTTTTCGAGATATTTCCAAAAGATGATTCATTACTTCAATTTCAAATTCCGCATTCATATTCTATCACTCCAGGAATGTTCTACAATGCAGCATGCAGCATGATACCAGGGGAGACTGATAATGCTCAAGGCTCCACAGTCCTATCTTCACCAATACAAACAAGTAGGAAAAGCAATGTGAAACGTGGTGACACGAGGACCTGATGGAATCAAATAAATTTAAAACTAAAACAAATTCTGTCGATATTTTTCATGGGATAAATCACTGGTTATTTTTCAGACCAAAGAATACGTCTATTTTTTCCATTATTTCTCATTTTATTTCGTTTCTTTTCTCTCGATTATTCTCAATCACACGTTTTTCTATTTTTTCAATACTTTTCGTCAGTTTTTTTAATCGTGAAAACAAAGTTTTTACTTTACAATTCGTTATAGATACAATTTTTATCTCTTTTATTCTTAATTTCTTTGATTTTTCTTAATTTTCTTAAATTCTCTCTGATATAATAATGCTGGTATTTAATTACAGATAATAATTCTCCACTAATTCGTTCACTACGATTACATGACGTCATTACATAATTGATCCTAGGTAACAAGATATATAATTATTTTCCATCTCTAAAATTTTACAAGTGGAATTAATATCCACGTGACAAATTTAATTCATCATTTCTTTTGTAAATAACTCGGAAACTAAGCGAGATAGAGGAATTTTCATAGAATCCTTTTTTGTAGAGAATTTCAAGAGCTCGAAAAAAGGATTCTTGCAAAATTTCTCTATCTCCCTTAATTCCCAAGTTATTCTCAAAAAACGATAAAAACTCCGAATTATCAAATTTCTCCTTTTACCAATAACTCTTACAAATGTTGATTTTTATAATTAATTTAAATTGCCTTTAATCCTCATTAATTTAAAATCCTACAATTATTTACTTAATCTCATAAATCTCTTACTCTTGAATTTATTTAAAATTCTTTTCCTCTGTTTGGAATAATTCAGCACTAGCAGTTGTAAATTAGCGATAGTTAAGTAAAGTGTTGGAGAAAAGGATGAGAATAACGAAAGTCAAAAGGGGGAGGAGAGGGATTATTTCATTAATTAGAGTACATGATGGCTGAGGTAGAGAGGGGGATAGGGGATTGTGCGCCAAAAAGTTTTGAATCGGATTTAACTCACGATGAAATGTTCGACGAAAATTTTAAAATTGAATTACTGTTAAAATGTGGAAAATGATGATAACGTAATAAACGTTTATGTCTCATTTCATGTATGACCATGTGGCCCCTTCATTACACCAGAAATTTTAAAAAATCATGATAATAGCAAGAGTTGAATGTAATATGTGTGTATGCACAATTGCATTAGAATGCGCATTAAATCTGCGGTTAAATGGATAAGAAGATAAGCTTTTACATTAATACAATTTGAACTAAAAAAAACAACATAATTACTCGGAAATTGCGTAAATTGTTGGAAATTTGTGGATAAGTAGATAATTCGGATAATGTACAATTAAATTAATTGATTCATTTTTCTTTTCTATTTGAATTCATAAAATTTGTCGGATAATTCGTTTTTTTTTTCAAATAAAATAGAGGCATAAAGTTTCTTTTTTATGACGAGAAAAATTAATGAAGTTAGAGATACTATTCAGTCTTCCTGAATCAGATATTTCCCAAAGTTTTTAATGACACACTCAAAAATTCACTTTATCTATTCATTCTGAAGACATTGAGAACAAAGGAGAGCAAGTTACTCTCATTATCTTCTTTATCACATTTCTTTTGAATAGATGCGAATGTTTCAACGCTTCCTCGTAAAAAAATTATTCAGTTGCAGAAATGAGTGAAAAAAATTGCTCGCTTTTTTGAGAATATCTCGGAAAGTAAGAGAGATATGAAAATTTTCATAGATACCTTTTTTGTAGCCCTTGAAATTCTCTACGAAAAAGGTCTCCAGTAAAAAAGACGTATCTCCATTAATTTGGAATTAATATCGTTGACTTTATCTTCTCATCCTTAAAAATAAAAATCCTACAATTTCAATGAATTTTAGTATACATGGGTCACATAAAAACATTATCTAAATTAGGTACATGAATTTTTCTAATCGGCGTAGTGCCTGGACACCCTTCGTCCTCAAAAGTAACCATTTTCTCACGACTCCTGGTCCCAATTCCTCCCGAATTATCACTCTGTCTTGAATTTGAACATAATATCGGTGTATTAGTCTGTGATGCTGCTGTTGTGGTAACAGAATTGAAATTTTTTAATACAGATTGTGGTACTGTAACAGCAATTTCATTGACTGCCCCAGTTAAATTAAAATCACTGACACTTCTTGGCACAAAATACTCAAAATTACTAATGTCATCTTTATTATGGCAATGGCTGTGCTGATGACGTTGATGATTATGATGCTGCAGTTGTATTGTTGTCAAGCCATTGCGACTTAATCCTCCACGTTGTGAATTTGGTGAATAATTGGCACGTGCATCAATCGTCACTTTTTTTCGTGGCAGTGAATGACGACCCGGTGACGAGTATTTATTTATTGTTGCTGTACGATGTTTAACCAGAAGATTACTGTCGTCTCCAGTACTTCTGGCTGCTTCCTGTCAGGAGCCTGATACCATTGACATGGCAATACCATCATCCTCATGCTCGTGACAGTTTTCTGTGATACTTGCCTCCTCGCACAAATCCGATTTGATTCCTGAAATATAAAAAAATTGATATTTCAATTTAAATAATGTTTTTCTTTAATTTCCGGAGAATTTGCTCGGGTTTTATTAAGTCGAGGCTTTTTTTGTGGGGGAAAAATGTTTTTTTATGGGCTATAAAAGAGTCTCTGGGGTCAGGAAAAGATTGTCAATTTTTTTTACTGTTTTATGAGGATAACTCGGAAATTAAGAGGGATAGGGCAATTTTGCAATGGACCTTTTTTGTAGGTCTTTAAATTCTCTATAAAAAAGTACTCCTGCAAAATTACGCTATGTCTCTTCATTCTCGAGATATTTTGAAAAAACCTGTATAATTAAATGTTAAAATGATGAAATTATTCAAGTTTTTTCTCTCTATTATTAAGAGAAATTATTATCTGGATGAAAATGAAATTTATGATGAATGAATGACTTGATGGAATGAAAAATTTCAAAAGTTAACGAAGGTAGTTTGAATTTTCTTTCTTTTATCCACAATGTTGGGGAAAATAATAAAATGAGTTTGCGAAGGTGAAAATGGAATTTTTTATTACCCCAAAGAATACTTGGCAAGTAAAAAGAGTTTAATTATTATGTAATTTTTCATGATATATTATTTCTTACTTTTACTTTTTATCCCCGAGAGATTGAGATTAATGGAGTAAAATAATTGATGTGGAAGAAAGGACAGAAAATAAATTTAACGTCAGATTTTAAGTGTAAAAAGGATAAATTTTTCATCAATTTCCGTGTTAAATAATGACTATCACTTGAAGTGATAAATTATTATTATTTCCAGAATTTTTTCCGGGATAATAAAAGCGTGATTAATAATTGTATTGAATTTATCTTGAGTACTTGAGCAAAGAAATTTTATGAACTGGAAAATGAAGGAAAAAAATTAAGATAATTCATGTGGAAAAAGGTGCTATTTTATTGTCAATTGGAAATTTTATGTATTTTTTTTTTCAACTAATTTTTATCATTTATTTTCCAATTAATTCGAGTCATTCGTATTTTTAATAAAAAAATTCTACTGAAAAATAAAAATTAATTGACGTATTTTTCATTTTTTTCACATCAAATAAAAGTACATAGAAAATATTTATTTTTCAACGCACATAATATTTTTTATATTTTACGTCGATAAACCGGAAAAGCCCCTCAGCAATTTTGACTTGAAATTGCAATTTCAATTACCAAAAATATCATGAAAATAACTGAATGATAAAAATAAAAGTAGAAAGAAAACGGATTCATCAAATAGTAGTTAACAGTTTTATTTGCCTTTCACAAATAAACCGTAGGAATAAAAACTTTTCCCCACCATTAAATTTTGCATTAAACAAAGAGATTTAACGATAATTAAATTTCACCTAACAGAATCATAAAAAAAATTTAAACCGAGTATTCAGGATTTTTTTTGCATTAAAGAAACCATCAAAAAAATCTGAAAAAATTCAAGAACATGCTGCAATGTGTCTCCATTGTTCTCCAATTTTTTCACAATTTTCGGACTTCAATTTAATTAAATAACAAAAATAAAAGAATTGTAAAAATAACTCACCATTACCTCCAAGTGAATTAGCACCAATTCCATGGCTTCCGCAAGTTCTTCCAAAAACTCTGACAACTCTAACAACTTCTTCCTGCATTAAATTGAAGCACATGGCAATTAGCCCCATACCAAATAATATATAAAGTGTGCAAGCACAAAGACTAAGCTCCTCAAGTAATCTTGTTGATGCATTTTTTCCAATTGGCATTAAATCACCAAATCCAATTGTCCCCAAGCTCGTAAAACAGAAGTAACTGCTCTCAAAAAGACTCCATCCCTCCAAACGATTGAAAACAAATGCACCAGCGCATACGTAAATAATGATAATAAATAGGCAAAGAGTTATTGGTATTCTAACGACACAAATTGTGTCTGCAGGATAGCCCATTGTTGATGACATCAAAGAAACCTGGGAGCACGGATGAAGATGATGTTTTTCCATGTTTCCATCCTGTTTTCATGATAAAAGAAAAATTCATTGATTATTGAGTTTTAATCATTTCATTAGTCACTATAATTGCGTAAACTATCGGATTTCAGAGTCAATGGCATTGCGGATGATTCAGGTACATTCCGCTCGTTATTGCGGATGCGGGAGAGTCATTTTTGTTTAATTATTTGAGGTATTTTTAATTAATTAAATTGAGTTATTTCACAGGAGTTTTTTTGGCGAATATCTCGGAAACTAAGAGGGATAAAGGAATTTTGCAAGAGACCTTCTTTGTAGCCCTTGAAATTCTCTAGAAGAAAGGTCTCTTGCAAAAATCCTCTATCTCTTTCAATTTCCGAGATATCCTCAAAAAACTAATGGAAAAGTAAAATCGATGAATCTGGGGTTTTAAAGCTGCTAAAAAAAATTACCTGAAGTGCACTGGTGGAAGATGCTCCAGGATGTAGATAAATATTACTCTCAAGTGTATCTCTGTCGAGGAGAATAGTGCCACCAGTTGCCCTAACACCAAGTTCATCGCATGAGCTGTCCTTGCTCGAATAAAAATGATTCTGTTGCAATTTATTCGTGTCAATATGATTATCATATCTGTGATAGCTCTTATCCATCAATCCTGGCATTCCAGATGATGTCACTATGTATTTTTCATTACCACCACTGTGTCTATTGCATCGTGTATTTTTTTGGCACATGCGCCCATAAAAACGCCTAAATGTTCTCGCAAATACATCGCCAACGGTGCTCAAATAAACCAGCATTAGTGGAATACCAGCGAGTGCATAAACGATTGTTATGACACGTCCCCAAACAGTACGTGGTGTAATACTACCGTAACCTAATGCAAATAAATTTCATTAATTTCAATTCTCTCCCAAAAAGTTAAATAAACTCATAAAATTCGTATATTGAGAATGTTGAGGGAGTTTGCCATCGTTTTTTGGGTTTATCTCGTAAACTAAAGGAGATAGGGAAATTTTCGTGAATACCTTTTTTGTAGCTCTTGAAATTTCCTACAAAAAAGTGTTCCTGTGAAATTACCCTATCTCCCTTAGTTTCCGAGATATCAGCAAAAATAAAAGCTACACACCCTCAAAATCCTCTGAATTTAAAAAAATTTGAAAAAATACCAATTGTCGTGATGAGTGTCAATGAATAGAGTAAACTGCTTCCAAATGTCCAATTTCTATCGATAATAAAGCTACGTCTATCATTACCCCTCGTATTTCTCTTCAACGAATTATTATCATAGATTTTTAATTTGCTTCTATCATTGCTTATTGTTCTAGTCATTTTTTCTTGAAAATCCATAATTTCACGTTCAGCCAATCTCGTCCAATTCTCTTTATACAGTACATTTAGGTCCTCAGTGATACTCCAAAGCCTCTCAACTGTGTAAGCCCGTAATTCACGTGCTGAAGAGTCTTCATCTTCTACGTTTGTAACAATGCCACCATTTGTATCATCACGTCGTGTATTTAGTGATGTTTTTGAAGTTTTTGAGGTAGAAGAGGATGATGATGATGATGTAAGCCTCACGATGTCGGACGTTGCATCCTGAAAATAAATTAATTCTTCCGTATTATTTTATTCTAATTAAATAGGGAGAAAATGGGCACATCCGTACTTTGAAATCGTATATTACGATAAATCGAGGGAAATATTGGAGATGGATTTTTTTTGATAATTCCATTGGAAAGCTGAGGAAATTTTAGGCGGAAAACATGTGTCGAAATTAATTTTTTCGAGTTTTTGGAAAATTCGATTTTTTTCACCCAGATTTGAAGGGGTTTACCTTGGAAAAATTTGAAAAAATCACATTTTTGGGAATATCTCTGGTTCTATTGGTCGTAGCGCATTGGGGTCGTGCTTAAATTAAAAGTCTCGTCATCCCCCACATTCTCCCCAAAAATTATCGATTTTTATCAAAAATTGAAAAAGTTATGGGCCAAAAACTGATTTTCATAAAATGGCTTGTAACTTTTGTAATTTTCGATAAAAATCGATAATTTTTTGGGAAAATGTGGGGGCCGACGAGACCTTTAATTTAAGCATGACCCCAATGCGCTACGACAAATAGAACCGGAGATATCTCAAAAAAACTGATTTTTTCAAATTTTTCCAAAACCCCTTCAAATCGGGGTGAAAAAAATCGAATTTTCCAAAAACTTGAAAAAATTAATTTCAACACATGTTTTCCGCCTAAAATTTTCTCAGCTTTTCAATGGAATCATCAGAAAAATTCTATCTCCGACCCTTCAATCAGAATACCCACTTTACCCCATAATTCCCGGATAATTCCATCAGAACGCATCATTTTAATTGAATTCCTCAGCTTTTGTGTGGAATAATGAGATTTATGGAGAGTTTCAACGCTAACTTTATTTTTCTTCAATTAAATAAAAAAAAAAGAAAAATAATAAAAAAGTTTGTAAAATAATTGAGTTAACTGGAGGAGGATAAGTGAATCGTTAGTGATAATGGGATCATTCCCGTGAGGAAAATTTCCGATCCAATGGGATAATTAACATTCTTTTTATAGACAATGTAATTCTGTTAAAAATGTCAAATTCAATTTAAACATTGTTCAAAGATTATTCTAAATAAGAAAAAAGTTTAATTTTAAAGCTCAGATTCGCTCATTCGCTTTGTGCATTTTCTTGAAGAATTTATTTCTGAAATTCCAGTGAATAGAATAATTCCGTATTTTTTCTTCATTTTTTCCGAGTTTTCTGGGATAATTCCTTCAATTCAAAAGGAATTCATGCATTTGCAGAAAAAAATGGCTTGAAAGCCACTTGAACTCATTCTTCCGTAACAAATTTTAACGAAATGTGAATGAAACCAGGAAAATGTCGAGAACATGCTGAAGGAAATAATTAGAAAAAGAAAATATATCATTTTTATGTTAATTTATGTGTAAAAACATTGTTTGGAATTTAATGGAATGAGTTGAAAACTTGATTTTTCATGAATTAAACGTGATTCCTCTTTTTTTCTGTTAAAAAAAAGAGGAAAATTGTGGTAAAAAAGGGTAATTGTTCTCGTGGTTTCCTGAATAATTGAGGAAAACGGAGGAATATTGACTCTTCTCGTTCCGCCACTTAATCAATGAGTTCACGTAATCCAAAAGAATTCATCAGATAAAACTCAATATCCCCTGAATTCTCATAATCTTCAACAAAATAATTCTCCTATAAAATCACACATGAATTCACGACACTGAATACTTCTCTATGTTATCAAATTTCATAGAAATCCTTTCAACAGTGTAATGAAGAGCCTCCCCTTTAATTATCCGATCCTCAAATGTGGGTGGTAAAACTCTCATGCATTTCTACTGATTCAACTCTGTATAATTCACTCAATTTTCCTCCAGCTATAATTCTCTCTTGAAATGATGGAAAATCCATATAAAAGAACTGAAGGAAAAAAAATCAAATGGAATGATAAAATTGCGATAAAATGTCTCCACAATATCATTCTAAAATGTAATTTAGTTTTCACACAAAAAGCACTTTAATTTTTTGAAATTATCTCGGAAACAATAGGAGATACGTCTTTTTTACCCTAATCCATTATTTTAGCTCTTAAAATTCTCTACAAAAAAGGTATCAACAAAAATTTCTCTATCTCAATTACTCTCCGAGATATTTCCAAAACAAAGTATTTTCCTCTTTTTAATGAAGAAATTAATTAAGACATAATTACCGATTTGAATCCTCCCTCGAGTGCCATAAAAGCAAATGCACCAAGTAACGTGTATCCAAAAACAAGTACACAAACACCAAGACAAGCTAGAAAACCAGGTGCTTTAGAATTTCTAACATTGTCACAATTGCAACAGCAACACCACAATTCTGATGCTTTAACTGTTGTTGATAATTTAAATTTTGAATTATCACTATTACCAGTTGTTATTGTATTAGTACCACTTGTAACTGTCGAAGTACCAGTCAGCTGTGTGCACCGATCCATCGAGGATCTTCCTCTCTGATAATAGTCACTGTTACTTATTTGCATGGTTCATTCGAAAAATGGGAGAATCAGTGTGTTCATTGTCTTTTCCTCGCCTGAATTATCATAATAATAATGGGCAATTCCCGTGATTGATTTCCATGTGTCTCTCTGGATAAAATAAAAATGTGAGAGTAAAAATAAGGTTGAGGGGTGAGTTTTAGTGATTAAGAAAGTAGAGTGAAATACAAGGTAGGACATTTGTTATTTGAAAGGAATGAAAGGAACTGAAAATACGGGGCCGAGACCCTATCTCGTGGAGTGCACAATGGGTAAGTGGTTGAGGTATATTCGTTGGAGAAAGGGAGAGGAGAAAGGGAGTCAAGGAGTTGGGGTATATTTATTCGCAATACAAGTGCCCAGGAGGAAAGTCACGGTGGCGTCAGAAGGCACAGTGGTACCTTCACCCCCTTCACTGTGCAATCGATAGCCCCCAATGTACGTGTGTGGGTGTGTAGATGTAAGAGGGAAAGCCGTTAGGGACAGGGAGATGGTGGAGGAGAGAGAGGACCAAGGTGACAACACCAAAAGTGCTGCGAACACAAATGGGAGAAAGAGGCTTGAGCATGCTGGAGACATTGGTAGTGAGTGTTTTTTTGTCGTTGGGTATTTTTGGATGATATCTTGGAAATTAAGGGAGATGGAGAAATTTTTGTAGAGACATTTTTTTTAGAGAATTTTGAGGGCTACAAAAGAGGTTATTATGAAAATTACTGTATCTCTGTTAGTTTCCGAGATATTTGGGGAAAAAGGATTCCTCCATCTCGGTGATACTAAAAACACCTCGAAAGTCCTAAAATAAATTGAGGAATTAAAGGAACAAATAAATGTGAGTGCGAAATGTCAAAAGAGCTTTTGGCGCCTTTGACCACTTTCATCACTGCCTCTCGGCTATGCTTGAAAAAGAAAAATTAGAGGAAAAAATAAGGAGAATGAGAAAAAAAAAACCTGGCACTTTACTTCATCCCTCGGAATTCACCCCCGGAGGCGGGTTAAAGCCAACTTGAAGATTATCACAGTCTATTCGCATGCCTAAACCACATAACCCCGGTACTTTATAAACGAGCAAGCGTTTCATCATGCTGTCCAATAGACTTCCAAATCCCTCTCTCCAATGTTTCATATCTCTACAGGTATTGGGATTAAGTGGTAATCACGCGGTCATTATAATTACTCAATGTAATTATCTCCAAGCTTTCGCAAACATTGTGTACACGATGTACACAAGAATTTCCGATAGTATCGTGATTGCGAATAAACGATGAGCCAACAGAAGAATAAACAATCTAAAAAATAAAATAAAACAATAGAATAAACATGATGAATCCACTTATGAATAAAGATTGAATGAACAAAAAAATACGTACGACTCTGCTGATCCCCAAAAACCCCAAAATAACCAAAAAAAAAAAAGGCAAAAATACTCTTGCCCTCGGCACGTTCGAGTTCACCCCATTTTCTCGTGTTTAAAATCCGTGAGAACTCGACAAAAATCAAGTGCACATCCGACAAAATCTCTACCCCCCCATTCTCCTCATCGTCCCCCTATTGCCCAGTGTCACCAACCTCATAAAAACCTAAAAAAAAAATAAAAGAAAAAAACGTTTAAAATTAACAGCCACTGATTCTTAATTCCCGATTTTTAATTTAATAATTGAAATGAAGCGCGGGAAAACGCCCTGACTCATGCGAACTCCACACGGCACTAGTGAGCGTAGAGGAACGCTTTTGCACTAGACTACCCTATCCCTCTCCAAAACGTTATACATTGAGCAAGGTTCATAACGTTATGGTATCTGTATGCGCGCGCCTGAGTTTTCCATTGGCGTTAGTGTGTTGGTATTAGAAAAGGGTATATTCGAGGCGAGAAGACTGAAGGGATGAAAGGCTAGTGAAGTGAAGTTGGCAGAGAGGGGGACGGTCCACACATGTATATACAAGGACCCGTGTACTGCGCATGCGCCGTGAGTTGGCGTGGGGTGGAGGCTATAACGGTTGGCCGTGAAGGGTCGAAACGAGAACGCATGAGCGGATTCGGGGGGATTTTGTGGCGAGAGGGGTGAAAAAAAAGGGGAGAAAAGAGGGATAGCCCATTTTCACGTGATGCGACTGTTGCTTTTGGGGAAATCAACCACAGTGTGCGTGTGTATAATACAAGTGGAGAGGGGGAAGGAGTAGATGAAGAGGAATGGAGGAGACTGCATTATCCGTTTAAACAGGTACACATTGAGAGGGGAGAGGTGATATGATCATCGATAACGAGAGTGGAGAGAGTTGCATACCGGTTTGATAGGTTTGTACAAATGGATTGGAGGTTTGCCAATGCTGTGGGGACAGTTTCATGCCCCGGTGAAATGTGCAAGTAGTGGATTTTGAGTTTGGAGATTGGATGAAAACGGAATGGGGCATTGGAGGAGAGAGAAACTCAATTCGATTTCAATGATGAAGAACTGTCGGTGAGAAGCGAAGAGACGGAGATAAAGAGGAATTGAGGTATGTGCAGGATGTGCCAAAATTGAGGATTCATGGTATCCGGTTGTTGTGGATGTCATATCAGGAAATTATCGTCTATACGATACATATTGTATGGAAAAGAGGGGCATTGGATTATGGCCAATGCCAGATGTTTTTTCTTTGAATTTTTTATTATTTCATTTTTTTTCAGAAATTGGATAAAAAGGGCTGAGCATCCTCGAGGCATTGGCAGTGAGTGCTTTTCATGAAGATATCTCGGAGAGTAAGTAAAACCATTGGGTTTTTTTTTTTGGATAATGTCAATCAGGATATTATACTCGATACGATAAATATTGTATGCAAAAGAGAGGGAGGATACATTCATTGGATTATAGCCAATGCCAGATGTTTTTCTTTGAATTTTTCAATGGACTTTGTGAATTTTTCACGAATGCATTTTTTGCACTGTTGGAAAATGTAGGGCGATGGAAAAAGGGAGGGGATTCTCTCTTTGAGCATGGATACCTCAATCTTGTTGAATTGTGTCAGGTTGGGGAGAGGTAGACGAAGTCTTGTTAGAACGAGAGACACACGTATTTTAGGAGATATATACATGAAGGCACTTCATAAAGCTTGGGTAGACGACGTTTTAATCTTTTAGGGCTGATCATGGTGAAATGGACCCTTCATGTAGAATGATGTTCCAATGATACAATGCAGAATTCTCATGAATTTCCCCACATTTTTCTCAATTGCAGCACATAATATCATCATCGTTCATTCTATTGTTTCGCAATTCCGATGAAATTACATGAAACCAAAGGAAAAGGCTGCATCATTTTACATGATGGGTCTATGTTGCTTGAATTTGCCTCACCTGTTTCGTTCTTCCACTTTCAAGTTTCTCATCGTGCGAAATGACTCTATGAGTAGAAAACTCTCTTTTCTCCTCATTTACTCCATACCTTCTTCTTCATCTTCAGCAGTCTCTTCTTTTTGCACACACAGGATAATATGCATGTATGCGTTTTTCGTGGTGGGGGACGGAGGGATGAGAAAGGGGGAGTTATCCTATCTGTCGCATCTGAGTACGTGCTTCACTGTTCGCGTGAACGATCGCATTTTAGCCATCACTTCTTCCTGCATCAGGTTGAAGCACATTGCTATCAGAGCCATGCCTGTTTGAAAAAAAAAACATGAGAGTCAATGATTCCTTCTTCTTTTTTGCCATCCACTTTTTTCTTTCTACTTTTGTGCTCTTTCGTACATCAAACGCTTCTGACGTGTCTCGCAAAAATCGTTCCTCTTTGCGAGAAGCGTCAGAGACGCTTTTTTTTTATTACCTAGCATGAGATACATTGAGCAAAATATGAAAGACAGCTCGATCCCTTGGCCAGAGTATATCTTGTCACCTGGGACAATATCACCAAAGCCAATTGTCGAAAGAGAAACGAAACAAAAGTAAGAGCCATCTAAAAAGCCCCAGTCCTCCCATTTTGAAAATAACAGGGCTCCACCGCAGATGTACCTGTCACAAATGTTTTAAATTTATTTTTTATTTTTATTCTTTGTTTCAGGAAAACTTTCAAGTTGAGTTTAATTTTAAAAATATCTCGAAAACTAAGGGTGATAGAGGAATTTTGAAAGAGACCTTTTTTTTAGCTCTTGAAATTCTGCAGAAAAAAGATGTCTTTCAAAATCACCCTATCTCCTTTAGTTTTCGAGATATCTTATCATGAGAACACCATGTCTCTACTTCAAGCCTCTCACAATTGTTCCAAACTTGTTTTTCATTTTAATTATTTCCATTTTTATTTTTAGAAAAAGTTTAAACTTCAGTTCACCAGTTTGTGTATTGTGGAAACATATTTTTTTGAAGTTGGACTTTTGCAAGTTTTGAGAGACCAAATGTAAATGAATGACAAACATTGTTCAGGCTCATGGTATTTGTTTTAAACATGTTGCAGCTTTCGGCAAGTTTACTTATAAGCAAAACCTACCCGACCATGATGCCGAGACACAGGGTCAATGGTACTGTGATACGTTGAGGATCGTAACGATCGCTAGCATCGTCCTCGTCCTCGCTGTCCTCTTCTTCATTCTCTTCGCTCGCTGTTGTCTTTGACATGGACTCAATTTCACCATCGAGACTAACTGTGTCTACTCTGCCAGACTGCATTCTCACCATCTGGGGAAAAGGCCGTTTGGATTAATCGAGTCTGGAGTAAAAAGGTAAAAGAAAAATTATACTTGGAACCATTTAAACTAGAATATCCCTGAAACTAAGCGAGATAGAGTAATTTAGGAAGAGACCTTTTTTATGTAGAATTTCAAGAGTTAAAAAAAAGTATTCTTCCAAAATTCCCCTATCTCTATTATTTTCCGAGATATCCTAAAATAACAATAAAATCGACAATTACTCCTTCACTGAATGAAAAATCAAGGAAAATCCTTTTTCCACTTTTACAAACCTGCCAAGTGTTCTTGTTGTACGGTTCAGTATTCGATGGATCACGAGTTGCTCTTGGCCTCTTTCTGCATCTGCATACACGCACGAAAATGAGAATTTTTCAACGAGCTGCACATGCACATATTCGTGCAAAAGGATATAAAAATAATAAAATATGAAATAAAATACAAATATTTGTACCTGCACAAGCAGCAACGTGCATAAGTCCACTTGAAGCTTCTAGCAAGTATGTCTCCAATGTTGCTGAGGTAGAGAAGAAACAGGGGCATTCCGGCTATGGCATAGCCAATGGTAATCACCTTGCCCCACATTGTCTTTGGGCACGTATTACCGTATCCTTCGGCATTACAAATTGAGCAGTTATGATTAATGACAGTGGAAGAGGGAAAAAATAATGCAGATTGCAAATGAAAGGATGGAGAAAATTTATATGGTTAAATGGGAATATCAGAAGAGGGTATAATTTCACTCACCAATGGTCGTGATGACAGTTAGAGAGTACAGAAAAGCACCAGCGAAGCTCCATTTTCGATTGTCCATCGATTCTGTACCATCCCAGCCTTTTTTCACTGCGTCAATTACAGTTTTCTGATAATTCTGAAGTATCTCGTCGACTTTGTCCTTCCATATTCTCTCAGCGAATATATTTTCCTGGAAATTTTTTATTATTATTAAGAATATCTCGGGAACGAAGGGAGATAGGGAATTTTTCGTAGAATCCTTTTTTGTAGCTCTTGAAATTCTGGAGAAAAAAGGTCTCTTGTGACATCGCTCTATCTCCTTTAGTCTCCGAGATATTTTATCGTGAATTTTTCAGGGTTTAATAGCAACGAGAAAATAGTCGATTCAATATTCAAATTAGCTTTGGAAATTTAATGGAATTCGGATTTTTTTTTTTTGCAGATGTGAATTGGGAAGAATTTAAGTCTATTTGTGAGGAGATTTATTATTCTCATCTGAATGAAATTCAATAAATTTCAGAGTGAAAAGAATATAAATTGGTGATGAATCAAATTTTTTTGGTAAATATTTTAAGTATCGATTGTTTTTTAAAAGGAAATTCTAGTATTTATTGGGAATTTAATGAATTTTCAGTTCAGATTATTGATTCTACTTCATTTCCGTATTTCTACACTAATTTCAGAACAAATTTCCGGGCTGTTCGTTACTTCCTGCGATATTCACTATTTTAAGAAAAAAATAGTTCTTTTATTTCATTCTCTCTTTTCCCTGTTTTCGAAATGGCTTTTCAGTTTAGTGGAGGAAATTGTCGGCAATTTAACGGAACATTTGGAGAGCACGTGTTCTCGTTGAAGCTCCGGGGAAATATCTAGAGTAGACAGAATATCCGAGGAATTGAGGATTTTGAAATTCAAAAAGTTTGAAAAATTCCGTATTCCAGATACAATTGAATATTTCCATTGTGATTGAGAGAATGTTTACTGTGAACATAAGAATTTCCGTTATTCATTCAATTTATTTCATCCAACTTTTATTTTTCCAGTAAAACAATTTCTTGTCATTTGTTTTTAATGAATATCTCGGAAACTAAGCGAGATAGAGTAATTATCATAGAAACCTTTTTTGTAGTCCTCAAAATTCTCTACAAAAAAGGTATCAACAATTTTTTTCGTACCTCCCTTACTTTCCGAGATATCCTAAAAAAACAAATTCTCCTCCACAAAACCCCAACAGAGCAATTCAATTTTTTATTAAAACCCTCAACCGCAATGGAAAGCAAATGACATAAATTTCCTCAACCAATCCCCATTACTCTAAACACGCAACAACCTGTCCTTGAACAAATTGAAACTAGAAAATCCATTAAAATTTACCTTCTTCGTCAAATTCCACAGTTCAACAGCAGTATCATTCCTCGATAATGGCACATCAAAACCATTTCCAATTTTGCGGCTGTATGGTCCTTCAATTGATTCAAATATAAAAGCACCAGCAATCGTGTAACCAATCACTAAGCAAACAATTCCAACATTACTGAACAAAAAAGCAAGAAATGCTCTTAACCAGTCAGCAATTTTTTCACCAATTTTTTTCTTCCGTTTTCTCCTTTTTCTCCATTCTCTCCTCGTGCTCCTCTGTCTCTTCACCGTTCCACTACGACCACTGCTCCATTCCCGATGACTACCACCCGTTTTGCCCCTTAAATTCGATGTTTGCACTTGGCTCCAATTCTCCATGACAATTAAAAACTCCCCATCGAATTAATTCGTCAAAAACGAGCAAATCACTGCATCAACTCCATCACGATCGACACACAGTGACAATAAACGATTAAAAAAAGGGACAAAAAATGATAAGGAAATAGTCAGACCGCTCGACGACCTCGATCCTCCTCCAAGTCCCCGGGATTGGTTTATCGATGTTAAAAAGGTGCAGGAAAAAAAGGGAAAAAGGAAAATGGGAATTTCCTACAGTCCAGTAACCAAGAACCAGAGGATTCTCGTGTCCCCAATAGAAAACTGACGTTGAGGGGAGAAAGAAGGGCTTTTTTATTCCAGAAAGGTGGTTACGAAAGTTCAGAGCACAATCGACTTTTTTTTTTTTTCTACTCCTCTTTTTTATAATAAAAATAATAAAAAGAGATGTTGTTAGAGTTGAGGGGACGTTACTGCTGGAGGTGAAGTTATCCACTGATTCTCTCGTGTGTTCACCAAAGCCACTAGAAATTCGTGTGTGTAAAAATGATCTTCCCTTCTTTTTTGCTTTTTTATTCATTTTATTTTTTGTTTTTTCAGTTCTCGTCTTTGTCTTTGGAGCGTCGACGGTGTTTGACGGTGAACTGGCTCGAAAATAGAGCATTTCTAAAATTACTGCGGCCCAGAGACGAGACAAGAGACAGAGTTAACATGGCGAGATGAATATTATGCGAGTGAGTATTAATATGTGATATTTGAGGGTGGGTGAGGGGGAGGAGGAGGTGGGAGTGAGCGCCGCGTGTGGTTGAGGCTTTGAGTTAATTAGAATGAGTAGAATTATCCATTTTCTTAAATATCTTGGGAAATAAGAGAGATAGAGGAATTTTGCAAGAGACCTTTTTTTTAGATCTCAATATTCTCTACAAAAAAGGTTTCTACACATTTTTCTCTATCTCTCTTAGTTTCCGAGATACTCGAGGAAATGTGTGGTAAAAATGACTTTTTTTTTTAGTAATTAATTCTGTAGTTTTTGGAAAACAGGGAATTCGTTTATTTCCATGCTGACAATACTTGAATAAATCACGTTTCATAATGATGACGCTGATGAATTTCGTCGACGTAAGAGTCGTGGCCAATTTCGCCTGGAGGATAGACACTGTATTCACATTCATAATTACCATCCTCATAACTCTCAACGTCATGCTCTTCCTCCTGATCTTCTTCATCCTCGTCATCCTTGTCCTTTATTATGCCAAGCCTCTTAGCAACGGTCTTCACGTTAGTTATTACTTCTTCCTGGACTAAATTGAAGCTCATGGCTAGTAGTGCAATACCAAATAAGAGGTAAAGAGAGCACAATGCTATTCCCATGTGGGGGGATTCGTATTTGTCGAGTCTATGGGCTGGTACAAAGTCACCAAAACCTGGGGAAATTACGAATTAATTGGATAGAGTGAATGGACATTTTATAAAAAGGGGATTTTCCTTGAAAAACCATTCTCTCTTGTTTTTTGAGAATATCTCGAAAACTATTGAGTTTATCAAAAAATATGAAGAGACCTTTTTTAAAGATTTCAAAATTCTCTATAAAAAAGGTATCTACACATTTTTTCATAAAATCAGTATTGTTCGAGATATTCTTAAAAAACAATAAATCTCATTTATTATGTTAATTAGACTTGCCTATTGTTGTGAGAGTGATGAAACAAAAATAAGCCGAATCAAGAAACATCCAATTCTCCCATTTGTTGAATAATACAGCACCACCAAGTATGTAACTGACAACAAGAAATACACAGAGCCAAATTGGCACTGGTTTTATCGTTTGATCCTCGACAGTTGTTAAATAATCATCGTATTCAATATCATCAGCATAAATTTGACGATGTACAGCAAAACCCATTGGCGACATTATACGTGGAGATGGTGCCTCACGTCTCTGTGTTCGTGCTGTGGAAATTGCATCAATTCATGAAGGACATTTTGATAATTCAGTTGAATGATTAATTTTCATGTCATCTGTCTTTTCAGAATCATTTCATCAACAAATAATTCAATATTAAATTTTATTATCATATTTTTATGAGGGATTTTTTCATGTAAAAATGAGGATAAAAAACTTTATAAATTCAGGGATTTGGAAGACAATTTGTTCGTAGAGATTGTAAAGACTCTTTCTACTAAATTTTACAATGATATTGCTTCACG
Source organism: Aleiodes testaceus (assembly GCA_963565655.1). Classification (NCBI taxonomy): domain Eukaryota; kingdom Metazoa; phylum Arthropoda; class Insecta; order Hymenoptera; family Braconidae; genus Aleiodes; species Aleiodes testaceus. Next base: position 445,981 of record OY751414.1, read on the forward strand.
AGAAATTGATTGGCAGTAAAAATTTTATTTCTCCTCTGGCATTCGATGAACAAAAGTTTAATTGATCGTAAAAAAATAGGGAAATGAGAGATTCTCGTGATCATTCAACGGTGAATATCAGAGAGAAGAGGGAGTCATTAAAAAAGAGTAATAAATTACGTTATTACCGAAGATTATTGTTACATTGTCATATTCTTAAGTTCTGGAGGAGAACTCTTAAAAATCCGCAGTTTTTTGTGAATATCTCGGAAACTAAGCGAGATACGGAAAAAATCGTAGAGATCTTTTTTGTAGCTCTTGAAATTCTCTAAAAAAAAGGTATCAACGATTTTTTCCATATCTCGCTTACTTTCCAAGATATTCTATCATGAACAATCCCAAAGTTCAAATTTCCAATAAAAAAATTAAGTTTTAATTAAATTTCAGAAGCAGAGAGTTCTCCAACGTTTCTCATCAGCAGCATCGACAAAAAAATCTAGTTCCGAACAAGAGAAGCCAAAATCCAGGAAAAAAATCCGCTTACGTATGTAGCTGAGATTACTCCTGGGTCTTCTGGTATTTAGCGATGTTATTTTCCTCGGTTTAGCCATTTCAAGATAGACAGTGCGCTCTTGCCCTAATGATCCAGGATCAACGGAACGTGCTCTCCTAGGTAATTCAGATTCCCCAGATGCAGGTAACGTTGAATAGTCAGTTTTGGCTCTATCAGTTCTACTCAAACTTGGCTTTGGTGATTCAAACTCGTCGAGAAAGTCTTTTTTCCGAAAAATAACGTAATCAACTCTGAATATCATTTCCCGAAAATAATCCTCATAATAATAAAATGAATAATGATAAGAAATTACGGAAGTTTGATAAAATTGAGGAAATTCAGTGATAAAAAGGGGAGAATTGTTTTTTGAGAATATCTCGGAAAATAAGAGAGATAGAGAAATTTTCGTAATAACCTTTTTTGTAGCTCTTGAAATTCTGCACATAAAAGGTCTCTTGCAAAATTCCTCTATCTCCCTTAGTTTCCGAGATATTTTTGAAATTGTGATTTTTTTAATTTAATGTGAATTCACCTCTTTTCTTGTCCCTTATCTCCGTCTCGTCAAACTCCGGTTCATCAATAGCATATTTGTTAAAGAGTACTGGAGTTCTGTCGACGTCATGAGCACCAACCAATTGTCGCCTATCCAGTGACTGAGTTCCAGTCATCGGAATACTAATTTTACTGCTTCTTCCAGGAATCCTTGGTGTTACTGATGCACTACGATAATCGTATCCCTGCCTATTACCAGAGCCAATGACTTGGAGATTCCTTGGAGCAGCTGTTTTTGGTAATGTTGAACGATTGTATGTCTTGGATTCATTGTAATTAGCATCAATCTCGTAGCGTCTGGATAATTGGTAATTACGATAATCAGTTACGGTTGATCTTGTCATTGTGTCAGACAGACCAAGGGCTGAATCAGCTGATCTTTGACTTGCACGAATTGAACGTCTAAGTGATTGTCCACGATTCGAACTGCCACGTCTAATTTAAGTGGAAAAATATAGAAAAACGTCATTTTTCATTGTAATGAGATTCTGTTATGAAATGAATTTTTAAAAAATTGATTATCTCGGAAACTAAGGGAGATAGGGAAATTTTTGTAGAATACTTTTTTGTAGAGAATTTCAAGAGCTACAAAAAAGGTTCAGACGAAAAAGGGTGTATCTCCATTAGTTTCCGAGATATTTGCAGAAACAACAAGGAGACCTTAATTACGTAAAAAAAAACAATTTCTCACCCCTGTCGAATGCTGTAGCCTCTCGCCATAGTGCCACTCCTTACTCTCCTCGGTTTTGGTGGTCTCGTGCAAACATAACAGCATATCTTCCAATAAAGGAACCTGCCGGGTAATCCATGGGTATAAAAATAAACTTCCAAGAGGAAAATAACGAGAGAAAAAACAGTAATAAAAAAAAAAGGAGGAAGAAACAGCAAATGCGAGCTATTCATCCAAAAATAATACCCGTCATGGTGCTTTCACTCGTCGCACAAAGTCGACAAATGTTGAACGGATGAATGGACATTGAAAAAAAATATATATACATTCGGCTACTTTTTTTAAATATATATGGGGAAAAAATAAATAGGAAAAAGAGCACGTGCTCCATGGGCCATTGGACAGATTTACCTGAAACTCGATGCCATGACATCACCAATATTCGATAGACACAGTAGCATCAGAGGTATGCCGAGTATGGCGTAAAAGATTGTCACGATTTTTCCATTTTGTGTCTTTGGTGCTATGTGACCGTAGCCTATGGAAAAATTGAGGAATTTTGAGATTTATGAAGGAATGAGTTTGTTTTTTGGGAATATCTTAGAAACTAGGAGAGATGGAGCAATTTATCAAGAGACCTTTTTTGTAGCTTTTGGAATTCTCTACAAAAAAGGTCTCTTGCAAATTTCCTCTATCTCTATTATTTTCCGAGATATTCTTAAAAAACTACTGGTAATTTGAATATTCTGTTTTTTTTATAGATAATTTTAATGAAAACGGTTCATCTCTGCAGAGTGAATTGTGTAGAAAGTGGATGCTTTTGCAGTTGATGGATTAGAGAGGCAAAAATATGAATTGGTAGAGAGATGAAACCTATTGTGGTGATGACAATTATGGAGTAAAACAGCGCTCCACCGAGTGTCCATTGAATGCTGTTTACATCTTCATTTCCATCCCAGCCCTCTTTCTTCATCTTCCTCAACAGATCTTTCTCAAAGTCCTGATTCAACAGAAATAGAAAACTGATGCTTTATGTTTGGCTATTGTGAAAGAGTAATTGATGATGCAGTAGAGTGGGGCAATGCAGAAATTATCATTTAATTGATGTTTTCAGTGAGTTTTTCTTTGAATCTAATTAAATCATTTTTTTTATCATTCGTAGATCACGAATATCTCGGTAACTAAGGGAGATAGACAAATTTTCATAGAAACCTTTTTTGTAGAGAATTTCAAGAGCTACAAAAAAGATTCTGTGCAAAAAAGCCGTATCTCCATTGGTTCCCGAGATATCGTGAAAAAACGAATGACAAAATCCTCCTTTTTATTCTTTTTCTTTAATTTCAGGTTTAGAATATTCATAAAAATTGGAATTAATTCCAGTGGAAAGACAATCACAGTCGTCTCCACCCAACGATGAAGAAAAGACAATATTAGCCAATCCATAATTATTTCTCTCAGCATCCTGAAGAAAAATTGTGAAAGACTCACGTGAAGTATTCGAATAGTATCATTTCTCCAGTCAGATTCATAAAGTGCTTCTGAATTCCAAGTCATGTCCCACAATCTCTCTGTCACGTTGCCACGCAACCATTTAATACTGATTTTTACCTGGAAGAACAAAGGGAGAAAAGGAGAAACAATGAGAGAATGAAAAAAGAAAGAATTATAGGTGCAGTAGATTCTTTTAACGTTTTTCGGAGATATCTCAGAAACTAAGTGAGATATCGAAATTTTTGTAGACACCTTTTTTGTAGCTCTCAAAATTCTCTACAAAAAAGGTTATTACCAAAATTGCTCTATCCCTCTTAATTCCCGAGATATTCTTCAAAACACTTCTCTCTAATATTAACTAAATTCCACAATTTTAATCACCGTACGTCTTTTTCATGCTCAGATTCAAGTCTCTCAAAGGCAAAAGCCCCGAGCACACAGTAGGCAACAACCAATGATACCAGCGTCACGTGTGAAAATATACATTTGCAGAATTTCCAGGTCATAGTGAGGAATGCAATACACTTTGAGGGCTGCTCCATATCGCCTTCAATTTCAGTTAAATCCATAGTGTCAGTGGTGTCTTAATTATCCCCTTTCACCCATTCGCATGACTCTTCTGAATAATTCCAACGTTTGATATCAACAATTTTCCAATGGTAATTTCACTAAAACGTCTCTCGTACTCAACTATTTCTGCCTTCTGCACTTTAATTATTTAATATTCAGCACTCGCATGTGGCAGTTCCAAATTTAAATGCAAGAGTTACTAAAAATATTGAAAAAATTGTTAAAAAATTTGTTTAAATCAATGTAGAAGGCAAATGTCCTAGCCATGCGTTTTTCTGAGACTAAAACCAACGAAAATCCATCGGCAAATCTCCAATGTAACAAACCTTCGTGGACCCGAACGTTTCTTGCGTGGGTAGTCACTTGCCATATTTATATCCTCCAATCCACCCACTGTCTCTCTTCTCCTCTTCTCTTGGTACAAGCAAAGCCAACATGAGACCCCAGTGAAAATCCCCCTTCGGTTTTCAGAGGTAAAGAAAACGGAATACAGAAAACTTGGGGATTGAATCTATTTCATTTCATTCTGTTCCTTTTTTTTCAGGTTTTTTCGGGCTTCTTTTGGTGGTGCAGTGAAGGATATGGAGAAAAGGGAAAAATAGATGATTCTTCTTCAAGAATCTCTCTCGGGTCATCGCTTCATTTTGGTGAGAATCTTTTTATTGGGGATTGCGAGACTTTTTTGAGGATTTTGAGGGTCGAAAGGGCAAAAATGGTCAAAAGAGATAATTCCACTTATTCATGTATTATTGGCGATATCTCGGAAACCAAGTGAGATAGGAAAATTTTCATGGAATCTTTTTTCGTACACAATTTCAAGAGCTACAAAAAAGGACTCTTGCAAAATTGCTGTATCTCCCTTAGTTTCCGAGATATCCTACGAAAACCCCACAAATCCAAAAAAAAATCACAATCACTCCATCATGCACTCCAAAAACATAATTCCACAAAATACCTCAACATTAAACTTTATACCTCCTCTATACACACACATTAATCCCCATAAAATAACGAGAAAAATTTCCACCCATTTTTTTCCCTCTTTCATGAGCATTCGAACTCTGCAAACATCAAAGGGGGAAAAATTGGGAATTGGATATTGGGTGAGAGAAAGTCATTTCCACAAGTAATAAAAGTACTCTCGTATATCATTACCTTTTTTTTTTTTTTCAATTTTTTATTTCTATCCAATATAAATAAATAACTGAGAAAGACGGTAAATAATGGAAATAAATATTTTATGTTTTATTTACGATTATTTAATGCTACAATGTTTAAACTGTACAATGGGGAAAAAAAAAGAATACATAGTAATAATAGTAATGGTAATTGTAATAATAGTAGTATCGTATGTAAAATGTATACATTGAATGTAGGCCTCAAGTAGATGAGTCTTAATGGCACACGTAAATGTGTATATAGAATTTTCCTCGCTAAACAAAAAGGAGCAGACGTCATAATAATGCAATGTAACGTCAGAAATGGCCTACAATAAAGAGCTATTCATGGTGCAATGTGAATCGCCCTCTGTTCTCACTGGACTTTGGTTTGCAATTTTTTCATCTTTGAAAAAATCATTCCATTGTGTTTGAGGAAAAAAAAATAATGTTAAACACTGGATAAATCGTTTTGTTTTATCTAATTTTCTCCTTTAATTTCAGTTACCCAGAGAACGATCAAGATTAACCATGAAAAATTGGTAAATTGTCCTCGTCATTCACCGGAAGAATAAAGTGCACTTGTTTTATTTAAACATCTTCAGATGAACAAGGAGGCCGTGAGAGATAATGCCTCGGGATTCAACATTTACAGTTTAAATAGAACTGAGATAAGTTCTTAACCGGGTCCAAAAAATCCGAGTGTCTCCAATGTTTTCGTAACACGATCGACCAATTCATCCTTGTATCTCCAGATCTTAGTGTCCAATATACTGTTTTCACGATACTGAAGGCATGTCTTCTTCAGTGATTTAACGCAGTCTGCACGGTAATGCTGCAGCTGTGCATCCTCAGTATCGATCGGATAACTCGTGCATCCAGCACCAAGGCAGGCCAATGGAAAATGATTATGTAGCGTAACAACGCGTTCTGGATTGTGAAAACACTTGATGTACTGATTGGGTTTTGTGAAATTCTTGGATCGATAGACGTGCTGGAGCATGTGCATGTACCTGTTTTATATAAAGATGGAACAGAAGAGGAAAAGTTCATTAGTTTAAAGGTAAGAGTGAAAGAAACCTGTTTTTCTTAAATATCTCGAGAACTAAGGGAGATATCCTTCCTCAGTTTCCGAGATAGTCACCATCAAATGAGTAATATTAATCACAAAAAAACATTATTTACAGATGGAAAGATAAGAGTCTCCTTCAACAACACTCACCTAGGCACGTGGTCGAAGGATCCGTGTGAATGCAGAAGGTCATCGAGAAAGTACACATTTCTAACATTATAAGAGGCGCGAGTTTCATTGCGTATCTTGCGGGCCTTGGTAAGTACTCGCTTCATTAATTGGCTCCACGTTCTATCCTGCGCGGGCATGATCACCTCATCAATATCCAGAAGCGCAATGTACTCATACTCATACATATGCTTATACAAGCAGTCATTGTAGGGAATGAGTTCATTCTGCCTCTTGTGATTAGTCTTTTTCGTTAAATACATGTGCTGGAACGCTGGGACATTCGGCTGTCCCCCAGGGAGCGTTAATTTCGTCACATGGACCTTTCCAATCCTCTGATAATGCTCCAGCACTTTACTCACATTCCCATGAACTTGTAGTTCATAAAAAAAAATCTTATCAGCTCCCAGCAAATTAATCAACTCGATCCATTCAACCAATCGAACCGACAGATCCTCGTGCAAAAAATCCAAGCCCTTAACACAAACTGCAAATTCCCTCTTCACCTCAGGCTTATTATAAATAACCCGTAAATTATTGCTCCCAGTATCACAAGGCCTCTCAACAATAGAAACAGAAGCCGGTGGTCCCTTTCCCCAGTGACTCTGCGGTATTTTACAAGCAATAACATAAGGCTGATAAATCCCCTGTTTATAGTTGCCCCATTTCGAGTACCAAATATACTTGTACTCCAGCACTTCAACCACCTTAGCATCTCTATCACCCTCGTACCACAATTGACAATAAGTCTTCACTTTAGGATCAATCCTATCAATCATCCCGACGATCCTCACCGCAGGCCCAATTTTCGAGAGCTTTCGGTTATCATAGTAAGCCCCGAATAATTGGAATGTTCCGTTTGTTGATTTCAGGGATTGCCAGTAGATGTTGTTGAATTCGAGGTCATAGATGCTCGGAAATTTTGGGGAACAATTTCCGTTCTTTGCTTTTCCGTTTTGGTTGTATTTGGAGCTCGTGCTCTTCATCCAGTAGGCTAGGGGCAGGCTTGGGAGTCTTGATTCAATTTCGGTGATGATCTCGGCCTCGGTTTTTGGAGGCGACTTGTCGAGCAGAGGCTCTCGGGTGTCTGGGTGCTTTTGCAGACTTTCGGGGAGGTCCGGAGGGTGAGAGGGATGTTTGTCATTGTTCGGTGATAATTCATGGATCCCGAGGGTACCACGGTGGAGAGACGTTAGTGGTGATGCCGCTGGTTCCAGTGAGTGTTCCCAAACACCAGCTGTCGGGTAAACCTCGTCCATGGACAGTGAATCATGTTGTTCCTGCTGCTGCAGTACCTCATTCTCAGTTCTACGGAATTGGAGGGCACCAATCATTACGAGGCCCCAAATGAATACGAATACCAGACCACGTCGGACACATCTGGAGCCTCCAGACATAAAATTCTGGAGCATTCTGGATTTCTGGGGGTTCAGTGGAGGTTCAGGGGTTCTATCAGGGTCAGGCGAAGACAGTTTCTGGAATTAAAAGAGAGAATTGTGATTATTTTTGGGGAATATTGAGGAAAGTAAGGGGGATAGGGATAAATTCGTTGAGACCTTTTTTGTAGAGAATTTTTAGCGCTACAAGAAAGGTTCTTATGGAAATTACGCTATCTCATTTAGTTTCTGAGATATTTGAGAAAATAAGGAGAATAATTGATGTTTTTCTGAGGTTTTGTCTTTGAGAAATCTTCGGAAAGATTTTACAGGTGTTTCTGATTGTGAGTGAGTGGAAGAGAGTCTCTGGAATGGGAAAATCAATTAAAATAATAATTATAGAAAAATCAATTAAAGAAAACAATTAAAAGTTGGGTGATTGGAGAGAAAAAAGGGAATAAGAGATACTCCTTTTGCCCTCCTTTTCCTGATTACTCGTGATGCTGGGTTCAACGGTTCGAGATAGCTCTTTTCTGATGATTCCATTGGAAAGCTGAGGAAATTTTAGGCGGAAAACATGTGTCGAAATTAATTTTTTCGAGTTTTTAGGAAATTTGATTTTTTTCACCCTCATTTGAAGGGGTTTACCTTGGAAAAATTTTAAAAAAACACATTTTCGTGAATATCTCCGGTTCTATTGGTCGGAGTGCAGCGGGGTCGTGCTCAAATTAAAGGTCTCGTCATCCCCTACATTTTCCCCAAAAATTATCGATTTTTGTCAAAAATTAAAAAAGTTACAAGCCATTTTATGAAAATCAGTTTTTGGCCTATAACTTTTCTAATTTTTGATAAAAATCGATAATTTTTGGGGGAAATGTGGGGGATGACGAGACCTTTAATTTAAGCACGACCCCAATGCGCTACGACCAATAGAACCAGAGATATTGCCAAAAAAGTGATTTTTTCAAATTTTTCCAAGGTAAACCCCTTCAAATCTCGACGAAAAAAATCGAATTTTCCAAAAACTCGAAAAAAATAATTTCGACACATGTTTTCCGCCTAAAATTTCCTCAGCTTTCCAATGGAATCATCAGAAAAATTCTATCTCCAACCGTTCAATCAGAATACCCATTTTACCCCATAATTCCCTCTCAATCTCTATTACTTTCCACAATTTCTCAAACACACACTATAAAAACTAGAATCCGCAGACAAATAAAACAAAATTTCCCTGTAAAAAGACCGGAAAAAAGTTGAAGAGTTCATCGATGCGTGTGCAGCTCATAAAACTATATTTAAAGAGAATAAACCATTTTTTTCTCTCTTTTCTCTTTGAAATAAAAATGAGGATAAAAATAAAATTGAAAAGAAACGTGGAAAAATAATGCAAATAAAGCGAAAAAATAAGAGACAGGCAAACGGGTCTCGAGGAGAATCTGCGGAAACCGGTTACAAAAGTTTTTAATCTTTTTTTCAAATTCGCCTCGAGACTTGCAGCCCTTTTGCCCAAAAAAAGGCCTCAAATGCTTTAAAAAAAAAAGTAGAAGAGGATTATACATTAGAAAACGTTATGGAAGTATACGATGGACGAGCACGAACGTTCGACTAATCCAATTGCCATCGTCAACTAAAAACTTTCTCGTGCAAACCTCCCTGCACTTAGATACGGCTAGTAAATGCAAGGAGAAAAAGACGATATTATTCTTACTGTACCACCTCAGTTCATTCTCATCATCTTGCTCCTCATCCCACCCCAACTCTCCATTTTTCTCCTCTTTCTCAAATGGATTGCCACTTAATTGCTCCAGTTGCGGCAACATTGCCCGGCTTTTTCGCGTACACTCGCTAATCAACTTGCTGTCTATCCGAAAGACACTTTTTAATGTCTCTCGGCTTTTAAATAAGAGAATTTAAACGTTCTCTTCGCTCTTTTTGGTGGAGAATTATGGGAGTTTGAGGAATTTTTGGGAAATTAGTTTAATTATGTTATTCGAGAGGTAATTTATGTTTGGTAATTAGGCGAATGCAAATGCGTTCTTTTGACGTTTGTAAATCAAGTTTTAAGTGCTCTATTCTTTGAGAATTTGTTTTTTGAGAATATCTCGGAAATTAAGAGAGATAGAGCAATAATCATAATAACCTTTTTTGTAGCTCTTGAAATTCTTTACAAAAAAGGTATCAATGATTTTTTTCATATCTCACTTAGTTTCTGAGATATTGGGAAAAATGTTAACACAAATTTATTCATTTTTTTTAAATACTCAGAAATTATTAAATTATGCAGAATTAATTGAGCAAAGAATTTACCTCCTTCGTTCAATGAACAATAAAATGGAAAGTAACCGATGATAAATATAGAGAATGATTCACACTTTCATGACGCGTTTGATTCACCACAAAAATAAAAAAGGAATAAAATTGGTTAAATTAATTGAAAGTCACAGCCTATAAAAATTCTTCCATTCTAATATTTTTAAATTCGCCCGGAGTACCGGCAATTGCACCTGAAATTCCCCAGAATTCCCCTTTCAAAATCAATTAAAATCACGTGACTTCAATTTCCCCAATTAATTTCCGTTTCATAAGAGCAAATTACTTTGAAATAACTCATAATTAAAAGTCATAATGAGTCTCTTTTTTTTTCCTGATGGTTTTTTTGAGATATTTCGAAAAGTAAAGGAGATATCGAGTTTTTTGTAGAGACCTTTTTTGTAGTCCTTGAAATTCCCTACAAAAATGGTCTCTACGATAATTGCCCTATCTCCCTTAGTTTCCGAGATAATTACAAAAAACAACGTCACAAAACTCTAATTATCTTAAAACCCTTCTATCTTATCTTCAGACAGTTTTTTGGAAATATCTCTGAAACTAAAAGAAATACCGAAATTTTTGTAGAGACCTTTTTTGTAGCTCTTGAAATTCTCTACAAAAAAGGTCATTATGATTATTGCTCTATCTCGCTTAGTTTCCGAGATATGCCTATTTTTCTGTGAATATGAATTAAACTCGAATTAATCTTCGTTTAATGCGGTTCGAAGAGTCTCTATAACATCCGCAAGACTAAAAACCCCTAATAAACATAAAGAGAGCGTCATTGCACCGAGAGTTGGTTACCAAGCGAGGTGAGAGTCGAGAGAGTCCAGCGGAATGAATCGGTTGTGTGCAAAACCGGCCGGACGGCACGCACATCGTTCCTCTTCGCTATATATTATTAAAAAAAAAAGGAACTTCCTCATTTTATTCTTCACGAGACATAAATCTCAATCCCCTCCCCCTCCCAAACTGCAAAACACAAGAAAAAGTCAATAATTTCATAGAAAAAATTTAAAAAATCAAAGGAAAACTGGAACTTACTCAGAAAAATCGGATTTTCATGAAAATAATTAAATTTTCATTAAAAAAAAATGATGAATTCGTCAAGAAAAACGTCCGGGATACTGGCCAGACGTTGAGCCAGTCTCTCCGTCAGTCGATAGATCCATGTGCGATCCACTGGCGCATTCGATTGATCGATCCGTGACTCCGTAGATCCCAAGTGTCAAAAAATGCCCAAAAACTCTCGTTGTTTCTTGAAAAGTCGCGGATTTCCACGAGAAAAAGGGGAAACTTGAGGTGGAAAAAACTTGCACCAACACCATTCACATGCACTGAAGTTCGACGATAATAAGAATTGTTTTTTGTTAAGTTTATTTTGTCTTTTGTTCCTTATATTCTTCTCCCCGAGACACGCGGCGCACAGGCGCAACTTCGGACAAGTTTACATCTCCTCTGGTTTGTGTAGCCGTGAGGCGTTCCAGCCCTCTCTCTCTGGTTATCGAGAGAGGGAGAAGAAAAATGCGGCAGTTGTCGAGTGAAGGAGGAGGGGAGGGGGAAGACGAATATTTCCCCTCCGGGTTTTTTTTTGTAGGAGAAACGGGATTACTCCGTTTTTTCATACTTGTTATTTAAATATCTCGGAAATTAAGAGAGATACGAAAAATTTCATTGATACCTTTTTTCTAGAGAATTTCGAGAGCTACAAAAAAGGTCTCTTGAAAATTTTCCCTATCTCTCTTGGTTTCCGAGATATCCTCGAAAAACTGAGAAACTACAGGTTTATTCTGTTTTACAGGTTTCAAGAATGGAGTGGGGAAGATGCTGTGATGAGGGAGGGGGAGGATGAACATTTCCCCTTAAATCTTCATGTCTCCTCTCTCTCTGCCTTTCTTCTGGCATTTGTGCTCATCTCGAGGAGAGAAGGGCGTCCGATTCTCCGTAAAAAGATCACGAAGAGATACGATGATGGAAACGCCACGAATGCTACTGAAGACGCTTCTCCCCTCTCCTCCCCTCTTCTTCAGCATCTTCCCCACCTCTTTAATCACGTTATTTACCAGCGCCCATATTGCCCAGTGTCTGCCGTGGAAACACGCGTTTACCATTGGCCTCATCTACGCGTAGAGACCGGATGCAAATTCCAGAGATGAAATTGACTTTCTTCTTGTGTCTGGGCTCAATCGATTTCCATTTTAAATTCATCTACTCTTTTATTTTGAGTGATTTCCATCCAGTAGCGAGGAGGTAAAACGGGACAAATCGGGAGGCTCCCTGGAATCTCTCTCTGGAATGTGTTCAGAGGAAAAAGAACATATCTCTTTAATTTTTTAGATATTCTTTAAAAAATGAACGTTTATTGAGAATATCTCAGAAACTAGGCGAGATAGGGAAAAATTCATAGAATCCTCTTTTGTAGAGAATTTCAAGAGCTCCAAAAAAGGTTTGTATGAAAATTTCCCTATCTCCCTTATTTTCCGAGTTATTCTCCAAAAACCACTGAAAACTCTATTCCCATTCGCAAAACCCCCTTTTTCCCTCCCGGATGCAAATAATCGTGTTTGATTGAAATTTATATTTGCTTATAAACGTACAGGATGATAAATGAAAGAAGGGGGGGATGATCCGTGATTATCCAACGTGACCAATGAAAAATCCATCGGAATTTCCCGGCGCCAATAAATTAAAAACGCCAAAAAAACTACGCTTTTGTTGATTTTTTCTTTTATTTTATTTTCATTAATTTTTTTTTATTTGGAGGATCCCCCCCGTTGATGTTTACGAAGGCCCGGAGGGCTCTGGATGCCAATGTATACAGTGGCAGATCGTAAATCACTAATGCATCTGTCGAAGGTTAAAATTGGCACACTGAGGCACAGACATGTACATGCGAAGGATTTGATGCTTGCATACTGTGAAAGCGCGTCAGCGGGTTAGGTACTTCAAAGCCTCCTGGTTTAGTTGGAAAAGAGAAGAAAGAAATGGCTGGAGGAAAAAAAGGCATCTCCTGGGAGAAGACCTCGGTTTAAAGTTGAAGAGGCGAAAGGTCAGATGTTTCCGCAACTTCAAAGAGTCGTCTGGCGGATAGTGAAGAATTGGAAAGCATTAAAAAATGATTAAAAGGTTTATGAAAACGGAGAGAGAGAGAAACGAGACGCAATGGGAAGCTGAGGGCTATGACAACGTAATTGCAGCTAAATGAGGTATCAACTAGACGTTAAATTTTTCTTGAGAGTATCTCGGAAGATAAGCGAGATATTTTAAAAGATAAAAAATGAAATTAGTGTGAAATTTCCTTTTTTTAAACGTTTTCTGAGAATATCTCGGAAACCAAACGAGATAGGGTGATTTTACAGGAGACCTTTTTTGTAGCTCTTGAAATTCTGAACAAAAAAGGTCTCTTGTAAAATTACGCTATCTCGCTTAGTTTCCGAGATATTTTCAAAAACAGATAAAAAGTAATGAAGTTCATTAAAAAAAAGAGAAATAATGGATTTTTCTCATAAAATAGAGACTCCGTTATGAACAGGGAATCCCATCAACTGGAATAATCCTCGAAAAGTCAATTTTCCTCTCAAAATCCATCAATTTACTCGCAAGTACGAAAAATAACAGAAACTCGCCCAAAATGAACAATTTAAACCTCCATCAAATAGCAAATACATGGAATTGAATGATAAACATTGACGCACAAAGTATTTAATTGAATTTTTAATTAACTCTAATGATTCTCGTTCAATTTAATAGCTTCTTGCAAATCGTCTGTCCAATTGAAGTTATTTAGTATAATATTGAGGATTGCCGTGACTAAAGGGCGTATTTCCACTATTTATTGCCTTTTTTTTACAAAAAAAAAAAAAGGAGTGAATTTCCAATTTATCATCTATCTCACCAATTACCCGGAATTGGAAAAAAATGCAAATTTGTCCTTTCCATATGCACTTTAATGGAGTATATGAGTCACTGCAAGTACTTGACGAGTTTTTGCAGTGGGTATTGAAGCAATCGTGCGTGTGTTATTCATGGCAATTTTTTTTTCACGTTTCGTTCATTGAAGTGACAAGCGTGTGCAAAAGAGGGTGACCAGTCTATTCGTAGTGGGACAATCAAATGCCACTTACCCTGATAACCACGCGTACCATCCCTGATAACCACGTGTACCATTGGATTTTCAGCAGTACGCCGTATTAGTGCAACTTTCGTAAAATATTAGTACGGCGCACTGCTTTATTTCTAATAGTACGCCACCAGGTGGACCTACTATTATAATATTCGTATAATAGGACACCAGATTAATTTGAAATCTTATTATACTAGTACAATACTAGTACTCCGTTTTTAAGATTTTTTGCGTTATAACGTTTGATTCGAATTGTTAATTCCGACGAATTTAACCGAAAATCACGTCTGATAATTAATGAACAAACTTAACCAACTGTGGCGTCATCAGTTAACTTCTGTTACGCTTCCTTGGATTTTCCTCTCGACGATTAACGCATTTCCATTAAAAGTCTAATTGTTTTTTTTTTTGGGAAAAAAAGGGGATAAAATAGTTTTTCAAACTCAAATCAAATATTAATGCTTAATCTACCATCACCAGCTGTTTTTTCACTCTTTTATCTTCCTTTTGGTAGAATTTAATCCTGGATTCTGGATTTTTATGTGTAATTCACAGGATTCTGCAGGAGATCGCACTTTTTTTTATTTCTGATTTCTTTGAAGTTCTTTTTTTTGGCAAAAAGGAAATTTATCACTCTACTTTTTTCATCGTTTTGCCAATTTTTTTTTAATATTTTTTGCGGAGAACAAAAGGTGACACTGTGTTTTGTTTGAGGGGTTCAAGTGGAGTAGTTTTTTTATAAAAAATATTCATGAATTTTTATACTCGGGGAAAGTGGAAATGATTTATTGAGAGATGAATTGTAATTAAATTCTTTGATTCTCGTTTTTTTTTTCAAATGGCAAAAGTCAAGAATGAAGTGCAGGAAAATTGAATTTACTCATTCCTTTTGAGATTTATGTATTACTCGTAGATCTTTATGATTTTATGTAATTCCTTTTTTTATGATGAAGAGTGAAGTATAGAAGAATGAGTAAAATCTGGCAAAACTGCATTTTATTCTTGATTTTTTCATTTTTAATGCTGAGAACATTAAATGACAGATTTTAATTTAAATGAAGAGGAAAAATTAGAGAAATTCAGTTAAATAATTAGATAATTTCGAAAATATGTTATTAATTGAAGAGAAAGGGAAAATGTCGATTACTCTCTCTTCTTTTTCGCGAATTCTTCGAATCTTTTGCTCATCCTCATTTTTTTTCGCAATAAGAGATAAAAAAAGAAATCACAAGAGTATAATTGTTACGGTTTAAGATTTCACGATTTAATTCTCAGAATTTTATGATTGTAACCACATGTTCTGTTTCTGGAGCAGATTGTGTAGTATTACCATGTTTAAATACTCTATAATCTTCTTCTGCATCAAAAATCCAAAGATTATGTTCATATGATTAATTAATTAATTTTTTTTGCTGCAGGAAAGAAACTTGAAAAGGTTTTTCCCAAATATCTCAGAAACTAAGTGAGATACAGAAATTTTCATAGAAACCTTTTTTGTAGCTCTCGAAATTCTCTACAAAAAAGGTTCAGACGTCAAAAGTCGTATCTCCATTATTTCCGGAGATATCGTCTATATCCGGGTTTTCCTGAATTAATCACCAAATTAATCAAATTCACTCATGAATTAACACTAAAGTGAGAAAGATTGTGCGACCATTTGAATAATTCAACAATCTCAGATACTTAATTGCAGGAGAAAGTCCACGAGTATCAAGGTCTTTTCCCCAAGAACGAGAGCAAAATAAAGAGATAAAATAGGATCGAGCACTGTTTATACAGGATTTTTTTGGGTGCGACCTTAGCTCGAGAGTTTCACTTTCGATACTCAATGGCAATGTCTTGTCTCACGTATCAAATCAAATGAAAATTGTTGTTGCTCGAGGCGCATACTAGTGTTTCATACATACGGTACTAAAAAAAAAAGTGGTAAAATCAACACATACTTCTTTTTTATTATTATTATTGTTCATAAAGAAGGAATCCACGTATTTCTCGAGGACGAGTCGTGACGTGCGTTTGAGATTGAAAATAATAATGAAAAGAGAGGGGAAAAAATGGAAAAAATATATTTTCTTCGAGAAAATACATTTTTTTATTCTGCCCTCTTTTTGCAACTTTTTTTAAACTGAATTATGTCGAATTTATGCTTATTACAAGTGTGGAATGATAAAAAGTTTTAACAGCACGATTTTACACGACAACGATTCACGAGATATGGTAACAAAAGTTTTGTTGCACAAATGAAAAAAATATCACGGCTTGTTACGGAAGAGCAAGTCTAATGCAGTTTAACATTTATTTTTTTTCATTCATTTTTTACTCTTCTATTATGTTTCCATCCACTTCGTTTATTCATGAATGTGCGAATAATGTGGAGTTAAAAAATGCAATTCAAAATCATTTGCGGGAGTAAAAAGTACTCTTGTCATAATGAAGTTTATGATTTTTTTTTTGATCCAGGAATTTCATTGAATAACTCCGGTATATTTCCGCTTAAGAATGAAATCCAATGAATTTTGCTCCAATAATTTTTAGATTAAAGTGAAAATTATTGGAAAAAACATGAAATTAAAATCATAATTTTCATCCGAATAGATTTATTAATTATGGAAATAGCTAATTATTAAATTATTATAATTTACATTAATTATTTATAATGAAGCGAGATAATTTTACATGTTTATTACGAACTTTTGAGTGGAACTGGACTGTAACACTAACGAAAAGACAGAGACAATGATAGAATAACGGTTTTTAAATAATGTTTCGTTGCAAAAAAAATCGTGCTCATAAATTGCGTTAATTTTTTCGCATAATGAAGCTTGTGTATTCTTCAGTGGAATTGTGTGCTTTTTTTATTTTTACCGTTCAGCTCTATTCCTGTAAAATTTCTCATTTCCACTTGTAATCAAGACTTGAAGAAAAAATTACATTTAAATGAGAAAATTGTTGAAAAAATGGTTTATCTCGTTTCATCCATTTATCATCAGATTAATCATAATATAAAAATATCCATTATTATTATTATTGTGCTTTGATAATGGTTTTAATTAAATTGGATTTAATTGTGTGAATTTTTTCAACTAAATAATTACATTGAAATCCTTGAAACTGAAGGAATTGAATTTTATTTTATTAAAAACGTATGATTCTCATTGCAGAACAAGTTTATCTCGTTGCAATTCGTTTTTTCTAATTCTTTTTTTGCTTTATTTATTATGTAATTACCGAGATAAGTGGTAAAAAATGGAGAAGCATTTTTTTTTCAATTTTTTTCTCTATTTTTAATGAAACCATAAAGAAATTGAATTATATCTGGATAAAATGTGCTTCATTCCTGCGTTTAATTGATATTACATTGTTTCGTATAAAGAGATAGTTTATGTGAATTTTTGGATTTAATTGCGAAAAATTTGGTGATAAATTTCGTTTTTTTATTATGAGAATAATTAAATGATTTTTATTTTATTATTTTCTAATTAAAATTAACAAAGTTAATAGAAAACATTTTTTTTCATAATTTCTTCAATTAATGAAATGATGAAATGATCATCAATAATAATAAATTGAAAGGTCATTAAATATATTTTCCTTCACCTCAATTACATTGAAATATATATAGACATTTAATTTCCAAATACAAATTACATAAAAGTAAATAACCGAGAAACTAATATTTCGTAACATTAATTCTTGACGAGCTGTTATTATGTAAATACAGTGACAAAGTTTTTGAAACGACTAGTGGAAAATTGAGAGAAAAAGAATACATATTTACGTTATTGCTATATAAAAGTGTGCTTCGAGAAAATGTAGTAGTAAAATGAAAAAAGCGATGAAAAAGAAGATATTTTTTGTTTAAATGTAAAAAAATGAATTCTCGTTTCTTTTCAATGTTGATAAGTGACAAAAAATCATTTAGAAAATCGAGAAAAAAAGTGCAGAAATCTGGGAAATGAAAATACGAGGATTTATAAGTCAGACATACCAGAAAAAATGTAATAAACTATTCGCCTCACGAATTCTCCGGTTGGTGAGAATAATCGATGCTCTTCGGTTGCCATCAAATTGTTTGACGGTCGAAAAAAAAGAGAATTGTGTTATTGTATCACGTATCACTTAGCATTGATTTTTCCATGCAAAAAAGCCTCCGAAAAATTTCATTAATTGCGCAGTCAACGTTAATTGATTCAACGTTGTTCAACATTTATTGCGTTTTGATTTGTTGCACCTGAAAAACGGGAGAATACAGATAATTTGATTATTTCATTGTAAATGATAGGAAAGTTATCGAGAAACTAGTGCAATCTTATCATTAATGATAATTATCGAGTTTTGTGAAGGTGGTTTGATTGCAGAAGACTCGATGCATTTTTTACAAATATTTGTTTATGATAAAACAGAGATTTTGTGGTTTTTTCGATCCCTATGTGAGAATATCTCGAAAACTAAGCG
This sequence comes from Aleiodes testaceus, assembly GCA_963565655.1. Taxonomy (NCBI): domain Eukaryota; kingdom Metazoa; phylum Arthropoda; class Insecta; order Hymenoptera; family Braconidae; genus Aleiodes; species Aleiodes testaceus. The sequence continues at coordinate 464,457 of OY751414.1, forward strand.
AGATAGAGAAAAATTCATAGAAACCTTTTTTTTAGCTCTTGAAATTCTCCACAAAAAAGGTCTCTATGAATTTTTCCCTATCTCTCTTAGTTTCCGAGATATTCCCAAAAAACAAACCACAAAATACAGATTTTCATAAAAACTCACTGAAAATTAATTAAAATCAATTAATAATACGTGAAAATGATTGAATTTCTCTAATTAAAATCATTTATTGAATTTAAATGTCTTCATTAACTCTCTGCAAATGAATTTCATTTACGTATGGAAAATTTATAATTAAATTTGATAAAATTCCACAAAAGATGTGAATTAATTAATTGGAAGACAAAAAAAAAATATTCTGAAGATATGCCCTTTTTTTACGGTACAAAAGACTTGGAAATTTCACTTTAAATTGCCCTCATCGCGAGTGAACTCTGCAAAAAAAAAGGCATTACCCCATCGACTCTAAAAAAATGCAATCAACGTAATAAAACACCGAGAGAGACAAATTGTCGCACTTACAAAGTTACCACGTGACCGTCTCACGTCTTTTTAGGGTAAATGGGGCTTGAACTGAAACGAAAACAAGCAAGTAGAGTAGTAAAAAATAAATAAAATAAAAGAAGCGAAAGAGAGGAGGAAGGAGCATACTCGAGCATCAAATAACAGAGCATGAGTCCAATTTACAGTTTAAGGAAATAAAAAGAGTGTTTTTACGTGTCAAAGGAATTAATGCAAAAGAGTCGTTTCTTTATAGAAAAAAATTGTTATGAATTAAAAATGTTGATACATGAATAGGCTTTGTTGAATCACTGTCCTGAGGCAATACACGATCTTTGAGTGCCATAATCGGCTTACTCTTTGAAACGTAGCTAATAGAGTTAATCATGTACCCCAGTAGCAAGTATTATAAACTTCAAACTGTGCGCGCGGTCACTCTGCCAATCACGAAACAGTTCTCTACTTAATAATGTGCGAGGACACGGGGAGGGGAGGAGTCTCCCCCACTCTTGGAAATGTGTTAAACTTGTGCATGTGGGTCACTCAATTTTCTCGCAACTACATTAAACAAGAAAAGAATTCCCATAATTATTAAAAAAAAGGATGGAATTGGAATTGTTTACCTTTGGTAATGAAGATTACTTCAATATCATTTCCTAGAATTGATAAAACAGGAAAACTCCAGGTTTTCTGATACTTATTATCAAATATCTTGGAAACTAAGAGAGATAGAGCGATTATTATAATAACCTTTTTTGTAGCTCTTGAAATTCTCTACAAAAAAGGTCTCTACGTTTTTTTTCCTATCTCGTTTAGTTTCCGAGATATTTGAGAATGAAGATCATGAAATTAGAATTTTTCTTCTTTTTCTCATTTTGTAACAATTGTTTACAGGAAAATAGAATTATTCTAGAATATTCTAATGGAAAATCCAAAAACAAGTCAATTTTTTCGAGAAAATACTTTGAATCAGCATTCACTCATCTCGACTAGTGAAAAAAATTTGATAAGATAAAAAAAAAACTGTTATCCTCTGTTTTACATAAATAGCCATTAAAAAAATATTATCTCAAATGATAACCGTCACTGACCACGTTTAAGATGCCGACAGTGCGAGCCCCTGGCAGTTGTCTTTAATCTGTCAAAGACACAGCATCTTCCAAAAAAAAAAACAATTCATTAGTGAAAAGGTAAAATAACTCGGAAACTAAGCGAGATAGAGGAATTTTGCAAGAGACCTATTTTGTAGCTCTCAAAATTCCCTACAAAAAAGGTCTCCTGAAAAATTCCTCTATCTCGCTTCCTTTCCGAGATATCCTCGAAAAACTAAAAAACCCCCATTTTTCCGTAACTCAACTTTTGAATCGCCCGCGCGACATGCGCACAGGCAAAATCAATGGACCGGCCCTCGGATTGTGTCAGTGCGGTGCTGTCAAGAAAGGACGTGCCCGTCTCAACGAATTCCTCACAATTTCCATCAATTCAACACAATAATGTAATTATTATCGATAAAAAAATGCCGTCACGTGACGAGATGGATATGTGCACGGACAAGGTGCTCTCGAAGGGCCGAATTCTCCAGGAATTAACCAAAGCAGTGAAACTCGTGAGTACACAATCTTTTCCAATCCACCGCATTAATTTTTCTTTCCATGTAGTTGTCGTCAAGGACGTCATGTACATCACACTAGTGCAGTCATATACGTCATGATTCTGAGTGACACAGAGTGAAAGGAAAATCAGAATTTTTGTGCGCACACTTGGAAATTTGCGAAAATCTCATTTTCTTGAGAATAAAAAAATCAGACAAAGACTCTTTTCACCTTTTTTTTGGGAACGTGAACTTTGAACTTGCTTTTGGATCTACATTTTCCATTTACTGAGGGCATGATTCATAGTTCAATTCTCTCTGCAACAATCAGCTGATGATTGTCAATTTTATTAGAACATTAACAATTAATTAGGTTATTTACTGTTATTATTATTTTGTCAGTTTTTTTGGTGATTTAGTTTTTTGGAGATAACTCGGAAACTAAGGGAAATAGGGAAATTTGTCAAGAGACCTTTTTCGTAGCTCTTAAAATTCTCTACAAAAAATGTATCAATAAATTTTTTCGTATCTCTCTTTGTTTCCGAGATATTCTCAAAAGAGTGAATTTTTATGGAAATGTGAAAAAATAATGAATTATTTGGGTTTCAGGTTTATGCACAGAGTCTTCATGGCTCAGTGGTGCTGGATGGTGATTCCTGGTTGGTGTACTGGTTGGATCGAGCACTTAGACACGGTCTGAGAGTGGAGAGACACGGTTACTGGGGGACAGTACGTGAGCTAAGTCATCAGGACACAATTGTCGTTATTCATGCTCTTCAAAGTGTGTTGACGTCGATTGGAAAAGGTGAATAATGGGAAAACCAATGGGTTGTCATTGTTAATCGAGAAATCTGTGATTTTCCGATCGAGAGGACAATTTCACTTGAATCTCTGTCAATAACAGAATATATTGATTTTTTTCTAAATTAAATTCTCACGAAATCTCGAAGGAGGATACGGAAATTCTTGTGCACACCTCTTTTATTGCGAAAAATTGGAGCCACGAGACAAGAACTTCTCTGGCCTCCTTCAGATACTCTGATATTTCGTAAAAACCAATCACAAAGTGAAATTTAATTACATCCTCTCTCCACTTCACTATCGCAACGTCTCTCGTTGCATTAAATTGAACGTTTTTATTCGAGTAAATATTTCCCTCCCAAGATGAAGAAAATATTAATCTTTTTGTGAAATTTCTTCTTTTACATAGGTCGAGCCTGGCTTTATCACACACTGAGCGAAGGGAGCTTCGAGAGTTATCTCGCGTGTTTCTTGAGAGATGCAGTCACTCTGAAGAAACAATATTTTCCACATGCCCTTGTACGAGACGCTGACAAGACACATCAACTGATTAATCTCCTAGCTGGCCTAGAGAATGTCTCTTTCACTCTTCAATTGGTGAGAATATTAATTAAGTAACTCAATAATTCCATAATTATCCATCTCATTCATAATTTCCATTCACAAGAACAATTATCAAAATCATAGATAAAATTTATTTTTAATTACTCGTGAAAATCTTCGTAAACAATTTTTTTTTCTCATCTCAAAGCAGTAAACACATTTGATAATAAATTTATCATGAAAGCTTATAATAAAATTGAATAATATCGAAATACAGTTGCAGTATTTCTCCAATATTTTATTAATCTGCGAGAAGAAAGGGACAGAGTGAAACAAACAAGAATTAATGAAATAAAAGAATAAAAAATTGATCAAAGGACCCCAGTCAATTTCTATCTCCCTTCGAATGCCAATATCACCCCCTAGTTACAATTATCATAAAAAGAATGAATAAAAAAGCACTGCACCATTAAATACAATATAGTACATTGATAACTTGTTTTTAATGTTGGAAAAGGTCATAAGTTTATCCCCAATCAGCTGTCACAAATTGTAGAATATTTATCCCTCAATTTTTTCTTCATTCACATTCATTTTTATTTAACACCCATCAGCTGTGGAAAATCTTTACTTCAATAAGATTAATGAGAATAACACGAATTATTTCATTCACTAATTATTAATTTATATTTACAGGACGTAACATACTTGGACATTTGCAACTACATGCCCCAGCGTCCAATGAGCGGTTCTCCCTCAGGAACAGCCCTATCCCTGCACCTCCGTTCCTCCAGCGTGACCTCGAGTCTAGCCTCACCTGGTGACAGTGGAGTAGCCCTGGACAGTGACATGGATTGTGCAAATGAAACTGATGCGAGCAGTTACAAAGAGGAGGACTCCTCAATGGAGGAAATCCCGAAGCTCCGGAACACGAAATACAAATCAATAATAACCAACGACAACAAGAACCACGATCGCTTCTCCTCAGACTCCAGCGAGGACGGAAAAACGCCCATCCACTCTCCCTCCCTAAAACCCAAATTCTCCCACATAACAAAGAGCGACATCGACAATCAGAACATTCCGTCGAAAATCGACGACGAATTAAACTGCTCGAGCCTCGACACTCTAAAGGACTACAATATCTACAGCAAAAGCCTGGATGATCGCCTGGATAAGGTGAATAATGATCTCGATAATTCTCCAAAGGACTTCAGCAAGCGCAGCAGCTACTACTCGGATTATTCCTTCAAAAAATCAGATTCCCGGAATTCCTACGTTATAAACAACGACACGAACCTCCTGGAATTGAGCATGACCATCTCCGATTGTGATTGCTGCACAGAAACCCCGTACAGCATTCTAAACACCATAAACATGACGGACACCAGTATCCTCTCGTCATCAGGAACAGAGGCAGTTGTCCAGCGTCGCCAGCGGAAGAAAAAACGCGGAGAAACGAAGAAGCGCGTGAGTTTTCACGAGGACATCTTCAAGACTATGAAGCTGGATGACGATGAGAATTATGCGGATTTTTCCATGAGCTTTGTTCCTCCGAATTCAGTTTTAAAGAAGGATTCACAGAAGGGGAGGTACAGCTGGTGCGGAAATGGAGACTCGCCTTACGTGCAAAAGGCGATGAACACGAGGAACGCAAATTCGGATTACTATTCGTCATCGTCATCCAGCACTTTTGACAGTGACAGTGGATACAAGTCGTTGTCGAAGATCTGCGATCGTTCGATCTGCCAGAAAAACGCGAGGTGCAGCTGTGGTCCTTTGATGGCGGAGCGAGGAGTTCCTGAGGGTCAAGAAGACCCTGGGAAAGCCTTTAAACCGAAGATGGAGATTGAATTGGCGGAGAATGAAGCGCAGGAGGCTTATATCGTTGAAAAGAAGTGTGGCTACATCATCGAGGATCCTCCGGTGAAATCAGAGACTCCGAATCCTCCGAAAAAGTACACGAGTTCGAGCGACTGGTCGGATGTCGACAGCATGACGACGTCAACGGACATTGACGAGAGAAGAAACTCTCGGCATCTAGCTTCGCCTCTGAAGAAACGGAATGTGACATCTGTTCTAACGGATCCCGGGAGACTTGGACTCCCGAGACAAGCAGCCTCGAGCACCTCGCTCTTGAGCAGATTCTTGAGATCCATAACTGAACGCAAATTCGATGTGAAAAAGAGCAAGAAATCGAGTAAGCAGAGTACACTCTACATAAAAGGCGCAAAGGCGGATTACGATTCCTTCAAGGACTTCAATGACAACCTTGAAAAGGAGATTCAGGAGAACATTGTCGCTGAAAAACGCGAGTTTTCGGGTGAGAAAATAAGTCTAAAGTTACGAGAAGTCTTCAAGCGTCATATTTACAGAGACAAAACCGAGGAACTGTACAAGGTCTACAAGATCCGGAGCTCCTACATGAACAACGGGGAGAGTCGAGCGATGCTGGCGTTGTTGACGGACAAGACTCTGTACCTAACAGGCACCAAGCCCGATAATAGTTACTCGAATCAGTTTGTTATTCCTTATAACGAGCTGGACGTTATCATGATCGGTCCGAATGCACAAACGATTCTGATATCGAATGCTGATTACGAGATGCAGTATTTGTTCTCCACGGGGAGCTCGCAGACGACGAGCGAGTTGATTTCGCATCTGGAAATGGCAATGCGGAGGTCACCGTCGAAGCCGCGGCTGCCGGCGGTTAAGGAGCTTAATTACGAGGACATGCACAGTCTGAAGCACTCGATCCTGACGGAGACTGCGGTGGGGTATGACGAGAAAATCGAGCATTACAGCTTGATTTACATGGAGGACGATCACGTGTCGCCTCCGAGCACTCCTTGTGGTCCTACGAAGGAGGGGGATCTCATGTTCCGGGCGCACTCTTATCAGGCTCATGCTAATGCTCCTACTAATGCATGGGAGGCTGGATATTTTGTTCTCAAAGGAGGAGTTGTTTATATGTTCACGGACTCGAGTCAGAGGCTGCCGACGAGGGCCATTCCGTTGAAGGGTGGGCTGTGCATCGGGTGCAGGAGGATTCCGAATTCACACAGGCCACATACGTTTGAAATTCTTCTTAAACCGAATAAGGCATTTCAATTTGCTGCACCTGATGAGTATGTGGCGAGCGAGTGGCTGCAGAGCTTTGTGCAGAGTGCCTCGGGACTGTTTGATGCTGGGGAAAAAAAGTGCCCGATGGCTTGTAGTCTTGTTGCTACTACCAAGCATCTGGTTACCATGAAGGAGGTCTTTCCGGGGACGCAGAGGGGACAGACGCTCTCGTGTGCTAGTGTGGAGGATCTGACGGCTTTTAGGGTTCCATTAGCACAGCAGTCTTGGTGCATTCTGGTGAGTTGAGAATTTGTGAGGAATTAGTTCTGTCAATGAGTCATTCTTAATTTATTAGGAATTTGCCTGTCGGGAGGTTCATGAGAGCAGCGGAGATTGGGTCATATATTTTACGAATTACACTGAACTCTGCGCCTTTCGAGAAATCCTGGAGACATTATGGGCCGATGTTAATGTGGTGAGTGATTATTAATTGAAATTTAGGATTATTTATCAAGGGAAAATGAGAATTAATGGGTTCAATTAATTTTTAGGGGGAATTTCCTATGGTCACGCTTCCACCGGAGAATAAACTTCATCGGAGATGCTCAGACGCTAGTAAAGACCTCGAGCACGCATGGAAACATTTATTACCTGTATCGCCTGAATAAGTAAATATTAAGAATTATATCATATATAATCAGTTTAGAATTAATTGAGTAATGGAGAGATGAAAGATCCTTTTTCTTTTAAAAGAAAATTTGGAAAATATTGATTTGGAAAAGGGAAAAAAGGCGCAGAATATCCTGAACTCCTCAGTTCACTTAGTCGAGACGTAGAAATATTCGAATGCAAATTGGCTGCAATATATAATATGCACGAATGATGAAGCAAAATATAACGTAAAGTCCTGACGAAGAGATTAATTCAGTCAGCCACAAAATTCAAGTAGAAAAATCGAATAAATTGAGTCATTTGGATATATATATATATATTCGTATCCTAGTAGTTCTCATTAGATTTATAAACGTAATTAAATTAATTTATGATGGAAAGACTGTTTCAATGGAAATTTTGTGGAAAATATGGGAAAGATCATTAAACGTATGGATGTCTAAAATAATCAGAAAAATATTAATGAGTTCTTTGATAAGTTCAAAAAATCCATCTTATCATGTAATATTAATTAAAAAAAGGGAGAAATTAAAGGGGAATAATAATTATTCTCGTGTTTTCATGTTCTTCATTATAAGAACATTCTTTTTCTCTTTTTTTTCGAGATTTATTCTTAATTAAAATATAATTAATATCGTAATGAATTCATAGGAAACATCACAAATTTATTTTTAAGTTTTATTAAAGTATTTTTTTTACATCATTATTTCAATGCTATTTTTTCTCGTTTTTGTTATGTTTTTTGTTTTGTAAAAATTGTGCGCAAATTTGTGATGAATTACAAATGATTATTGTATTGTAATGAATTGTGGTGCTTCAGTCAATGTCAAGAAAAGAAAAAATTGGGATTATGAACCAAATTGTTATGCTTATTGCTCATTTTCTTTGCAATAATTTGTGCAATTTTTAAAAAAATTCTATTATACGTAGAATTCATTAGTTTTTAAGTAAATTCATTTTTTTACGATTAATTTCAATTGTAATCGCCTTCAATAATTTATGAAAAAATGATTAAATTGCAGCTGTTTGCAAAATTGTGATAGGAATAGTTTGTAGATGAAAATGAAGAAAAATTGGATAAAATTATTGTACACACTAGTTATATTACTTAATGGTATTTAAAAAGAATTATTGGATCAATTGTGATTTATATGAATCATGCAAACATATACGTATCTAGTGTTTGATTTTAATAATTTAATTTGAAGAAAAAATGATAATAATTGAAATTGATGTTAAACGAGTACTAATTTGCAGTAACAGCCAGTGGAAATTGAGTCTCGTTTATTTTTCATGGCAATAATAACGATTTTTCCAGCCGTTTAATGAAGAATTTATTGATACATTCGGAGTTGATAAACTGGCATCACGGGAAATAGTTACCAAGAAGGAATAAATGAATTGTACAAGCTAGTCAGGTGAATAAAATGCAATTTTATCTTCGATTTTTGCTTATTATTACACACCTTCTCGCGTAAACTTTGAATTTTTAGGTGAAAATGAAGACTTCTCCACTTTTTTAACGCAGAGGATCTTCTTCTGGAGGAATATAATGAGGCTGTGCTGTACTGCATTCTCTAACCTTCTCAACATCAATATTTGGATATTTTGCCTTGACTGCCTCTACATCAACAGTCGGGAATCTTCGGAAAATGAACTTGACAGATTTCTCCTGACGTCTGGAACAATAATGAATTTTAATTATTTTATTTAGGAAATTAGTGGAAGAACTCACCTTTTCAGGGCTAGTATACCGGAACGCTTCTTCTCGTTGTATTTCCGGAGGAATTTAATAACTGCCATTCCACCAGCACCGAATCTGTGTGTTTTACGCCAGGAAGCATTCAGGAATTTTGGGATCACGTGCTGACAGTGCCTGTGCAGCTGGGGTAGTCCTGCAGGAAAGGAAAAAATGTATTAAATTGAAGAATTGAAGATAAAAGAGAAGTTATATTACCTAATATGTTTATGACGAATCCTGTAGGTCTTTCTCCATGATCTCCAGTTTCAAGGTAATGATAAGCTTGATTCCTCTCTCTAACAACTGCCTCGAGATTGTCCATGCTGTCCTGGACCTTGTCAATTCGTTCTGGACTTGGGAAATACTCATAGGCAGTTTCAGACGCTGCTTCCATTGTCAGGAGCATGTTCCTCTCCTTCAGGAGAATGTACCTTTAATCAAAAAATCACATTCAGTTGGATTTCACCAGTTTTTTAAGGATAAATAGGAGTTGGAGAGGAAGAGATTGAAACCATACCATAATTTGTGGAGATCTTCGTTGCTTTTTATCCTCAATTCATCCTTGGACCAGGATCTTCCATGTTTAACCACTTTCTGAGCCCAATTCTTCTTGTCATCGAAAAATTCCATTAGGGGATCTGGTGGGGGTAGAGCTTTTGCTTCTGTTGCGTATAAACATTTCGAGGATATTCTGAATTAAGATAAAAATGATTTTTAATTATACTTTTTATGAAATTTGACGTTGTGTGTGGTTTTTTGAGACATTAAGAAAACAATAATACTCCAAAGAATCATCGTAACCTCAAATTAATTAAGGGAGATTGTCTAAGGCTTAATTATGAGCAAAATCTTCCGAAAAAGACGTAATTACCTCGGGAGAGTAGAGACTGAAGGTGAAATAATTGAATTATTAACTGACAATGATAAATTATTGAATAATTTTGATATATTCGCAACTGTGGCAGTCAACCGTACGGTTTTCGTGAGCGCCGCCATTTTGCTAGATTCTTTTTCATATGCTCAGTCGTATTTATTTAATAATAATCAAACAGTAGACTATCAAACAATAAAAAGTATATAATAATGACCACCAAACAATTCACAAACGATTCCATATTTTTTTAATTTTTTATTATTAAGCAGTGAAGCCAGTTTTAAAATTTGTCTCTTTTTGAAAATGATGTAAGAGGGCGCCACCGAAAATCCCCAGAAATTCCTAGATTTGTTGCTAACTTTATTTATTTAATAATAATCTAGCAGCTGACTACAAAACATTGAAAAATAGATACCAATTACCACCAAACGATTCACAAACGATTGCATATTTTTTTAACTCAAAAATCTAATTTTGTGCTGCTGGCTCAATTTGGCGATTTTTTTTTCTAAATTTTAAGCATGCTGTGGTAAACAAGGTTAAGTCTAGTGACATTCGACTTAACCCGATTTACCACTGCACGCCAAAAAGTCGATTTAAACGCAATTTTCGAGTGCAGTGGTAAACCAGGTTAAGTCGAATGTCACTAGACTTAACCTTGTTTACCACTGCACGCCAAAAAAAATCCAATTTTCGCATGCAGTGGTAAATCAGGTTAAGTCGAATGTCACTAGACTTAACCTTGTTTACCACTGCACGCTTAAAATTTAGAGAAAAAAATCGCCAAATTGAGCCAGCAGCACAAAATTAGATTTTTGAGTTAAAAAAATATGCAATCGTTTGTGAATCGTTTGGTGGTGATTGGTATCTATTTTTTAATGTTTGGTAGTTAGCTGCTAGATTATTATTGAATAAATAAAGTTAGCAACAAATCTAGGAATTTCTAGGGATTTTAGGTGGCGCCCTCTTACATTATTTTCAAAAAGAGACAAATTTTAAAACTGGCTTCACTACTTAATAATAAAAAATTAAAAAAATATGAAATCGTTTGTGAATCGTTTGGTGGTCATTATTATATACTTTTTGTTGTTTGGTAGCTTACTGTTTAATTATTATTAAATAAATAAACTTAACAACCCAAATAATTGAACTTTTAATCAAAAAAAAATATGGAATCGTTTGTGAATCGTTTGGTGGTGATTGTTATATACTTTTTATTGTTCAATAGTCAATTGTTTAATCACAATTAAAAAAATTATATCAAATAATCCATTTGGTATTACAATTAAAATGAAAACAGTTGGATAATTGGTCCCGGCTCACGTATAAACACACACAATGTTAACCCATGCGTAGAAGAAAGGCGTATGTAACCTGTCATCGTGTCTCTATCCAATTAACATCTTTATATATCTCTTTTATTTACATTTATTACCTTTCAAGGAGAAATGAGGAAATATTGGTGACAGAATGGCGGCTAGATTGACGTAATAAATATCAAATAATACCATAAAGAGAGAGTGCACATGATATGTTCATACCGGGTATCAAATTACTATAAATTTATTAATTCTCGATTCTTTGAACAGAACGTAACTGTCGAGGCACATCGTTAATCACTGCTTATCACTGAGGACATGTGGGTTTTTGGTTATGGATCATTGGTATGGAAAGTGGATTTTCCATACGAGAGAAAGCTCGTGGGCCACATCGAAGGATATGTCAGGCGATTCTACCAAAAAAGCACTGATCATCGTGGTGTACCATCCAAGGTGAGAGAAACTATCAATTCTTCCCAAGAAAGTAACATTTATCTGGTAAATTCCCAGAATAACCAATTTTTTTTATTTTTTCGATATATCCCGGAAACTAAGCGAGATAGAGAAATTCCACAAGAGACCTTTTTTGTAGCCCTTAAAATTCTGCACAAAAAAGGTCTCTACCAAAATTCCTCTATCTCTCTTACTTTCCGAGATATTCTCAAAAAGGAATAACCTCTATTTTTCCTATTTTTACATTAAAAAAAATCGATAAATAATTAATTATTCAGTTTTTTATCTTTAGCCGGGTCGAGTTGTGACATTGCTGGCCTCGAAGAACCCAAAAGACGAGGTTTGGGGGATAGCTTACAAAATTCCCAATGAAAACACTGAGAATGTGATGAATCATTTGGATTTTCGGGAGAGAGGCGGTTATCAGAAGCAGACGGTTCTCTTTTATCCATCGAAACCGATTCGCAAAATTGATCCAAGTACTCTGGACAATGTTAATTCGGACGAGGTTCCACCAGCTACGCCAACTCCATCCGAAGAAATACCGTTTCAATTGACGATTTACATCGGAAGTGAGGATAATCATAATTATGCGGGATTCGCGAGTATCGAGACGATTGCGAGACACATTGTTGATGCTCATGGACCCAGTGGAAGCAACACGGAATATTTATACAACTTGGCGACGACTATGAGAACAATTGCACCCGGAATACACGACGATCACTTATTTTCCCTTGAAATGGCTGTGAAAAAATTGGAGAAGGAAAAATCCGAAAATTCGAACTCTTTCGATAATTCCGTGCTTCAGAAATAATTCAAGAATTCCGTTCTTCAAAATTTGAGGGCAAAAATGAATTTTCCAGCTTCATTAACGATTTTTTTAATTAATCATTTTTATTAATCAAATGTATCCAAGTAATATATAACACTTTACTCTTCATTATGACGAATAAAATATATTTTCGGATAAAAGGATGTTAATTATTTATATAATTGACGCCACTCTTCAGAAAAAATTGAAAAAAATCCTGAAGAATGTAGACATTCTGTTGCACGTCTCCAATTTTTTTCAGATTTTTTCATCAATCCTTTGATGATTAACGAATTCATATTTACCGCTAGAATAACCCTGCTCTCTCTCCCTCTGACGTCATCCCCGCGCACTCCCATTGGTCCCCACTTTTGTTGACAATAAATACCCGCGCAAGTATTCGACAACAAAGGAAATTAGCAGGACCCCAAAATTGAAGATAAATTAAAGGTAAAAATGCACTTGATATTAATTATTCTGGCGGGAGGTTTGAATTATTGAATTCCCTTTTTTTAATAAACCTTTGCGCGTTTTATAGGGAAATAATTTGGGAAAAATGGGGACTACTTTCTCGTGCGCAGAGAGGCTCTGTGCGTGATGCGCAGTAATCAGCTGGACGATGAGACGCCATTGCTTGTTGACCGACTAACTGTCAAAACCAAAAGTTTCCAACTCAAATTGAGTTTTAAATTTATTTATCATTATCTTATTAACACAATAGCGCCAAGATTGGTTGATTAAGTGGTGTGAGGCGTTTTGGACGCATCCGGGTGAGTTTATACGTTTTCTTATTCATTATTATGGGTTTTTATTGAGGCGTCAGTTTCATTGCACAGTGGTTGTTACATTGATGCGAAAATTGTGACACAATCGTCATTTTTGGCTTTCTTAAACTCTAATTTTGTTTGGAATTCTATTTTAGGTGAGAAGAAGTGAATCAGCATGAGTTTGACACTTTTTTTGAAGATATCTCGGAAACTAAGAGAGATAGAGCGATTTTGCAAGAGACCTTTTTTGTAGCTCTTAAAATTCTCTACAAAAAAGGTCTCCATGAAAATTCCTCTATCTCCCTTAGTTTCCGAGATATTCTCGATATAATACTCTAAAAATTAAACTTTTTCTCAATTATTCAATTTTCTTTTTTACAACTGCAAAAATAAAAATAGGATCACACGTGATCGATCTCTTTTCCATCGCAAACCATCACCAATTATTCATTTCACCTTTGTCTCAAGGTCTCCCCCTCTCTGTGTCACGATTGAATGAGCCTATTCGAATATTTTCGTCCATTTAGCACACTTACACAATCGTGACACAGTTACAGCTCTGATCAAGCCACTAAACGCATCTTTTCGAAAAAAAACTGGAGAGTGAAATTAAAAAAAGAATTCAAGAACGAAGAGTTCTATTTCATCCCGAGTATTTTGGGAATATCTCGGAAACTAAGCGAGATATCAAAATTCATCAAGAGGCCTTTTTTTTAGCTCTTGAAATTCTCTACAAAAGAGGTCTCTTGATAAATCGCTCTATCTCGCTTAGTTTCCGAGATATTCCAACAAATACCCTCAACTTTAATTAATCAAAAATTCCCAAAAATTCCTTAATTAATTTAATTACTCATAATTTCCAAAAAAAAGAATAGATTAATTTTTCTAATTATCGTTTAATTATTCTTCTATTATTATCATTATTTTCATTGTTTTCAACGAGAAGGAAATTGCGTCAGCTGTGCGTGCGCAAACTGTCCGATTTAACGCGGTTCCTGCGCAGGCTTGGTCACGTACGCTCGACCAATCACGAGCGTTTGACTCCTCACGCACACAGACACGATTATTCTCATTAGATCGCAGTCAACGACTCGTAAAGAGCGCGTCCGTTCGCACGTACGCTCCTTTTGGAGCCAAAAAAATTATAAAAATTCGTTTTTTTTTGTTTAAAAGTAAAGTGCAAAGGATTATAATTTGGAATTTCCGTATTTCGAGTGGAAAAAAATATCATTGGTGCAACTAGTCGACGGATTTCCCGCCAAGGATACAAAAACGTTTATTCCTTCGTCTTTTTAATTAAATTCAGAGAAAATTAGTATTTATTAACGTAATTAATTTATTATCATTAATTTAATTGGATCTTAATTTTGGACATTCCATCAACGAAAAACGTGTGTGTCACATAACCAAGAAATTCGTAAAATTTTTACGAATTAAAAAGGAACAAAGAAACTTCGAGACTGATTAATATTAAAGGAATAATTAAAATTAGAGAAAAAATACTCAAGAAAATTCATTGAATTTACATTGGATTTCCATTTTCTTTCTGGAGAAATTGACAATTGTTGCATCAGATTATCGAGCGAGACTTTACTCAGGGATTTTGAGAGGATTTAACTGTGATAATTCAATTGTGAGTATTTTTAATGAGGATTTTGTTAATTAAAATTAATCCCTCGTAATTGTTTCAGAAAAGAATAATTCAGTAACGAAGAGACCCATTTTAATTCACGAATATCTCGGAAACTAGTGGAGATACGACTTTTTTGCATCAGTACTTTTTTGTAGAGAATTTCAAGAGCTTCAAAAAAGGTCTCCTGAAGAATTTTCCTATTTCTCTTATTTTCCGAGATATTCACAAAAAACGATCGACATTCGTTTCCCTCATTATCGCCTTTTTGTTACAGATTTTTTTCATTTAATTCGTTTTAAAAAAGAATTCTAATTATTCTGAGACTTCGAAATGACTCCTTGGAGGGCAGAGAGGCCCCAGAGAATTCCCAAAACGATTTTCCATAGATTTCTCCCAGAATTTTCCAGAAATTTCTCGTTTCTCAAGGAAAAAAGCGGTTTCTTATGGTAATCTCGTGCGTAATTCAGACATGTTCCAACTTGTTCCCAACTCGCTCACGACGTCATGAATCACCAACACACTCACAATCTCAATATCCAAGTGTCCATTGAGTCTGTGTGGGTGTGAGCACGATTGGAAAACTTGTGGAGATTTTTATCAATATTTTTGTTCGATCCTCGGAAGTTCAGTAATCGGTTTTTAATGGTGAAATTATCTCACTGCTCTAATGACCTCTCAATAATTTTTATTATTGCAAACGTCATGAAGATTATTTCCTCAAGTGACTAAAAAAGGTCTAGAGGCTTAAGAAATATTTTAATTAATATTTTTATTAATAAATTTACCTTAAAAAAACTCAAATCCTCGAAAATTCTGGAAATTTCCAGTAAATTCTCGCGAATTTGCATAAATCCAATAATTTAAGACTCATAATCATCAATATCATTTCAGTTCATTGGATTACGTGACGAGCGTCATGTCCCCCACTTCATCTCGCTATAACGTCAAGTGAAAGGAGTAAAATTTCTGTTTACGCGAGTTTATCATCAGAAGGGCAAACAATTGAAGAACTATATAAAACGAATTGCAACGAAAATTCTCATCAATTGCGAACAATTGTCTTCCGTTTATTTATTTATTTAAAAACAATCGGATCATTGTACTCATCATTTTTGTTTTCAATTGTTAATCATTGCGGTGAAATTACAAAGTCCGGATGGGAGATAATGACTCGAAGAAAGTGCTTTGTTTAATCAGTTTACTTACATTGTTTTTTCGCAATTGATAAAAGAATTATTAAAATTGAGTGTAAGTGGATAAATTCATTGTTTATTTATATTCATCAACTGCGTTGTTCTCCTGCAGTAGAGGAAAATTAATTGATTATTTAATTAGCGTTTTCGTTAGTTTTTTTCAAATATCTCGGAAACTAAGTGAGATAGAGCGATTTTGCAAGAGACCTTTTCTATAGAGAATTTCAAGAGCTACAAAAAAGGTCTCTTGACAAATTCCGCTATCTCTCTCAATTCCCAAGATATTCCTAAAAATCTATCCAAATCTCAAAGAACCTGATTAAAAAAATAAAAATAATTATATTTAATTCAAGTGACCTTGGGATGAACATTTACTCGTCCACTTGCGGATAAATCTTCGATGTTAATTCCGACCTTGAAGCTTGCTCTCTTTCTATTTCACTTTGAAGGCCGTTCTCTTATTGACTTGCATTCTTCATTGGAATTTTCTTGTTTTTCACATTTTTCTCGAAGTCTCTTGATTTATTAATTCTCAAAACAGGATGTTTAAATTGCTTTACTAATTTTTTTTAAAATTTAATCTGTTTCAGATACCAGGCTAGCCAGCTGGGCCATTCTTGTAGCGTGACTAGCGATTAATCGCAGGCCTGCATCAACCATCATCAACCAAGTGACGACTATCAAGAGTATAGTAGTCACGCCTGTAAAAGCTCCAATAAAATTTATTGAAGAATCAGCTGGTCACACATAGCAGGAATGGACACATCGGGCTCGCCTGTACCGGATGCAATCCACTCTCTTCTCGAGCAGCTCCAAGAGGCGCTGGTGCTGGAGATCAAGTACCAGCCGAATCTCCAATTACCCATCACCACTCAGGTGCGAATTAATTCCATAAAAAAATCAAAATTTAATTCTCGAAACTCATAAATTCCCTCATTTCAGAACGATGAAATAACAATTGGTGCGAGAGATGGATCTGCTCATGTTCTACGTTGCCTGAAGGTCTGGTACGATCTACCATCGGATGTCTTCTTTCTCGCGATCAATTTGATGGATCGTTTCTTGACAAAAATGAAAGCACGACCAAAACACATGGCCTGTATAAGTGTATCATCGTTTCACATAGCTGCCGTCCAAATGGCACAATCACTAGATGCCGATCATCTCGTATCAATTTCACAGTGCAAATGTACAGGCGGTGATCTCAAGCGTATGTCTGATCTGATAAGGACCAAGTTGGAATGGGTACCTGGTACAACGCCAATTACTGCACTTACATTTCTCCGTTTATTCCACGTTATGTTCCATGCTGTTGCGTCCCAAATGGGTCTTGGAGAACTTTATTCGAGTCTCGTTAAGGTAATGATTATGATCCATATTTTATTATTTTAGTTGGAGAGGAGGAGAAGGGCATGGGAAATTAATTAATTTGTTTGTGCACTTTCGCAGGAATCGGAGCTGCTCTTGAGGCTAGAAATGGTTGCTTGTGATGGTAATTGCGCAAGCCTGAGACCATCTGAAGTTGCACTTGTATTAATCTGCACGTACCTCGATTCAGCTGTTAATCGTTTGGATGCTAATGCAGATGCAACAATGCCATCGGCTGTCGCTGGACCATCGTCAATGGACATCGAACCAACACCAGCACAACAGATGCTGAGGCTCGTGGAGTTTGCTGCAGAGCTTCAAAAAATTAGCAAGGTAATTATTTTGGCATATCTCGGAAACTGAGAGAAATCAAGGGAAATTAATAAATTGATGATTTTTCTTTTAGATTTCTGATGAGAGTTTCTTCTCAACTCACGAACTGGTTGGTGCTATATTGAGCAAGTACAATGCACAAGAACAGACGCCACACAGGCAGAGGCTAGTCTGGAGATTATCATCAAGAACAGCACGTCTTTTACGTCCAACTGACAAATTTACATCTGTCCTTCCTGTTATCGCTGAGCATGCTCCTGTACCATCTCCAAGTCGTGTCAGGAAGAGCCGAAAATTCGGGAGACGCCACAACAAACGACGCTGAATGAAAAATCTTCCAGAAGATCCGAAACTACTTTCAGAGCAACTAAAAATCCAAAATTCTGTGAGTGCGTTAAAATAATGAAAATTCTCCAGTCCTTGAGAAAGGATTTCTTTGGCATGAAATTTGGAAAATTGAATAATAGAGAAAATTTATTGAAAACTTAATTAATTCAGTTAATTAGGTCGTCCTTCATACGTTTAAGTGTTTTAACTAGTTCTTCGGGATTATTCTAAATTCAATAATGTTGAGGTTGCTGTGAAAGTGCCGATGAGAGCTGTGAAATAATAATTGAAAGATAAATAGCTGAAATAATGTTGAAGCATTAAAATTTAATTAATGTGATACAAAATTTCGACAGTGGTTAATTGAATTGGGTAGATAATTACCACTGTTAAAAGAACTTATGTATATTCTATCAAAATATATATTATATATATATCGCTATTTACCGAATGAGTTTATGAGAATTAAAAAATTATAAAATGAAAAAAAAAAAACATTAAAAACCGACAAATTCAATGCAAAAAAAAAAAGATTTAAAATCGTAGATTGTACTGTGACATTCGGTAGTTGCGGGGAAAAATGAAAAAATTAACAAAAAAAAGTAAAAAAATTAATGTGTAATGTATTTGTAAGGTGACTAATTTTTTAAACCCTCAAAAGTTTATCAAATTAGTTCTTTTTCTCGTCCAGACAGTAAAGAAAATGATTGAAACGTCTGAAATTAATTATCAGGTGATTTAAATCCGGAAAAATGGAAAAAGTAAAAAAAAAAATGATTTTTTTCTTTTTAGTATGATTGTGTGAATTATGTATTTAAAGTATTGACTGTTGGGAGTGTCTTCGAATGCGTGAAAAATGCGCAAAATGTGTTCTCGAAATAATTCATCAAATGCTCTTAATTATTTAGATAAAATTCGGAAAATTTATTGAAAAAAAAAATGATTTTTTCTTTCACTATTAATGAGACTGCATTGACTTCACGTATTTGAAGAATTAGAAAAGAAAATAAACTCTTGTATATACGTTATCAGATAATTTGCGAAAAAGAAACGAAAAGAAAACGTCGTATATTGTGTTTTGAGGCAAGGAAAATCTTAATTGAGTTAATAATTAATCAAATGGAAAATATAGGGCTGGCCTAGGATTTAATTTAATAATTACACACTGTTGCAATTTAATGGCAAGAAATTATCTTTTTTCTTCTATTTAGAGAAAAATTTCGCCTTTTTTTAATTTAATTAATTTGATTCGTCAATTGTCCTTGTCTCAATATTTTTTTCTCCTCTTTTGTATTTATATTTTCTTATTTAATTTATTTTTAAACGCGTCATCTTTAATTGCAATAGTGTGAGTGTAAATTGACAAAAAAAAGAAATTAATGAAAATTAATAAAAATTAATAAAATTAATAAAATTAATGAATTAACGTATTTCAAAGAACATAGCCAGTTTGTGCTAGTCACAAGACATTAATAATAATAATTAATATTATTATTATTTTCATAATCAGTTGAGTTTGTTAATAATCAATTTTTCAGTAGCAAATTCATGATTTCTATTATTTTTTTCTCTGTTTTCTTTTTACAAGATATGAATTTTTTCCTGCAATTATTTAATTAAATTTCTGCAATAATCAAAAATTGAAGAAAAATAAATTTTTCTTCTCTGGAATATTCTTACACTCGCTACTGAATTTGTTTATAATTGAGAGCTTAAATAGAACAAATGATTTAATGAGAATGTAATTTGATTATGATCTAGATGAAGTTACATATCTCAGGGTAAAAGTGGAAACTGTGAGGCACTCTTTGAGTGATTATTATTATTATTTAATAATTAATTGAATTTCATGAAATTGAGGAATATTGAAATCAATGAAAATTCGCAATTAAATTGAAATAAAAAAAAAAAACACAAATGACCAAACTTCAATATTATTATTATTATATTCATTCAAAGAGTTCCAAATGAATTGGTGAAAGTAATTAAAATAAATTAAATGAATTTATTGGAAAAAAAAGTGATTTTTTGGTTTGATAATTAAAAATTCTCATTTATTCAATTATTGAAGAATTTAAAAAAATATACTGTCAAAAGTACAAAATAATAATTTGAATAATATTTTGTTTTCTGAAGATCTCGATATTTTTTTCTCGGTCAAATTTATTAATTAAAGAAAAACTAATTAATTTTTTAATGCCAAGATAATCGACACATATTGTGTTAAAATAATAATTGAAAGAAAATTAATGAAACTTGCACTTTTCATTGTCACAAAGAAAAATATTTACATCGTGTATTTAAATATAATTGTCCATTAAGAAAAAATGGATTTTTTTATGTCGCCAAATGTCATCAGTCAGCCATTAACTAAAAATTATCGAAAAAAGCGTACTTCATTAAAAAAAAAAAGGAGAAATCATTAAAATTTAAGATAAACGATAAATTTACAATAAAAAAGAATTAAAACTTCCTTTCAATGAATTATTTCCGATAATTACCTTCAAAATTACATTAAAATGATAATTATTGATAAAAATTATCAAAATAAGTTTAAAAAATTGAAAGATATAAAATATTTTGCTATTAATCGCTGTAATACTTGAAACAATATCGATTTTAAAATTGAATGAAAAAAAAAAGGGAAATAAATTATAGAATTTTAGGAAATTTCTGGGAAATTAGATTTTTAGTCTTTTCTTAATTAATCTGACAAAATGCACAATTTTATCGTAAAACACAATATTTTTTTTAGTTAAAAAAAGGGAAAAAAGAAAATTTATTAAATAAATTAAAGAAAAAGTTATTAAGTAAATTCTGTCGGATTATTAATGAAGAATCAATACAAACCGTTAGGGTCAAGCATAGATCCAGCCTTTATTAGATAATTAATGGATCCTAAATGTCAGCGCACAAGTAAATCAAAATTTCCATAATTATTTCAATTTCTGTCTTGTTTAAACGAACACCAGTGCATTTACGAAGATTGTGAATTTTTTTTCAGCACAAAAATGTTAAAAATTGTCATTTAATTTGGGAATTCTTTCCCATTTTGCGT
This sequence comes from Aleiodes testaceus, assembly GCA_963565655.1. Taxonomy (NCBI): domain Eukaryota; kingdom Metazoa; phylum Arthropoda; class Insecta; order Hymenoptera; family Braconidae; genus Aleiodes; species Aleiodes testaceus. Next base: position 485,493 of record OY751414.1, read on the forward strand.
TCATGAGTTTTCATGTGAAATAATTGAAAGAAAAATGTTGTGAGAGATGAATGAGACCATTCTTGGGTCGCCTCGTTGCAAACGAACAAGAATCCGCAAATTTTTACAATGCGAAATAAAATCGAGTGCGAACCTTTGAAAAAAATGTGTTTTTTTTCCATATTAATGAAGAATTAAGTTCCTCATCCTTTTTCGTCATTAATTGAATTAAGTAAACAATCTAATTTATATAAAAAAATTATTTATTGAGCAATGTTTCCAAGAAACCACAGTGCCTGATACTTCTCTGGCAAGATTCACATTGTCTCCGCTCTTTTTTTCCTCTTTTGCACAAAGAACAAGTGATAAGAGAAAATTATTGAAACAGAGAAAATGAGGAAAAATAAGAATAAAACTATCACATCATTCTACGCTTTAAGAGCGTTATTAAAATAATTCCCTCAATTAATAAATTCTCAATTTTTTGAGAATTCCATAATTGCACAATGTCACATGATTAATTACTAATTTTTTAATAATTAATTAGAAAAAAGGCAAGATCATTGGTCGCCTTGTGTCAAAAATTCTCTACAAAATTAATTAATTAAGTTAACATTTAAAAAAAAGAAGAAATTGCAATGAATTTACGTCAATTTTTTTTTTTTCTATTATTTTCCTGAGTTTACCGATTAAAATAAAATCTAATTAAAATCCTAAAATTAATTAATATTAGTAATAATAATAATTCCTAACTTTTGTACAATATTTACAGTCATTTAACGAGAGAAAAAGGGGAAAGTAATCAGTGAAAATTTTCAAAATAAAAATTTTCAAGAATTTTCATTAAAAAATTGAATTTTTTCTCATTACTCGAGTTTTTTTCATTTTTAATTATTATTCAAAAAAATGATAAACTCGAGAAATTGAAAATCATCGAATACTGTTCAAAATCAGTGTTTCATCACTCAAAAAAAGATAATTAATTAATTACCAATAATTATCATTAAAAAAAAAATTAAATTGACTGATGAAAGCACCGTCACCAAATTTCCATTAAAACGTTTTTTTTTTATCAGTAAAAAAGTAAAAAAAATCCACAATTACGTGTTTTACATTTACAATAATTAATGAAGAAAAAAAAACGAGAAAAATCGTTTTTTTAATTTAAAAAAAAAACGTATAAAATGGTTGCATTAAAATAATTCAAAAAATAATGATTAATAAAAAAAAAAGAAGTTACTTTTCTTTCTAATTAATTAAAATCAATAAATTAAGTTAATGTGAAAAAATTAAATTAAATTAAAAATCAGACGAGATCCTCTTTGAAGCACTCAGTATTGTCAATAGCAGTCATTGGCGTCATTTCTTCCTTCGGTTCGAGTAAAGAATTGTAATAAGTGTCCATCGGTCTTCCCCTGAAGGAATTACGTTTTTCATTGAGGAAGTGCAGCCTCTTCCTCTGCAACTCAGTTTCGAACCATTGAGCTGGAGTTCTCGTGACTCCTTTTGGTCGATAGAGGAGAATCTTAACGACACTCCAAACTAAGAAAATTCCACCACCGAGGAAGAGAGCATAACATGCTACATCCTGGACAACAGGCAGGACGTTCAAGTACAGCAGAAATCGGTTATTCATGCTCTCGGGTAATTCGTACATTCCCTGAAAAATAAATACAATATTTTAATTAATTATTTCGGTTAATTGTTTTATAATTTCGAGGGAAAGAAACTATCTCTCTTTACTTTTTTGAGAATATCTCGGAAAGTAAGCGAGATAGAGCAATTTGTCAGGAGACCTTTTTTGTAGAGAATTTCGAAAGCTACAAAAAAGGTCTCTTGCAAAATTTCTCTATCTCTCTTAATTACCGAGATATACTCGAGACAATCGAGTATTCTTTATTTTTTTCAGGAATTGATAAATAAATAAAATATTCCTGCTTTCCTTTGTCGAGTAAATAAATATATATACATTATGTATATGCAGTGAATAATTTTTCTTTCAGAGTTAATAAAAAAAGGATACTATAAATAGTCGTACAATGGTGCTGTATTGTTCCATCATGGTCGTTCAAGACTGATTAATGGGAATAGGAAGAAAAGTTGATAAATTATTGGTAAATCGTGAATTCTTCCAGCGTGAATCAAGGGGGAGTGTACAGTGCAGAAGGACGTACAATTGAATTCAATTGAATCATTAAAAATGAAGATTTGTCATGAAACTTTCTGAGAATTCATTAAAATCCAAAGTCTATTCTCTCTTCCACGTTTCATTGAATATCTCAGAAACTAAGGGAGATAGAGAAATTTTCATAGAAACCTTTTTTGTAGCTCTCAAAATTCTCCACAAAAAAGGTCTCCCGCTAAATTTTCCTATCTCCCTTCCTTTCCGAAATATTCTCAAGAAACTAAAATAAAGGGAAATCCTACTTTTTTAAATTTTCTTTTGAATGAAATAAATAATTTCGTGTACTTACAATTTCGAACCAGAGAAGTGGCAGAACCAGATTGGAAAAACCATCAACATTGGAAATACTACTGATATCCTGTAGTGCCATGTTAATTTGAAAACGGAATGCAAGGTCTACTGGTAAGCCGGATTTCGGTTGAATGAAGAAATAAGATTCATGTTTTTCTTTCTTTGGCTCGAGACCAATTACAGCATCCAGTAATGATGGATCGGTTTCATAAAAGTGGGGATACGAGAGAGCAATCGGAAAACCTGGAAACAGAATAAAATCATCCGTTGAATATTCAAGAAGATAAAAAAAATCGTTGAAATAAATCCACAATTTTTTTTCACATTATGCAATGCAATCATCAACATACCGTAGTAACAATCAGTGACGTCAATGAGTCCAGGTTGTAAACAATGTCCCTGACGACAGAAGCACTTGTTATCGGAATTATTAGCCCCATTGTCAAGTTCATTCTCCATGAATTTATAACGATACGTGTGAAGGCCATTAACATCTTGTTCTCCAACTCTAACCTAAAAAAATTAATTAAATATAGTCCAACTAGTGAAAAAGTGAACATGGTAAACGGCGGGAGCCCGGTTCCCCCACCACGATAATTCCCGTGATGCATTTCGGCCCAACGGTTTCGACCAATAGCGTTGGCCCGTTCTTGAGGGATACGGTCTACGGCAGTATACCGTGTTTACTTTCTCACTAGTTTGACTATAGAATAAAATGGTTTTTTTTTAGGGATAATTTCTTCTGGGTTTTTACTCACCATTCTTGCTGCTCTGCAGAGGCTTTTTCTGTAGAATAATAAAGTGTCATTTGGATTAATGTAACTGGCGAATTTCGTTCCATCACTTGCTCCATTGACATTCGCACATTTTCCACTCCAATGAGGCAAATCCACGTTTCCATTGTATTTATCAATCAGACCAGTTTTCCTGACGTCAGTCTCGCCTGTGTAAACTGTCTCAAAGTCTCCCTCAAAGTCGTACATCTGAAAATTAATAATAATAATGATTTGAAATTTTTCCTTTGAAGATATCTCGGAAATGAAGAGAAATAGAGGAATTTTGTGAGAGATCTTTTTTTCAAAAACTAAAAATTCCCTTGAAAATCATTAAAAAACAATTGATCACAAGGAATAATGGAATTTCACTAAATAAACGGTTTATGGGATGCTTATAGTTTATACGTGAGGCGAAGAATTTTCATTATAAAGTGTGATTGACATCTAATTTCCTTCAATAGTGCAACAAAGTGTGTTTTCCCAGTCCCGAAAATGCTGAGAAACAAAAAGATTCACAAAGAATTAAATTACGTGTCACTCATCTCAGTGAAATAAAAATTTTCAATTTTCCCAGGTATTCAAAAAGAATAATAATAATAATTGTAGAAAATAGAAAAAATGTGGGATAGTTTTTTTTAAATATCTCGGAAACTAAGAGAGATACAGAAATTTTCATAGAAACCTTTTTTGTAGCTCTTGAAATTCTCTATAAAAAAGGTATCAATGAAATTTTTCCTATCTCGCTTACTTTCCGAGATATTCATAGAAATATGGAAATTGGGTGTTGTGATGTTTTTTAATTGAAAAAATGTGTTTTACTCACTCTATCAATGAGCCCAAGTTTATCAAATTTAATCCAAGATGGCATGACATTGTTTCCAAGTGTGACTAGAGCTGATTCATATCCGAACATAAATTCCTTGGCAGTCATTCTGACGAGCGGCTTGGAGCCTGTTTGTTTAATAAGTACATTCAGACCCCATCTACTCAGCATAGAAGAGTCTTTCATGACATTCGCAATGCTCTGTAAATAATTATATCATTATGACATACTTCGAATGATGAAAAAATTTAATCGATCAATAGGAAAATCCCAGAAATTTTCCAATTATTTTCAGGATAAATTTCCAATCAAAATCCCAACAATTCACTCAATCGAAAAATTCGTTTCTTTGAAGTCTTTCACTTTGTTCTTTATTTTTTGTTTTCATTCTTTTTTTTTTTATCGAAAATTACTGGTATTCTGCATGAGACACTGTACTTATAATCACGTAAATGAGAAAAACTCAAAGTTCCTCGAATTTTCCGTAAATTATTGACTCTATTTTTGGTTTATAACTGAGCAATTCCTCCTCTTCATGACTATCATTTCTCTGATTGACGTAGGCATGATGACGTAACGAATTCCAACGATTTCCCAATTTTTTTTAATTTTTTTTGCTTCAATTTTTAATTAAAAAAATTGAAAACCCATAAAATCATTTTTTTCAGACTTTTCTTGATTTTTAAAAAATTTATTTATTTATTGTGCATTAAAAAAAGAATTCTGTTGATTATTCTATTGTTTCCTCATTCATGCAATTACCTAATTATAAGTACTAATTAGCATAAAAGGCCAAGAATCTTCTGGATGAAAATTATTGGAAAATCGCGTGCGATTTTTTCCTTTTTTTCTTCATTTTTATTTTTATTCTCGTATTGACATCAGTAAGAAGCACTTCTAATTCATTTGAAGAATCCGCATAATTTTCTCATTATCCGGAGATACCTCATTTTGTAATGAGGAAAACACAATGCTAATGTTATTTTTAATTACGAAATTATTATGAATTATTTGATAAAATTGAATTTCAACTATGAATTTCTTTTTTTGAAAATATCTCGGTAAATAAGAGAGATAGAGAAATTTTGCAAGAGACCTTTTTTATAGAAAATTAAATTCCCTACAAAAAAGGTCTCTTGCAAAATTCCTCTATCTCTCTTCCTCTCCGAGATAACTCCAAAAAACCGTAATTTCTTTGAGGAAAATTCTGGAAAAATGATAAAAGCCCAATTTTCCTTCGAGAAAAATGGAAAAAAAAATCCAGCTTCATTGTAAACAAAATTTTCCATCGATAATGAACGCGAAAAAAGATCTGCAAGTCATGACAACGGAAGAAAGAATATTTTCTGATGTTGTAACACCAGAGGTTCGAGCATTCAAGTAAAAAGGGAAAAAAAATGATGAAAAAATGAAAAAAAAAAAAACATAACGACTCACGCGAGTATCTTTGAACTTGAATCGAGCCAATGGCAAAGCCCCGGAGAACACGCAGAAGCTTCTGGAATAATTTTCTCCTTTTTTTTTTAGAGTCAGATCCTTCGAAAGGAATAAATCCGGATTTTTTCCGCCTTTTATGCCATAAAATTAAACGTTTTTTTCTCGGATTTTCATTATTTATGAGACCAAATGATTATACGGTCAATCAAATTAATTAACAACGACAGACTCTAGTGTTACATCGTTTTGTGATTTCATTCATTGAAAAAAAAGGTCATTTTCTACTTAATGAGAGAGTGGAAAAAATTATGAGATCATTCTGGAGGATAAAAATAGAGTTGATGGTTAAATTAGGATCGAGAAAGTTCTGATATCGATGGAAAACTTCAATAGAAAAATTGCTAAAGACTTATTTAATTTTTAAATATTTTTTTTGAATTTAATTTCTTTCATTTCAGTTTCGTGAGATTGTTTTTTGAGAATATCTCGGAAACTAAGGGAGATAGAGCAATTTCACAAGAGACCTTTTTTGTAGAGAATTAAATTCCCTACAAAAAAGGTCTCTTCCAAAATTTCTCTATCTCGCTTACTTTCCGAGATATTCTCAATAAAAGATCCGACCCCTCGATTTTTTCGAATAAATTAACAAATAAAATGATTAAATTAATGGTAATTTCGAATATTGACTATTGCGAAATGAAAAAAAAATACATTCGCCCCTTCTGAATGACCCAAGTCTCTTTAATAATGTCAATGCACCAAGTATTCATTAAAAGAAACGAAATAATTAAGATAATTGGTATTTTCGTGTATGGAAATTGTGCAAGTTGCATTTTTATTCGTTCCAGCCCTTTCATGACTCAAACACGTGTTATTATTGATCGGATAATTGTGGGGGGAGGCGGGGGGAGGAAATTGGCCGTAAATATTTTGATTTCAACAGAATTCATGAAATTATAGAATTAAAATCCGTCATTGGAATAATTAAAATAAACACAAAAAGAAAAATGAGAAAAAAATTGAGGGAAAATTGTAATCAATTGAGTAAACAGTAACTCGGTTAATACCTTACGTAATTCACTCTTTTCCAACGTAATAATCGATGAAACATTATTCTGGAGGTAATGCACTGTGAGAATCTCATTCAATGACTAAGATAATAGCATTCTGACTCACAAGACAGAAAATCAAGTGTAAAATGAATAAAACAAGAGTAAAACTTTAAAAAAAAGGTTTGAAAAAAGGTGCAAGGCCCAGTTATTGACCCCACGATAATTCCCAATTTTTCCCCGATTTTTTCCCCAATTTAATTATATTTTATTAATTATTTTGAGTAAAAACTAATTAAACTCACGAGTAAAGCAATATTTGGAAGAATCAGAATGTCTTCCTCTGTTCCATTGCTCTTGTCAGGCTGGTACTCCAGGGGATGATGTGGGTACGATGTCAAGGTTCCATTCGAATTGAACGTGATGTTCGAGTGTTCCAATAATTCTCTACACAATAACAACAACAATAATATTAAAAAAAACCCAAAAATTGATAAAAACATGAGTTTTTTACATTTTCAAAAATATCTCGGAAACTAAGCGAGATAGAGTAATTTTGCAAGAGACCTTTTTTATGCAGAATTCAAAAATCTACAAAAAAGGTATCTTGCAAAGTTCCTCTATCTCTCTTAGTTTCCGAGATATCCTTAAAAACGTAAAAATAACTAAATTAAGTCCATTTCACTACTGAATAATCATTTTTAATTACTTCCTAATTAAAAAAAAAATATAAAAAAAATCCCCAATGATAGATCAAAGCCATGAACATTGTCTGAATCATGACTCAGATGGAAACACGATTTTTTCGAAACTTTCTTGATGCAGTGGCCTCGTCATGCTCTTGGAATCGAATGGAAATAAAGGAAAAAAAAAAGAGACATCTAATTACCTTGACCAATCAGAAATTTTCCAAGCTCTTCAATAACATTTTAATCACCTCATGATTTTCATTGAGTCAATGTTTCTTGAATGAAGAAAAAAGCAGGGAATTTTCCAATTGAAATAATGTAAAGAGACTAATTCCTTTAATTGATGAAAATGTATCATTTCCTTGGGGAAACGAGTTTCATCATTTCCTGAATGGAAAAAGTGCCCTCGCATTAACGGTATTGGGAATTTCCCCGACAATCATCATTCCCTATAATCCAATTTTTTTTTATTGACGATCTAGCAGAGAAATCGTGACTCGATCATCCGTTATGATCGATTTCTCATTTTTATCATTGAATCAAGAAGACAATGATCAAGGAAAAGAGGGGGCAAAATGGGTGGGTGCTAATATTGAAGTCTTACACGATAAAAATCATTTAATTGAATAATTGAATTAAAATTGACAGAAAAAAGTGGAGAATTATCGAATTTTCTTCAATTTTTTTGATTCAATGATTTAATTAATTGGAATTAATTAATGGGAATTGGTTAATCATCTTACTTGTACACATATGGACCAACTTCCTGCAGCATCAACTTGTCAGCTCTTCTAGCTATGTAATCCTCGTGGTTGGTGACGTTGAACAAGTAAACCTTGAGATAAAGTTCGACTGGAGGTTTTCTCCAAAGTTCGAATATTTCTCCATTGTCTCCAAATGTTACTTTCAGCTTGAAGAGGAGTTCGTAGGGATGGATCACTAGGACGAGACATCCGAATGCTATTCCAAGAAGACCGAGGGTCATCAGGACGAATATGCCTGAAGCATAAAATGATTACCTAATTAATTATGAATAAATTGAGAAAATTAAGATTTTTAGGAAATTTAGTGTATCCATTAGTTTTTTTGGAATATCTCGGAAAGGAAGAGAGATAGAGCGATTTATCAAGAGACCTTTTTTGTGGGGAATTTAATTCTCTACAAAAAAGGTCTCTTGACATTTTCCCCTAAACCCACTCGTTTAGAAGATACCTTATTGGGAAAGGTATAAATCCACTGATTTCGTTAATTTTTTTATTTAAGTCCCTTTAAAAATTCAGGAAAATCGATTTTCAAGGACAATAGCCTTTTCATCTGGTCCCAGGGAATTTCTCTCTCAAGTCTGAGTGGAAATTCCCCAGGTGCACTTTTTTTTAGACTGGATTAATCTTTTTATCAGGTAATTGATGTTTTTCTTCTCCTTTTTTTCTCTTTTTTCGTGCTACACTAATGGCTGGAGCTGGAGCTGCTATCGAGATACGAAAAACGAGATCAACACAAAAGAGGGAGGAACTTAAGCCCTGGAGCTCGATACAACCTTGAGGATTAAACGGCCACTTTTCGTGCATTAACCAGAACGAGTTGATACAATCCAATGATCAGTGCATTATTGGAGAAAGAGATTATTATTATTCAAGAATATCTCGGAAACTAAGAGGGATAGATTAATTTTGCAAGAGACCTTTTTTGTGCAGAATTCAAAAATCTACAAAAAAGGTCTCTTGCAAAATTACCCTATCTCTCTTAATTCCCGAGATATTCTCAAAAAACTGAATTAAAAATTGAAATTTTCGGTTTTATTTTTATTAATGACTTCTTTAAGTTTTTTGAGAATATCTCGGAAACTAAGGGAGATAGAAAAATTCCACAAGAGACTTTTTTTGTGTAGAATTTCAAGAGCTACAAAAAAGGTCATTACCAAAATTACTCTATCTCCCTTACTTTCCGAGATATCCTTAAAAAACTACAGAATCCTAAAAAAACCTTCGATAATTCAATTTTAATGTGAAAATAATCGAATACCTGACAATAAAATTGATAGGAATCGTTCTCGAATGATTGATTTCGTCCATAAATAATGTGTCGTTAAAATCCATCATATTATCATGACAAAATGCTTGTTTTTATAAAACAAGTGTTAATACCTATAAACATTAATTAATGTCTCTTGAATAATTCAATTTTCCAATAATACATGCGTCTGATCTCGCAACTTTCACGCAATTATCGCCTCATTTTCTCTCCATCCTTTGCCTCGAGAATGAGACAATGAGAAAATCACGAGAGAGACGCTAAATAATAGAACATAATAGACACGTGAAGAGAGGTGAAATGGAGAAAAAAGTTTGTGCAAAAAAATTACGAGTTACGCAAATAAATTACGTGACTCGTGCTGTGACTTTTACGCGCTTGTGCAATTCACGAACGAACTTCACCTGCGAAATACAAGAGTGTCTCACTGACCCGTTGACTGTTTGCACAAAAGCGTGTTGAGTACATGAGATTGAAGGGGAGAATTTAAGAGGCGTAAGTGCAGTCAACAGTTTTAATTGATTCTTCTGATTTGAATATCTCGGGAACAATTGGAGATACGAGAAATTTCGTTGATACCTTTTTTGTAAAGAATTTCAAGAGCTACAAAAAAGGTTATTACCAAAATTGCTCTACCTCTTTTATTTTCCGAGATATTTTGAAAAAACTGGAGGAAGGACAGAAGTTCAATAGAATACATATTTTCTTGGGGATTCTTCTGGGTTGAATATCTCGGAAAATAAAAGAGATAGAGAAATTTTCGTAATAACCTTTTTTGTAGCTCTTGAAATTCTCTACAAAAAAGGTATCAATGATTTTTTTAATAAGTCTAATGGTTTCCGAGATATTCTCCATGAAACACTCCCTCTTTATCTGATTAATGAATACTCAAAAGGCTATGATGAATTTCGCAATTTTCAAGCTGAGGAATCATTGTAATATGACCGATTGCCCCTTGCCATTTATTCCCGCAATGCGATGAGAATAAAATTCCATGAAACCCGCCATTCTCTGAGAAATACTAGAAAAAATAAAAAATCGATAATCATGAATTCAGTCGACACTTATCCATGAAACAAATGGAGTCTCGAAGCTGCGATCGATGGAGAAACATTGTCAAGGGGCAAACAATGCATTTTCCACATTTTTTTCTTTATTATTATTTTTATTTGTTCTTGGTACAGTGAAAATTTATCACCGGATTTACGAGCACGATTTTATATTATGAACGCGGTGACTCGGATAAAGTGTTATTGTATCTCTCAGTCGTAACCCATGTAAACATTGAATAAGCGATAATATTTTAAAAGCGAGAGGTTCATTGTCCTCATTCAATGAATTTTCCATTAATTTTTCCCCTTAAAATCCTGGAAAATCCATTGAAACTCATATTTTTATCAAAAAAAGGGGATCGACAGTTTTTTGAGAATATCTCGGAAACTAAGAGAGATAGAGAAATTTTGATGATGACCTTTTTTGTAGCCCGAAAAATTCTCTACAAAAAAGGTATCAATGATTTTTTTCGTATCTCCAATAGTTTGCGAGATATTTAAAAAAGAGTGAAAAACTTGAGAAATAGTTAATTAATTAGTTGTTTTCCGTATTAATTAGGGAATTATTGCACAATGATGACTCAATGAATAGTTCAAAGCGTTCGATGAACGACCTTGCCAGCTCCATCGCAAAATTTAACATTTGCACTTCTTTGTGTTCGAGTTTTTGTCGGAGTGGAAGGATTTCAAGGATAAGTGAGGTAAACAGGAACGAGTTTGAAGTTTTAAAAAACACTGAAATCGTTTTGTTTTTCCTATTTTCCTTTTGCCTATTATTTCCCTCATTTCCTCTTTTTTTTAATTCGCTAAAATTCCAGGCGAAATCAAGTTTTTTTCGAAAAATTCGTATTTTCATGATGACTTGCAGGAATTTTTAGTGCACGTGCATTATCATCGATCGATTTTATGGATCAATCCGAAAAAACTCGGAATTTCACATTTTTTGAGTGAATTTTTGGTTTAGTAAAGATCGTTTATTAATAATTCATTGATTTCATAATTTTATTGAATTATTTAGATTTTTTAAATAAGCGCGTGGGGTCTAGATCCTTATGGATCATTGATTCACGTCGTGTGCGAAATTAACGATCTAAATGTCTAGTGAATATTGTCACGTTCTTCGGTGGAACTAAAGGAGAAAATTTCATTTATTTATTTATCATTATGCATTGAGGAAAAAATGCACTTTAATTAATTTTTCAATCTTCAATTAAGTTTTTTGAGAATATCTCAGAAACTACGAGAGATAGAGAAATTTTTATAATAATCTTTTTTGTAGCCCTTAAAATTATCTACAAAAAAGGTATCAATGATTTTTTTCATATCTCCTGTAGTTTTCAAGATATTTTGAAAAAAGTAATTAACAGAATTTAATCAAATTTAAATTCAATTTTTGTAATAATTCTCATTTTTCTTTAGTTCAAAATATCTCGGGAAATAATGGAGATACAAAAATTTTCATTGATACCTTTTTTGTAGAACATAAAAAGATCTACAAAAAAGAGATCAATGATTTTTTTTGTATCTCCAGTAGTTTCCGAGATATTTCCAAAAAACTGAGGGACTCTTTTTTTCTAAAGAATGTGCACTTATTTAATTCAATTTCTCACTGTTGTAACATCCATTTTATTCGAATTATCAATTCAAAACACGTGGTACGTGGATCGTCTAGTAATTACCTCATTATTTTAATCCAAGAACTGATTTAGGTATAAGCATTAATGCATCGTCCATTGTCAATTGTAATTACGTGAATAAAAATGAAAAAATTTAATATTCATTATAATTCTTCAGATTTAAGATTTTCCTCTCATTTTATTTAATTTATGATTCGAGATTAGAAATCTGAGGTTTATGAAAATTTATTGAAGGTCAGAATATTCCATTTTATTAACAAATTCAATTCTTTTTAAGATAATTAATTGTTTTAAATTGTTTAAAAAAATGTGAATCTCTTGTTTGATGCGAAAAATGATTTTTCGGGTTTAATTCAATTTAATTTGGCAATTTCGAAGCCTGAATTTATTATATTTAGTGAAAGCACGTGGGAATTACAATATTACACGATTCTCGTGAATTCATTAATTGGAATAAATATTTAAAGGCATATGCGTGTCTCACGTTGAATATCCGACGTCATTCTTCATGCCAATGATTTATTCCCTTTTTTATCAAAGGAAGGAAGCTCAGAAGAAAAAGAGTAAACCGTAAAAAATGAAGATTTCATTGATTCTTCGAATTTTCACATTTTCCCATCTTTTTTTAAGAATATCTCGGAAACTAAGAGAGATAGCGTAATAATCATAATAACCTTTTTTGTAGTCCTCAAAATTCTCTACAAAAAAGGTCTCTTGACATTTTGCTCTATCTCGCTTAGTTTCCGAGATATCTTTAAAAAACCATCGACAATCCCTCAATTCTTAAAAAAAAACAATTAAATTCTCTTTAACAATTAATAAATTAATGACTAATGAGTTTAATTGTACTTAATAATAATTTTCATGTACTTAAGGTGATAACAATGTTAACTTCAACCACGTGCACTTTTCAGCACGAGTATCATTGGATAATTACAATTTTTTTTATTAAAACCAACTTCTCTGTTTATTTTTTATCACTAAAACTTTACGCACGAAGTGTCAGTACACTAATTACCATATTATGATTATTATTAAATTGTTAGTTCTCGTTATGAGGTAAATTCTTTCGTTTAATTGCAATAATTGCATTTAAATATAGGCCGTTTCCGTTTTTTTTTGCACGTGATTTTCGTTCCTTTTTTTTTTTCGCTTCTTCATTTATTTTTAATTCACTTTTTTTTTACATTAATATTGCAGATTTTAATTATTGATGCGTGTCTCGCATTTTTCATTGAATGAAAATTTGAATGAAAGAGGAAAAAAAAAGTAATTAAAAGAATATTTAATTTTTTAAAATATAATAATTTTTTTTAAATTAAAAAAAATGTTTTTCTGCATTTTTCCTTTTATTTAAAATCGAAAAATCTCGAAGAATCAATAATGCAATGATTTCATTAAGAATTCAAGAAAAATCCATTGATTTTTTTCCAATTCTTTTTTCTTTTCAATCGAAACAACTTTTTTTTAATTCAGGAAAACGCTCATTAATTCATCCATAGACGTCGAATAAATTTCGTTAACAACAGGTGGTCCTGACTTGTCACTTGTGAATGAAAATGCGAAAATTCTCATTGACATACGTAAGTATTTAATAATAAAACGTAATGACTGCATCCGGAAGAGGAAAAATAATTTTCATCACGTATTTATCAATAAATAAATTAAATATTTATTTTGTTTATGTGAATGACAATGCGGTGGGTCAATTATGCATAAAATAATTGTTATTATGAATTAAGAATATAAACAATTGGTTTTTAAATGAGAAAAAAAGAAGATAATTGAGGTTTTTTGTTTTTCGAGAATATCTCGGAAACTAAGAGAGATAGAGCAATAATCATAATAACCTATTTTGTAGCCCTTAAAATTCTCTACAAAAAAGGTATAAATGAAATTTTTCGTATCTCGCTTAGTTTCCGAGTTATCTTTGAAAGAATTTTTTTTCTCTAGAATGATGAAAAAAAATGATTTTCTTACGTTTTGGCCATCTTCGTCTACCATCAGCATGCAATGGTAATGCAGCATTAAAAAATTGATTAACAACAACCGCTGATTTCGATTGCAAACTCCTTGGATCACTGTCCGAGGAATCATCGGTATCATTCGAGCTTGCTTGTTGATTTGTACTGACTGAAGAGTAACTTCTTCCCGCAAGTCTACTCCAAATCGAGATTATCTCCTTCATTTCAATTTAAAAAAATCGTCTTTGTTATCACAATACCACTAGTTATCACAGATTGTTCAACAATCTCTTGAAACTATCGTGAAAAACAATGTTCCTCTTTTTTTTGTAATTTTTCGAATGATTTTTATCAAAGAAAAAAAATGGGAAAATTCAGTTTAATTAAGAAAAATGATTTTTAATCAATAAAAAAATAGAAAAAAATTATTTTTGATGCACTGCACGCCAACTGTCACTCGTAAGTATCAATTTTATATTGTGGATGAGAAAAACACGACTTGACCACTCGTTGAAGTCTCTTTTTTATTTTTTCAAGGAATAACGAATTTTTTAAAAATAAAAATTGAGTTAATAAATAACAGAAAATTAATGATAATTCTAATCTGATATTTTGCGGTCTGATTAAAATGTATTTTCTTCAAAATTTATAACAATTGATCCTTTCGCCTTGCGATACAGTGCTAAAGTGTGGTGACACGCTTTGAGCTACTTTAGAAAATATCACCGGTCGTACGACTCTTGTAACATACAATTTACCCCCACTCCTGGAGGCTAGATGTGGGGTGGGTGGTGGGGGGAGATCGCACGTGGATCACGGACCAATGATGCGATCAATAGCAAATCCTCTTGATTCTCTTGTACCACTCACTTTTACTACTAGTTTCGACTTTTTTATTTTTTCACCTTCTTTATAAAATATCTCGGAAACTAAGGAAAATAGAGAAAAATTCATTGATACCTTTTTTGTAGAAAATTTTGAGAGCTACAAAAAAGGTGATTACAAAAATTGCTCTATCTCTCTTAGTTTCCGAGATATTCTCAAAAAACTGAAGTATTCTCTATTTCTTCAATTTCTTTGTTCTCAAATTTTGAAAGAAAAAACGTTTTTTTCCACATTTTCATGAATTCGAAAAATTTATGTATCATTGTTGAATGAAGTACTCAATTTGCATACAGTTGTTTCCATTATTTTTAATATCCTCTTTCGAAATCGTGAGATGAATTTAATTCCTTGATTTTTGTACTTTTGTTCTAAAAATAATTTCCAAAAAAGCAGCGGTAATGATTGAAAATCTGAAAAAATTCAGAAAACTACTCTACTATGTCCTCGTCATACTGGAATTTTTTCAGATTTTTCCATGCACCGATTCACTCTAAAAAAAATCAGATTTCCCCATTCAGACAGTAAACCCCTGAAAATATTGAGTCGAGGCCTTTTTTTTTTGTAAAAATTAGTTGGACAAGCAATTCCCCAGACTGCCATCAACCCTCTGATTGCCTGAGTTGAAATAAAAAATGAAGAGAAATGTTTGGAGCATTTCTAAATGAGCTTCTTAATGTATCCACGTGTGCACTTTTTTTTTTCATTCTCAATTCTATGGGGTGGCCCCAGTGCTAACTGACCAGACGGTTTAACCTGTTCCAAGGAGTCAAGGACCCCGTAGAGAGTACTCGGGCAAACACGAGTTTCGAAGGTCGTATAATTTACTAAAACTCCTGGGGGATTTCCACTGCAATCAAGTACACTTTGAGGTAGGCTTATATTTAATGAGACATTCCCTACAGAGACTCTCCTTTCTACTCTTCACACGTTTTCAATAATTCCGGGGAATAAAGTGATTAAAAGATTTATAAAAAAGGAGCAGTGATCAGGAAAAATCTGAAAAAATTTGGGAAAATGCTCTAACATGTTTTGATTTTTGTGTAATTTTTTCGGATTTTTTGGAAGAGCTCTTTACCAATGAAAAATTCTGGATTATCTCTAAAACTACAATTTTTTAATAAAAATCTTGGATAGCATAAAAATTCAAAAAAAAGCAGCAGTAATTTCTAAAAATCTGAAAAAATTCAGGTAGATGCTCAAATATGCCTCTGTTATCCGAGAATTTTTTCAGATTTTTTCAAAGACTCCTTCACTTGAAAAAGAAATAGTTTATTATTTTTTCTAGTTAAATTCCCACGAAAATTCTCAATTTTCTGATGATTTCAAGAAGAGATTTATAGAAAAGGCGTTTAATATATTTTATAATAATCATTGCACTCATAAACACCTCAAGCTACCCAATTATGAATGCTTTCGTCCCTGTTACGAGATAAATAACTTTCTATTCAGATTCGAACCCTAGACCTTTCCCACGTGAATTCAGCATTCATAAATTTTTACCTAAAAAATCTAAAATATTCCCTTCGTTAACGAATTATGATGAAAAAAACTCCAAATGTATAAAGCTGAAAGGATTTTTGTTATCCCATTGAAACAACCATGAATAATCCATCACCATTGAAACAACACTCGAATAATTCACGAATCCATTGAAAAAATGATGAAAAAAGAGGTTTTTTAATGGTGTGAGTAATAAAACACGAAATGCGGTTTATGGAGACATGAAACCGGCTTATAATTGAGCTCTGCCTCAATTTTTTCATCCACCCCTTATAAATTCCCCATGAAACAATAAAAAACGTTTTAATAACATTATTTTTAATGCTCGAATCGATAAAATCGAACAGTTCTCACTTTTTCGATAATATCTCTGTAAATAATGGAGATACGACTTTTTTTCACTGAACCTTTTTTGTAGCTCTTGAAATTCTGCACAAAAAAGGTTCAGTGCAAAAAAGTCGTATCTCCATTATTAACAGAGATATTTCCTTTCTCCTGATGAAACAAAAAAAATTGTTATTAATTAATTAATTTTTTTCTTTATTTATTGCGAGAGAATAAATTAACAATTTGGAATTTCCCTGATGCATCAGAATGCTCATGCACGAGTCAACAATTTCCATGAGAATAATTTTATTCAGATAAACAAGACCGATAAAAATCAATTGAAATTATCAATAAATTAAATTCTGATTTATTGGATAATTATTTAATTGTTTCATCAGTGATATTTTTATAACGTCATCAAATGCTAATTTTTTTTATTTATTGTGAATAATTGTTGATGTTTCTGATTTATTAATAATTGAAGAAAAAAATGATTTTCTAAAGAATTCAATTTTTTTCTTCAATTAAAAGAAATAAATCCTTCAAAAAATGAAGAAAAAATTGGAAAAAATTGTGAATAATTCGTGCAATTAATTAACAAAGAGTAAAATTCCTGAATAATTGACATTCAAGTCCAAAAAAAGGTTTCCGGAAGCCCGATAACAAATGAGGTGAATGGAAACGAAGAAATAATCTCATTTTCTTATAAATAATGTTTTTAGCCTTCAGAGAGTTTAAAGTTACATGAAAAAAAGGGGAAAAAAAAAAGCTACATGGGAATTGCCATGGAGAACATGTTTACCTCCAGATGCCTCGAGTTGCATTTTAATTTTTCGTGTAACTCAATGAAAAGAGCATTGATCCTCACTTTCATTGATATTATCGATTAAATTATGTGAATCGAGTGTTACTTTGGTGATAAAATAATTGAGATGAGATCATTGAACACGTGTTCCTTGTAAATCCAATTTCCTTGAATTATTTACCACTGAATCATAATGACAATGACAATGACAGTGATTGACAATTTATTTAATATTTATTTGATTTTAAAGAATTAAAAAAATGAGGTAAACAGAAAAACTCGGATTTTTCATCAGTTTTTTGAAAATATCTCAAAAACTAAGCAAGATAGCGTAATTTATCAAGAGACCTTTTTTGTAGATTTTAAAATTCTCTACAAAAAAGGTTCAGTTCAAAAAAGTCGTATCTCCATTATTTACGGAGATATTCTCAAAAGAAGAAAAATTTCCTCTTTTTTATTAAATATTCTAATTATGCTTTTAAATATCTCAGTTTTTATTCAATAAAAAATGTGAAAGTCTTCGAAATGCGATGAAGAAATCACCGCAAATTCGTCTGTTGCATTGTAGAATGTTAATTGCCCTCGTTTCGAGGTGAAGAATTCACTGAAAACAAGGAATGCATTAGAAAACCGAATAAAAAGATAAATAAAAAAGCATTATTATGTTCTCATCAGATCAGTCTTTGCTAATTGGAGCAGATTAATTTTTTTTTTCACTTTTTTTAATAATCGACACATGATTCTTTTTATTCTACTTACAAAGTATATCATTATATCTCAATTATTGTTGAAAAAGTTCATAAATCCGTTGTTTTCAACAGTTAACATTGGATTTAATTTTAATTCATCATTTTTCCTGGTTTTTCCTATTTTTTTTATTTTCACTCCATTTAATTTCTATTTTTTTTCATTTAATGATTTAAAATAATCGTAAGTAGGTCGGTAGGTCATATCTCATTCTCATGAGGGGTTCATGATGTCAAGAAAAGTATTATCGTCATAACAAAATTACGAAAAAACGAATTGATTCAGTGATAATTGAAAAAAAAATTGAATTATTGGGATTTGAGTGAATTTAATGAAAAAAAATGGGTATTTAAGGTGCATCCTTACGTTTCTCTCTATAAAATGGTGCAGATGGGGTAGAATGGGTCAGCAACCATTGAATAACCCCAAAATCCCTCTCTCTATTTTATTTTCCAAAAAAAATGCCAAAAAACTGATGAAAAACAGAAGATCCATGGAATTTTCACTTTTTTAAAGATATCTCGGAAACTAAGCAAGATAGAGAAATTTTTATAATGACCTTTTTTGTGTAAAATTTAATGAGCTACAAAAAAGGTCTCCTGCAAAATTTCTTTATCTCGCTTAGTTTCCAAGATATCTTCAAAAAACTAAAAATAAATCATTTTTTTCAAATTCTTCAATTTTTATTGATAGTTTCATCAGATAATCATCAAAAAAAATAGATAATAAATTATTATCAGTCGGATTCAAGTGCAATGTCGACCCAGAACCGATAAGTCATCGCCTCGCTTCAAGAAAATCAAATAAATCGTTGAAATTGAAGGGAAAATGAGGAAATATCGTGTGCAGCACGTGTAGATCTTCATTTTCTATTTGAGACCCTGGACAAGGTCGAATTACAGAAAAATCCTTTCACGTTTTCACGAGACGATAATGAACGTCATGATAACAATTGAATCACGTTGCAGTTGAATTTCTCGCATCTCTATTAATATTTTCTGATTTTTTTGTTCATTTTTTTTGAGGTCTTATTGAAATCAGAGCAGAGATAAGAGAATTTTAAACAGAAAAAATAAAAATATGAACTTCAACCTCGAGTTTTCATCATCATTGTTTATTGAAGCACTCGTGCTACATTAGAGGTCCAGTTCAAGTTGGAAATAATTATCAATATTAATTTTATGTTAAATTATCACCAAAAATGGACAGGGCCATTGGTTGAGTGCTAATTTCCAGTGATAAGACTATTATAATTTAAAAAACAAAGGAATTGGGGATTTTGAGAGGTTTGGACGTCACCAAAGTGACCTCTGATTATTTCGAAACCGGGAGAATTCCGTTTTTTCGGTTCTTTTGTTATTAAATACTTGATTAAACTTTAATTTTCGAGTTTTTACACAAATTTATCGAATTTTTGAGATAACTCGGAAATTAAGCGAGATAGAGCAATTTTGGTAATGACCTTTTTTGTAGATCTCAAAATTTTCTACAAAAAAGGTCTCCTTCAAAATTTCTTTATCTCTCTTCGTTTCTGAGATATTTTGAAAAAACTGGAATTAAGGAAAAAACACAATTTTTCTTCAATTCAATAGAATTTTTTAAATAAATCAATTACTTTTTTTTCAATCGTTGAAATGGAAATAAATTGACTCCTATGGAAATACAGATAACGAGTAATTGAATGGGAAAAGATAATTACAGTTCTGTTAAATGATAATTAATTTGTTCAGTTTCTGATAAATTATTCATAATTCATCGAGACGTGGAATCTTTAAAAAAAAAGGAGATGTTATACCTGTTATAGCTAAATTTAACATAAATCGGGACAATGGGAATTATTCAGTTGAAATGTGATGGAATGAAGTTCATTTATTATTTATTAACTGGATTTTGAAAAATTCCTCAAGAGAATTGTTTCAATGGGAATTAAAAGAATATTAAAATTTACCAAAAAAATTTACAGCGTTTTTCAAAATTTGAAGGCATTTTCGAAAAAAATTAATGACCCAACTCGTTTTCGCCATTTTTGCAGAATAATTATAAAATCCTACAAGTCATCTTCTCGATCTCCTTTAATTATTATTATTTATGAAAATTTGTGTGTATAATAAAGTTTAGAAATTTGTATTCACGTTTAACCGATGAATTTTATTTTTTTCGACAGTGAAGGACTTTGTGCAGAATTTTGAAAAAAGGGGCAAGTGATCTAGACATATTGGAGCACCTTTTTGAATTTTTTCAGATTTTTTCGAAAACTGTAAGTCCAAAAAAATCCACAATAATGAGATTCAAATAAAAAAGAATAAAAATTCTTCTATTTTATTTTTTTTTACAATTGAATTAATTTCTCAAAATCGGCTGGGAATTTTTTTTTGAAAATTCGGGAATACCTTTACGAATGGTTGAAGAATGTCTCTGAATTTTTTCGTAATAAAATTCGCAACTGCTCTTTCCTGCACTTAACTAATGCAAAAGTTTGGGGAATTTCCCATTCAGAATCATTAAAAGATTGATGAGTCCCTCCCACAGATAAGTCCCCATTATCTCGCCTCCAAACCCCATGTCATGTTGAAGAAATAAAATGAATGAAAAAAAAGGCAGTGGAAACTTTTGGGACCTGGACACAAGGGAGAAAGACATGAGAGCCCAGCGTGCATTGAGGGAGCGAATAAAAATGTGAAAAAGTGAAGAAAAAAGAGGAGATTGTGAATGGCATGTGCGTGAAATTCACGACTGTGGATTATATGGTCCTTAAACAGGCATTGGCCTTTTTTTCATTCTTCATTTTATCTTCTCCAGGGGTTTTTAAATCATGCCTTTTTTATTTTGCACGTGTATCCTTATAAAACGGTTTTAGTGACGTCTGCGGAGGAACAACCTCAGTAATCGTTGTGTATATTAGGAGAAATCGAGAGAAATATTGGAGATGGAATTTTTTTCATGATTCCATCGGAAAGCTGAGGAAATTTTAGCCGGAAAACATGTGTCGCAACTTTTTTTTTTTAACTTTTGGGAAATTCGATTTTTTCACCCGGATTTGAAGGGGTTTACCTTGGAAAAATTTGAAAAAATCACTTTTTTGTAAATATCTCCGGTTCTATTGGTCGTAGCGCAGTGGGGTCGTGCTTAAATTAAAGGTCTCGTCATTCCTCACATTTTCGTTAAACTCCCATCGATTTTTATCAAAAATTGAAAAAGTTACAAGCCATTTTATGAAAATCAGTTTTTGGCCTATAACTTTTTCAATTTTTGATAAAAATAGATCATTTTTGGGGAGAATGTGGGGGACGACGAGACCTTTAATTTAAGCACGACCCCAGTGCGCTACGACCAATAGAACCGGAGATATTTTCAAAAAAGTGATTTTTTCAAATTTTTCAAATCTGGGTGAAAAAAATCGAATTTTCCAAAAACTCGAAAAAATTAATTTCGACACATGTTTTCCGGCTAAAATTTCCTCAGCTTTCCAATGGAATCATCAGAAAAATTCTATCTCCAGCCGTTCAATCAGAATGCCCATTTTACCCCGATCTCACCAAAAAATGGAGAAGAGACAATTTTCTTCATTTTACAATTTTCTAATACAAAATTGTTGAATAAAAAAAATTATAAAAAATTCACGTCATCTCATTTAGTCTCCTCAATAATGAACAATAGAAAAAATTGATTAATGCTGTTTTCCACTTGATTACTGTTTTTTTAAATTAAAACAGAAAAATTCATAAATTATTTCTCTCAATTCTCACATTAAATTCTCATTAACCCCCGGACATTATTGTTCGTCATTCTGCATAATGAGAGGTGGAAAAAAGAGTTGACAAAAACGTGAGATTAATTTTCAAATTTTCATTGAAGTATTTATTAAATTCCTGAATGAAAAATAGGAAAAATTCTTGGATTAAAATGCAATTAAAATTAATAGCAAAAAAATCCAATTAAAATTAATAGAAAAATGTTAAATTGTTATTTGTCAACTTGCCTCTTTTTTTTTTTTACCGAGAAATTGTGTAATTTTTATTGTCATTGCAAGACTTTTCCTCATTGAATTCTCATGTAATTCCACGTGATAAATACGATTATAAAATTATTGACTTGGAATCATATCAATTATTCAAAATTATGGAAAAATCGAGTGATTCTCATGTTGAAAGTCTGAGAATTCAAGCGATGAAACATCTGGAGCTATCTGAATCATTGAGACAATGAAAAAGTGCAGGAAATGAGTGCAAAAAAAATGGTGCAACAAAAAATGACTCGTTACGAGATAAATCTGTTGAATTACTTCAGAATAAAAGCAATTAAATTAAAATTTTATTTCTTTGTTGCAATTTATTTCTCTGAATGCAAGGAAAAATCCTCTATTTAAAAAAATCGAAGAAAATCTGCTGTGTCATTCATTGAGAAATGATTATTATGCTTCAATTATTTATTTAAAAAATGGTTTTTACAAAAATTGACTTTTTTTGAGAATATCTCGGAAACTAAAAGAGATAGACAAATTTTTGTAGAGACCTTTTTTGTAGAAAATTTCAAGAGCTACAAAAAAGGTTATTACCAAAATTGCTCTATCTCTCTTATTTTCCGAGATATCTTAAAAAAAACGGAGTCATCCTCTTGTACCTCAAATAATTCCACAAAAAATCCACTTTTATTCTCAATTCCTCATTATTTTTGCAATCCTTGACTTTCGATCATTTTTTTTCGAAAAAACCCGAGTCAGAAGTACAATGCAGAGAATCAGGAAGCATTACACGTAATCTTCCGAAAAAATTATGCAATTTAATGAAAAAAAACTTGAAAAAACGAAGAATTAATGTTTAAAAAAAAAGAGGCATCGATGATACGAGTAATTATCAATGGCTCTCGGTAAATTAATCCATACAAAAACTTCATGAATTATCATTTTTCAAATCGTTACAGAGTTTTGTAATTAACTGAGAATTATTGAATACGTAGGTGCTACTACCACGCGTCAACGCGTGATAAATAGTAGTAATATCACAGAAACACCAATTACGTCGTTATTTGCACCTATCGTGTATGAAAACAATTATTTATTGAAAAATACGTATTTGCCTTAAAATGATAAAAAAAATTGTTGAATACAATCGAAGAATTAATTGTGTAACTCTGGATTTTTCTTGGAAATTAATAATGCAACTGAACATTTTTAATTGATTAAAAAATGTAGAATTCAATTTTTTTAAATAAAAAAATTTGGGAAAAACTTACGAATTGGATATCCAGTGTAACAAAACATTTTTCAAAATTTTTTCAAAAACTCGAGAATAATTAATTTAATTTTATTTAAATAGTGCAGTTATTTTTTTTTTAAATTATGCACTTTTTAACATTTTTTTTTAAATTAGGAATTTTCGTGTTTTTTTTTTTGATTTTTTGGAACGATCACTCTTCAATGAGAATTCAGGATAAACTGAATATTTTGAATAGATTCGAATTCACGATTTTCACGAATTTTCATGAGCCAAGAAAATTATGCATCAAGTACGAAGACTTTTTGATAATGAGTAGAATTCTTCATGAATCTCTGGCCTCAGTTTAAAATGATAAGCGCCCATTAAGTGCATGAAGAGAAGGAAAAAGTTGAGAGAGAGAGAAGAAAAGTGATGAAAAAATGAAAAAAAATGAGAGAATTACCCGATGCACCGAGATACACTATCGACCTATTATCTATTTGGGTCTCGAGATTAATGAAAAATGAGATGATTCTGAATTTTTAGTAATTTTGGTGATATTTTGATTTAATTTTCATGATTAAACGGAGTTAATGATGAATCTCTTTGAACTCGAGTGATTTTATTATTAGAAATTGACACTCGTGACTTATTTGTGACTTCGTGACAATATAATTGTTTGTTTGAGTGTCGATGGGGGACTGAGAGTGATAGCAAATTAATTTTTTCCAAAATAATCACATTCCCTCTTTCCTCAATTAACAATATCTCTGGAAATAATGGAGATACGACATTTTTGTACTGAACCTTTTTTGTAGAGAATTTCAAGAGCTTCAAAAAAGGTTCCATACAAAATCGCTCTATCTCTCTTATTTTCCGAGATATTCCCAAAAAACTGTTGAAACTAATTGAATTTTTTTATTTAACGTATTTCTAAAATTAATGGAAATCATTTTTTTTCACAATGAAGGAGTGCTCAAAAAAATCTAAAAAAAATCAGGATGATGAATCAGCATGTCTCCATGATTGTGTAATTTTTTCAGGTTCCTACCTCACTCTGCTGCTTTCTGCTCCATTTTCCCATTCCAAAAATCCTCAAATCTTGCATTAATTAACGTCTGATTTACTCGCATTTGCATCACTTGCATTGATTAATGAAGGATGAGTCGTCACTCTATTTTCCATGATTTTTTGATGATCCTCAGGAGTCAAGGTCACGCCTAGATAATGCAGAAACATGCTGAATACTAGTTTAAATTTAATTCAAATTTTATAAACTCTGTTTTCATTTGAATTCAGCAAATTTCATCAAAGAAAAATACTTTTAAAAATACTCAAGAAATTATGCAATTTCCTGGGATTTAATGAGACGAATAATTCATAATATTATCCTTTTTTACCAGATAAATTAACATCACTGTCAAACGAACAAATCTCGTCGCATTCTGAACTGGTATCTGAGTCAGTGGATAATTCCCTCGGCAATTCAATTTTTTTCGTTTTTTTACTCATAAATCTGTTAAAATCACCACTTTTATTTGATCCATTAATCTTATGTTCTTGCAGTCTCATGGAATTGCGGGTGTTTATAGTTTTCTTCTCTCTTCTGAATTTTTCTGCATGGATTCATGAAAGAACGAAAAAAGGTAGATGAATTTAAAGTAGCCAGAGCTGGTTTCTTTGTCGCCAGAATTAAATCGACCTTGTGGCTATAAGTAGGAAGTCCCCAAATCTCCCTAGATCATGAGTCATTGGATTTTCTTAAGAAAAGACGAATTTTTAAGCTTGAGACGAGATAAAGAATTTTTCATTGGGTAAAAGGGTCGATGGAAAATTTTGAAAAAAATTGAGAATAATGTAAACACTTTGAACAATTTTTCCAAATTTTTTCGGAATTTTCAGTGAAACCGTTGGTCTTCAAAAAAAATAATTTAAATAATTCGAATTAAATAAAATAAATTCCTCTTGTTTTTTGTTTGTGAGAATATCGAGGAAAGTAAGCGAGATAGAGTAAAATGTCAAGAGACCTTTTTTGTCGAGAATTTTGAGATCTACAAAAAAGGTTATTACAAAAATTGCTCTATCTCTTTTAGTTTCCGAGATATTCTCCAAAAACACGAGAATCTCACTTGTATTGTTGGATTTCGAATTCCCATGAACTTCTGAATCATCATCAATGACACATCGAGCATGCCTAGAATGCAGGTACTCATTCCTGACATAAACAGCGGGTTTTATCCTCTCAATAATACTAGTAGCTTCTCCTGCACCTTTCTGCCTGATTCCTCCAGATTTTTTGGGAATTCCTTGAATTCTAACAGTTTCTTCACAATCATCATCATTAACCTGTTTTTTCCTACTTTTCTTCTTCGTTAATTTTTTAATTTCATTCTGATACTTGCAGCAATCGTTTATCTTCCTCTGCATCTTTTTTCTCCTTTCAATTCCAATTTTATCGGATTTTTTCCCTTTAAATTTCTATTTTTCCTGATTTTTTTTCTTTAAATCAAAGATTAGAGTCAATTCAATTGAAATAATTTCATGAAAGAATTACTCAATACTCAATGACTCCAATCTCCAGCTTAAACTGGATTAAACAAATGCACAATTCATCTTGTTCCATTTAGTCTGAGCAAAGCCAAAATCCAGACGTTTACTTCGACTTGTCTCAATGGAGAAATCCGAGATAAAGCCAAGTGGCTTGGATAATCCTTTCAACCACAAAGTACTTGGACGGTTCAACTTGACTACTTGGTATAACGCGTTATGTTAGGCCTTCATCATCCAATTTGTATTCACGTTAATCGTGACAAGACTATTGATAGTTTTATCAAGTTTCCTCGTTTTCTGAGAATTTTGTCAATTATTTCTTAATAAATTTCTATGTTTTTTGAGCATATCTTGGAAACTAATGGAGATACGCCTTTTTTGTACATAACCTTTTTTATAGAGAATTTTAAGAACTACAAAAAAGATTTCTTGACAATTTTTCCTATCTCTTTTAGTTTTCGAGATATTTTGAAAATAGGAAAAAACTGAAGGAAATAATTAATTTTTTGGTCATTCTTTTCTTGAGATTATTTCGGAAACTAAGAGAGATAGAGAAAAATATCAAGAGACCTTTTTTGTAGAAAATTTCAAAAGCTACAAAAAAGGTTATTACGAAAAATTCTCTATCTCGCTTAGTTTCCGAGATCATTTCACTTTTCTAATTCACATAAAACTTGACGATTTCATTGTCCTCCAAAAATAAATAAATTAACATAAATAGAGAAGCTTTAGTGTTTGTGTATCATAAATGCAAACTCCTTTACCATCACCTATCTCACCATCTCCATAGAACAAATTTGTCGCTCGTAATTTACAATCAGATAAACCGTAATTGATAATGCCAATTAAGCTTTCACATTGTTATCACTCAATCTCTCTCTACAATGGAATAATTAAGATTTTTATAGGATTTATCTCAATTTTTTTATTATTAAATTAAACTCGAATTTTGCAGAGTGTCAAATCATCATCTGACACGAATTAATAAACCTTTCACTTCAATTTTTCATCTGAAGATAATTGCAGATTAATTTAAAACTGAAAATCATTTGTTTTTATTTTGTAAATTATGAATAATAACGAAATTTATTCACGCGTTTAATTAAACGAGAAATTCAATGCATCAAATTATCATGAAAATCATTAATAATATTTTCGTCATAATTTTCCGGAATTTTTTTTAATTTATCGATTCACATTTTGATTACGAGCTTCATTATTGTGTTCATTAAATTTATGAATTCGTGGGGTTATTACGAGATGGAAAAAATGTTAATTTCACGTCATAATATATTCATAGGTAATCAGATAAAGACAGACATGATTTTTTTGTAAATTAATTAATTATAAAAAAAGGGAAAATTGAGGAATTAAATAAAATCGACGTTATTCCATTGTTTTTTGAGAATATCTCGGAAAATAAGAGAGATAGAGCAATTTTGCAAGAGACCTTTTTTTAAGCTCTTAAAATTCTCTACAAAAAAGGTCTCTTGCTAAATTCCTTTATCTCTCTTATTTTCCGAGATATTCTCCCTTTACTTGTTTATCCCTTTTTTTACCAAAAAAACACGATTTTTTCAGTTAAAAAAATGTGAAAATCCAGAGTGAAAGGATGTGAATGAGAAAAATAGTAAAAATACTCGAGTACAGAAGACATTACCTTGAATTTCCTCATCAGGTGATTTGCATGAAGGAAATTGCATGTTTTTCCGGTGAAAAAAAAAACATAAACAGAAATAAAAAGAGATATTAATAATTAGAATGAAGAATAAGGAAACGAGAATGGCAATGAACCATCGAGAATGGATGCGAGAGCTTGCTGAATGTGACAAGGTTATTTCAGACGTGGAAATTGAAGGATTTGGCGGAATTCCGGGTGAAGGTAGAGTAAAGAGTGAGGATGAGGCTGATGAGGATCTCGAGGACGAGTGTCAACGTTTAAATTCAATTCTTGGACTTCCGGCGGACACTTATTCACTCACTAACATCAAAGTTATTCTACCAGAGTCAACGAATTATGGAATTAAGTCGGGATTAACACACATGAGGATGAGTAAATTTTCCCC
This sequence comes from Aleiodes testaceus, assembly GCA_963565655.1. Lineage (NCBI taxonomy): Eukaryota > Metazoa > Arthropoda > Insecta > Hymenoptera > Braconidae > Aleiodes > Aleiodes testaceus. Next base: position 513,481 of record OY751414.1, read on the forward strand.
ATTTTCCAGAGGTCTTCAAGTGAGTTTAAATTGGACAAATTGGGGCAAATTGAGGGAAATATTGGAGATGGAATTTTTCTGATGATTCCATTGAAAAGCTGAGGAAATTTTAGCCGGAAAACATATGTCAGAACTTTTTTTTTTAAACTTTTGGAAAATTCGATTTTTTTCACCCAGATTTGAAGGGGTTTACCTTGGAAAAATTCAAAAAAATCACATTTTTGTAAATATCTCCGGTTCTATTGGTCGTAGCGCACTGGGGTCGTGCTTAAATTAAAGGTCTCATCAGCCCCCACATTCTCCCCAAAAATTATCGATTTTTATTGAAAATTGAAAAAGTTATAGGCCAAAAACTGATTTTCATAAAACAGCTTGTAACTTTTTCAATTTTCGATAAAAATCGATAATTTTTCGGGAGAATGTGGGGGCTGATGAGACCTTTAATTTAAGCACGACCCCAGTGCGCTACGACCAATAGAACCGGAGATATTTACAAAAATGTGATTTTTCCAAATTTTCCCAAGGTAAACCCCTTCAAATCCACCCTAAAAAATCCAATTTTCAAAAAATGAAAAAAAATAAGTTTTGACACATGTTTTCCGGCTAAAATTTCCTCAGCTTTCCAATGGAACCATCAAAAAAATTCCATCTCCAATATTTCCCTCAATTTCTCCCATAATAAAGCGTATTTCCTAATCCCCTTCCTCAAAAAACCTAAAAAACCCAAAATAAACACGTAACACACTTCACCTCTCTACTTATCGAAATTACCCCTCTTCCAGGGTGGTGCGATAGCAATCACGGCATTTGCAACATCGAGCCTCCTGAAGCCCCGCCTCTGGACAGAATCCGTGATAGATCAGATAATTGATGACGGTGATACCTACTACTGCAGTTCCTACAAGCCCATAAAAATCCCAGACCGCCGCACATTAACCGTTCTCCAGCTCTCACCCACTCTCCACCTCCAACACACCCACTCCGCACTCCTAAGTATAGAGGAGCCCGTGCAAACTGGTACTTTCCGTTCAAAAAGACCAACAGAGACTCACCTAATAAAAGCACTCCAGTTATTCTTCAAACACCACGATTCCTGTGTCCTGACCTCTCCAGTCCTCACAATTTCCATCTGGCGAGAAGGTAAAACCTACAATTTATTCGACGCCCAGCCCCGCAACAAGAGTCTCCAACCGGACGACTCTGGATCATCAAAACTCATGATCCTTCAGGACCTCATCGGAGTCCTCTTCATAATCCTGGAGAAAAGCAACGTCAGCAACGAGCACTTTGTCCTCTACCCCATCAAACTCATCAGCTTGACTTTAATCACTGATGACGATGGAGAATCCTTTGGACCCCCTGGAAGACGTCCCAGTGGTTACAGAATCCAAGGAAAATTCAGGGCAGTCGTCAGCAGCTCCTTTCACATAAATCATCCGAGTGTCCCTGAAGCTCTTCGGGGTCGTGGACACTTGATAATAGCACTCGCAGGGTTAATCTACTCCCGTCTGATCACTGCACCAAAATGGACGACCCCGATGCTCGACGTCATCATCAATCAGGCGCATATTTATTTAATTGATCTCGTCAGAGTTTTGGATAAGAAACTGGAAGATAATTTAATTATTAGTGATGTCCTTGGAGATGTCTTCCTCGGGGTTTACGCAGCGAAAGTCAAGATTCTGGAGAATGTTATCCCGGGTCAGGGGAAAAAGGGAAAGATGACGATAGACTCTGGTCTTCGGGAATTTTTTAAGGATAATGAATTGGGGATTCTTGAAGCGAAGAAAGTGTTTTATGGAGTTTGGAGAGGTGGAGGGAAGTATTTCTTTTTCGATCCTTTTGCGTGTGATGGGGAAGGGTTCAGGGTTGATGCAGAGGATCCTGGGGAAATTGAGAGATACAGGAAAGCAAGTGCTGCTGTTAGTATGAACAGTTCTATTAACGAATTAATGGAGATTATTTTGGAGAACACTGGGAATACGGAGAAGGATCCCTTTTTCATTCACGGGGTTCAAGTGCTTTATATTAAAACGCATTCGTACTTTGATGGACCTGGAGGATGCGTTGTTTACAGAGGCAAAGGAGTGAATCGAAGGCCACATGCTACTGCGACAATACAAGAATTATCTGATCCATGTTTGAAGAAACTGGAGGGATCACCTGTACCCAAAACTGAGGACGAAGCTTCTCGAGAAGTTTCCTCCCAATTTCCGGAGCCAATGACGAATATCGAGGATTTCTTGGGGAATGAATCATCAGAAGAGGATTCTGAGTCTTACAGAATCATTAATGAACACAGAATTATTGTCCGGGGGAGTAAAAATTGTTTATCAGAAGAGTTTGATGAATCTGCACGTGGTCGTCAGTGCTTATCAATTGCTCTCGCTGTCTTATCGTTTACCAAGGTCAAACCTCCGACAAAATGGAGGGGAAATGATGTGGATTATCTGATTGACGTTGGTGATAAAGCACATGCGGATTTGATTTCGTGGATTGGAAGGGGAAGTCCTGAAATACCTGGAGGTTCTGATGCTGAAGAAGAGGAAGATGAAGAAGAGGAAGAAGAGGAAGAGGAGGAAGAAGCTGAAGATGAAGAGCAGAGCCCCAAAAAAAGGGGAAAACCACCGAATCATGTAGACATCTCCATGTTACCTCCCCGCATGAAATTCGGACCGGAAGAAGTCAAATTCAGTAGACGAATGTCATTAGCAGAGGGTGATGCTGATCCATTAGTGAATTTGGGAGAAGCGCTTGATCACTATTTCCGGAGATACGACGAGCTGATCCTCGAGAACAATAGACTCATGTACCCAGCATGGAAATCAAACGGCAACTACTTTGTTTTCAATCCTTACGGTGCTGATGAAGAAGGCTGGAGACTCAGGGATCGTCCCGCAGCTCTCGTGGTCACAGACTCCATCAACGAACTCATTGACTCATTCCATGGGATTCTGGAGTTTAATGATCGCACGTTCTCCATTCATTTCGTGCATATTGAGGCAGTGGGTAAATGGAAGTCTCCGGTTATTGTTGAAGAGCCTCTGGATGACGTTGAGAGGTACCAAACTGCTTTTCTGCCGTTGACTGATGAGGATGTGGCGGCGCTTAAACCTGAGGAGAAGGAAGAAGAAGAAGTTGAGGATGAAGAGGTTGATGAAGAGGAAGAAGAAGAAGATGAAGAGAATGAAGAGGAAGAAGAAGATGAAGAAGAGGAAATTAAAGAAGAAGAACTTGAAGAAGAGCACTTGGAAGATCCTCTGAAGGAAGTCGAAGAGCAAGACCGTCCCGATCCCCCAAAACACCTGAACCTCTTCCTCCTTACTACTAATGTTAAGCTAGAAGACGATCCCATCGATCAAAAGTCCCAAGAGGCCTTAGAATACGAAAGACTCAAGTACAATCATCCGCCTCCTTACGTCGTCCCACCGAAGCGAGTTCTTGCGATGCTTTTAGCTGCGAAAAAAGCAACGAAATCTGTACCTTCCTTAGTATCATGCTTCTCAGTTGACTCAAAATTAGGAATTAAAACTGATCTACCTGTTGATGCACATGGAGCTGTTATCGAGGGAAGTGGGCTCGAGCCTAATTCAAAATTAATCAAACTCCCACCGGAGAAGTACGTTTTTTCAAGGGTTTCACCCGTTGGATTCACTCCGTTGAGGGCTATCAATGAAAAATTCATTCATGATAAAGAGGATGAGATGAGGGAGAAGTGTGGGGGAAAGTTTAAGGAAAGCGGTGACGAGAGGTTTTACTTTGATGAATCACCTGACGAGACTGGAGTACGTATTCTACCATCAATTATTCCACTTGGACCGGTGATACAGACACCAGTTCCCAGGGAGAGGATTAAACCCTGTGAAGAGGGGAAAAAGAGAGTCTGTCGATTATCTGAGAAAGAGAATTTGAAGTTAGAGAGGATTGTTTGTAATACTGAGGATATTTTATTTGATATGATCTTTCCAATGCTGAAGTTTAATGAAAAGAGTGAAGAAGAATCGGAAAAAGAGGAGCATGACATTGACATTGAAGAGAAACTGTCTCAAGTCACGACAAATATCCAAGAAGACCAAGAAATTAAAAATAAAGAGATTCTCGATAAAATCAAGAATATTCCAGGAAAAATTGGATTCACAACTGTCGAAACCTTCGGGATAATTTCTGGAAATTCTTCTTTAAAAGATCGTGAGACTCATCAGGATTACCACTTAAAGTCCTGCTACTTCGCCGCCATTTTGTGCATCCTCGCGAAGATCAAAATAGCGGTGGATAGTTTCACCCCGACTCTCCTAGACGAAATAATCCATCTCTCCCAGAAAATCTACTCGAAAACCGGGGATCTCCGTTACAAGCTCTCTCGCCTCTTCCGGAATCTCGAATTCTTGGGAATAAAATTCAACGTTATGTTGAAACAAACAGCGTACGCTGATCCCGAGAACTTTGACACTGACGCACTTCCAAAATTGCTCGCTGCTTATTTCCAGAATCATTCAACGGGTATTTTAGTATTCGGTAACGCGTCGTACGCGTTCTGGTTGTCAAATGACAGATACTATTTATTCGATCCATACCCATGTGACGAAGAAGGTCGCTCGAATGACGCAGGTGCCTCGTGCCTCTTAGAATTCTCATCACCCGAAGAAATGCTGAGTAAGATGGAGGAAAATTTGGGAATTCCAATGAATCAGCCTTACAGAATCCACACTCTCTGCATAACTCACATGGAGTCCTTGAAATCACCTAAAAAACAGAACAAATTCACCAAAAAATGCCCAGAAGAGGAACCTGAAGAGAGTCCATTGGAGATGAACGAAGAAGCCGACTCGGTCTCCCTAAAATCAGAGGTTTCATTAATAGAATTAAGCGACTGGGTAAATAATGATAAAATACCTGAATTCGATATCAAACGAACGACCTTCACAGCAATCAATAACTTTAATGCCTCAGCTCTTGAAGTCCCCGTAGTTGAGAACGACATCACCCGTCCGTTATTAGCACCCTTCAAGACGAAATCCCCAGGACACATCCGAAGAAAGCCGTTTGATAGAAAATTCAACGAGCACTCGATCCTCCTGGAACCAATTGATTTATGCATCATGGCATGGAGCTGCATCCGTGATCCTCGTGAATGGGGAACGAGGACAATAAGAGGGATTTACGAGGCTAGTCAGGATCTAACGTTTGACAGTTTATTGGCGGCTGAAGACTCAACTGTATCCGGGATGATTGATGGACTCTTACCAGAGTTCGACGTCGCTAATTACCGGTTTCACGGGGTATTTGCACCGGTTCATATCGGTAAATTATTTGCAGTTGAAGGATGGAACTTGGCGATGTCCTTAAAGAAGATCTTTGATACGGAGATTTATTCGGGAGCTGTTGTTCTCTGTGGAAAGTCACATATTGGAGTTTTGAGAAGAGACGAGAGGTTCTATGCATGGTGGGGAGTCCCCGGGACGAAGAACCTGAGGATCATAACTTCGGACTCAATCGAGGAGTTCCTGCGGCTGATTGTCATGGAGATTGGGGAGACTGAGGAGACGGAGTTCCAGATGAGGGTCATCACGATTTCTTATGCTAAGAAATTGGATCCTGATTGCGATGATCTGAAGGGGTTCCATGAACCGGCAGTGACGTCGTCATTGCCTCAGGTTTATCGGAAGGATGGAGAGCCTTATGATATTGAGGAGATGTTTAAGCCGACGATACCAACATCGAGTCCTGTTTTCGTTCATGGCACTCTGGCACTCGATCACCGGGATCTGCTGAAGGAACCCAATGTCAAGAGATGCTACTTTGTTGCGGTAATCGCGCTTATGGTGAAGAGGGATATAATTCAGAGCCCCATGGGCTCCATGCTCGATAAACTCGTGCAAGTCGCTGATAACTTGTACCGAGAGTTCGATAATCCAAAGTTTCATACCGAGCACATCCTCCGGAACGTCACTATCATGAACCGGATCTTTGATTTTAGAGATGTGGCCTCCGGGTTGTTTATTATCACCGAGAATCACGTGACCGGGGGGAATAATTTATGTGCACTGTTGAAATCGGAATTCCGGAAGCACTTCAAGAAGCACAACGACGGGGTTTTGCACTTTACTAATTGTTGTTATGGGTTCTGGTACTCCAGGGGAACTGATTCTTATTATTACCTCGATCCTTATCCATGTAATTCAAAGGGACGTCGAGTTCCTTTGAAGAACGGCAGCTCCTGTCTCTGTGTCTTCTCGAAGATGTGTCAAATGGTGAAGCACATGGTTGCGAATAGATTTGAGGAGACGACTGGGTTCTTCATTCATCGGATCCACATCGAGTCGATCAATGCTGCGCCTTTTCTGGAGTTTCAGGAGGATCCCATGTGGGTATACCTGGACTACCACTGGAGCTCCCATCACGTCTCCAAACCTCCACTCCTGAAAAAGAAATTAAAGAGAAAGAAAGGACAGGATATTTGTAAGGAACAACCATCGGGTTCTCCGGAAAAGGGGTTCTGGAATAATTACGCTATCGAAGTTCCTCAGTTGATCTACTCAGTCTGGGGAACTCTGGGAGCATATGACGCTCGTTTCGGCGAACGAGTGGGGAAGAATCAAGCCGCAATCTGCGTCGCAGTTCTCGCGATGCAGAACCTCTGTCACCCCTCAAAATGGAGCTCCGGGATCCTCGACTCTGCTGTCATCTGCGGAGACACTTATTACACCGAGAGCATGAAAAATGCGGCCAGAAGAGGCTCCAAGTACTCCAACATCTTCAATCTTCAGCCGTGCTTCAAAGTTTTCCCTCACATCTGGAAAATCGAGTATCTCCAAGGAATGTGCGGAGTTTTGTACGGTGGTCAAGGAAAACTCTCGATCTCCAAAGTCCTGAAACAAGCGTTAAAATATTCTAAAAACGTTCTTTTGAAGTGCGGAAGGATAACTCTCGCAGTTCTGTCGACGGACAATGGGTTCTACGTGGCGGACCCATGTTGGACAGGACCGCCCCTTTTTTTAAGGAACCACGGCGCCATTTATGTTCTCAGGTGCAAGAACTTCACGACGATGATTTACGCAATCGTTAAAATGCTGAATACTAATCAGAGATTGGAGTTCTCGTTGACGCCAGTTGTTTTCGAGTTCAAGCAGGAACTCTGCAGATCTGCGGACGAGAAAAAGAATATTATTCGAGGGAAAATCGTTATGGAGTCGAGTGGGGGAAAGCCTGGAGTTGCTCAGGGTCCCAGAATTCCGGTCTGCGGGGCAATGACAGCCGGCGATGAGGCGGATTATGATGTTTATAGGAGGAACGTGGAATTCGGCCTGAAATATGGAGAAAAACTTGAGAATCCAGTGGCTTCATCTCCGGTTCCTCGGTTGGATAGAGACAATGCACGGAAGATTTCGTTGAGCACAAAATGGCGGAAATTCAGGGGAGTTCCGAGACCACGTGTTCGGGATTCTCCTTCGGTTGATCCAAGGATTACTGGGAAATTGAAGGCCAGCTCGAGCTCGGAAGATTCTGTAGCGAGGATTCTTGGAGATTGCGATCGTTATCCTGTAACAATTGACTTTACTGCAGACAAAGATTTCGGGTCTACTATGAAGAGATTAACGAGTAAAAAAGGGAAATCTGAGACGCCATTGACGAAGCCATTGGACTGTTTGCCGAGGAGAGAGTTTATTATGAAAAAAAGTAAAAAGGAGTTTAAGAAGAGGACGAGGGAAATGGCGGATGAATCTCTCAAGATTTATAGGCATCGATTGAGGCAGGAGAATTTAGGAGAGACGGATGAAATTGAGGAGGTGGGGCAAACGGAGGAGGAAGATTATGAGGAGAATATTGGAGAAAATGGTGGAGAGACTGATGAAACTGAAAATGAAGGATAAACTCTTTTTCTGCAGCTTTTTTTCTTATTTAAAATTAATCAATGACTTTTTTCACCTCTATCAAATAGAATTCGTTTTTTATTAAAATCCAAAATAAATGGTATACAAAAAAGATACATGAAAACTTAGATTTATCGGACGGTAGAAGTCATTCGATTTAAGTCGAATTCATTAATAAACTTCTTAGCTAAATTGTACCATGTGAAGAAATTATGATTATTAAATTTTTAGGGAAATTAATTCTATTTCATCATCACTTCTCTTAAAGATATCTCGGATACTAAAAGAGATAGAGAAATTTTTGTAGAGACCTTTTTTGTAGGAAATTTTAAGAGCTACAAAAAAGATCTCTACGAAAATTTCTCTATCTCGCTTAGTTTCCGAGATATCTTTAAAAGAAGTGATTTTCTGAAAATTTAATATTCTTAAAAAATTGTCAATATACAAGAAAATAAATGTTACTTTTGAACTACCGACATTAACTACGATAATTACGTTAATACACGACGATAAACAATGGAAATGAATACATAGTGTTGTTTATAAGAATGAATTATTACATACAGAGTAATTACATAAAGCTGACACATCGAGTAGTGCAGGAAAATATTTTTCATTTAATACGTCAATTTGAGAGTGATGGAAATGAATGATCTATGGATTTTTGTACTTGAAAGAAAAGATAAATATCATTTTAATCAATCACTCCTATCGCTCTCTCATTGTCAACAAAATATACAAAAAATAATAATCTTTCATTTAAAGTGGAAATTAATAATTAATTAAGTACGTAAACCGCGAAAATCGTAAAAAAGAAATTGAAATAATTCTTTAAAAAATACTGCACTTTTCTTTAATAAAAAGAAGAAGTTTCATTCAATTGAATCGAAAAATAAAACAATTTAGTAGAAAAAGAATGCAAAGAATGCATTTAGTACCAAAGAAAGTAAATAAAATTATTGTTTATTGTTTTCAGTATTTTCTTCAGCTTCTTTCTCTGGTTTTGTGTAAAGAATTTCGGCATATTCGGTTTTATCTTCACTGACACGTCTCGGTGGTGTTGCTTCACGTTGTGTCAAGTCTAATTCCGCATAAACCAGACCACCCTCGGATGTCTGATTTTTTTGAGTTACGTCAGTCGATTCTGGGATCTGTTTTAAAAAAAAAGATTAATAATTATTCTTTATGTTTTATAATGTTATTTTAAATGGGTTTTTCGAAAAAAATATTTTTTTTATGTATTTTCAAGATAATTTTCTGCTCTAATCACCTCAACACCTCGATCTCAATTTAATTCTAATGACACATAAAAAAGCGGGAAAACAGATTATTTTTCTCGGTTTTTCCGGATATTCAAATATTTTTTTTTGTTTCCCTCGGAGTTGATACAAAAGTGGCAGATTAAAATGACATGATCATTAATTTATGTAGATTGTGTCTCAGGAAATGAGATGACTTAAAAAAAGTGAAAAACTAGTTTATCTTTGAAATGAGGAAAAAGAGGGGGAAATGAGGGAAATATTGGAGATAGAATTTTTCTGATGATTGCATTGGAAAGCTGAGGAAATTTTAGGCGGAAAACATGTGTCAAAACTTTTTTTTTTAATTTTTTGAAAATTCGATTTTTTTAGGGTTGATTTGAAGGGGTTTACCTTGGAAAAATTTGAAAAAATCACTTTTTTGTAAATATCTCCGGTTCTATTGGTCGTAGCGCACTGGGGTCGTGCTTAAATTAAAGGTCTTGTCAGCCCCCACATTCTCCCCAAAAATTATCGTTTTTTATCCAAAATTCAAAAAGTTACAAGCCATTTTATGAAAAACAGTTTTTGGCCTATAACTTTTGTAATTTCTGATAAAAATAGATAATTTTTTGGGAAAATGTGGGGGCTGACGAGACCTTTAATTTAAGCACAACCCCAGTGCGCTACGACCAATAGAACCGGAGATATTGCCAAAAATGTGATTTTTTCAAATTTTTCCAAGGTAAACCCCTTCAAATGTGGGTGAAAAAAATCGAATTTCCCAAAAGTTAAAAAAAAATAATTGCGACACATGTTTTCCGGCTAAAATTTCCTCAGCTTTTCAATGGAATCATCAGAAAAATTCCATCTCCAATATTTCCCCCAATTTTCCAATATTCATGAGAAAAAATAATTAAATTTCATCACCTTTTCATCATCAACAGTGACAACGGTTCTCATGGTATCCGTATCAGTTCCAGCGACTTTGTCCTTGTTACGTTTGAATAATTGCGATAGCATAATCCTTGGTCTTCTTGGTCTACCAGAGCCACCATCAGTCTCACTCCTCGAGTAACGTCCAGCACTCTCCGTGTCGCTTCTAATTTACGTCGTTGTTAGTAATTTTACACAATGATCCAATAAATTCGATTCGAATTTATTTGAATTATTAATCATTTCTTTTTTCTTCTTCACAGAAAATTAATTTCATGTCATGTTCTATTTCATCGATTTTATTCAGCGTTAAGCGCATGATTTCATGAATAATGATTTTAATACAGAGAAGGGGAATATGTCTGGCACGTCAAATATCGGTGGAAAAAAGCCACCGACTGTTCAATAATCAAGCCAATGTTCCATTAATGGAGCAAATTAATTAACGTGACACCCAAGTCATTGAGAGACTGTCAATTAATTGATTTCTCGGCTTTTCCTCTCTTCTTCGCAATCAAGGAATGAGCTGATTCATTAACTCCAATAATTACAATTTTTGGGAAATTAATTTTTTTAATTATATTCATTTTTTTTAGTTTTATTATAATTTTAATTTTATTGAATTTCATTTTTTACATTTTTGTTTATTCAATATCTCTAAAAATAATAGAGATACGACTTTTTACCACTGAACCTTTTTTGTAGAGAATTTCAAGGGCTACAAAAAAGGTTCAGTAAAAAAAAGTCGTATCTCCAGTATTTTCGGAGATATTTGAGGAAATGTGAATGACATTTTTTATTTAATTTTGGAAAAATTCAATAAAATTTAATTATTAATTAATTATTGATTATAATTTAAATACAGAGATTTTGGGAGATAGTAGTGATATTCAGACTCTAAATTTTCCGCTACAATTAGGCTTCAAAGTTATAATTAGGGTAGACATAAGTAAATGACTTGGGAATTATAAATGTTCACTGCAAGTTTACATTGACAGTTTGTATTACTCCGTTTGCTCAGTACCAAGCGTAATTAGCATTGTCTATATATTATCCCTTTTATCCACACTGTGCCACAAGTTAATTTATAGAACGAGTAAGATCGTGATTTTTATTATGATTAATAATAGTAGGGAAAAGTGGGGTAAAACGGGCGTTATCTCCATTGAAAAGATGAGGAAATTCTACATGGAAAGGATACGTCACAAGGTTTTTTCAAATTTTTCAAAAATTTTGATTTTACATTCAAATTTTGGAAAATTTGGAAAAAACCATCAGACATATGCTTTCCATGTGAAATTTCCTCAGCTTTTCAATGAAAATATCAGAAAAATTCTATCTGAATTTGTTCCTCCGTTTTGCCCCACTTTTCTAGCGACAATTAAAAGACAAGCAGATACAGTGAAACGAATGCGTGAGACAAATTCCGGGAGCAAGGCATTGTTTTAATTTTTTCAGATTTACCAAAAAGCCACTGAATTTTCAGGAAAAAAAAGGTAAAAATAATTCCTTGCCTTTGCCCGCTATTGGCATCGCCTGTTTTTCGTTTGTGGAAGCGTAGGAGTCTAATACTCGCTGCCGGATCTCCTATGTCTCTGGAAACCGACGTTTTTTTTCTTTTTTTTGTCGATTTTATTTAATTCTAATTTTAAAACACTGCGTTAATTGTGCCTCGGATTTGTTAATGCAGATTCCTCATAATTTATGATAAAAAAAACATTGTTATTTGATTAATTAGTGGCACAAAAAAAAAAAAAACAAATTGTAGGGCTTCGAATTATTGAGGAAAAGCTGTGGTTTATGCAGTTTTTTTTTGATTTTTTAGTTTTCGGAGTTTGGAATGGGGAAAAATTTCGGTCGAACCGATACTCACGATTCTCCGATATTCCTCGTTGATAAGCCACCTGTAAAATAATTGAAATCACAGTGATTTTATCAAGAATTTTTAAATTTTAAACAATTTACGGTTTTTTTTGTGGAAAAATATAGTGGATCGTGTTTTTAGAACGGTTTTAACAACAAAAATTCTTTTGAAAAAAATTAAAAAATGGAGTTACGCCCTTTTTTAGTAATTTTAATGAAATTATAATCGTTTGGAATGTCAGTCGTGTGCATTTAATAAATAAACAATGATTTTTGTATTGAAAACAAATGTTTTATTTCAAAAATCATATACCTATAAGTTTTTATAATATAATATCGTAGCGATGAGTAAACTTAGTATTTAATACATTATTTATTTCGTTTTTATTAATTTTTTTCATCAATTTTTATTATATATTATTTTTTATTCACTTTTAAATCTTAAAATTATCATTTTTTTTTTTTTTTCATTTTAATTCAGTTTATTGTTGCCTATTGCAATTGTATCTACACGTACAGATACAAAATGTGTATTAATTTGTTTATTTATTTATTTCTCTTTAAAATGTTCATTTTTTTTTTCATTTACTAATGATTATTCTGGATATTTCGAAATTAATATCAATTTTTCATTAATTTAAAATTCAAAGAAAAAACCACTGATACATTTAATTTATTTCTTTTGTTTAAAAAACGTTAAACGAAAATATGCTGTGAAATTGGAGATTAAAAAATTAATTAAAAATGCATTATCGTGAATTTTTTTTTAGAGAAATGGAGAAATATTTTATTCATTTTTAAATGAAAAAAATTAAATGCATCAGAAATTTAATCTTAATTTTCACAATAATTCTTCATTTCATGAATTTAATTATTAAATTGTATTATCTAGACTTACTTTAACATAAATATATATATATCATATACTCCATTGTATGGCCAACGATCATGCTTTATTTTTCTTCATTCATTTGTATTATTTTTTTTTCATTTTTTTAAATTGTATTATTAATAATCCATCAAGTACGAGTTTCTACAATCTTTTTTTATTCGTTAAAATTTCATTTTTTCATTTATTTTTTTTTCAGTTAAAGCGAGTTACTCTCCCCACAATTATTTATCATTAAATGAAAAAAAAAGGTAAAAGTTCTTTTGTTTATTGTAAATTAAGTTATTTAAATATTTTAGCATGATCATCGTGAAAATATTTAAGTAAAAAATACCATTACGTTTGGTTACAATTAATTAATACGTTTAATCATTAAAAATATCATTAAATTCTTTTATCATTAAAATTATAATAATTATAATAATCGAAGGAACACACGATAATTAATATTAATATCGATAATGTACGATGATTGAAATCTTTGTACATCATGTGTTAAATTTGTGTTTTTTTTTTAAACTCGCACTTATTTTTTGTTAAAATAATTTTTAAAAAATTGTGAAAAGGTTTAATTAAATGGATTTTAAGTGTAATTAAACAAATACGAGTTTACTTTGTTTATAAATTGAAAAATTCTTGAATTTTCAGTTAATTTAATGCTGGAATTATTTATTAACTTTGTATTCTGCACTTGGGTGTCTTTGGCAGTGTTTATCAACTTTTCTTTTAAATATTATTAATAATTTAATTCTTTTAAATTCTTCAGATTAATTTTTTCTATTTCATTGGACCTGTACTAGTATATTTATATCTTTTTGTTCCATCTGAAAATTTGATGCAGCTCTTCTTCAATTTTTTTAAAACCTTTTATTAAGAATTAACATCAATTTTGGATATCATGAAACATTTAAAAATTTACTGAATCTACAATTATCGACATAAATTGTTTTTAAAATTGTATTTACGTGAATCTCCAAAATCTCAAGTCTTTTAATGAATTTTTAAAAATTTATTTAATCATTTTTTTCATTAATTTTCACTTTAATTTGTACCAAAAACTTTAATTTCCGAATTTTTGTGAAAATTCAAAGGTTTTTTTAATCAACATTTCTTAAATAATCTTTCACAATTACTGTCTTCTATTTATTTTCTCTTTTTTTTTGAATAATTGGAGATAACGAACAGGTCATATTGGCAATTGGAATGCAATATATATATATATTTTAAAATTCAATGCCAAGTAATGGATTTGCAAGCCCAAGTGCCTTCGACACATTTATAATAATTACTATTTTTTTTTTTTCATTTTAATTTCAATTATTTATTAATTTTAATTACCATTGTTTTAAACCGGATTTCCATCTTTTCCACAGTATTTATAATATATTTATATATTTTCGATATATACAACACGTAGTTAATGTCGGGTGGGTGGGAAGGGGGTGGGAAAGTGATAGAATGGAGTAATTCGTTTTTTTTTGCGGAAAAAAGTGGGGAAAATGGGAGAAAAAGCGAGGATCCGAGAAAAAATTCTCAGTTTTCATGAATCATCTATCGAAGAGGATATCAACTCCCCCTCCCACCCACTTCCTTAGCTGAGTGAAAAACGTGATTCAGATTATGTAAGAAAAGAGGAAAAAATGAGGGATTTTGTCGGTTTTTCATAGGCGTGTCTCTGTGTTTCGTGTTTATTGGGTTTAAGGGAGTTCGGTAACATTTTTCGTTAGTGAGAAAAAAGGAAAATAAAAGGATTTGAGATTATTTTGTTATTTGAATGAGGATTTCGTGAAGATAAATCTAATTAAAACAGAAATTTCCATTTTTTCGATAGATTTTTGCGAATATCTCAGAAATTAAGAGAGATAGAGCAATTTTGCAGGAGACCTTTTTTGTAGATCTCAAAATTCTCTACAAAAAAGGTTTCTTGACTTTTTTCGATTAATCCACTCGCTTCAAAGTTATTCTCAAAATTCTAAAACTCAAAATTAATCAATTCATCTTCACTCAAAAATTTCAATGTTTTCTCTCTGATATTTTGAAAAAACTCGTAAAAAACATTATTACAAAAGTACAAATGATGATTATTGTCGTAATTAAAGTAATTATAAATATGAAAAGATCGTATGAAAATCCAATTTAATAAAGAAATGATTATTTCATTTTATTTTGCTTAAAAAACGTCGGTTTAGAAAATTTCACAACAATTGAGTCATTATGTTAGTCTCATTACTATTTTAATCAATTAAATTAGTGTATTAATTACTACCCTACATTATGAGAATAGAAAGAATTATGACTTCCGTATTATGTAGAAAAAAAATTATAATATTGTGATTGCGTGCACGTATGTTATCATGCATATAACATAGGGCAATCCACACGAAAACTGGACGGGAAAAAATAATTATTTTACTCATTATTATTATAATTATTTCTATAATAGAATGTAGGAATAATCGACTGATTTTCGTCTTTTGATTTCAATTTTTTTTAAATGAATATTTAGAGAAAGAAAAGTGGAATTTATAACTAAAAGAAATTAATGAATTTTTTATTAAATAATGGAATGTATTTTTACGATTGAAGTACATTTTGATAAAATACAAAAAACCCAATTAAAAAAAAAAAAAAAACCTGATATTTTTTTATCAGTCCTAAACTGATGTCTATAAAGAGAAATAATTAAGTTTAATCAAAGTATTTTCATTATTTTGTGAAAAATAAATAATTAATCTATTCAAACACACGTCAAAGTATTGAAAAAAAGGGACTATTGGATTTTGTTTAAATAAAGAAGAAATAAACGGAAATTTAATTAAGGCATGTCCAGAGTGAACAAGGAGATTCATTGATTTAAATTGAGATTTTCATTCAATTGAAATTCCAAATTGTTCATTTTTTCTTTTTAGTGAAACAATGACATCCAATCACACACGGTGCACAGAAATAAAGCCTTAGAAATCTACGAGAAATGAGAAATAAAAAAATATATAAAGTCCTGGACAAATGAAAGGAATGCGTGAAAAGTGTTACAAAGGGGATTTTTCCGGGGACAAAGGAATTCAGTAAAAAATAAAAAAATATACGAAAAATCAGAGATTCTCTTTCACACGTAACACTAGATCACACGGAGGCTCGGAATGCCAAAATGGCGGAAAATTCATGAAATTAATGACAAAATCATTAAAATTTTCGTCAACCATTCAGTTTTCTGAGAATATCTCTGGAAATAATGGAGATACGACTTTTTTACCCTGATTACTTTTTGTAGCTCTTGAAATTCTCTACAAAAAGTAATCAGAGTGAAAAAGTCGTATCTCCATTATTTCCAGAGATATTCAATGATGAAGGATGAGAAGCATTTTTTAAAATCGTCTGACCGTACATAGTGTCTTTCTACTTCTCGAGTCTCAAAAATTTCACATTCTTTCATTTATAAAAATGATAATTACTCAATATTCGTCGTTGAACTGAACTAATAATGAATAATCCTAAATTCTACATTATTCTCCTAATTGAAGGAAGAAAAATCCATTTTTTTTTTCAATAAATTTTCGTTAATTCGCACTCCGTTGGTAAATGAAATAATTGTTCAGTGGCGAGTGCGATGACGTCGAAGACCTGGAATCTACTTAATTTATAATTTTCTTTTTGTTTACACTGGCGTATCCGTTTTCTCGTCCTTTCTCCCCATATCCTTGATGTTGTGTCCATTGACGTACTCGGTGCTGGCGTGAATCGGATTCTCCTGTCCTCCGTGCGGCATTTTTTCGTCAATTATGTGGGGATCCTCGTGGTCATCGTCGTCATCACCTGGTGTTATGTGTGCCTCACTTCCTGCACCAGCTCCATCAGCAGCCTGCTCGTCACCGCGACGTCTCGCTGCAACAAGCAACGCCACGATCGGTCAAGGCAATAGCGTGTGTCAAGTGATAATTGCGTGAATTTTTTAAACATTTTTTTTTTTGCATTTTTTTTGCATTTTTTCCTGCATTTTTTTGCAATTCTTTAATTAATTCATTCAATTTATTAATTTTTTTTAATGCAAAAATTGTGTTTACATGCATGCCCTTTTTTTAAAGATTTTTTTATTATTTTTTTTGTGCTAATTTAGATAGTGTTGTGCGAATTTTGTTTTTTGGTGTTTTTTTTTCAAGAGTAATTCTAACTAATTAATGATTATGAACAGAATTATTTAACAGTGATATTAACAACAATATTGGAAAGCAAAGAGTGAAAGTATTTACATGCTCGAGCTGAAATTTATTGATTATTATTAAAAATGCTTTTTTGTTGTTTTTTGATTCACTTAATTTTTTTTTTGTATTGAGAGTATCTCGGAAAGTAAGAGAGATAGAGGAATTTTGCAAGAGACCTTTTTTGTGCAGAATTTTGAGATCTACAAAAAAGGTATCTTGCAAAATTCCTCTATCTCCCTTAATTTCCGAGATATATTGAAAAACAAGGGAAAAGCATTTTTTTAATCAAAAATTTAATTAATTAACTAATTACGAGGATTTGATATTCACAACCACACTTGCCTTCGCCGATTGTTAAGGGTTGCTTGTTACGTAACTCAAGTGAAAGGGAACAAAATCCGCAGTGATTCTTCTTTTTTTTCTAATTTTCTAATTAAAAAATCTAGAAAGCAATCACGATTCATGCAACAATTCTAAAGGGCTTCATGCATTCTCAATGATGAAAATACAATAAAAATTCATTATTTCTGTGGATCGAGAATCTAAAGTGATGTAGAACGAGTACTGAAGTGTAAATAAGTCTGTGTCGTTCCATGCACTCGATGAGAACGACAATGAAAATCATTAAAATGAAAAAAAAAGAAGGAATTACTCGTTTTTTTTTTGACGACACTCGAGAAAATGGGGGCGAAAGGGAGAATGGTGAAAAGAAATGACGAAATTAGCGATTAATTGAAAGAAAAAAAAGGCAGATACTCTCCCCACTTCCTCAAACTTCCAAATATTTTTAATTCATTTTTTTTAAATTAAAAAACTGCAAAAAAACATTTTTTTCTTTCAATAAAACCAAGAAAACCTTCAGAAACGTGATTCACTAATTTTTTTCTGGTGAAGGAGTTTATGAAAAATTCGGAAAAAATTTGAGAAGATGCAGCAACATGTTGACATTGTTGTCAAATTTTTTCCGATTTTTTGGAAAATTCCTTCACCCCTAAGAAAATTCCAAATGATGTTTTCTTCCGTTTTCTTTGATGAAATTCTTTAATTACGGATTTTTTTTAAATTTATGATTTTGGCTTTGGTTTTTTTTTGGGTTGTCGAGGCTGACTTACCCCTGGAAATTATCATTGCTAGAGTACGGATACGCATGGATAATGTTGTCGTATCTCCGTAATCTTTACTTGGCCCGACTTGCATGCTGTCCTATAGTAGCCGCACAACATACAAGACAGTATTTTCTTCACCACAACTCACCAAAAGTAATTAAAAATCTCACGATTTTCTTTATTAATTAAGAAATTTGAGTATTTTGAAGTTCGACTGACTTTTCCAAACGTTTTCCCTCAATTTCTCTTTTTTTATGGGAAATTTACAAACCGAGGAACCGTTCTAGGGTGACTATGGGGAAATTGGAGAGGATTTTTCCATTTTTACACTCATTTTTATGTTTAATCCAAAATTAATGGTTTTTTTCATTTAATTAGGAGCTTAATGATGAGACTCACCTGCGAAGCACCAACGACCCGTTGCACGAGCGAAAATAATGAGGGAAACGAGAAGAAGAAGCACCAAAATTCCCACGACGATTCCAATTATGTATCCAGTATCGAGTTCCAAACCTGTGAAAATTAAATAACAAAATTATTCACAATTTCCCCATTTTTTCATCAATTTTCCTGAAAATAAAATGATTTAAAATCATTTTTCTCTATCAAATAATAAGAAAATCCTCATTATTTCAGTGAATATTCGATGACAATTTGTATCAAATATCAAATCACCAGAAAAATAGGGGAATTTAATTGATTAAATTAAAATTGAAATGAAACACTCAATATTTTTCAATTCTCCTCCAAATATCTCTAAAAATAATGGAGATACGCTTTTTTCACAGGAATACTTTTCTGTAGAAAATTTCAAGAGCTACAAAAAAGGTTCAGAGCAAAAAAGACGTATCTCCATTATTCCCGGAGATAATTGAGAAAAACTGTTTTACATTTGTACTACTTAATTCAACTTTTTATTCTAATCCTTCAACTTTCTCATTATTATTAATTTAATAAATAAGATTTACCTAGTGCGTGCGTAATGCCGGAGAGCTTACCATAAAGGTGTGAGAGAGCTCCTGCGTGAGAGCATGCAGTGAAGGTATTTCAGCAGTTAGACAATTTTCGATAATAAATTTTTTGAATTCGCGTGAATATTGTGAATTAGCGTGTTGATAAAGTGATTGAGATATTTTCATTTTAATATGTATTGTTGATATGTTATAATGTGTATTGTTGATTATTTAATGTGTAGAGTGAAAGGGGCGTAAGTGCCTTCTTAAATAATAATGAATTTACCTTCTGGTTCGTTTGCAGTTGAGAGTACGATTTTATATTCTTCATGGCCGAGGCTGTTTCGTGCTTTTAGTAGATAAACCTTTTCGGTGTCAGACTTCTGGACACTGTCGATCTTCAACTCAACGTACCATGCGCCTTTTCCCTATTGAATTAAACGAAAATTGAATTATTTTACAAAATTCTTATTGTTAAACTTTTTACTAATTTGGGAATAAAGTAATTGAAGCACTCAGAATGCAGGAAAAAAACGAGTGACATTAAAAAATATAAACAAACGTAACAATTCCATTTGTGTTTGAGCTTTTGAGTTAAAATGCTTTCACCAACTTTAATTACAAAGTACCGACTCTTTGATAATAATATACAGTTATAGTGTTGGTAAATTGGACACTTTTATACAAGGGCTTTCAGTGAACTTCAAAGGATTATTAGATTTTCCATTTTATTATTTAAAAAAGGATTCTGCGATAATTTACCATTTCTCGTGCTGTCGATGTCTGCAAACGTTGACTCATATCCGTGTATCCTTCCCCAATTTCTTCGCCATTGACAGACCAAGTGAAGGATGGCTTAGGGTTTCCATAAACTGTGAGATTGATTATTCCAGGATGACCAATCACGTAACCGAAACGCTGGACTTCTGATGATTGTCTTCGTGGGGAAACTAAAATATAAAAAAAATGATTTATTTAGTGTAATTTTTAATTCGCATTGTTTTTCTCAAATATCTCGGAAAATAAGCGAGATAGAGCAAAATGTCAAGAGATCTGATTTGCAGCTCTTGAAATTCTCTACAAAAGTGGTCTCTATGAAAATTTCTCTATCTCGCTTTATTTTGAAGGGAATTATCCATAAAGATTTGCTCAATTTTACTTACAAATAACGTCCAATTCTTGTTGAGATACTTTAGGTTGATCAAGTGCAATATGTTCGGCAACACAACGCACGATTTTTCCATTGTCTGTCCAATCCAGAGTACGGGTCAGGTTCTGCATGACCATGGTATTACCAGCTGCATCATACAGGACTGATGCTGGTGAACGTGAAATCTGGTCGTTGTCTTAAAAATTGAAAAAAGCAAACAATTAGAAATTATCATTCACTTTCCCCTAAATATTTTGGAAACTAAGAGAGATAGGGGAATTTTGCAAGAGACCTTTTCTGTAGTTTTTGAAATTCTCTACAAAAAAGGTCTCCACAAAATTTTCTCTATCTCTCTTAGTTTCCGAGATATTCTTAAAAACAGAGAATTTACAGGGAAAGGGTTGAATTCGTCAATTTATTATTGTTAAAATGATTAGAATCATTATTTATGTTAATTACCGAGATAAACCGTTAGATTTGGAGCTGGCCGACCAGAGTGTGTGCTGCAATTGATCTGTATTTGGCTTCCTTGAATGTGCCTGTGTTTCAGCTCTGATGGCACACTCAAATCCTCGGATATTGGTCGACTGATTTCGAGTCGAGGTTGCTCTGGTGCAGCTAAAATAATTAAAAAAATCAATAAAATTACTTAAACTTCATTAAATCATCTTCTCCAATAAAAACAAAACAAATATATTCCTTCTTATCTTAAAAAAAAAATAAAATAGAAGAATCTGGAGGAGATTTCAATCGAGTTCCTCCAGAAATCCATTACACTCTCGAAGTGAATTATAATTCAGGAGAAAAAGGAGTCAATGAACTTTATCTGATTGACTCGTCGACTCTGATTTACGTAATTATAACTTCAACAAACACATCACAACTTTGTAAAATAAGTTGGAGTTTGAAATAAATCCATTAACTTTGTTTTAATGAGTTGTTTCATGACTTTTTCATTTGGCAATCGAAATCAATTTTAATTCCGTGGATATCTCGAAAACTAAGAGAGATAGAAAAATTTTCATAGATTGCTTTTTTGTGCAGAATTTCAAGAGCTTCAAAAAAGGTCTCTTGATAATTTCCTCTATCTCTCTTAGTTCTCGAGATATTCTCAAAAAAACATAAATCGATAAAATACGTACTTGCAACAATAATCCTGAGGGTTCCAACGACTTCATTCCTGCTGCCATTGGGAACAAGTGCACATTTAAACAATCCATCATGTGCTTTTTTAACATCCTTAATAAGAACACCACACTGTCCACTATTGAGACCAGCTCCATCATATTCAATTCCATCTTCACTCTCTTGATTCGGTTGGAGAATTATACTTCCACTTCCTGGTATTTCCACTCTGCAAACTTGAAGAGGTGTTCCCATTCTGCACATGACTCTGAGCTGATCTTTCTCTCTAACTGCAACTGAACCCTTTGGCTCGATGTCAACGGTTGTTCCAGATGCAGGTAATCCTGAATAAAAATAAAACACCATTATTCCTCTCAATTAATCAATCTCCAAGACAATCAATCATAAAATGTTACAGATAGAACAATGGCACTTGGACAGATGGATAAAGCCTCACGATTTGTTAGAATCCAACGCACCTGGTGATATCAATTACTACTTCTCGGGAAGATTAAGGAGATAATTGATTGAATCTCTCAGATTTATTGAGAAAAAAAGAAAATTCATTATTTTTAATACATTCTTTTGTTGAGAATATCTCGAAAAGGAAGAGAGATAGAGAAATTTTGCAAGAGACTTTTTTTATGCAGAATTTAAAAATCTACAAAAAAGGTTTCTATAAAAATTTCTCTATCTCTCTTAGTTTCAGAGATATTCTCAAAAAACAAGAGAATGAAAAAATACCAGAATTTTCATTAAATTTCCATGTGATATAATTTATCTATAGAAAGAGTAAATTCATGTTAGCAAAGATAAAACGATGCAACTTGTGCACATAAGATTTACGAGACGTAAAAACGTAAGAGCATAGTAGGTTTATTAAAGCTTCGTGACGTTCCCTCTGAGAACGTACTTTGGGTAACATCACGTGAGACTTCACTGAAAACTATATATATATATATATTGTTTGAGAGGGTGTTATTCAGGAGGTACAGAGGCACTTCTTGAGGCCTTTGCTAACACGAGGTGGCTTATTGCTTCTCTCTTCTTCCTCTTCTTATTTTACCCAATGCTTGTATTTCAAATCGTAAGAGGAGACTTGGGCGTAACGAGTCTCAGTGCATAGAACAGATTGCCCGTGGATATAGAGCTGAGAAACTCCAGCCAACTGCCACTGTTGCTCCAGAATAATTACTCTTCTTTGGGGTGTGCACCATTGGAGTTTACCTTGTCCTCCAGAAAATTGATAACTTGTATCAGAGAGAATGGAGACGAAAACTTATTCAACACTATTCATTATTTTATTTAATTTTTTGAGAAAGAAAAGAGGAAATTAGGTGAAAAAAAGTGCAGGCATTGGTGAACATGTTGATGATGTTGGAGAATTTTTTAAGATTTTTTTGACCACTCGTTCGTTCAATTTTTAATTTTTCGTAATTTTTGAAGAAAATGCACATTTTACCTACTCAACACAATTAATTCATTATTCTTAAGGATTTTGGGGGAAAAAGAAGAGCAATTGACGAGAAAAAAAGGGCGAGGATTGGTGAACATGTTGGTAATGTTGGACAATTTTTTTCATATTTTTATTTCATATTTTTCTTTATTTTTTTCCATTAAATTAAAAATAGGAGTAAAATAAATACGAATCAATGTGATTGGATTTTGTGCAAACAGAAGAAATCAAGAATCTTCATCCACAGGCTCTTTCGGCTATTGTTTGCTCTGGTTTTTGCCAACTTTAGTCTCAGACTCTTATACACCAAAAATCCCACGACAATCTTGAATCAATACTCATCGGTTGGCTCATGAAGATATTTTCTCCAATGAAAATATCTTCTGGTGTAATAACTTCTCTTTGTTTACGTTTTATCGTCGAAATTAATCGTCCTGAAGGATCGACCGTTTGTTTCCTTCAATTGATATTGTCGAGTGGAGAAAACCTGATTTTTCTAATAATTAATTAATATTTAAACTCGTAAAATTGAATTAAATTATCTTAATCTTTCTGGATTTGTTTTTTTTCGATTAAAATTCCCAAAAACTATTTTTTTTCATAAAGAAAAATATCTAAAAATAACGGAAAAATGGGTTCATTCATTCTGCGTATTTCTAGATCAATAAATGTGATTTGATTTTCCAGCTGGTCGATTTGTTACTCAATTTTGACGTAACCCCGATATGATTCGGCCAAAACCACGACAGCACGCTGCCCCATGATTTGTGAACACAATTCGACGTAACAGATGAGTGATGAAGTGTTTTTCCCGTGCTCTCCATGTGTCGGATTGTCAAAAAAAGGGTGAGTGCAAAAAAATTCCATATCATCATCCAGAAGCTCAAAAAAAAATGGACAAATCCAGGAAAAATAACATCTGTTGACATTGTTGCTTATCTGTGCACTTGTGGAAGACGTTTTTTTTTTAATTTCAGATGAATTTCCATTTTTTTTCGATTTTTCTTGAGTTTTTTAAACTTTTTAATTCTTTAAAAATGCCAAAAAAAAAATAGGAGAACATAATTTTATAAGATTCGTCGATTTTCAATGGAATCGAGATGATTTAGATGAAAACGTCCCCAATTCCCCCAATGCTAACTCGATAATCCAACGTCTGATCGAGAGGACCGTAGAATATATATTCCAATTCAATTTTCCTCTTGCCTTTCGAATAGAATCTATTTTTCCCCGAATCATATTCAATAAATGGAAGAAAATTCACGATTTTTTCGTAGCTAAATTTATGTCCTTATTTTCTCACAGGAATTACTATTGTAAAAAATTAATGTAAGACGTTATTATTTCGAGCCCGACGTTTATTAGATTTTCATTCGGTGTGGCAAAAGATGTACTTTACAAACGAGACAGGCATTTAAGAGAAGCGTTGACGTGCTTGTAAGTGCCTCTTCGCCTTGGCTTCCTAACGTAAATGGTTTTCCTCCACCAGTAGATGACATTCAAATTGGGTTATGCAAAATTGATTCTCACGTTGGATCAACTATTGGTCGTTCGAGTTTACGTTGAATCCATTTGCTTATGCATAAAAAACCTGCAGATAAAAATATTGAATTGTAAATTCTTTGAAAAATTCATTTTTTCACTGAAACAAAGTAGGTCGATATTCACCTGTAAATATATCGTAAACTACTCGAGATAGAGAAATTTTGCAAGAGACCTTTTTTGTAGATAATTTAATTCCCTACAAAAAAGGTCTCTACAATTTTTTTCCTATCTCTTATAGTTTCCGAAATATTTGAGGAAAACAATCGGAGGAAAAAATTCATTTATAAGGCCCTTTTTTTTCTTTCTAAAATTAATGATAAATTAATCGTTAAATTGATCAATAAAGTGTTGATGGGTGCGATTAACGAATTGTATTGGTACTGGTCGTTAATAATAATTATTTTACGCGAATAGGCACAAACATTCTCTCTCTCTCTCTCTTGCATATCGTTTTAGATGGCAATTTGTTCGTTAAAACCATTCGTGATTTATGTAGTATCGTAACATCGAGTCCTGGCACGGTATCGTGTTATTCACCGCTGTGTGGCCTCCACAGGGAGACGATTTGGGTCGGCGAAATTTTTCGTTGATTCAACAAATTGCCCCACTTCTCTTCCAGCCCCTCCCAAAAAGCTTCGCTCATTCACTCTAATTACACGTTCTACGAGCATAGCCAGGCGAAAACAGCCTCCCCATTATTCCCCCAGAGTGTTGTAATATAATTCAATTTAGATGAGAATTAAAGAGTAAACGTTAATTACCTCTGATTCTCATTTTTTTAAAATTAAAATTATCATTAGAAAAGAACACATGTTTTTAACCATTACTTTCTTGAGAATATCTCTGAAAATAAAAGAGATAGAGCAATTTTGGAAGTGACCTTTTTTGTAGAGAATTTCAAGGGCTACAAAAAAGGTCTCTACAATTTTTTCCCTATCTCCCTTAGTTTCCGAGATATTCTCAAAAAACTAGTGATCATCATTTTTTTTAAATTTCTCTTTTAATTAATTAATTCCTCGGAAGATAAACCGCTTTGAATGGCCAATGCAATGAGAGAAAATCGCTGAGACCTCTTGTCTACAGGGTTCAAACGAGTCTGATGCGGTTTAAACTCTGTTCCATAGGACAACACCGGAAAACCTCCGCACAATATGTATACAAAACAGAGGAGCTTTTACACTTTGATCCATGACCAAACAGTCTCCATACTCGTGTACAATTTACACGTAATCAATATTCCCGTGGACTCAACAGAGATTACTCCTCTTTGAAGCTTAATTACGAATTAATTACTTCAATACTGAAGACTCCCAATCATTTGCAAATCATTAACATTTAAATTTCCTTTTTTAATTAATTAATTAGTTGAAAAAAAAGGGGAAAAAGTGCCAAAACAAAGGGAAATTTATCGAAGAGTAATTTTATTTACGTGATAACTAGTGTTACAAGCCTCAGGTCACCTCCCCTTTCATATGCAACAGCCAATGACGTAAACACGCAAAGGAGAAAAGTTTTGCAGAGGTGCAGAGAGGAGTGTTTCTAATGAAATTAGCATCGAATTCACATGTTTTGTGTATACAAGTACTCGTAGACGCCGCAAGTTTGAATTTCATTTACATGCATTTAACTGGCCCAATTACACTCGTTGAAATTTGCGTTTTCTATGTTTACTAAATTCGGTGGTGAATTAATTAAAATTATGTGATTTATTTTTTTGAAATATTTAATAAAGTTTCATTGACGTCTTTAAGGATATCTCGGAAACTAAGGGAGATGGAGAATTTTTTGTAATTACCTTTTTTGTAGCTCTCAAAATTCTCTACAAAAAAGGTCTCTTCACTTTTTTTCCTAAAATCACGTGCTAGAAAGTTATTGATATTATAAACTTCGTGATAGAAATAAATGTTTCACATTCTTCAAAAAAATAATCACGAAAATGTCAGAGTTTTTTTTTTTTGCTCATGAAGATAAATAATTTCCTCAATTCTCAAAGTACATTTCCTTCACAAAAAAAAAGTAAAATGAAATATTTAAGCTGTTGGTTGTTTGAATTTATGGAAATTTTTCACCTTCAGCTACATAAAATTTTCCACAGACAAATGATCACCAGAGAATAACAAATAGTAGTAAAGTGTCGTCTCTCTTTACAAAACTTTGCCATTGGGTTTACACAGGAGAAAAAAAAGGAAGATAATGCGACTATTAGGGAAAGTTTCAAAGGAGAGAGAAAACTACGAGAAAAGCCCAAGGAAAATACGAACAATACATAGATATTTTACGCTTCCTTATTTTCTCTACTATCAAGCGAATGTTTCACGTAATCGTGCAAACTTGCTCTATAGCTATCGTTGAAACACAAAAGACCCTCGGAGATACTTAATCATTTTCCATTTTCAGAAGAATAGAATATTAAAAAATAAATTAGAGGAAAGAAATTACATAATTCTCATTATTTTTGTGAAAGGGTATTTTTTAAAAAAGCAGCAGCTTTACGAAAAAATCTGAAAAAATTAGGTAACATTGTAGATTCATCGAGGCATGTCTCCAAATTTTTTCAGAATTTTCTGAAACGTCCTTCATTTTGAATAAAATAGAATAATAAAACATAAATTAAAGGAAGATAATTACATGATTTTCATTATTAATGTGGGAGGGTATTTTTTAAAAAAGCAGCAGCTTTACGAAAAAATCTGAAAAAATTAGGTAACATCGTAGATTCATCGGGGCGTGTTTCCAATTTTTTCCAGAATTTTCCATCAAATCCTTAATGTCAATTTCAAAAACCCGAACAAGGAAATACTCAAAGATAAAAGAATCACATCACAAGCCCGTTAAAATTCCCCTTCCATTCCCCTAACGACTGTAAGTCACAAAAAAGCCCAGAAAAAAAGGGCAAAACAGATTGAACGAAAGTACACCATTACATATTTCGGAAAAATGTGGAGGATCTCATTTGAGAGGCTCGTAGTCTGGTTTCCTAATGAGGGTGGGCTCTTTCCTTCTGAAATAACCGCCGTTTCCTTTTCCATCTGCAGCGCCATCTCCTCCCCCCTTTTCATCCGAAAAGTCTTTTCTTCTTCCCCTGCCCAATTTTTCCGTCTTTCTTCTCCGCCCCTTTGAGGGAAGAGAGCCTCAATGTTATCATCGTGCCGCCAGATGTACTCGGTTGGGCCGTATCACGAAAAGGGGCATAATTAAAAGTCACCGGTTTCATTCCATTTTATCCATCTCTACACATCTCCCCCTTCCTTTGCATGCACTCCCCCTTTTCCACAACTCTTCAACTTTATTTTTCACTATCTGCTGTGCTCTCGACTCTTTCACGTCAAGGGGATATACACGTAACACTATAATGAAACTGCATTTTTTCTGGAATTAGTGACCTTGAATATTATCTTCAATTTAATAGATTACGAATTGAGATATCTCGGAAATTAAGCGAGATACGAAAAATTTCATTGATACCTTTTTTGTAGCCAATTTCAAGAGCTACAAAAATGGTTATTGTAAAAATTTCTCTATCTCGCTTAGTTTCCGAGATATTTTAAAAAAAGTAAAAAGTTGTGATAAATCCTTCATTTAATTCCTTTATCCATTATTCGAATTATTACAATGAGCATAAAGAAAGTTTCAGTCTGATAAGTTTCGTTAACTGAACAAACGTTATTCACGTCATAATGCAGAGTTGAAGACTGGAAATAGGGAGTATTCTTGAGGAAGATAACTGTGGGATGAAATCTCTTTCAACGTATTCTCTCCCCTCTATTCACTGAATACAAACATCGTAAGAAAAATTCTCGAGTGTATTTATCTACGTCTTACCTCATTATAATCTTTATAAACCCGCCCTTTTTTTGTGGTTTATAATTTGAGGATAATGAGTCTTTATTCCATTGTGTTAATTCTTTCATTCATATTCTCATTATTTTTTTTTACAATTTAATGAGAAAAATTGTTAATTATTTTCCGACTAATCTTGGGATTTTTTGAGTCACTTTAATGTCAGATTTTCATCAGTAAACTCCACATTTTTATTGATACAAAATCGTTGAATGTGGGTGGAGTGGGAGGGGCTTATTTCAATGGGAATTGAAAGCGGATTGGAGATATCAGTTTTCTCCTCTCGTGAATTGAATTACCATAATAAAGAGTATGCTTGTCGGTGTCTGACAAGACCGAAATTCATGAGAATCTTCATTTTTATTTTACAAAAAGAATTCAGAAGAATTTTTCATAAAATAAAGAATTCCATTTTTTTATTACTCTCGTTTATTGAGAATATCTCGGAAAATAAAAGAGATAGAGAAATTTTCATAGATACCTTTTTTGTAGAGAATTCAAAAATCTACAAAAAAGGTTCAGTGGAAAAAAGTCGTATCTCCTTTATTTTCCGAGTTATTCTCCCATGAACTCGGTTAATGATTTTAAATTGAAAAAAGCTCGATTTTCATTTTATTTTCCAGGGAATGAACAAAGTGTGCCATCGAGCTGGATACCGTGCTCAAAAGTTTAACTCTGCAGTGGCTAGAGAGCCGGAAAGAATTGAGGAAAGGGGGGAGAGTGAAAAAAGGGCTAAAAGTGCATTGAACGAGCGCACCATGCGAATGGAACTTTGACGAGTTGTCGTTCGGCAAAGAGGAAAGCCCCAGAAAAAGGGGGGAAGGGGTGGGGATGTGCATCGCGACTGATGCAGCAGACGGTACTCGATTATTGGAAATTCGGCCGCATTTCTCCCGTATTTTTGTGCATAAACGAGAGACCGTGAGGTTTTCGAGTGACAAGACGCACTGAGAGTTGCGGGTTTTTTTTTTTGGCAACCCTGTTGCTTCACTCTATTAACTTTTTCACGATTTTTAGGGTGCATGGGGTCAATCGAGTGGACATGACTTGATAAAGAATTTTAAAGCGAATTTTCCCCTTTTTTCTAAATATTTTAATTGATTTTTTTCATTATTTTATTGAATTCATGAGTTTTGAGGGGTTAACGAATTTTTTTTAGAGTGAAGGAGTCTTTGAAAAATTCTGAAAAAATTACGGAATAATTAATGAATGTTCTAGCATGTTCTCGAATTTTTTCAGAATTTTTTGAGAACTGCTTCAATTAAAAAAAAAATCGTGAAACTCCCCCTATTTCCCATCAAGTGAAACGAACCTTAATTAACGAAATTCCGAATTAATTAATTCTTGTTAATGCAATTCGACAGGAATTCTCTCGATGAATCGAAAAAGAGCGAGTGTTAACACGATTTTCAATGATTCAATAAATTATTTAAATAAAAATCGATAAATTAAAGTATTTTCCCCGGAAAAATGAAGTGAACTCTAATTGATTAAAAAAAAAAAAGCTCTAATTGATTGCTTTTGCCTCCGAAATTGCCTCAACTCTCAACCTCCACTGATCTTATTATCAGACAAAAGTTAATTCCAACTTTCTCCCTCGAAACATCCAATAAAATCCGAGAAAGGCAAAAAAAAGTTGTAAATAGAGTCATTGCGGTGGCGTCAACGTCTGCCATGTCCATAAATACAGAAGTGCCCCTAATACCCGACGAGAGTTCCTTATCCGAATAGTTATCCTTGTTGCCCCTCCCCAGGCTGGAGATTGCGGCAATAGTCTCCGCAGCCGGAATTATCCGTTGAGATGACGATAAGGCTTAATTACGGGAGACGTAAGCCAGCGTACGTAGAGCTTCATAGTGGCGTTTATAGGTATAGCCTGTCATGAGTAGTGTCATGTTGTCCCTCCTGTCGCCGCTCAGCATATTCACTGGTTTCCCTTACACGACAAATTTCTCAGATATATATTATTAGTGGAGATGTGTGGGTTTATGTGAGTATTGCGCCTGACTGTTGATAGTTTGTGCTACTGAATATTCAGTAGAGGGGGAAATATTGGAGATGGAATTTTTCTGACGATTCCATTGAAAAGCTGAGGAAATTTTAGCCGGAAAACATGTGTCGCAACTTTTTTTTTTTAACTTTTGGGAAATTCGATTTTATTCACCCAGATTTGAAGGGGTTTACCTTGGAAGAATTTGGAAAAATCACATTTTTGCAAATATCTCCGGTTCTATTGGTCGTAGCGCATTGGGGTTGTGCTCAAATTAGAGGTCTCATCATTCCTCACATTTTCGTTAAATTCCCATCGATTTTTATCAAAAATTGAAAAAGTTACAAGCCATTTTATGAAAATCAATTTTTGACCCATAACTTTTTCAATTTTCGATAAAAATCGATGGGAGTTTAACGAAAATGTGGGGAATGACGAGACCTTTAATTTAAGCACGACCCCAGTGCGCTCCGACCAATAGAACCGGAGATATTTCCAAAAATGTGATTTTTTCAAATTTTTCCAAGGTAAACCCCTTCAAATTTGGGTGAAAAAAATCGAATTTCCCAAAAGTTAAAAAAAAAAAGTTGCGACACATGTTTTCCGGCTAAAATTTCCTCAGCTTTTCAATGGAATCATCAAAAAAAATCCATCTCCAATATTTCCCTCGATTTCTCTCATTTATTGACGGAATTTCACTCTAATCACATTCTTACAACGTGAGAAAATAAGCATTATCTGTTTACAGCACTTTGAACGATCGTTTCACCTAGAATAATGATGCTGCATGTGTGAACACAATCTTTACACCACTCATTATCTCCCCTCATGATCATAAAAGTTTGATACCTCTAAAAATTTCAGTACTCCACCGAAGAATATTCCTGTCTCTCTCCAGTGTAAATTCCGAGGCATTTCTCCTCCTCCTCCTCCCTTTTTTCCTCCACTTCAATTACTCTCAGTTTATTTCACTTGGGATCTCATTTCGAGAACTCTCGGGGAATAGACTCAATTGTGTTATACTGAAGAATGCGAGTAAAGCAGATGAGTGTAGCCAATGGACAGAAATAATGAAGAATTAAATTAAAATAAAATTTAAAAGACTAAAATGTAAATTCCATTTTCCCCCTATTCGATTCGATAAAAAAAGGGGAAATATTGTGAATCAAAATGAGGAAAATTCCCAAGATGCCAGAATACTCTAACAACATGAAATTCCCCGTTCGATAATCGATGAAGAATGAAGTGATAAAAATTGAGAGACAAAAAAAGAAGTGAATTACCATCGTACGATTCAGTCCAGTGTGGTAGCGAAATGGAAAATAAAATTTACGAGTCTACGTCCCGAGTGATTGTTCTCGTTCACGATACGCTATTGAAAATGTGCGAGTCCTCCACTCTTCTCTATAACATTTTTTTTTTTGTTTCCCCGGAAATCACAAAATGGACTCGAAATAATTCCACGTTTCAGAATCGTTTGGACTCTCTTTTATCTGTTCTTTTAATTATTTTTAAATAGAAAATTCGATGAATAACATTTTGCAATGAAAATAAATAGATTTTTTTAAATTAAATTACGTGAATGTGCTTGTTTCAAGAAAATTTCTCGAGGCCATCTTGTTTATGCAGACGATAAAAATTTACGAAGTACACAATTTTCCGGTTCATAGACTCTGATTGAAGACAATAAAACCGAGTTTTTCTCCATTTTTCCTGAATGTTTAATAAAAAGTTGGGTATTTTATTTTCTAAAAAAGCAGCAGTTACCCAAAACTTCTTGAAAAAATTTGGGTAAACTGCTGAAGTATCATAGTATGTCTCCAATTATTTTCAGAATTTTTCATAAAATTCTTCAATAATAAAAAAATTCCAAAGTTCATTATCAGGTTTCATAATTAACGAACGTAAAATTGGATAACCAAAATAACTGAATATTCCCTTTGTTAAATTTAATTGCGATATTTCAAGCACAAAAGAAAAGTTAATACCAATAATTACAGAAACGAGGTATCATCAATTCCATTCACAAATACACCATCAAACAGATATCATTTCCATCTGCATGATATTCAAAATCTCTGTGCGCATATTCTTTTAATCACGACTATGAATGTTCATGAATAGCCGTGTAATTATAGCCTGATGAAATGTCACTGCGTCCCCAATACCCTAACAGCTCATTTCAAATGAAAAATCATCGAAATGTCATGTGTGTGTGTCGCCTTCAGCCATAACAAATTGAAAAGCATGAGAATATTCGATAATTACAAAATTCTGTATACACAAATGCTGTAAAAACGATTAAATTTCCCAAACTTTCACAAACTGACTCCACTGAATTAGAAAACACTCAGAAGTTCAATTTCAACTCTCCCATTCGCCGTAACAATTTTCCCCCGAAAATAACGAGTTCCCGAAACTCCAACTTTTATTCTCTCCTTTCAGTAAAAATAAAAAGAAAATGATTTTCTATTATTATTTGAATGCTGAGAAATAGGCAGCTGACTGAAAAAACTCGTTAATCGTTAAAATTGATGACCAAGTCTCGAAAAAAAAGTGACAGAAGACATTCTTTAACGTCTATTTTTAATCCTCATCAGATGTACGTTATCGCAAAAGTGTCAACTTCTGCTTATTTGACTGGTTTCCCCTCTTTTCTGTTTTATCAGAGCGAGAATCATTAGAGCAGTGTCTAGATGAAAGAGACACAAAAAAGGAGAAACACATCTAGACATCAGGAAGGTTGAAGCAAGAGCACCAAAGTCCTTCAAGTAACTTGCCAAGTCGGATAATGGCGAAGTTATGAGTTCAACTTTGGAGAGAAGACTCTTAGTTGTGTATATATGCTTCATATAATACGACAACTCTAACAGCCCTTTAAGCCAAAGACTTGCCTTCGATAGCAGCTCTCGAGATCCAAGAGCACTTGATAATCGATGTGAATCTATCATGATAATTATCTTATAATTCAACAAAATAAATCCAATTGACCCTCAATCTCCATCTTGTAGATTTCATGTACCACTGACACGAGGTTTATCACATGAAAATTTCCCCAGGGATTTTATGCCATTGCTAAATCCAAAGTGGACACACGAACATGTTGGAGGATAGTTCAGTGGGTTTTGTCCACTTTTTAAATCTCCAGTGAATTTTCCTCAGTGTAACAGTGCACTCAGTTTATTTCATGTACTCGTAACGATATCGCATGTGCTTTTGAATGCATTTGAAAGATTTGTATGCATACGATAACTTCTCTGATTGCATTTCATCAATGGAAATGGAAATTCGTCAGTAAAAGTGATTTAAAACGTTTAAACTCACTCGCAAATATTTGACAAACGCTTTTACAATGAAAGGAAATTCAATTCGTTATTATCATTATTATTTTGTCATTATTATATTTATTACATAACTTTTCATTATTCAACAATGTTTGAGACAATGTCAATAAACTCTCATAGTTGAAGACTTTTGTTTGAACTTAACCGCTATTTAAAATGTGTAAAAGTGTCATTGAAAAAGTTTGTTTCAACGTAAAATAGAATCTATGAATATTTTATGAAGAAAGTCAAGAGTTACACTTTTCTTCAGGCGTTTGAACATTAATTTAACACCATTTAATATCACATAAATATTATTATTTTATTAATTTTATTTTTTATTATTTTTTGTTGCAGGTAAATGTTTGAGGGAATAATCGAATTCATGAGTTTAAAAAATTGGAATAAATTGGAGAATTCTCTGCAATACTTGGGGAAAAAACTTTTGATAACACACACACACACATACATAGAGAGTTGCAGCATGGAAAATGCTTTCAGGCTTTTCATTTATTTCCATGCTCAAGAGCCATGGCTCTCATTTCTGCCACTCTTCTGACCCTTCTCCATTCTTCTTTCTTTTTCACGACTTTTTTTTTTCCCTCATCTTCCCCCATTACAATTATAAAGTGTATGTACACATACTCCACTATGTATGACCTTATTATTTTGCTTTTTTTTACACTCACTTTTATGTCATTTTAATAAGAAGAAAGTCATTGTTAAAATCCTTTTTTTTTTGAATTATTTTTAGAATTAAGTTTTCTTTAAAAAATGAACAAAAGTGTCGAATAAATTATAATTTTCATGGAATTTTCCAAGGAAAATTTCGTCATTCTGTCTGTGGCACCTCCAAGTGGACTTATGCAAATAAAATTGTAAGAAAAAAGAAGCACTGACGTCTAGAATAAAAAAATAACGAAGTAAAGAAGAATGAGACGTGAATAACTGGATTGAAGGAGACAGAAAAACGTGGAAATGGAATCCGGGTTATGCACTGAGCGAATGACGCTGCATGATAATTCGGTCTCGGTGCACTTCCTCTACTTGTGTGTGAGAAAAGTGGACTCTCAAATATTTCAAAAGCCGACAGCTTCGTGGGACATTCAATTATCCCTTGTTCCGCATGAATTGAGCAAAAGCTTAAAGCTGAGTTTTTGATTCTCGGGTTAGCGTAATCCGAGAGTTAAGTTAACTCTCGGATTGCTCTAATTTTTTGTGAAAAATTCAATTATTCTAGGCACTGGACTGTATTATTATCCAAAGAAAGATGAAAAACATTGTATATTGTTGTATTCTGTTTATTAATAAATGGTAATTAATTATAATGGTTTGGTATTAATTATTTAACCCTTCTGCTTCCACTCCTCATTTGTCATTGAAAAGCATGGGCAGTGGCGCCACGCTCTTTTCAGAAATGCTAATGAAAATTAGCTGCAATCGTTATTAGCAGAGATACGTGTATAAGGCCCAACTTAAAAGGTTCCAATATGACATGTTGGTACTCGTTTCCATTGCAAATTCTTTGCTCTTTCCAAATATGTTAATGAAAATCTCCTCAGATTAGTATTAGCGGAGATACAAGTATAAGGCCCAATCCCGGATGATTGCAGCTAATTTTCATTAGCATATTTGGAAAGAGCGTGGAATTTGCCATGGAAATGAGTATACACATGCCATTTTGGGCCACCTCTAATTGGGCCTTGTCTTCGTATCTCAAAAAGTATCCAAATGGATACTGGCCCAAATTTGGACCCAAAAAAAAAAGTTCGAAAATTGAAGTTTTTAATATCGATATCCGAAGCATTTTTTGCGGGGAATTCAATGCGCTGGTCAGAATTTGGGCCAGATGGATACTTTTTGAGATAGGGAGACAAGGTCCAATCAAAAGTGCCCCAAAATGGCAAGTGTATACTCATTTGCATGGCAAATTTTACGCTCTTCTCGAATATGCTAATTCAAATTAGCGCAATAATGATTATTAGCAGAGACACAAGAGCATTATGGTTTTTTTCGTTCATATGTTTTTACCATTATAATTAATTACCATTTATTAATAAACAGAATACAACAATATACAATGTTTTTTATTCATGTTTTACGATATTGTCGTATAATTTATGTCGTCCTATTATAATGTATAAAATATGCATTCGTTATAACACTCATTAACTGACAAAAATTGATTGTTTTTTTCAATGATTGAGTAATTATGCATTAATTATAATAATATTAAATTACCTAATTATAATTAAATATTTGTGCAATAATAATAATTGATTCTTTTTTGAGTTAAAAAGAATAGGTGAAAAAATTCTCACATGATTGAGAGATCTTGAAAATGTCAAGTGACTCTTGTATAAACATTTTCTTTTTTTTTTTCTTTGTGAACGTGATGGTATTGTCGTTGCGGAAAAAAGGAAGGCAGAAAGTAGAATAGAGAGAATACGAGGAAAATAGTACGTGCTTGGACGAGTCTCTCGCAAGTACGTTGAAGCACGTGTTACCCAAGTTTAACTCTGTATATATAGTTTATTAGATGGCTGAAAGCCACTGGTATCCTGCTTGCATTATGTTTTCTCTCTTTGGTGTTTGCAGGATGGCTTTGGCCTTGTATCTTATACACTGGACGGTGTTATACATATGTTTATTCTGTAGTGCACATAACGGCACTCTCCTATGGTAATTTTCTTGGGAAATACTGTCAGGAAAAATGCTTTCTATGATTTCGAGTGAATATTTATGCTAATGTATTGACAGGAATTCAACATAATTTATTTTCTCTCGTTTTTTTTATGATTCCGGAGACGTTATTTGCTGCCAGAGTCCCTTGGAATTGTCGGTGCAAAATTGTTTACGACGCTAATTTGGCTGGTGAGCCTGAAAAATTACCTCCAACTTTGTGCGCGTGCCATAACCCTCGTTTTTCTTTCTCAAAGTATAGTATAGTGCCCAAAGTATTAGTGTTTCATTTTTTAATTTATTTATTTTTGGTTTCCGCGACAAATTACGTTGTGAAACTCAAATTTTCTTAGCTTCTCAATGGAATAATTTAAAGACGTTCACCACAAAATGGCGGATATTTTCTACTTCAAATGAGAAGGAAAATATATGAAAATAGGGGAAGAAAAATTGGAATACATTTGATTCTGAGGAACTAGTGCCGGGGGTGTAGTTTCTTATGCACATATTCACGATGGCACCGGGAATACGACGAATATGTTATTACTCACCTGCCAATGGTGGATGAGGTCACAGTAGGTAAGAGAACTTTACTGTCCCCTAGATTGCCCACCAAAAAGCAACGATCTCACGATGTTGATGGCCCCGTGCTATCTCCCTCTCAGTCTTCCTTATTCTGTTACTAGTCTCGAGAGATAGTGGGAGTTGATTGATGGAAGTGAATGAACTTTCTTGCGTATTCATAATAAATGATGGAATATGTATCGAAATATTGGAGATGGAATATTTCTAATGATTCCATTGAAAAGCTGAGGAAATTTTAGCCGAAAAACATGTGTCCCAACTTTTTTTTTTCATTTTCTGACAATTCGATTTTTTTCACCCAGATTTGAAGGGGTTTACCTTCAAATGTGGGTGAAAAAAGCATAAAGACACTTTTATTTCATAATTTATGATGACAGAGCATTCAACAAAGCAAGTGAAATAAATGCATAAACCAAGATGAATATTCGTCCAGAGGAAAACTGGCAAGGATGATGAATTGGACTCATTATTTTCCCTCGACTTTTGTGTGTGTGTGAAAGCTTTTTATCCGTTTTTTCCACGGAAAATGGCCTCAGCCAATCGCAGTTTGTTTCAGTTAAGAGTCAGTTGCTCCGGGCCATGTCTCCACTAACGAATACGAAGTTACAACAAACGTTCTTCGCATCCCTGAAGAAAATTTGCCGCAGGACGAGAGAATCCTTTTTTTTTCCCTCAGTCTATACACTTAATATCCCCGGAATTGGGGGGAAAATGTAGTACGAGACGAAGAAATATTTACTTCAGCAAATTCGTGCCGAATTGCATGAAACTTCGTACCATTATCCCGAAAACCTTTAGCTTTACGAATGAGAGTGGAATCCAGTGACCATATTTCAAGGTTCCCTTTCAGTTCCTTCGGAATCTCAAAATAGTCTGGGATTTTCCCGAAAAAGACTTCAACCTTTAAATAAATGATTAAAAAAAAAGGATTCCAACATTATTTCAATTAAAATAAATTAGCTAAACGTACTTAACCTTCTTTACCACAACAACAGTTATTCTGTTGATGTTTTAAAAAAATTATTCGCAAAACTTTCAATACAACAGCCTTTGACAAACTTTCCGTACACTCTTGCAACTTGTTGAAACTTTTAGATTCGATTCTTCAACAAGATAAGGCTCCTCATTTAACGCCTAAACTATTTCGATCGACTCGTCGAACAATAGCAAAGTTATATCACGAGAGTTTCCACGAGCACTCGAACTACATCGATATTTTTATCGCAATGATCAATACAGAAGTTTGAATTCAATCAAAAATAGCGCACAAAATTCCAAAACTTTGTGTACGATATTTAATTTATACTTGAAGGTAATAAAGGAAGAATCTTTAGTAATAAAAACTATCAAAAGTTTATGGTTTTAATGAAATTTTGATGAGATTGTTGAAGACAAGCCTGAAGAGATGAATTTCATGAATTCATTAAAACGTAGAATTTAATGATTTTAGAGATAACAATGTCCACTTCTGTATGACGAATTCCCAGGGGACAATGTCGGGTTAACGAAACGTAGTGGAACGCATCGGATGTCACAGCAGGGAAAGCTGTCACTGCCGTACCACATGGTCATTTGTCAGGATGACGTGACTGCTCCAGAAACGTTTCACTGAAGCTTTTGGTCTTCCTTATCAGTTGTCCTTTGGAGACTTCCGTTTGAACTAGTCCATTGCCCATGACGTGCACCATCATTCGATCAAAGAAACGTTAAATAATAACTGCATAAGAATGACGATATACGAGTTAACCTTGTTCACCACTTCACTGCTGAATTGTGTTGAGGAATCTCATACTTCACTTCCTCCAGTAGTTTTCCCATTTATGCTTTCTGAAAACAACTGCACTAGAAGGCTATTCGAGGAGATATATATGACTGTGCGAGTATAGAAACTGAAGTAGGCATTCAAATATAAACCAAGAGTATTCGTCCATTCCCATTCTTTTCACCATTCTTTTTATTTTTTTTGCTCCTCTTTATGTCTTCCATTTCATCCAACATGGAAGCAACTTCGGGCTCTTAGAATGCTTCCGTTGTGCTGTAATTTTTTTTTGTAATTGTCGAGAATAATGAAGATCATTAGAAAGTACTCTTTTCAGTGTAATAAAAATTGAGATTTTAATAATCATCCGGAGACTCTCGTAAATTTAGAATTCTGTACGATAACGTGCAATATGCAGAGGCTGTATTTTATTGTATGTTCAATAAAATCTCGGTTCTGCTCCTTTTTGCACATTCTCCATTCTATCGATACCAAAGCAATATTGCCAATACGTGAATACTGTCAAATGAAAGTTATTCATCTTTTTACTTTAATTCTGTCTTGGAGAATTGTTTCATTGGAATTCACACGTTGTATAAATCATGACCCATTCTGAATTCACATCGTAAAGTTTCTCAATATTGAAGCATTTAAGAATATTCGATTGTCATAAAGTATAAATTTATAAATGAATTAATATCAATTTTATGAGATAGTTTTCATCAGATAGTTCAACTCATTCAAAATCACATGAATGATATGACCTGCTGTCTGTGATGGCATCCATGCCAATTCGACTTTCTTAGACTCCTAACTAAAGCTAAATGCCTGACGGATGCAAATGCCTTCAAGCTGCTCTTACACGTTCTCCTTGACTTTCCTTAAAATCTTGAACCACATTGTGAGGTCCTGAATCCCAGGTAAATGTTCCCAAGATTCTACTCAAGCAAGTTAGCCTTTGAAATTAATGTCGTTCAGATTCATGATCGCAAAAGTTTTTGAGCAATTGTTTTTGAGTGCATCTGAATTCACAAAAAAAAATCAATTCATTACGCAATAAGAGTTTGAATGAAAAAAATGATGCAAACTTCCGAAGAAAAAGGAAGCATATAAAATACCGTCCGGAAGATAGATACCGCTTCTGAAATATATAATAACCTTTTCCCCCGAGTATACACTCTCCCAATTAAATTTCATAGCTCGGTTTTGTGCAACAGTATATACCGTAAATATTGCAAACAGTTTTGGTATACAATGTCTGAATAGATAAGGTTCATCGTAAGTAACTACCGTTGAATTTCAAATAATTCAGTGGCGAATGGGTAAAGAAGGTTAAGTCGTTAAAATTTGTGATAAAAGTGTATCCGCATATTCATAATTTAATAATCCCCTCGGGCTCTCAACTTTTCGACAATTCGGGGCTTTTTGGAATGTTTCAATTTGTCGAGTTAATGGTACTTTTAAATGTCCCAAGTTTCGTAGATGACTGAGCTTCCAAGGTCGTGCCCTAAAGGGGATAGTACGAGTCTCTCTATCTCATTTTATACAACGGTAACTACTTCACTTTCTACATTTTATCGTGCTTCTTAATGCACTAGGATGAAACCAAATTCGAGTTTATGCAGGAATAGGGGGTTTTCCCGTAGGATACGTACTCGCTACTTCTCATTCCCCTTTTCTGGCACAGGAGTACGACACATTTGCAGGAATGAGGATGAGTGGATGGTAGTTGAAAAGGAGAATGGTGGAAGACAGTGGAGTGGTATTCACAGGCGTGATTTAACGCCTTGGATTAATTACAGTGTCTGCTATTCTCTAAGTGTGAGGAGACGGATACCGTGGTTTCTACTTTGAACGCAAGAATTGTGGAGATTAGATAGCACTAGGAGGAATGAGCCAGGTGTCGCTTTCACATATTCTGTTATGAATCAAGAGTGTTCCCCTTTTTTTCCTGAGGGTTTTCATCAAATTTTGATGACAAATTGACGGGAATCCTTCAATAGCTTAATTGATAAAGTGATAGAATGATAATCCAAAGGTCGTGGGTTCTCGAATCCCGCTCGGTTTCTTTTCTTTATTCAATGTTTTTACGTAATCTTTCTCACGGTGTACAGAAAATCCGGGAGAATAAAGAAGGGGAAATAAGCACTGGTCGATTCGATCGAGAGCAAACAAATAAATTGGCTTCTCGGTAGCAACTGAACGAGCTTCGAAACAGCCTCGAGGGAACAAGTATATTGTCTTTCAAGAATCCTCGAATGTCTCGGGAAATTTCTTTCCTCCGATGCTCTCAACACCCCTCGGTACTTATTACATGTTACGAGAGTTCTCATGTGTCCGCACCTGTCGTTTAGGTACTAAAAAAAACCCATAAACCAGAATGAATCAATACGCTAACAGAAGACAGATTTCTTTCTCCAATGAACGTCATCATGACCCATGATCATCAACACTGAACGAAATTACCGTGAGGCACGATTAACCTGACGAGAAAATCTCACCGTAGAGTTGACTTTACTGGACATTCATCGTCATC
Source organism: Aleiodes testaceus (assembly GCA_963565655.1). NCBI lineage: Eukaryota > Metazoa > Arthropoda > Insecta > Hymenoptera > Braconidae > Aleiodes > Aleiodes testaceus. Next base: position 554,527 of record OY751414.1, read on the forward strand.
CAGGCCTCATTTATCACCCTCATTCATTCTATTTTACAACGATGTGACTCTACATTCTGTCACCATCACTACCACTAGAATCCCCCAACACCTCTCAACAATGCATGATATTATAATTCAACATAAATACCAATTTCAATATGGAGAATATGGAATTCCATGTGTAGCTACGTGCTCCGGATTTATACGGAATTTGGGGCATCTAATCGATCCTTGTTATGTGCTTGTGTATAAAATTAATTGTAAATTCCTGAATGATCTAAAAATGATTTTAGAATGAACTCATCATCATCAATGTAAATTTCATAGGGCAACATTTGGAGTTTTGTAATTACATCACGTGAAAATAAAAGGCCGCAAGCAAATATCGTCCTTATTAATGTAGTATTGCGGTGGCCATTTGAAACATTAATATTCACCCTCGTTTCATGAATGTGGCCAATGCCCTACAGCTCGATTAGATCAGCCACGAATGTGTACACTGTGACACACCCTCTGGGTTACAAAGTAAATATAAACTGTTTCATAATTTTTGTAACAAAAAATCCCTCAATTTTATCCTATTCTCTCAATTTATTTTATTTTCATTATCCCCATGGATCTCTTTCTAAATGAAACTTCCAGCCGTCCCATTAATTGCCACGAAGCCTTGAGAGATTGAGAGCATAATCGAGTCTGCCTGTCTACCAAGTAAATTGGATGAAATCAAGTGAAGTCGTTTGGATACTGAAAATTCAACGTGATAGAAATAAATTATGGCAACATAATTATGTAATAATGTTGAAGTAAATATTTTTAAAAATATCACTTTATGTTGATGAATTTTGTAGATATTCTGCTTTCAGTACATTCACTTTAAGGACCCATCCAGAGTCTATCAGTATAACTACGAGCACAAGACTAATGCATTAATTGAAGTTTGATCCTGAGGCAGTGCTAATGGCTTCTCGATGTAACAGGAGAGAAACTGGTCATCGTTATCCCTCTATTCGTGTCCACATCACTTGGAATTGTTTCCTCGAAATCTGAAGTGATGGAGAATCACTATAATTCAATTCCCTTTGTTTATCTCATTTTATCGACTCTCCAAAATAGGAGATCATCAATTAAATTGGTAATTCATTAGTTTCCAACACTTGGATTTTGATTGACTCTTCATTTTGGATCTACATCGATTAAGAGTGGAGAGAACTCCATTATCAGATCACTGAATCATCCTCAATTATCGATTTTTCAACATCATCAACAGTATCAAAGGAATTCCATCATTTTTTTACACTTTTCACTGCTTTTTTTTGCTTTAAACCTTGCTGAACATCATTTCAAGTGATAAAAAAGAGTCAGATCAAAAAAGCCGTATGTCCTTATTGACAAATGTGAAATTAATGAACGAAATGTCCAATTGTAACAAAAAAAACAGTTTTTTTAAATCAAAATTCACAATGATTCATACAGAATTGATTGAGATATAAACTTACAATGCAAAGTTCAGTGAGCACGAATGGACGTGACAATAATATCAATTTGAATTTGCCTCGAAACAAGAAGGAAAAAGAATTGAAAAGAATCATGAATGAACGATTCGTTGTGTTCTCGGATTTCCAAATTTTCGTGTACTATGTTCACTCGAGTCTCTATTCGTTTTTTTTCCCTCTTTTTTTCATTTCCTTTTTATCTGAATCCAATGTACAAATTTGCGATTGTCGATTCATGGTTGAACGCGGTCTAGTTTTCCCTCATGCAATACATGCCGAGTGTAACAATAGAGTAACGGGGGACGAAACTGGGATATGTGCACGGATGTGGAACGTGAAAAATCAATTGGCCCAGGCCAAAATATCTATGAGGACAGTTGGTTAAATAAAAGCTCAACCGCCCATTAGGGATTCGTGTTTCGGATGCAACGGGAGTACTGAATTTTTCGAGAATATTATGGAATTATTTTACAGAGTATTTCGATTGTTGAAATTAGGTTTTTTTCGTAATAAATTCAATTGCTGCGATTATCCAGAGGATAAAATGAAATCTTTTCGTTAAATGATTGATATGAAACGTGCCAACTCAAATTCACACGGTTATTTCATCCAGGACTTTGTTGGGATTCGTCTTGGCTGAGATCCAATCTTCTATTTTTTATTTTTTTTGGGACTTTTATGCTTCTGTGTCTTTGAACCCGAATATCTCGGAAAATAAGAGAGATAGGAGAATTTTTCACTGAACCTTTTTTGTAGCGCGGGAAATTGTCTACAAAAAAGGTTCAGTGGAAAATTTTCCTATCTCTCTTATTTTCCGAGATATCTTTGAAAAACCGTGGAAACTTGGGAGATTCATGAATTCTCGTAAAATTCCTTTCACCACATTCGAGTTTACAAACAGTTGATGATGATGAGGTGAGCGTGAAAATAGAGGATGAGTATATCGTGGTACGTTCGCCATAATTTTTCTCAAAGTGGAAGATGAGAGATAGCTAAAGCATCTTTCCTTTTCTCCACTGAGGAAGCATCGCATCACTCGGTTTAGAGGGTTTCGTCTACGCTTTACTTGTTCCCTCTATTGCGCCTCATCCGAACGGAAGGCGGATCGCTATATCTTCGTCATGTCAAGGGGAAACCCGGATCCACACTGCGCAAGAAGCATTCCCTTCATCTTTCTCGTTTTATCTAAAGGAAAAGTTGGGGAAAATGGACTCGTCTTAGTTTTGACATTTTATATCACGAAAACTGGTGAAAATGGAGGAAAATATTGGAGATACAGTTTTCCCGATAATCCCATTCGAAAGCTGAGGAAATTTCCCATAGAAATGATGTGTCACAATGTTTTTTTGAATTTTTTTATCTTTTGGAAAATTTGGAAAAATTAAATTTTTCAAAAAAATCGGAAAAATCCTTGTGACACATGTTTTGCGGGTAAAATTTCCTCAGCTTTTCAATGGAATCATCGGGAAATCTCTCAAGTGAACGATTCGATCAATATCCCCATTCTGCCCCATTACTCTAGATTTATTAAGGACTAAAGAGGAGGGGAAAGGTTCTTTGACTTTCCTCCTTTATCTCGCCATTTTCCTATCCTTCGGATGACCCTCTTGAAAGGAAATAACCGGACACAAGATGGACTCTCGCTTTTCTCTATAATAATCCCCGAAAAAATTCTCTCGCAACATGATTTAACTCAATCCTCAGAGAATCCTTTCTTCCTGCACCTTTCCTCCTCTTCATTCCGCTTCCTCAAAGCGATCTTCCCCTTTTCCGCTTCCTTTAACGGTCTGAGTAACCCTTAATGCTTCAATAACTGTTCTTAATGAGGGGAAACCCAAATGCGATCGAATTTCGCTTCTCCATCGAAAACCAAAGGAGATACGACTTTTTTACACTGAACCTTTTTTGTAAAGGACTTTAAGAGCTTCAAAGAAGGTTCAGTATAAAAAAGTCGTATCTCCATTAATTTCCGAGATATTTCAAGAAAAGTAATGAATTTTTAAGGATTTTCTCATTTTGGACGAAAATTCGAGACTTATTGAGTTTCAATTAGTCTCAAATTAACAGCACATGAATAATAATAATCGTAAATGCTTCAAATATGAGGTGCAAGTGTCTGCATTACTTATTTCAGTGAATTCAGACCAAAACTATATTTTTAGTAAAGGAAAAATCGACTGTCATCACAAAATTCCTATTTTCGTCACCAATAATCGATTAATAATTCCATCAACATCCCAGACAAGAATAATCAATTTAAGAATTTATTTTAATGGATTTTTTCATCTGGAATGAGTAACAAAATAGCGAGAACCAATGAAACAAGTTAAATTGGTTTATCGGTGCAAAACGAATGAAGCGAACGAATCACGTAAGAATATAATTTCCCCAGTGTCCAACTGAGGCCACTCGATCTAACCAACTGCAACAATACAATTTCACCAGGGTGGTCATAACTGCAATTGTACATGAAAGATAGAAAATAAGACAATAAGATAAAATTCAAGATTTTAATAAATTTAACAAAGAAATTAATATTAAAATTCAATTAAAATCACAGGAAAATGAAATTTATTAAAGGAATGAAATTTAGCAAAAGTCTTCTGATTCATATTTTCTGTTTATTTTTTTTGCCGAATGAAGAAGAAGAACATGATCAATATGTCTCAGGAATAAAAGCGAAAATCCGAATTTTGTAGTACACTTTCTTTTCATCGTATTGAAAGTCTCGAGTACTGGCTACTGGCAACGACACAACGTTTGACTGAATTCTCATTTTGGTTTGGACTGATGCCAAGCATTGGAGTTATCCTGACCATCCTTTTTCTGGACCTGAAAGACCAACTGGAGTTGCTCAATGCACTGAGAATGAAATTCAAAGTTATATACATTTAATATGACGTTTTATCATTATTTCATTCATTTTATTTTCGTTTTTTTTTCTGTTGAAAATTCGTATTTACTCGAAACAAATAATGTCTCAATTAATTCATTGGGTAAATATTCTTTTGAGTAATAATTTAATTACTCGATTGCCTTTGATGGCGATGATAAAGAGGATACAAAATATAAATTGCAGATGAAGAGGAGCCACGAGGAATCAACTGGAAGTTTTCGAAGCGAGAGGAAATGGTAAATAACCAGAAAAAAAATAACGTTTGATACTTTGTGTTTGTACGTTTAATTGACAGAGTTTAGAGTGAATTAAATTGGATGGTTTTTTCATTATTCCATCGATTTTCATTTTTCAAAGTGATACCCGTTAATTGGAGTACAAAAAACGTCATTAATTCATTAATTAATGAAAATTTAATTAATTTCATTTTTTCATTCAATAATTAGGGTTTTGTTTCTCAACCATAACTCGGAAACTAAAAGAGATAGAAAATTTTTACAAGACACCTTTTTTGTGCAGAATTTCGAGAGCTTCAAAAAAGGTCTCTACAAAAATTTCTCTATCTCCTTTAGTTTCCGAGGTATTGTAAGAAAAGTGGAGTTAAGTAGTATAAACTTAAAATGGGAAAATTCACAATTTTACTCTACTTCTTTTGTTACTTCCTCAGATTTAATATATTCCTGCATTATCCATCAATGGAATTAAGCTGATAGTAATTCACTGAGTTTTAGAATCGAGGAATGTTGGTATTCTAATGGCAAAGTGAAGACTTCGATGGGAGTAGTTTGAAATTTCAAAGTTTTGATTGCTTCTGCAATGAGCTTTGTTAAATGTTAAACAGAATAAATGCATCATTACTTTATGAATTCATTGGGGAAGTGGTGAAGAAGATTAAGTATACATGAATTCGACACTTGACCTTGTTTACCGCTTCACTACTGAATTAATTTAATATTTTATGGAATTTTCTGTTCATTATTTTTTAGAATAATTCAATTATTTTCATGAAAATTAAGGATTTTTTTCATTTTTTTTTCATTGAGAGATAAAAAAAGGAGTATTAGTCCCTCATGCATCAGACTCGAATCGAGGGGGAGTCGATAATACCCTGAAACTGTCATTACAGCAAACTTTTCCCTTCTTTCATACGTTTATATAGAATTTCTGTTCCCCCTCCTCATAAAGTATGCACATACGTGGCTTTCCTATCCAAAGTATTCGCTTCTCTTCCTTTTTGTTGGGTATTCTCATCTTTTTTCGCTTCATTCAACGTCACACAGCCGGCGCATGAATCCCTCATCGCTAATGGCTGTCTCGTGTAATTACAGATGTGCCAAATGAGTATGGATATTGTTGGAGGTATTTATAAGTTTATAATAGATACGGTGATTACCAGGGGAAAATTATTTTCTATCAATCCAGAGGGTTCCTTGGATTACTCCCACGGGATTCTGAATGATGCTCTTGACTCACCTGTAATCAGAAAAAAAATACGAATTAATTAAATTGAAGAGTTTAATATAATTTAAAATTAGGCGAAATCGAGAGAAATATTGGAGATGGAATTTTTTTGATGATTCCATCGGAAAGCTGAGGAAATTTTAGCCGGAAAACATGTGTCGAAATTAATTTTTTCGAGTTTTTGGAAAATTCGATTTTTTTCACCCAGATTTGAAGGGGTTTACCTTGGAAAAATTTGAAAAAATCACGTTTTTGTGAATATCTCCGGTTCTATTGGTCATAGCGCATTGGGGTTGTGCTCAAATTAAAGGTCTCGTCATTCCCCACATTTTCGTTAAATTCCCATCGATTTTTATCGAAAATTGAAAAAGTTACAAGTGATTTTATGAAAATCAGTTTTTGGCCCATAACTTTTTCAATTTTTGATGAAAATCGATGGGAATTCAACGGAAATGTGGGGAATGGTGAGACCTTTAATTTGAGCCCAACCCCACTGCGCTACGACCAATAGAACCGGAGATATTTCCAAAAATGTAATTTTTTCAAATTTTTCCAACGTAAACCCCTTCAAATCTGAGTGAAAAAAATCGAATTTCCAAAAAACTCGAAAAAAATTATTATGACACATGTTTTCCGGCTAAAATTTCCTCAGCTTTCCAATGGAACCATCAAAAAAATTCTATCTCCAACCGTTCAATCAGAATCTCCATTTTATATAGAAAAAAAGCCCATGATGAATAAGGTAGTGCCTCTCACTATAAAGTAACAGTGAATTTTTCAAAGATTCCAGAATAGATCGTCTCTATTATCACTTTCTTTTGCACATTATTTTCCCCCTTTTTTTCCCCTTTGGACACGGTCCATGGGAGAAACCTTCTGGGACCAGTGCCAACGGTTATACGTAGCCAAGTCAAGGGGACAGCATCCCAATGGACGAATGGGAGAGACTATCCCCTCAACTCCTTTTTTTTTCCCCACATTGTTGTGTTTTCTCTCTCGTTCCATTCATACGTGAGCATGCTCGATGACAACTTGCATTTGCTTTTATTCTCTTCACTCTATATTTCAATGAGATATCGGATGTGCAGGATGAATTGAAAAGGCAGAAATTGGTTTTCCATTTGCTATCAACGAGTTCTATGCTGGAAGCTTCGAAATTCCTTTGGAATTGAGTAATCTCTATTTTTTTTTCTATTTTTATTCCACAAAAAGTCGAGTTTTCCATCTTTTTCCATTTATATCTCTGTAAATAATGGAATTACGACTTTTTTGCAGGAGACCTTTTTTGTAGCTCTTGAAATTCTCTACAAAAAAGGTTCAGTACAAGAAAGACGTACCTCCATTATTTACGAAGATATTGAGGAAAATTTTGGAATTTATGTCATTGAATTGACCATCATTTGCACCAAAGGATCACAAGATAAATCAATTTGCGTCTCGTTAGGGAACAAACGGACGCTGATTACAATGGTAATCCATCAGGAGTACATATGTAAATAGTGCATGAATTTATGGGACTTCAAAATGGCGGTCGGAGTGAATGGAATGAGGTTCAGGTGCTAAAAGGATTGATTTCTCCGGAAAATTGTCTCGAGGCCCACAAGGGGTTATGTTCCTTCTTGTGTCTCTGGGATTGGAAAAGGAATGGAAACACTGGGAAAAGTTGGCCTGACGGCTCGAATGGATGATGATCGATGTTCTCAAAAAGTTTTCCGAGTTTTTTTTGGGGCACGTGACCATTTCTGGCATTGGTTGGTGATGATTGAGTAGTTTTATACACGAGTTCTCTACTTTTCTGTAAAATGTGAGAGGAAAACAAGCGGCAGAAAGGAGCAGCTGCAATGAAAATTCTGAAAAAATTACACAATCATGTCGACATGGTCCAGCATCTTCTCAAATTTTTTCAGAATTTTTCATAGAGTCTTTCACTTTAAAAAAAAAATGAATAATTCCGGGGTTACGTAAAAGAGAATTAAAACCGAAATTATTCGGGATTTCTTTTGAAAGTGAAAGGCTTCTCAAAAAATTCTAAAAAAAATACACAATAATCTCGACATGTTGCAGCATATACTCAAATTTTTTCAAACTTCTATCACCATTATTATTATTGTTACATAATTCCAAAGTTATGAGTTCTTTCATCATGTTTAGTTACTGGGGATCGATTTAATTTCTTGCGCCAGACCACGGTGTGTAAACTTTGAGTTTACTCTGAAAAGAAATAAGTGAGTGGATTCTGTGAGAAAGCGGGCAAAACTTAGGACGCCGGCTATTACCAACCACTGCCTCTTTTCGTCTGGTTGAAGCTTTTAGCTTAATCACGTTAGACCAATGCTATGGAATCTAGCCTGTTCCACCCAGCAACGTGAGAATTACGAAGAATTTTCACTTCTTGGCACTGGAGAAATATATACGAGATGTTGGAATGGACTGAGCCAGAAAGAAATATGCGGGCGAAACTCTGGGGTTAAGGAAAACTTCTGATTCGTCTTTTCAGAGCTCGGAGATTTCTGTCAGTTTGTTGATAAAACTTATTATTCATTTTCGAGTCGAAAAAATTGAGTTGAATGAACTGATTTTTTTTCGGGTAGAAGGAGTCTCCGGAAAAATCGGAAAAAATTCAGAGACATGCTCCAACATGTCTACTTTGTTCTCTAAATTTTTCAGAGAAATTCATTTAGCTGCTGCTTCTTCCCATTACTTTCAGGAAAAATTAATTTATTATCTATCCCCAGGGTTAAAGAGTGTTGTTTATGAATATCTCGGAAACTAAGAGAGATAGAGAAATTTTCATAGAGACCTTTTTTGTAGAGAATTTCAAGAGCTACAAAAAAGGTCTCTTGACAAATTACTCTATCTCGCTTAGTTTCCGAGATATCTTCAAATTAAATTAAATTAAAGCAACTTTTTTTGTAATGAAATAAGTTTGGGCATCCGATTGGCTATGATTTCCACCGAATGCGGTCGTCCGCATAATCAAGTTATCATCGGAACGCATCGTGCATTAATCACAACTATCAATGACAGCCAGCCACACGGACGGCACTGCTGTTGACCCGCTTTACCCCATTTCGCTCTATTCCATGACCATTTGGGTACACGCCCTATATTCAGACTCCAATCTAATATCAGAACGATTAATGACGCTAAAAGTTACATCGGACAACTCGGAGAATTATGAGTTGACTCAAATAATTTTCTAATTTATTTAAATAATTTTTTCATTAATTTAAACCGACAATATCACATAATATAATTTTTTTTAGAGTGAAAGACTCTTCGGAAAATTCTGAAAAAATTACACAATAATTCTGACATGTTGCAGCGTGTTCTCAAATTTTTTCACATATTTATCATTATTATTATTGATTGGACATAATTTTGAATTATGCAATGATGATTGTGGTCTTGAAGAGCTTTCCGCCATCTTGAGTTACATTGCCTCGAAGGCATCCGCATTGTGAGGATAAAATTGGAATAATGACATTGATGCGATTCGATGAATCAGATGAATACTCGGATAATTGCATGCAATGGGACGCAGGTAATTGCATAACCTTGGAATGTTGAGAATTAATTAATTATTAAGCGACGAAGGGAATAGTGAAGGATTACATCGAGAATATCACTAATTGGAGACGAGATCAAAATGTTTGTCTGAAACTTGGGGGATTATAAAACTTCGGAAATGGATTATGGATGAGAATTCGTGACATGCTGAAGTATGTACGTTAATAATTAGTCATTTGCCTTTGAATTCATCTGAGGAAATTAATTAAATTAATTCAAAATGTGGAGAATCGAGTTTTGAAGGGACATATCCACTATTTTATTGCTAAAAACGGTGCAGTTGTTCCAAAAAATCTGAAAAAATTTGAGAACATGCTCGAGTATGTTTTCATCATTCCTGAATTTTTTCCGAATTTTCCGAATAGCTGCACCTTTTTTGAAAATCAAATTATCGCATATTCTTTCTTTTTCTTCCAATAACTCAATTAAATAATTCAATTATAATGAAGAAAATGTAGGAATTAATTCCCCATTAATTCTCGACATGTCACATTCTTATTCCTCAACTTTATTATCGTTGATAATTTCCTTGAGGAAAGCCCTCGAATTAATCTCTCATCGTTGATACGAAATTACCGAGAAAAAGAAGTTTAATTCTTCGTGGATTTGCGAACATTGAAAATGATGAAACTCAATTAATTTTAATTACATGGAAATTTCATTGATTAAAAAAATGGAAACCTGGATAATTTGATGTTAAAATTATTCAACTTTTAATCCTATTCGAAGGTGAAAATAATTATTCTATTATAATGCTCGAAAATTCAGGCAAATTGACATTGAAAAGGGATGGAGTTGCAGTGGAAATTGTCCTCATATTACACGAATTCCATACGAGTCGAACGTACTGTAAATGCCTGTCCACCGCATTCATTCGCGTGCCGGAATCTGATACTTTGCATCGTAGTCTTCGTATCGCGTGTTTCGAATCAAAATTGTTAGGAACGTGTTCACAAAGTTATTTGCCATAAGTTGAAACGTAAATTTTGCACCTTTTTTTCCTCTCAATTTCCATTCTCCATTTTTTGACGATACCTTCAAAACTAAGCGAAATAGAGCAATTTATCAGGAGACCTTTTTTGTAGAGAATTAAAAAATCTACAAAAAAGGTCCTCTGCAAGAAAGTCGTATCTCCATTGGTTTTCGAGATATTGTTAATTGAATGTCGTGTTGGGAATTTAGGTTTTTTTAGGTCGAAATTGAAGGAAAGAGAGTGATTACGACATTCCTCTTTACGATTCAATTAAATTCTTGGATCGATCGTGAGGCTATTTCAAAGGCTTCGCCCTTTTATCCGGATGCTTTGGGAAAATAGAGAAATGGGGAAAAAAGAGAGTTCGGGTCAAGCGGTCGGTTTTCCAACGACCGAGAGAACATGGACGAAGGTGGTACGCCACAAAAAGTGCGATTATGGAAGGTGCTGACATTGCTCTCACAAACCTCCTCTTTTTATCTCCATTTTCAAACCACATGAACTCAGAAATGGTATTCACCCTTTTCCCTCTTTATTTTTCTATAAATCAGGCAAATGTGCGGTCGGATTGAGCTCTTAATCATTTCTCATTCGTAATTTGATTTTTAAAAAAGACGCAGGTGTTTGGAAAAATATGAAAAAATTTGAGATTACGCTCTAGTGTGTCTTCATTATCCCTGAATTTTTTCAGAATTTTTCATGACGATCTTCTATCCCAAAAAAATTGGACAATGCGGAAATTTATTATTTAAATGTCGTTTTTCCTTTCAATTATTTCCGACAAAATGAATAATTCGTGTTTGCCAATTTTTACCAGAAATAAATGACTATTATGCTCGTCGTTGTACTCGTATGTAAAACACAATGGAACACCCATTCAGAATCGTAAATACTCATTTTTTCTCCCTTTTTAGTAAAAGCGTCGAGTTACAAAAAATTTATCGCCGATACACCAAATTGGGGATGTTATAGTCTGTGCAAAACGTGAAATATGAATTCAATTTTTCCCGAAAAGAGGAGAAATTTACGGAATTAATGAGAGATTAAATAACTCGGAATTCTGAATTTTTCCATTTTCCTCACTTTTTTTATTATTTTAAGAGTATCTCGGAAATTAAGCGAGATAGAGCAAAATGTCAAGAGACCTTTTTTGTAGGGAATTAAATCCTCTACAAAAAAGGTCTCTTGCAAAATTCCTCTACCTCGCTTAATTTCGAAGATATCCTCAAAAAACAATATTTTAATCTGAAAACTTAATTAAATCGTAATAAATGACGTAATTACTTTCTATTAATTAATTATTCCCTTTCTCAATGATTCAAAAATGAAAATCCCAGTTAATTAACATGATGAATCGATTGTTAAACCTGTTTCCCCATTTTTCAATGGGAAAAAAGAATTTATGTCCTCTGGATTCATTAAAAAAAATTTGAATTCAATTATGAGTGACAGGCTATGAAATGAAAGAAGGTAACAGAATGAAAAATAAGGGGAAAAGGAGTGAATAAAACATCTGCAGGAATCGTTTCTATCGATTCATTTGCTCGACGTGGAAATTGCTCTCGGGCAATTGCTCAGTGGCAAACGTCAGAGTGAAAATAAAATGAAAAAAAGGAGAGAAGGTCAATAGAAATGGGAGAAAAAATTTGATATTCACTAAAGTAGGAGTTTACTGCGACAGCTGGTGCTAAGAAGGTGTCAATAAACCTCTGAATTTCGAGAATTTCAATATTTTTCAATTTTTTTCATTAATTCAAATAAATAAAAAAATCCTAAAAATAGTCTCACGCTTTCTTTCGCCAATATCTCGGAAAATAATCGATATATCGAAATTTTGGAAGAGACCTTTTTTGTAGAAGATTCAAAAATCTACAAAAAAGGTACAATGCAAATAAGTCGTATCTCCATTATTAACGGAGATATTCTCGAAATAATGAAAATTGAGAAAAACCACTTTTTTTATCATTCTTATTTTAATGTAAAAAATAATTATAATAAAAGAGAGATTGCATTGTAAAACCGTGTAATGGATTGGCGGGCAAAAGTTCTTGTTTAATTCATCAGAATATCAAGTGTAAAAGGGCATTACCACGATTCGTCTCGTAATTCCATTATAATTAATCCAATTTCTTGGTTCTCAGTGTGAAAAGTCAGAGAAGAAAAGGGAGATAGAGGAATGGAAAATTCAGAATGGTTTATAGGAATTTTCCACAAGTGTAGTGGTAAATGTTGAGCCCTCTTTTCTCCTCGGAAAAGCGCACGGCAATTCCACGAAAATCCATGAAAATCCCTGGCAATATCACGATTACTATCCAACCAAAAAATACGAATTTCCCTTTTTTTTTCTCATTTATAAAGAATTCGAGTGAAAAGAAAGAAAAAAGAAGGAATTTAAAATATTTAATATTTTAATGGGTTAGTAAAATTAATTTTCATTCATTCAATAATTATTTTTGAATTTATTTATGAATTTATTTTCAATTTGTTATAGAGAAAGTTGGGAAATAAATGGGAATTGCACCGAAAACGATAAATCTTCGGTGATAACACGCAATAATAATGACAATGGAAAGTTTCAACAATAAAGCCCTGAGGGACAATTGTATTGAAAACACAGTGCACCACATCTTACGTATATATTATCCAGTCTTGGGATAATTCATTGTTATTATTATTGTGTGTATTAATTCTGGATTAAATCGATAATTATTCGTTCACCAGTTTTTTTGAGATATCTCGGAAACTAAGAGAGATAGAGAAATTTTCATAATGACCTTTTTTGTGCAGAATTTGAAGAGCTACAAAAAAGGTTCAGTACAAAAATGTCGTATCTCCATTGGTATCCGAGATATTAACGAAAAACGAAAAAAACTAATTTTCTGACAAAACTAAATATTCAAACAATTGTCAGTTGATTCTGTTGCACTTTAAATAATATTAAAATCTCAACAATGTGGATATTTATTCTGAAGAATGTGAGTTGTCTCGAGGAAGTGTTGTGCAATAAACGTCAGAGAATTTCTCGTATTCTCATTGTTTTCACTCTAAATTCCCTCAATATTTCATGATAATTCCGGATTATCAAATTTCTCAAGTTTATTTGATACAAGTATTATTAATAAGTAACTCGAGTTATGTTAAACTTTTGAGTCAATGAAAATTCACAAAATCCATGGAAAATAGATTAAAGTGTAGTTATATAAGATATGAATTATTTGTCTTACAGAATAGAATTGTCCTTCGGATTTTCGTGGATCAGCTTAAATTCTACATAATCCACAGTATTTCAACAAGCTCATATTTTAATTATTTATCTCATGAATAATTATCATAATTATGCATAAGAACACAATCATTATTTTAATTAAATGAAATCCCTCAATTTATGATAATTTTTTAAAAATAAATAAAAAATAAGGTAAAAACGTGGAAAAATTGAAAGTGTGAGAAGGAAGTTTCATTAACACCAAAGGAAGCCTGTATACAGAACGACAACTACCTCTGCCAACTTTTAAATTACATTTCGGCGGGAAAATGGCATACTGCGGCTGTTTCTTTCCTCTGTATATGTACTTTTATTTTTTTCCCTTGATTCTCGCCTCTGCGACCTGTATTTTCATGAGCCCTCGTAAAGAAGACTCTTGAAGAGTCCCATACTGAATTCTTGACGTTCCGACACAAAGAAAGTGCAGTGTTCCCTTTTTTTTTTTATTCTCATGAATTCGTTAAAGTTTAAAAAACTAAAACACAACAATTCCACTTTTTCCGCCGAGTTTTCCTCAAATATCTCCTGAAATAAAAGAGATACGCCCTTTTTCTACTGAACTTTTTTTATAGCTCTTGAGATTCTCTACAAAAAAGGTTCAGTAGAAAAAAGACGTATCTCTTTTATTTACTGAGATATTCAATGGAGGATGGAAAATGAACATTAAATTTTAGAAATCAATGATTTTCGTTAAAATTTCCAATTGTATTAAATGAAGAAGCTCCAAGTACTGCATATTATCCATTATTCCCTCCGAAACAAGGGACTAATTATGCATCAACTTAATCCATGTTCCATGCCAAATTAAGCCCAGAATGGGCAAATGGTAACGAGATCCAGGGCTCCAAGATCACCATATATTCGGTATTCATCATCCTCGGTTGTGCAGACACAAAAGGGACACAATCCCTAGACCATGCGTGATGCTAATACTCCGGAGTCTATTATTACCTTCTTCATGCACTTTGCCTCTTGTTATCCGGAGAATAGACACATGGATATCGATCAAAATGAATTAATTTCGTAAAAATATTGGGTATTCACCTGTTACCCAATGGCATCAAGAAGAATGGAGACATGTGAGGATGCTCATTGTGCTCTGCCTTATGATTCTACTCTATTGTGTCTCCAATGGCATCAAGCCATCATGATGCTGATTAATATCCAGGAAATTCGATACTTGAGTCCATGATTCTTTGATGAATTCAATTGGAGCTATTCTAGCATCAAAAACCTCACACTTTGCTGAATAGCAGAATCTGAATCCTGCCAACACTGCACGTTTCTCGCAAATTCGGCAAACACAAGTACAGAGAGGACGATAAATTGTTTTCACTCTCTCACACATAGATTTTCAAACGGACAACCCAATTCTGCGTAATTACTGTAAACATTCTCTTGCTAAACATCAACGGTGACGATGCTTGTTTCCTAAACTCAATTCTGATTGGCTCCACCGCGGCATCAGAGTGGTGGAGAACAGGGGAGGAACTTTAATGGAAGAATCCTGGGGACTTTAACGAGAGAGCAACTTTAATGGGTAACGGAGGACCCAGTTAATTGTGCATTCTCAAGCCCATTGTTTATCAATAATAATGAATTATTTTGATGAAACAACAGAGGCATGGAGTCTCTAGTTAACTCCCTCAGTAGTTGACACTCTTAAATGATTAAAATATTAATAAAAATCGTGAAACAATTGGTTGAAAAATTCAACGCATCCCACGGCCCTTCGTTTCCCCTCAAAGTCACACTCTCATTCTCTCCCCCACTCCTCACGCGGAGCCTTCCCCTCTGCGCAATTGAATGCGCAGAGTGTTGGCAATTACTTTATGATGATTTCAGGGATAACCGGAGACTCGTAATCACTCAATCTCTTTGAACCTTAAACACTCAACCGAATTAATACATATATCTGATTAAAAAAAGAGGAAAAAATGAGTGCACCTTTAGGCAAGACCTTTGACTCATTGTTGGGTCTTTGTGGTTAAAAAAAAAGGAGATTTCAATGGTTACTTGGTGGTCGGATCAGAGTAAAGCGCATTGGCCAAATTCAATTTAATCTTTTGCGAATTTCTGCTTTAAACGTATATACCAATTGTATCATGGGGAAACAAGGAGTTTGAATCAATTCTACGTACAACTGTGGAAGCAGAGAAATTGAAAAGCCAGTTCTTGTAATTTGATTGTCAACGGATAAATCTGGCGGATTCATTCAATTTAGGTTCGGAGCTTCGGAGTATTGACAATGCCTTTCTTCTTAATTCGGTAGAATTATTTTTTTTGCAAAAAAAAAAGAAAGGAGAAATGTATCGAAGAGGAACAGGAAGAGTACGTGTAATGTATGCATTGCCAGAAAATATTAGACTTTGAAAACAGAATGGAGAAGAGAGGACTCAGGTGAGCAGTGACATCATTCCATGGAGGTTTCCCGGGGAAAATGGAACGAGGAAAACTCGGTGAGACAATAAATGTCAGTTACGACACGAATGTCTGAGGATACCATCGATATTCGATATCAGTAGCATCATGTTTGTGCTAAAATGTACAGTTGGAATTTTTCGCCTCCACGACAGTCCATTTGCGGGACTTTTTCCATGGAAAAACGAGGATTTTCGAATGAAGCTTCATGTGAAGTAATAAACTCAACTTTCTGCAGCAAAAATTGACGTTAATTACGTTGGAGTTTGTGGGATCTGTTGGAAATCATCTGGACCGTGAATTAAAGCAGTCGACAGTCATTCCAGTGCAGGACACATGTTCCCAAGTAATTGCGCTTCTTTTAATTTTTTTTTTAAGAATTTTCCTCATTTTTTTGTAAAGAAAGAAAATGAGATTAATGGTTGCTTCCAGTTTTTTGAGAATATCTAAGTTAATAATGGAGATACGACTTTTTTCCACTAAACCTTTTTTGTAGCTTTTAAAATTCTCTACAAAAAAGGTTCAATCGAAAAAAGTCGTATCTCCTTTATTTACAGAGATATTATCCATGGGAATGAGTGGAGAATAATTTGCTTTCAATTTCCACGAATTTCGCATGCAGAATTCAATTCCCCAATTTAACAAATGAAATAGAGAACTGCGGGTATTATGGGAGGCTATCGTTCCAACAATACTTAACCTTTTTTTCACGAAAATTGCCTTGGGCTTTTCTGGTTCACGCGTCTTACTACCAAATATCTACAATTTCCCCCCTTTTTTCGAGAATACGTGACTTGGATTACATTGTTACTTGGGATCCATGAGCATCACTCTGTACACGTACTGAACGTTACACTCTGAATGTCGGAGTTTCACAGTGGCATATTAGGTCCTCCATATGAGGATCTCAGTTCGCACGTTTCGAGTAGAATTCACTCTTCTTTTCACTCTCTCGTAATAACAATTTCCGTGTGACTCTTACCTGCAACAGAAAAAAAAAGAAAAAACGTCATTAAAACATTCGAATGTTCATGAAGAAGCATAATTCCTCATTCATGACGTCATAAAACTATTATGAGAATTTCAAGAGCTACAAAAGTGTATTAATGTAAAAAAGTCGTATCTCCTTTAGTTTCCGAGATATTCCCAAAAAACTGGAGGAGCTCATTAATTATGCAGATTTTAGTTTTTCCTTCATTTACTTTGGATCGATGATGAAAAATTCCTGCATCAGAGCATCCTCTGCGCTCTATTGATCACCAAATGGTCCAGGAGCATCAGCTGAGAGGCAGAGGGAAATAACACAACGTGGCAGAATAATAAATGAGGTTTACTCGGAGAAAGTGAGGAGAAAATAGTCGCATTGAGAAGCTTCATGAGGTGAAGAGAATATGGAATGAATTATGAGGCTATTGATGGAGATGCTGACGGATTTATTAAAACTGTAGGTATATCAATTAATTGTAGCAGAAAATATTTAATTAATAAATTTTAAAATTAAAATAACGAATTTTTAACAGTAAAATCAATTTTATTATTTTTCCCTCGCGTCACGTGACCCGTCAGGAGCAGAATGGTGAGGAAAAACAATTTTCATGGAGTGGCATTGACTATATTTGATTTTTCCAAAGTTTTTCCACCCGAAATTCAAACATTTCAATCAAAGAAAGCAGCCCGAAGGAGAACAGAAGCAATTCACTACGTCAATTCAATTGTGTGATATATTGAAAAGTTTGCTTTTACTCTGAATCTTCTGATTAATCGACAGCTCCATTTGACTTTCGTCTATCAGCACTTGTCCCTTCAAACAAGAGTTCACTGTCGCATTTGTCTCGGTTCTGTGGTTTTCACTATTCTGCATGGGGAAATCAACGGTAGACACTGAAAGAGGCAAGAAGTGGTGGAATTTCAACTCAGAGAAACAAGCAACGGCTTGTAACTTTGCCTTGAGCTAACGAGTACAATCGAGGTAACGTTTCTGCCGATAACTAACCAAGTTTCCATCGTCTTACAGCAATTTCTGGAGTTTAAACTTTTCACTCATACGAAATCATATTTGCTCTTGTCTCATTTGCAAATACTTGGATAATATGGAGTAATGTTGGAGATGGAATTTTTTTGATGATTCCATTGGAAAGCTGAGGAAATTTTAGCCGGAAAACATGTGTCGCAACTTTTTTTTTTTAACTTTTGGGAAATTGGATTTTTTTCACCCAGTTTTGAAGGGGTTTACCTTGGAAAAATTTGGAAAAATCACATTTTTGGGAATATCTCCGGTTCTATTGGTCGTAGCGCATTGGGGTTGTGCTCAAATTAAAGGTCTCGTCATTCCTCACATTTTCGTTAAACTCCCATCGATTTTTATCAAAAATTGAAAAAGTTACAAGCCATTTTATGAAAATCAGTTTTTGGCTCATAACTTTTTCAATTTTCTATAAAAATCGATGGGAGTTTAACGAAAATATGGGGAATGACGAGACCTTTAATTTGAGCACAACCCCATTGCGCTACGACCAATAGAACCAGAGATATTTACAAAAATGTGATTTTTTCAAATTTTTCCAAGGTAAACCCCTTCAAATCTGGGTGAAAAAAATCGAATATTCGAAAAACTCGAAAAAATTAATCACGACACATGTTTTCCGGCTAAAATTTCCTCAGCTTTTCAATGGAATCATCAGAAAAATTCCATCTCCAATATTTCCCTCAATTCCTCTAAATAAACTCTCATTTCATTTATCATTGAAGAATTTTTTTCGGTAATTAATAAAAAAAAAAAAAAAAGGGGATGATGAGGAATGGTGAAAGTTCATTATCTCATTGTGCAGAGAGCCTAGGAAAATTAAAGAAGTCTCAGGGAAGAAGTTGGTGAAAAGTACGCAGAGAGCCATCACTTTTTTACGTTTCACTTAGTTTTCGTCATTGTCTTTCAGTGGTTCTTCCGGGAAATATTATTCATAGCGTTGGGAATAAAAAATTAATTGGTCTTCAAGGGAATGTGGGGAAGCCTCTTGTGATGACAGGAATTCTTCAAAAAAATCCCCAATAATTGATTAAAAAAACTTAAACTAAAGTTCAGCAAAAATTCACGTTTAAATTCAACAAATTTTCGCTTTTCTCATCCTTAAAATCCAGAGACGAAATGAGTTTCTTGAGGAGAATACCAAAGACTTTCATGACTCGTTGATTTTTTCCATCTTCACCTTGTGTTTGCTGCTTCTTTGTGAAGTAATTCTTTTTAATTTATTTTCATCTTAAATTAAGGAAAGTGGAGACACTCATTTTCGATTGAACAATTTCAATTAATTGCCCATGTTTTTTTTTTCATTAAAAAATGTGCAAAAAAAAGGCATTAATTAACCTTTCGAATTTTCAAATTTCCGGAAAATATATAGAGAGAGAATTTAATATTCTTTCTCGTTGAGTGATGTTGAAGTTAGGGTTGAATAGCGTTTCTCCCTCTTGGATACGGCACTCGGGGAACAAATTAATTCTCACGCTCACCTGCACCACCAGGCATTATTCCCTTTGACCTTTTCAAGCGGGTTTCCCTTGTCCCCGAGTCTCTATTATTCCAACTCTTAGTGCAGTGTACAATTCGGCTATTTAGATGGCCACGTGCGATTCGTATTAATCCGTAGCCATTTGTGAAAGGCTTCAATTGAAAAGAAGTGGAGCACTTTTTTTTTCTACAAATTTCACCTGCTAATCAGAGGTCCTTTCCTCTTTTATAACCCATGGGAACAAATGCACAAATTCACTTGTAAATTTTTCTTTCATCTCTCCTATGACAATCCCTCTTTCTTTGTCAATATCTCTGTAAATAATGGAGATACGACTTTTTTGCAGGGAACCTTTTTTGTAGCTCTTGAGATTCTCTACGAAAAAGGTTCAGTGGAAAAAAGTCGTACCTCTATTATTAACAGAGATATTCTCAATAGAAGACGTTTCCTTTGAAGTAATTGATTTTGTGATGAAAGGAGTTCATGAAACAGTAGAAATTATTCACAGTTCACTGAAAGTAATTCTCAATGACATCTAGGGTTGACCAGGACACCTTGGAGAACTGGTACTAAAGTCATGAGCCTTGTGGTTAGAATAGTTTGAGTTTCTCCTTGATGCTAGAAGGTTTATGCAAATATTCTTGACGTTGGTGAAGAGTTTGAAGATGGAAGTTGAACTCAGTGAGCCAGGATGACGATAGCATACATCTGGAATTAATGAAAGGGGTTTTCGGGTGCTTTTGAAAGGTAATTGGCAGTGGAAAGTGGTAAAAATAATATTTGTCGAGATATTTCAGTTGAATTTGCTTCAAAGACTGATGAATTCAGTAAATTGAAAATTCTCGTGTTTACTTTTCCCCTTTTTTTTTTTTTTTTATTGACGTAAAGAATGGCGAGGCTCTAAGTTGGATAAACGATTTTCTGTTAACGAAGTGTAGGTTTCTGAGAGACTAACGAATACTATTTTGTTAAACGATTCATTTATTCAATAGTCTATGAGCAACGCTTGGTACTTAGTTGATCATCAATTACCTCTCTTTTTCTAGCACTCGCTTTTGCATATTTAACACTGGTCGATGGAGCAAGAGGACATTCGATAGCAATTTCACTTAATTGAAAACGCTTCTTCAGACAAACAAGAAAGGATCTTTTGTGTAATTAACTGCCAGGGTATTTATGGATTCTTTTTGGACTCTCGGAATTGAGGATCTGGTCTTAGAATAAATTTACGTCGATATGAATTATGCAGGTTTTTTTTTTTAAGGTTTCTGAAGAATTGAGGGATCGAGTTACTCATGAAAATTTAAAGACCATGTGCTGGCTTATTAATACTATTATAATAATCTGATAAACATAATGGAGATACTCCCTTTTCATAAGAATACTTTTTGCCATCAATTTTATTTTTATCATCTATGTTTCACCATTTTTCTATTCCCCAACTGGACACAAAAATTGTGCAATGTCCCTTCTAATTTTTCATTTCACCTTTTTTATCCCTCAGTTCCTCTTTTTTTTCGAGAATAACGAGAATCGGAGAGTCAGCGGTATGAAACGAGCGATTTAACGAGGTCACCTATCACTTTGGATTAAAAGTGGAAAAAAATTTATGGCCAAACTGCTGATGATGATAACGATACAAAAGAATTATTCAAGATAATTCATTTCTTTCATTCATATAAAAATATCTTGATTTCCTTTGAAACAAAATTAAATAAAATTGAGAGTAAAAACATTAAAACACACGTCATTATGTGTGAATTCCGAGTGAAACTATCGGAGTGACGAAATTGTCGACATTCACTTCCTATCGTGTATTCAATTTAGCATTGTGCAGCAACTTTTGCGTCCATTCTGAGTGCCATGCCGCTCGACACGAGTGCAAGTGTCCGTGAGTCCTATTCGCATCACGCATGTGAGAAATTATGGGGCAGAATGGTGCTTTTAATAAATTCATTTTAATTGCCCCTTTTTGTTCATTCGAAAGCATTAAAAATGATGATCGAAAGAGTATCATCAATAAATTTAATTACGGGATCATTGAAAAAGCTTATGGAATCGAACCACAATAACCACATTTAATGAACAATGATCAATGTGTATTTGTCGAAATATTTCAAATTAACTTTACTCATTATGTACTTTAAAGTTATTTGCACGCATAAAGTGCTTCATTTGATTTTCATTGTATGGTAAACGAATAATTTATTTTATTGGTACTGCGGAAAATATCGAAATGTATTTGTAATAACATCAGTTCTATAATTTCATTTGTAATTTTCATTAATTTTCAACTGAATTAAAATTCTGCAAATAAATGGAATTTATGAAAAAATAAAGAATCCAAAGATGAGATAATAATAAATGCGAATAACATTCCTCGTGATTGTTCAACAAATTTAACGAATATTCACACTTTTATGTTCATGAGAAAAGTCTCGAATGAAGTAAAGGATCTCTTCATTTCTCCGTATTTTTTCTCTCCTCTCGGAAGCCCCGAGATTGCAATTTGAATTCCAAAGAAATTGGATTCCACAAATGCAAGAACAAACAGCAGGTACTTTCTCTGTGTAGAGATTCCTTTTGTGTATGGCTCTTTTCAAAATATAACATCATTGCATGTGCACACCGTTGGTGTGAAAATAACGTGAATACTTGGGAGAATTAAAGGGGAAATACGAAACATGACTTTAGAGTATCTTTGAATCCTTTGATCCCAGCGTAACTCATTATAACGATAATTTAGTGAATTTCGTCATTTTATTGTGTATCTCTTGAATTTACACGAAAATATATTGTTTTCTGTGTAATGCTCTTTTTTTAGAAGGAATTCAACTCATTTTTGACACAAAAATGACAATTTCCTAAAGATCAATTACCCTAATGAGGCAGTTAAAAATAATGAATTTAATAAGAAGCAAATTTAGTGAATACCTAGTGGTTCGAAAATATATAGAGGCCTGAGACTGAGCAGCTGGCAGTTGTCACGATTTACTCGCGTTCCGGTATTTCTAGAATAACGTATGAGATACTGAAAATTTTGCCTCCGCACGTGCTCGACAGGGCGCCACTTAATTACTCAGATGGAGTAAATTAACAGCATACTGCCGAATGTGTGTCCGCATTAACTCTATTGAAAATTATACAGACGTGAAAGTACACGTAGAGAAGATGCAGATGCATTGAGGTAAGGATGTATCGAGAGAAAGCGTTAGCATGAAATACATGAGTCTAATTAAAGATAATATGACAATGATTATATAACTTTGCAGGAACTACATTCACAAATTTAAACAATTTCCCATATCACTAATTTTTGCAGGAAGTTAAACATAACTCCAATTTCCTACCATCTACGCTACATTAAACAACGTAAAACAAGTATGTGTGAGTCACAACTCTTCAAAATGAATGCTAAGTAAACCATATACAGATTCCGCACCTCAGCCAGTAGCATTCAGTGTTGTTCCTGTGAAATCGTGTCACTTGCGGAAATGCAATAATACCTACACGAGAATCGCATAAACTTTGTGGTGGCTCGAGAGAGAGATGAGGAATGGAAAGATTCTTGTGTGAGAGTACGGGGATACTGATTGTCTACGCCACGAGAGTTTTCGTATAAAGCCTCTTGCCCAAGTTCTCAGGGGTAGAATTGCATAATACTCTATTTTCTATATTTCCGAAGCACCTTGCATACTGGAAATCGCACGTTCGTGTTTGCACGTATAGCCAAATAAAGAAAACGGATCGTAAGTCGTGTATAGGGAGGTTCGATTAAAGTCGAATCGTTCTTTCCATATATAAAAGAAAATGGTGCAACGTGATGGCCATAAACATTAAATAGACTTATTTGCATGGAAAATTTTACGCTCTTCTCAGGAATGCTGATGAAAATTAGCTCAAATCATCCGGGATTGGACCTTATACCTGTATCTCCGCTAATACCAATCTGAGGAGATTTTCATTGACATTTTTGAGAAGAGCAAAGAATTTGCAATGGAAACGAGTACCAACATGTCATATTGGAACATTTTAAGTTGGGCCTTACACTCGTATCTCTGTCAATAACGATTGCAGCTAATTTTCATTAGCATTTCTGAAAAGAGCGTGCAATTTGCCATGGAAATGAGTATACCCATGCCATTTTGGGCCACCTCTAATTGGGCCTAATGATTCATCGATAGTATAATCGTGAGTATATAAACTATTCTGGTTACAATGTGTATTCTAATGAATAGATCAAAGAGTTGAATGAAAATAGGGAGAAGTAAAAAATATCGCCATTCTTCAAAATTCCAACTTCTCCGTGCATGACCCCAATGCTCGTCGTCTACCATGCGTTTTATCGTGGCGCCGTTCATCACGTAGCATTGCCAGACAACGGGAGCACCCGCTGATCATTCTGCCCCTGGTTTCTCTCGCCATAACTCGATTCATATACCATCTTGTTCGGAATACTGAACAATGTGAAAGCAAAAATATTCTGTATATCCCCCGAGCAAGATATTATCTATGAAAAACGCTTGAAAAAAATCCAATGGACGCCACAGATATGAAAACTCGTGGAACGCAGGATTGGTTTGAATGAACGTGATGCTAAATTTTGACGAGCAAGAAAACGACCACTATCTCCCTTCGCGTACATGTTTTTATGTTTAGATCGATCCTCCAAAGAGGATAGAGGAGAGTAAAGACGGTTGTCAACTGAGCTTGATGGAAGAGACGACCACAATCTATCGTGGTAAATCACGTTTTATACAGTGAAATTTCCCGGATTCTGTAGTTGCTACTGGAGGATGTGATGTGACGATGACGACGAGAGGATCTAATGCGCGTGATAAACACATTTTGTGCTGCCACTTTGATGCCTTCAGTGGATTCAAGCCTAGCTACTCCAACTGCCAGCCACAACGATCTTCCTATAAACCTAAACGCGTTTACAACCAACGATTCACTATGGTAATACGACAATACTTGGTAAATGGAACATTTTACTACTTGAAATAAATCAATTGTTTAGGACAAATTTTACGTATTCGCATTTTATTATCAACTGTGTTTTCTAGTGAAATGCATCTGCTATTAAAAGCAAATAGTTGCTTCTTTGGAGGAAATTCTTTAGCTTCCTGATAATCTTTACTTTCCAAATGGTTTATCAACTGCAGTGTAGCTGCATTCAGAATCACAAGTACTCTGCGACACAATTAACTCAGACGTACCGCGAAATTAAACCAATTTGTTGCATCACAAACCCTTTTCTACTCTTTCCCCGGCTGTTCCACGACGCGTTATCTCTGCTTCCACGCTTGGGAATCGTATCTACGGACGTACAGGGGAACGCCCATAGATAATATCCACAAGCGTGACGGCCAAATTGCACGTACAAGGCAGAGTTCAGTCGCTATATAGCTACTGTTGTGCTGGAGGCAACAAAGCACTAACCCCCACTCCCTTTTGAGCTGCTGTATATCTGAACGTAGTTTCAAACTGACCATGGTTGCCCATTGCATGTAAACAATCTAGCTGGCCACTCCATTTGCTTGTGCTCTCTTTACTCTTTTAGTGTCTAATTCCGTGTCAAATTACGTTATCTGTCAGATGCAATGATCCAAGCTAAAACCGATAATTCACCGGCAAATTGTCAAATGGACAAATTCAAAGCATTTAGATAACGTTCTTTAGAAGAGTTCTACTATTATGCAAATGCAATTCTGCATCAATCGAAGTCATCAACCTCAACACATTCTGTGCTTAATGAAGAGTTGATTCAATTAAGCATCATAACACTATGCTACTAACGTTCATCAATTAGATCCTGATAAGGAGGTTCAAGTACTATAACATGAAACTTCATATCAGAGAGTATTAATCGAAGCTTCTCAAGAGCAGATTGCTTCGAAACAATTTTCATTTGGTATTCGTGAGGAGATATATTGAAATATTCGGGGAGTGATATACAGATGCCTTTCGTTGCTTTCGAGCTTCTGGTGAATTACGACTACGCGAGAACAATATCACGAGAAAATAAATTTCAAGAGAATTGAAAAAAAGGAGACCAAGTGTATTGTACGAAAGTGACTGTCGAACAATATTGTATTCATCATTCACAATCGACGAATGGGGGATAAATTAACAGCAGGCTTGTTCACAGTGTGGTGATGTGCAACGCACTCGACGAAGATTGATGGTAATGTCAAAATTCTCGTATGTCTCGTATTCAATAACTATCTATTGTTTCTATCTGAAACTCTGAATAATCCGGAATCTTTTGATATCTGTTAATTAAAGCACTTATATTGTTTGCATTATTCCCAGGGGGATCATTTGAGGTTCTGTTATTTATTGAATTATGAATCAGCAGTATGCCGAAACAATCCTATCAAGCAGTCAGCATCTTATTCCATCCAAAATCATCTACAAAGGCAGGAAACTTGTCTATACACAATGTTCATCCGCTAAACGCGGAACGCTTTGGGGTGATCGAGTATGTATATCTAATGGGAATACAAGAACGTAATCGTGTTTAAGCGGCTTTGTATCGTTCGATAGATTATGGAGCAGCTGCGAGAATTGAATGAGAAGGCTAGCCCGGGCGCCAAGTGTATATACTTTGGCAACACTATATAACGCAAGAAAAGGGGATAATCTGCAGTATATTGCTAAAGCATGCTGGTTATGAATCGCTGGAACTTGGTTAAAGTGAATCCACAAGAAAGAGAAGAAATTCTGGAGTACAAAGCCCCGCCTTCATATAACCGGGGGTGAAGCGATCTCATGAATCGCTGCTGTATAATCCAGTAACGCCTGCTAGTAGTGCTTCATCGTTCGTCAAAACGCAATGAGGTTGCTCTTCATTTATTATTGTTGATCATGTCGTGTTTCTTAACACATGATAACAGATAACTTATCACGCTATTCAGAATTTTTTTTGTTACTCTGCCCTAATTTTCTAAAATACAAAACTACTTTCTAACCTCGTAAACTTTAACGATTATTAAAAAAAAGGAGCGTAATGCAGTGAAAGAGTCCAACATTGTTGACAATTTTAGTAATCGTTTACATTACCAATAATCATAAAAGAAATTGCGAAGATCTTGGAGCTTGATGTTGTTTCGTGCATCATAAGGAAAAAAAAAAACAGGACTCAGAGCACGGATGATCAAAGCATTAAGAGGCGTCACAATTACCTGAAACAAAAGACAGAGAAAAGTGTTAAATGCACCATAAGCAAATAGAACGACTTAGTGAATGAGTGTGTACAATGAGAAGGAGGAGACAGGAAAATGGGCATTCAGCCAAAACTGGCAAAATGTTCTCGCATTTAACTCGAAACGTCTTAACCGGATATCTTCCTTCTTTCTTAGGGTTTTCGGATGATATTCAAGGAGTATGCGCATGAATTCTATGTATACTCATTCTCTCCCTCTCTGCCAAAACGGCCATCGACCGCCCGTTGAAGTTACAGAGGGTATTAACGTTTTTATTCCCTACCGATAACATGAACGAGCTTTCAACGGTTTTTAGAAAAGGCAATAAAACTCAGGCGAACCGAAGTATCTCAGCGATTCGTATCAACACCGGATACAAGCCATACATGACTACAGAAAAGTCTTCTCTGAGCGATTTAATTGTAGTTTTATGTTTTTTCAACTTCTGAGTTGGAAGTTACGATGTTTGTCATTAATTCAGTAGCAAAGAGTTGAAGAGAAAGGTTAAATCGATTACTTTTTTACGATTCCTCAAAAACAGTGGATTTTGTAATGTTGCAACAGGAAATTCGCCTCAGATGTGCTAATGTATATTAGCCAGAGGATCCAGGCATTGTCCAGATTAATTATTGAGGGACTCAAGCAGTATTCCTTGTACTATCGTTAAAGCCATCTCCTCCATTTCCAGTGGCTCGGTAAACTCCAAACACTTAATGTCACGTGGCCATTACTATTGAGAGAAGGCTAGATACATCCAGATGAAGGAGAAATTGAGTAGATGGAAACAACAGCAGAGGTTTAGTTTCTCATACTGGTTGAACATTCAATGTCAGTAGTAAATGTCGAGTTGATCGAACATTTGAAGTGTGCAAACGGACACAAGGCAGAGGAAACAGTGGAGCAAGTGAGTGATTCGGTTGTCCGATCATTACACTCCTTCCTCCCCTCCTGCTTTTGCGTTACGGTCGTTACGCTCCTCTGCTCAACTGATGTCCTCTGGAGTTCATGAGTGTTCACTCTGCGGTTCAACTGTTACTATTCCAATGCTAGGCCAGAGTTGCAAATTAGTGTTGCAACTTGACAACTACCACTGCTGATTGAACATCTATGAAGTTGTGAATAGTTGCAGGAAGTGTTCAATTTGCAGTCAGAAGTCAATTATTATTTGTGGATTTTAGACCACGAATTTAAAAAAAATCCAATTCTGGAACATTGTATACAAGGTTTTATGGAAGATTATGCAGTTGGCAAAGCATACTGTGATAGCTGCAATTTCGTTCACTTCAGAGACCAAAAATTTCTCATTAAATAACTGCAATGTTAATATCTTAAGCAACTGAACTTTATGAAGATGTCCAAATGGAATATAACAAAGGATATCTCATTAACCGAATGAATAAAGAATTACGATTGTTTTCCATGGCTTAATCATGATAATGTTGACGTCACGCAAACCTGGAACAATGGAAGAGCTCAGTGATGGGACAACCTACACTTTCACTCAGATTATTATCATAATGTGTTGTATGCTCGTCATGTATCTCGGGCTATTGATTTTAATACAGTGCCAGCATTGAGCATTAGAATTAGAATTTGAAAAGTTCACTTTTCTTCTTATTTTAAACAGAATTCAATGATTTTCTCTCATTTCATAATCTCCAAAATCTCATGAATAACATATTAACACTTTGAATATATATTCACTTGTTTTTATTTTCTACCATAAAGAAACACTGAAACTGAATAAACAGAATCTACTTTTCAAACTTCAAACAGTTTGAGACAAAACTTTACAGTGAGAGGATCTATCTTGATTCTTCCATGCATTTTATATGATAAGAGCTACTGTTCTACTTTCGCACACGTTTCATCCATTTTTTTATTCCCGTGCATTCTCGTATTCGCCAATTCTTTCATTTTCCCTTCGTTTTTTACTCCTTAGCGATCTTGTATATCACGGAAAACTCTCGGATTCGCATTTACGGGGAATAACCTTCTGTACTCGTGCGAAATCTCATGAAATTTTATTGCACTATGCTTTAGTTGTTAGCACCTATGATTTTTGGCATGGCACGAACTATCATGCACGTGATTCGTATAAATTTTAGGTGTAATAAATAAATGGTTAGCATTGGTTTGCCTTCTTCCGTTTTTCATGACAAATTTTGGCCCTATTTTCACATATGGATTTCTTCTTGAATGAATTTAGACGTGAGCGAATGCAGGCCTGTATACGAATATTGAATCCTGAATATTTAATACCTGTAGACATCCTTCGATGTTGCGAACGAAAATCCAGTGTGTTGGGAAACGTACCTCACTGAGAAAACGATATTCCACCGGATGACTTGAGGCAAGTTATTGGAACGCCGAAGGCCGCAATGCGGGAGTATTAAAAGACTGAGTTTTGCAAGAAATTTCGTAAGTTGTATTTACTACAGCTCTACTGCCATCAGCAAAATTGTTTTTCTAATATCTTTCCATGTAATATTGGAAAAAAGGAGGAATTTGCGAGATTTATTCTGTCGCTCAAGCATGAGAGTGTATAAATCCACCAATTTTTCACGAAAATTATTGGCAATAAGGTGCGGCTCTAAAAAACATGCAGGCATACTGGAGCATTTTTCCAATTTTTTGCACATTTTTTTTTGAACCCCTTCACTTGAAGAAGAAACAATAAATTGAATTGTTATTTAGATGCAAACCCAGAGATCTCGAATTCTTGATCGCGTTCAAAGATCCAAGTAAACTCGAGCTCTAAATTCTTGCCTTCGCAACTTGGATAGAATCCCAATTGCCATGGTCATTGCCGAGTCCATTCAGAACTCGAGTAAACCTTCAAATTGACCGGAAATGTATTCACTTGAATTTCAAACGAGATTGAGATAGCGGATATTGGAGAAAATATCTCTGAATTATATTTCACAGAATGAATTTCCTCGTGAAGAATCTACAAAATACGAAATACTTGATACAAATAAAAGACATCCGCTGGTGTCCGTGACCCCTGGGTCTTCCATTCATCATCCATTTGACCGTAATACTCATGACGCTTTCATTAATTGATCTTCCGTCTTGCGTAATACCTCGCAAATGCCATTGTTAGACTCAAGTGCTCTTTAAAATATCTACACGACGATTTGAATTGGTCCATTCACAGGCACTCTATCCCACGTGACCAGTATGACAAGACATGAATTATTTCATCTTACGTCATAAGATTTATTTCAATACCGAAAAAATTAAATATAGAATCTCAAAAAGATTAGATTGATTCTCTAATTTTCAATATTTAGCACAATGGATACCGAGAGGATCGAAATAATTCTCCGGTCCTTTGAAACGATTCACTGGACCGTAATGCCTGTGATCGTTGTTCCATATCAGCTATTGTTAATCTAAGTTTCTGAAGGTAAAATAGTAGAATAAATGATAAAATCTATTTTATAATCATTGTCAATGTATTTCTGGCTTCTCCAGTATAACCCAGCTCTCGAAGCACTCACATATGAAGCGGAAGAAGAGGTCGGAGACTCCAGACGGAGCTATTGTTAACATTGCCTAGAATATTCGAGGATATCGATACTTTCATTTTGATTCGCTTTTATCAAAAATACCTATTTCAGTCCCTTTTCTTCAACCCATTAACTAATACGAATTTCCATCGAATTATAACGCTACGTTAAATTGTTGAATAACAGCAGAATGTTGAAAGATAAAAAAAAACATCAGAGTTGAATAGCACCACAGTGACCATTACGTTGAGGCCACTGAGGCGACGTTTAATCCCAACGGTGACATCCCAAGGATTCTCATTGCACCATTGCATCAGACTCCTTTCCACAACGTTCAACTCCGTCTGCTTATATTCACCAACTTAATCCTGAATCGCAACACAACGCGCAAGACATTTCCTTTTGGCTTCACGGAATGGTAACGATCGACGTTTACGTATCTTACGTAGGAGGTCTTCATGGACTACTTCAATGGTTGAATCTCCCACCGAATTCACAATGCCATCACCACCGCAAATGCTTCAGTCTCATCGTTTCATCAAATAACAGATGCTATTCTCCGGACTGATTCCAAAGGATAATCAATTTCAATGCAAATATCTTGAGTAATTGCGGAGAAATATGAGGAACTGGAATCATTAAAAAAGCAGAACTATTGAAAAATAAATACTTCAAAGTTTGATAGAAAAATGATTTTCATCTATTTTTTTTTACTATTCTGCAATGATAGGAAAAATCTGTAAAATAATGTTTATGCGGTGGAAGAAGAATGTGTAGGGAAAGGAGAATCATGAAAGCCAGATGAAAATCGCAAGTCTCGAGTCTGTGGTAGTACAGGTAAATCCCGATATTTCGTGGGCATTCGACCGCGACAACGGGAAATGAGAAACGAGAGAGTCGGTCAGATAACCGAGAACCGACGTGTACACACCGATACATTCAACCAAGATATGTACCTTCAGCTTTTCGTATAAAAGATTTGAGATTCAATGCGAATTGATTATCAGAGTAACTTCGTGCTCGTCAGTGAAATAATAAAGAAATCATAATAGCTGTATTTTTTCAATCTTCAGGAAAATCATATTTTTAATATGAAACATTTTAAAAAGAAAATCTAACGAATGAAAGTCATGGAGTAATAATAATAATACGTATAAATTCATGAATTTATAAATAATGGAAAGTCTCCTATTCACTCGGATAATCGTGGAAGAAGTGAAAGTTTATGTGCTCGTGCTAATTTGATGAAAAAGACTAAAACTCCATGATTCCTGATATTCATAGTCATTTGGGAGTAGCTTGGTAACTATACTGCAGTTGAAAGCCGAGTTTTCCAAGGAAGCTAAATTGGATCCTTGGAGGATTACCGATTGAGGGGGGTGTTGGATCAACCGATGTGGGAGTGTAGAGAGTAGACTACGTCAACGTTATTTTTAAACAAGGAAGCACCCTGAGACTCGAATCCCCTTTTAGGGGAAAGAGAAAAAAGGTTGAAGCGCGAGAAGAGGCAAGAAGTATAAAAGGAGGAGCCTTGAAAGAGAAACGCGTCTCCAGGGGTAAAAGGGAAAAAGTGGAGGAAAAAAGAGAATTCAAGTAGTAAGCACGGAATCCAAATTCAACCTCTGCATATTCAAGTACCAAGCTACTTTGGAGCTTTCACGGATAAAAAGAAGAAGAAAAAATGGGGAAAAAAAAGGAGAATTTTAAGGAAACAATAAAGTGGGAAATCTCCGGGGTGTCTTCAGAGACGGAATACTAAATTTTATCAATTCAAACACTTGTTTCAATAAACAATTTCGAGGAAAAAACGGAATTCGAGGTTTGATTGGAGATAGTCGTGAGTGGAAACAGATGAGGCATTTTTTGGATGAATGCTTCTCAATGGAGACATCAATATTTTATATCAAACTTTGAATTCAATCGTAGGATATCATATTCTTTTCTGCTTCAATGAATTCAGCACAAAGAAAAGGAAATTCTCGGAATTCCAGAGAATAAAAATTGACTGGAATTTTTCATTCTGATGTTTTCTGAACCTCTACAAATTTACCCAAAAGGCGTATCTCCATTAGTTTCTCAATTTTATCTGATATTGAAAGTTTTAGTTCATTGAGAAATTGTGGGAGATAAAAATCCTTTTTATCTTAAAGTTCTACGTGATGTTTTAATAATCGTATTAATTTCCCCGGAGACTTTTGTAATTTTTGAATTACTTGAATGCTTCTAAAACTAAAGAATAGTAATAAAATTAAACTTTGTCTCTAATAATGCTTTTCGGAATCATGATCAATTATTTATGAGCTAATCTATACTTTACGTGCACTACAATTTACACCATTCCATCAACATTCGTTTTATTTGCTGAATAGCACTCTTGAATATCGCACTTATACCGTGTATTTTACGATGCACATATCCTCAGATAGGGATTACGTTATCGTGAATTTACACGGTCATTGCCCAATTTTAAACACGCAACAAGATTAACAACTCGTTCGGAAGCAATCAAAAGCCAATGCTTCTAAATTAATCACATTTTTTAAGTTGAATTACTTCCGCAAAGAATTTTGACAATTTTTTAATTATTTCGTTCACTTTACATTTTATTAAATATCTCGGAAACTAAGGGAGATAGAGAAATTTTGGAAGAGACCTTTTTTGTACAGAATTTTGAAGGCTATAAAAAATGTCTCTTGCAAAATTGCTGTATCTCTTTTAGTTTCCGAGATATTTGAGAAAAACAAAGTGAACTATTGAATTGTGGAAAAATGATATTTTAATTTGATTTAAATGAGAGCATTAAATGAGATTAAAATAGTGTACAGGATCTTTGGCATTAACAGGCCATGTAGGCGGTTAGTGGCTTCACTGTTTGGAATCTCCTTTACACCAAACTATACATTGAAACACTCGAGTCTTCTCAAAAGCTTCCTAAACCGCAAAACTCCTTAGTTCACTGGAATAATCCGAATCCCACTCCAATATCTGTCATTCATTGAATAACATTGAATTAATGGAATTATTCTCATTTCGAGTAATTAAAATAGCGAATAAACTTTTTCCTCTCCATTAAAACCCAATTTCGTTTTTTTCATTTAAGATAACATGTTGATTAATTAAAATTTCAGTTGAATTTTCATCTGGAAAATGGAAAATTGTAATACAATTGCAACTCTCCAAACAAATACAAATGAAATTCCATTTAGAAACTGAAATACCAGTTTTTTTAAATTAAAACCAGTCAACGGCATAACTCCAGGTCAATGGCCTCTTTTTACTGAACTGTCCAACTAATATCATATTACCCCTTACATGGCTTCTATTCCCCAGCCGCAGTCGAAGGTAAATCCGATTTGAAATCGACCTGTCGGCCTAGTCTTCATAAATAGAACGAAACGAAAAAGAAAACAAAATAGTGCACTTAAAAAAAAACAAATTCAGCGCATGGTTTTTCGAGGATATCTCGGAAACTAAGAGAGATAGAGCAAAATGTCAAGAGACCTTTTTTGTAGCTCTTGAAATCCTCTACAAAAAAGGTCTCTACGAAAATTTCCCTACCTCTTTTCCTTTTCGAGATATCCTCAAAAAACGAGAGGCAAATTCCGCAAAGTTTCGAATTTTTCGTTCAAATAATTTAAAAAAAAATGAAAGAACATTCTATGATAATAAAAAAAAGAAATCCATTGCGTCTAACTTAAACTTCCTCCCATTTCCCTCAATTTCCTTTCTCCACTCCGGTTACTCAGCCTTCGTTAAATAATTGCTACACATTTTATAATTAGAATCATTCTGTAAACATGCAGACGAAAGGTAAATGCAGCTTATTCTCCCCCCTGGGGGGGGGGATGAGCTTGTGCATGCAACCGCTGATCCTGTGGCATTACAGAATCTCTGGCTCACGTAACACACACACACATTTACTTTTACATTGCGAACCGCAGAAAATTTATAATTCAATTCCGCAAAATATCCCACGAAAAATAAAAAAATCCATGAAATTTCCGGTTTTTTAAATTATTTTACTTAATCATTGTCATTATTGTTATATTAAAATTTTCGTATTTTCTTTGGGATTAAAAGGAAAAAAAGTGATAACTTATCTGAAGGGAAGAATTATTTTTAAAGCACACCTGGGTATCGCCCGAACGAATCTACGTAACGATTTTTCTCTTAAAAAGAGAAGAAAAAAAAAGCCTCTCCCCGTATGTATCCATAAAGATAGGAGAAATACGATTACTCACTTATACGTACATGGAGTCATGGGGGAATCGGTGCACTTTTTTTTTCTCCTCTTTTTATCGATCCGAAAATCCTTGACCAACTTGGATAACGAGTGTAATTGCATTAATGTCACAAACCGGGACACTAAGACACGCATAGGCAAAGTGGAGGATGAAAAAAGGAGGAATTAACTGAACGAGTGAATTACTGCTATTATTTTAACGACAATGTAAATGATGAAGTTCACAGTAAATGTTTCAAACTTTTTCAATTGAATATTTGCATGAATTTTTGGGTTTTTTAAGATACCTTTAAAACTAAGGGAGATAGAGAAAATTTGCAAGAGACCTTTTTTGTAGGGAATTTTGAGAGCTACAAAAAAGGTCACTTGTGAAATTCCTCTATCTCGCTTAGTTTCCGAGATATCATCATCGAAAGTAATTAACCTTCTAATTCTCAAAAAATTCATAACTTTTTGAAAATTCAATAAAAAAAAGTGCAGCACATGGTTTTGATGGTAAATTTTCTCAGCTTTTCAATGGAATCATCAGAAAAATTCCATCTCCAATATTTTCCTCAATTTTCTATGTTTTTGTGCGAATTAATTATTTTCTTCAATCGTAATCCCGATAATTCAACGTAAATCCCTCGATTTTCACCCCTTATCTCCCGAGGATTCCCATGGCCTCTCTTGCGCAGTCGTCCAGTGACCAACCGGATATTCTGATTCCTATCAGGAACTCAACAACGCCCCAGGCCTTTTATTCCCTCGTTCCCCCACCTCTTGACATCTCACCGGTAGCAGCAATAATAATTAAAGGGTGTTATTCAGCCCAACCCCACTTGTATGGAGCACACCCCAGAAATTTAGGCCGCACGCACACCATGACGTAATACCCCCCTCTCCTCGCATTTATGACATTATCTTAATTTTATAAAAAGTGGTATTCCAGAAGAATAATCAGACATTTATCCCTTTTTTAAAATATCTCGGAAACTAAGAGAGATAGAGAAAAATTTATAATAACCTTTTTTGTAGAGAATTTCA
Source organism: Aleiodes testaceus (assembly GCA_963565655.1). Classification (NCBI taxonomy): domain Eukaryota; kingdom Metazoa; phylum Arthropoda; class Insecta; order Hymenoptera; family Braconidae; genus Aleiodes; species Aleiodes testaceus. The sequence continues at coordinate 590,083 of OY751414.1, forward strand.
AGAGCTACAAAAAAGGTCTCTTGCAAAATTCCTCTATCTCCCTTAGTTTCCGAGATATTCGAGGTTAAAGATCCTAAAAACATTGAATTTTTTTCTCAATTTGTCGGAAATTCGTCAGAAATTTAGGGCGCGTGACGTAATATCCACTCCCCCTTGAATCGAGCGTGTTTACGAGCATGCCATCGCGGGGAATTATCGTGCGGCATGAAAATTACGCACACAATAAATTCAACATCTGATGGAAAAAAAAGAAGCATTCAGTTTAAATTATCGTTTTCAATTTCACTTTGTATTAATAGTGTATTCAGTCAGCAAATTAACGGAGACATCGGTGAATTTTATGGAATGCGATAGGTGAGGCATTAGGTGTAATGAAATATTTATCATCGAGCTCGTTGATTGGTGGAAATTGTGGCATGCACGTTAATTGGAGGCTAATGGACACGATCAATCCATGAAAACATCAATAATTTCATTTGCGAGTTCATTAGATTAAAAAAAAATGAGTGAAAACGTGAAAACAAATGGATTTTTATGATTCTGAGGTTCTCGAGGATTTCAGGGAAGAGGTGCACTCTTTCTCGACGAAAACACGTGCGAAATCTCTCCAGCAAAAGAGGAATAGAGAGGGAGAGGTTAAAGTTGGAGGCACGCCAAGTCTTATCCCGCCTTCAGCGTGGCGGCGTGTGGCGTTGAAACCCGTCGGACATGACCTACGCCTCTAACTTGTTACCTCCAGAATTCTACTTTGAAAGCTCCCCCCTCCCCTTACATATTGCACGTGAAATCGTTTAGTCAGACGTGTTACCGGGCAAATAACATATTTACCGGTTTCCAACAATCCTTTCACATCTCTGCCAACTTCTGAAGGAAATCTCATTGTTTACCGAGGAAATTATTGAATTCTTCACGTTTTTCGATGGGAGGGGGTGGAGAGAAGGGTGGAAAGGTAAGCCCATCGATAATATCGATGATATCAGTGCTATTATCAATGATATCAATGATTCATGCTCACTTTGAAATTGTATTTTAGGAGAAATCGAGAGAAATATTGGAGATAGAATTTTTTTTATGATTCCATCGGAAAGCTGAGGAAATTTTAGCCGGAAAACATGTGTCGCAACTTTTTTTTTTTAACTTTTGGGAAATTCGATTTTTTTCACCCAGATTTGAAGGGGTTTATCTTGGAAAAATTTGAAAAAATCACATTTTTGGAAATATCTCTGGTTATATTGGTCGTAGCGCAATGGGGTTGTGCTCAAATTAAAGGTCTCGTTATTCCCCACATTTTCGTTAAACTCCCATCGATTTTTATTGAAAATTGAAAAAGTTATGGGCCAAAAACTGATTTTCATAAAATGGCTTGTAACTTTTTCAATTTTTAATAAAAATCGATGGGAGTTTAACGAAAATGTGAGGAATGACGAGACCTTTAATTTGAGCACAACCCCAATGCGCTACGACTAATAGAACCGGAGATATTCGCAAAAATGTAATTTTTCCAAATTTTTCCAAGGTAAACCCCTTCAAATGTGGGTGAAAAAAATCGAATTTCCCAAAAGTTAGAAAAAAAAAGTTGCGACACATGTTTTCCGGCTAAAATTTCCTCAGCTTTCCAATGGAATCATCAGAAAAATTCTATCTCCAACCGTTCAATCAGAATCTCCATTTTACCCCGATGTCCCCTATAAGTTTTTAATTTTTTTTAAATACCTCAAAAACTAAGCAGGATAGAGAAATTTTTGTAATAACCTTTTTTGTAGAGAATTTCAAAAGCTACAAAAAAGGTCTCTTCACATTTTCCTCTATCTCGCTTCGTTTTCAAGGTATTTGAGTTTAAAAATCATAAAAACAATGATATCATCAATAACGTCAATGATATCAATGACATCAGTGCTATTATCAATAACAAAACACTTATCATCACTCTGCTCCTTCTTTAAATGAAAAATCCATCGACCAAAGCACCTGAACCGATCACATATCCATTCCCATGTCGAATCCGATCATTAGGATTAAAGTACCAATCGTGCACATTGTCCATATGACTGAGGACTCAGCAGCACTCTGAATTATTAGCTATTTCCCTTTGGAATTAACGGAACATTAGCATGCCGTCAGTGGTTAACATTTGCAGAAGAGGATCACCTCTCCCCTATTATCCCACTTCCTATAATTTTCCACGTTGTATAATATATCCAGATTATTTTCAGTTACCACGTAATTCGAGATTCAATAATCAATGATTTTAGTGCAACAAATTCATCACAAATTCACCCCAATTATTTACACTCATAATTTCATTGAAAATTAAATGATGTAACGGTTAATCAATAGGTAATTAATATTTGAAAATTCAGTGCAAGTATTAACATAAATTAACCCAAATATTAATTAATAATTTCATGAAAAGATAGAAAAAAATCTGTATTTTTCAATGAATTCCATTTAATTCAGATGAAATTTCTACTTCAAAGCTAATGAGCTACTTATTCAGATGAATACAAAATGATAATCTCCAAAAAGCCGAAATACCACGTGACCTGTCCTAATTGCCTATCCCAAAGGATCTCCAAAAGCCCCAATAAAAGAGCAAACACACAACGACCACTTTACCATCAAAAAAAAAGAGGGGAAAAGCTTCCAAAGCAGGAAGAGTTGCCTCCAATAAACTTGTGGAAAGCCTCTTTTATTTAGAAGTACCTAAAAGCATTGAGATTCCGAATGCCTCAAACTTTTGAGGAAAAAAGGGTTTTGCAAACGAAACACAGTTCCCTTGTAATTATCCTGAATTTATACAGACTCCATTGGAGTCTTTGGATCCAACGTTCGCCAACTTTACTGCATTCATGTACCTGTACATAAGGGTTTATATAAGGCAACTTTGGAGAGCAAGTGTTGCCACTGGGATGCTCCATTCAACTTTACTGGCTATCAACCTCTTCAGCTGCTATTCCTCTCTGGTTCCGGTTACCAGCCACCGGAGAAAGGGCGGACGTTTATCCGGAAGCCACGCGAGAGTCTCCATCTTCGTTCACCGAGGCACACTAACGTTTCCTCTTTTCTCGGGGCTCTTTGGGCGAAGATCGTTTGTTCATTGGGAACAAATAAAGTCTTGGGCTCCTGGGAGTAGGTTCTCTTTCTTATTTGATGTGTTTGGGATTAATGGTTGGGTCTTGGATTAATCCAGACACGGTTCTGTGATCTTCGGAGTTGGGGATTTATTGAAATGGTTAAGTTTTGGGTCTTTCTTGTTTTTAATTTCTGGTTTTTATGGAAAAATAAGGGGTTGAGTCTTGCGTGTCGAGCAGTCGTGTTTTCAGAGCACGACAATTATATTATTGGTCGGGATTTATGGTTACGTGCGGAATAACCGTAACATTTCAACGTCAGATGTTGGTATAGTTTGTATGTCACATGTGTAGATACTATAGAGGGGTGAATTATTTCTTAAAATAATAGCAGTTCAATTAATTTTTATGAAAAAATTCAGAAATAATGAGAACACATCAGAGCATCTTTTTGAATTTTTTCAGATTTTTTGGAGAAGTCCTTTATTAAAAAAAAAAACATCCCAATTGAAATTATAAAAAATCTATTGATCTTCGAAAATTCAAAGGATTTTTTTTATAAAAAAAAAGCAGTTCAAAATAAAAATATGAAAAAATTCAACAATAAAGTAGACACATTCGAGAATATTCTCAAATTTTTTCAGATTTTTCCATGAGCTCCTTCGTGTGAATGAAAATTCCGAATCTTGATAATACAAAATAACTTTCGTCGAAAGAAGTTATAAAGGTCAATGGGATTAATTTTAATTGGACGTGATGATTTGTAGCCAGTGTACATGTCGAAGTAAATTGTGGTCTTGAAATCGTGACCAAGCCCGTCACAACATTATTAACAGACCGTGCTAAAACGTCATAAAAAAGAGAGAATTATAATTACAAAACGAACACAAAGAGAGGGAAAAAAAAATCCATTTCTTACAGATGGAAAACAATGTGGGCGTCATATTGCAGTTCTGCATACAAGGGTCGAAGGGGGTGGAACACACACATGTATTCACCAATGTAACCACAGTAGAGACGATAATAACCGGAAGATATATGAGACACCATCACGCGTTTACTGACAATTGTCACAGGAAGCTCATCGCGTGCATCTACCACATCGTCTCGACCCTTGGCTCTGAATATACTATTGCAATACGTGCACGTGCGCACATATGAATCGCTCGTGCTTCGATGAGAATCGGGGCCTATGAAAGACACAATGACCTTTATTTTTATTGCTCAATTCCATTCACGTCAATTTCCATTAAGAAATCCATCGATTCTCGGTGATTCATACTTCATTAACGATACCTTTATTAATAATGGAGATACGACTTTTTTGAACTGAACCTTTTTTGTAGCTTTTTAAATTCTCTACAAAAAAGGTCTCTTGATGTTTTTCTCTATCTCTTTTAGTTTCCGAGATCTTCTCAAAATACCAAAAAAGAGAGGAAATTGAAGATTTTTTCGATTCAATTGGTTTTTTTGGAAATATCTCGGAAAGTAAGAGAGATAGAGGGAAATATCAATAGATCTTTTTTGAAGATTTTGAAATTCTACACAAAAGAGGTGTAGTGTTAAAAAGTCGTATCTCCACTCGTTTTCGAGGTATTCTTCATTGAAGAGGAAATGATGATGAATAATTGGCACGCGCTGTGGAATGCCTGTGAGGCAGTGAAGATACGTCGTTTATATTATATTCACAAATTGCTCTGACGATTATAACCAACGAATTTTCATGGCTTACGCCCTGGGGGTCTTTGCACTCTGCACGGGCATGCATTACCGTAAAACGTATAAAGTCTGTTTACGCAGCTGGCAAACTCAATCTTTGTGGTTTTTCCATTTTTTTTTTCCATCAAACTGTATACACAGGAGATGCATTAAATGGGTTTTCCAAGGGTTCGCTTAAATTCCGTCACTCTGTTGGAAAAAAAGGGAAATAAAGCTCGGGGCAGAGAGAAATTCTCCACGCGCTTAATTCTAATGTCAACGTTTTAAAAATTTAACCTGGAATATCCGAAATTTCCATAAAATCACAGAGTTCCTCGGCATTCTTTTTTTAAAACAAACGCGGCTCTCTGGAAAAATCTAAAAAAATTCGACAATAATGGAGACTAATCAGACCATGTTCTCGAATTTTTTCAGATTTTTTCGAAAACCCATTCGTTTCGAAAAAAATTCCGTAAGTATGAGTGTAGACGTTACGATTATATTAAAGGGGAAAAACGTTGTTTTGGTGAGACATTTTCTAGTTTTATTATTCTGTGAATAAAATGGACTATTTGCTTCACACTAAAAAAGGGGCATAAGAACATAAGTTTATGATTCGTTCGATGATCTCATGGGACAGTTCCCCCATCCGGAATTTACATTGGACTTTAAGGAATAAGTATTCATTGGGCTATACGAATAAAAAATATATAACGCACGATAAATAAAGTGGATGCGCACATTTTCATAATCGTAATAATGGTGGTTTCCCTTCGAGCATGGGGATGCCACAATGGGACTCAATAAAGTCCTGCATAATTTATTTTAAGTGTGCCATTTCACAGTCTTAGTCACCTACTCTCAAATGAATTTTATCATCTGGAAAAATGTATAACGCATGGAGACCAAATCTTTTCTAAAACAAAAGCAGCTCAACAGAAAATTTTGAAAAAATTCAGAAATAACGTAGACACATCCGAGCATCTTCCCAAATTTTTTCAGATTTTTTTGGAAACCCCTTCCCTCCGAAAAAAAATAATTAATTATTTAATTAGAGACATAATTAATTTTCACGAAATTAAAGATAGCTTCAGGATTTTATTTATTAAACAAAAGCAGTGCAATAAAAAAATCTGAAAAAATTCACCAACAATGCAGATGTATTGGGGTGTTTTCTCAATTTTTTTCCGATTTTTCCTGCAAGCTGCTGCTGTTTTGGGAATTTCTGTTGACTTATAACATTGTGCTCTTATGTAAACTTTCCTTTATGCTCCCCCTTTGATTGAATATTTCTCTCTCACATGCATTGTTGAACACATCGTAGTACACGTCAAGTATTTGACAATGCAGTGTGAATGAATGGCTGTACGCAAGAGGATAATAATGTGCGGATGAGGGAGAGGGAATTCATAGAAAGCCATGAAGGTGAAATGCGTACAGAGGGTGCTCACTGGCGCATAGTTTATGTGTACGCACTACTGTTGTGATGCACATGGAGTGTAAAGATCAAGAGGTTGAAGTACGAGAAACGGACGACATTAAATTCAAGGATGCATGGATAATAAATGTATGAATGTTGAATCATTGTTTGTAGTGTCATTAAACAATTATTAATTAGAGAGGAACAGAACATAATTCTCCATTTTTTTTTTTTCAAAGGGAAAAAAACGGTTAAAATTTCGGAAAAAATTTGAGAAAATACTCAAACATGTCGAGATTATTCATGAATTTTTTCGAATTGATATCTCAACAATTAATGAATTATTATAATTTAATTTTCATGAGATTAATTCACAACATAATTCACTCATTCCTCTCCGTAATTTTTCCTCTCTAACAGCATTCTTAACTGGAGAATTCAATTTTCTCGAGGAATGTTTATTATTCCCCGAGATTTTTCTTTTCACGAGAGACAATGGGAGAACAGTGAATGCAATAAAAATAGAATAGAATAAAGAATAAGAAATAAGGAATGATAAAAGAAAAAAGAATTTGTAAAATAGCGAGGTACATTAATTTCAAAGTGATTAGACTCAACTGCGGACAAAAACAAATTAAACAACGTTGATGATGGTGGTGGGTGTCTTCTCTTGCAGAAGAATGGTCGGAGAATTATGTTCCAGAGATGTCAGACAGAGGGGGAAAGAAGGGGGCGGTTGTTGGATCAGAGTGGGGAATGAGAAAAAAAAGTGTCGTCCTTCCGACTGACGGGAATTCTTTTCTTAAATAAAAGCACCTCAATTAAAAAATCCGAAAAAATTCAGCAACAATGTAGACACCTTCCCGCATCACTCCAAATTTTTTCAGATTTTTCAGAAGACTCTTTCATTCAAAAATAAATACCTGAATTCTAATTAGGAACGTAATTACTTTCCACGAGATTCCAAATTTGACCAGAGGTTTTTTTTTCTAAAAAAGGAGCAGTACTTAAAAAAAATTTGAAAAAATTTGAGAACAATGTAGACACTTTGGTGCATTTATCCGAATTTTTTCCGAATTTTTAACAAACTCCTTCACATTGAAAATAAAAACTTACAGAATAATCGTTGGAGAATTGTGTTCTAGAGATGTCACAGAGAGGTAAAAGAAGAGGTCGAAAAAAGTGTCGTACTAACGAGTGAAGAGGAACGTGGAATTCGTTGTGACAAGGCTTGGAGGGAGGCTGATTGTCATGGTACACTGGTAGGTGGTTGGTGTACATAAAACTTCAGTTTGTGGGAAGAGAAAGAGGGGAGGGAGAGACACTTGGAGTTGTAGAACCTTAGCCTATAAATTGTGAGGCTGTCGTGTGGCTATTATCCACGAAAAATTATCGTTTTGCCGCTTCCGGATGGACCGAGGCCGTCCATTAACGTCCGGGGCGCTTGTGTCGTTGATAACATGGGAAAAAGGAAAATTGCAGTGCGTCTGGATGAAGCATTGACGGGAGTTATAGACTTTAATGATAATTTCACTTTAATTTGCCCGAAAAATGCAATTTTTCACACGATTGACATGAAAAGTGGACTTTTCCGATGCTCTGCGCGAAAAATGCACTTTTTCGCACGCTCCGCCCCTTTTTGCACTTAATCTCAAAAAAAATACGAACAAAAGACTAAAAATATCAATGAAATAAAGACCAAAAACTTCATAAAAGTTTATTATAAAAAAATTCCCGGAAATAGAATGAAATAAAAGTTTCTTTTCTTCAGCACATGTGAAAATCCACGAAATTCATCACGGAAAACTTTTATTCCGATAAAACAAAGCTCTTTATTACTTTTCCCTTTTTATGAATCAAACTCAAATCGTTTCGAGGACAAAAACCATCAGATAATTTAGAATAAAAAAAGGGTGGACACATGCTCGTAAAATATAGGGTTTTTTTTTGTTCGTAAACTTTTCTTTGTACGACTCTCATGCATACGTCATGTGTTTACATGAATGTTACATATTGGGGAAGAGGCTGAGATCCCAGTGCTCAGTCAGGACGCAACATAAACCGAGTACTTGGAATATCATTTGGGAATGGAAAAGATACGATTCTCTTTTTCGTCGCAGTATTCACTGCACTTCGAGGCTCTTCTCGAGGTTTACAGACTCATATTTTTTCAGGGACATTCGTGCAAATGACGGTGACGTGATAAATCACTAGAATTTCGTCTATTCTGGTAATTCAATTTTTTTGGGGGTGAAGGGCTTCGTGGAAAATTCGGAAAAAAATCAGGAATCATGAAGACATCATTCAACATTTTCTCAAATTTTTTCAGATTTATACGAAAACTCCTTCATTCCGAAAAAAAAAATCGTGAATTGTTTGACTCCAGAGAAAAAAAAATCAGTTGAGAAAATTTCACTTAATTATAACCGCAAAATTCGAGGAAAAAGTAAAGATTTCACGGGAATTAGAGCGTAAAAAATTATAAACTTTTGATACTAACGATTTTTAATCTCGTTTTTTTCTCCTTCAACCTGCCACTTCTAAAATAACTCGAGTACCGTGCATAATCCTCAGCAAACTGTTGCATCACTTAATTCTACAGAATTCTGACATGGAGCTGGATTATTTTTCCCTAGTTTTCTAGCAGATGAAGATATCAAATTGAAAAAATTCCACAAGAAAGTAGACATATTCCCTGACATTCTCAAATTTTTTCAGATTTTTTCGAAGACCCCTTCACCCTTAAAAAAAATTCCGAAAAACGATAAACGAAATAAATGTATTTTTCATGAGAAATGAATTAATTAATTTTTCCATTTGTTTTCCGATGAATTAAAATACGAAAAATTCATGTAAATCATGCACGATATTGCAATACATGGAATTCATAAATGAATGAATAAAAAAAGGCATTTGGGGGAAAATTCAAAACGTATTCACTAAATTAATTTCCCCAGGGGGTGACGTGGCTCATTTGACATTCCGACTGTTGTTACACACGCTCGCATACCGCATTCACTATCAAATGAAGAAGGAGAGAGCGAGATGGAGATAGTTTGTGTATACGAGCTTTATTACGTTCCTAGAAGCTCTTGTCCTCTGGTGAATTCCTAGTGCCCCTATCTAAACAACAGTGCGTACATCGAATTCGCATATTTTTGCATGAAAAAATAACTAGAATTCTTTTTTAAGAATATCTCGAAAACTAAGGGAGATAGAGAAATTTTGGAAGAGACCTTTTTTGTAGAGAATTGAATTCTCTACAAAAAAAGTTTCTTACAAAATTGCTCTATCTCTCTTACTTTCCGAGATATTCCCGTAAAACCCCAAAAAAGTGTTTAAATACGAAAACTTCCACTTTAATTCCCAATAAAAAAACCCAGAATAATTAATGAAAATAAAGATATCATGTCGGATAAACTAATTGAACATATCAACAAATTCACTCAATAAAACTGCCTGTTTATTGTACCGAATAAATCGTAGGAAAAAGGAGAATAAAATCCATAGAATTCCTTGAGAATAAAACACGCAGATCAATGAAAATGAAAACGAGTCGAGACAGCCAACAATGAAACGAATATACATATATATTCGTTGAAGAGTTTGATTCATTGTTGAAATCCATCATTGAGAGACTTTAATTTCTGGACGATTCATTCCGTCTTTCCCCTTCTGCTTTTGTGTCAGTGAAAGGTATCGACCTTTTCAGACAGAGTTATGAAAAAAGAAGGGAAAAAGGGAATAAAGAAAAGAAAAGAAAGTAAGAGGAGAAATTATCGTGAGTGGCAGTGAAAAGTCAGACGTTTTCATAAAGTATATGATAATATTTTCATCAATTCTCTTGTTGATAGAGAAAAAATGAATTTAAATAATTTTCTTAATTCATTTTTTTCATCTTTCAATTTTCATCCCCAGTTTTTCGATAATAACTCTTAAAATAATGGAGATACGACTATTTTCCACTGAACCTTTTTTGTAGCTCTTGATATTCTCTACAAAAAAGGTCTCTTGAAAAATTTCCCTATCTCTTTTATTTTCCGAGATATTCGATGGAAACAAAAGGATGGAAGAGTCTATTTATAAGGCCCTTTTTTCCTGTTACTTTAAACATAATTCTGAAGGGTTTTTGAGGTAAAAAAAAGGGAAAAATTATGGAATGACGTTGGAATAATATTGTTTACGTTATCGACATGGCAAACAACCGAATTTCCCTAAATAATTCTGAGTATCGGTGACTTTTCTCCTGCGATCTTCACAAACACACAAATACCCCCGCAGAACCATTCACTCCGGACATAGAAGGCCCGGTGGGATATAATCGTAAATCAGAAACGGAAGGAGGGGAAAAGGGGGGAGGGTGATGGAAGCTCATTTCGTTGGACGAGTACAATAGTCCCGGGCGATACTGGGCCACGAAACGAGCGGCTTGGTCATTTTATCGTCCGACAATTTACGATTCATAGTAAACTATAATACGAGGAGTCGCTATTCACTTAAACGCGTCTACGCCCATCACTCGCATTATATTCTTTTTTTTTAATTTAATTTAATTAATATTTCCTGACATTTCCCAATTTTCCTCCAGTTTTTTGAGAATAACTCGGAAAATAAGGGAGATACGACTTTTTTCCACAACACCTTTTTTGTAGATTACGAAATTCTCTACAAAAAAGGTAATTACGAAAATTTCTCTATCTCTCTTAGTTTCCGAGATATTTTTAAAATAAAGAAGCACTTGAAGCTTCCTTCATTAAATAAAAATCGACGAATATTTTTATTATTATTCCTGTCATTTTCATTCGATTTTAATCCACAAGAATGACATCGAGGTGCACACGTCCGTTTAATTTAACTGCAATTCTCCGAAATCCCTCAAAAACACACTCACCACTTAATCACCGTTGAAAATGTTTTCCATTAAAAATTCCAATGCTCACCTGCAACAGAAATAAAATCATTAATTTTACAAATGCATTCAAAACTCCAGCATATCAATGCATTTATTCAAATTATTAAACATTATTTTCCCAGAGATTTAATGGATAAAAAAAATTAAATACATTCACATTACTGACGTTCTATCCTTGAACTAATTGCAGGACATTCAATGATTACTCAATGTATCACGTTTGCACGTTGCGGTCATGACTTTTTTACACATTAACGTTTTCTCTTTATTGCATGAAGAAAACGTGCGATAATGATCCTTAAAGATATCTAAACCTGCATTTTCTTTTGTCTAAATTACGTGCGAATTTTTTTATTTTCCTTCATTATCTCCCAAGTGTCTTTACTCAAAGATATCTCGGAAGCGAGTGGAGATACGACGTTTTTGCAGTGGACCTTTTTTGTAGAGAATTTCGAGATCTCCAAAAAAGGTCTCTTGCAAAATTTCTCTATCTCTTTTAGTTTCCGAGATATCCTTGATTTCCTGGAATACCAGTGTTTAACTAATTTTAATTCTTTTCCTGCGATTTCTCAATGGTCATTTTCTTTGTGTCTTTAACTATCGTTTTTTTACGCTACTGTGGGAGAGTAATTCTTAGAGCCTGTGTCACACAATTGAATGCCTGTATTTACTATTTCCGTAATTTCTGGTGGAGGATCAAGTTGCTTGCATCCGGTGATGTCCCTGCAATTTTTTTCTTACGCAAGACGAAGTAATTTTTTTCCAGAGAAATTTTCAGCAAAAAAAAACATAAATTAATTGAATAAATCGTTGGTTTTTTTTGCAAAATCATTGAACAATTTTTTAAATAAATTTTCCACATTTTTCCCCAATTTTTTCACGTGAATTCTCTTTTTTTTTAAACATTATCTTCGTTTTTCTTCGTTTTTTTCACCTAAATTCCCTTTTTTTTCAACATTTTCTCTCTTTTTCTTTGGTTTTCTCTACTTTTTATGTCTTCAACGAACCTCAAGAAGAGGCACTGTACTCTGAGTCCCTGTGCATGCCACGACAGAGACCGCACTCTGTACTCCAGCTAAGAGAGATTAATGGTGGCCCCTTCTGACTTATCCTTTTGCCATCTCGCACCCAAGTCGTCCACCATCGAATTAGAATTTAATCTTGCGTTAAAAATCGTGCTTCTGTGCACCACGATTTTTCTCATTTAAAAGTGACTTCTATTTTACATTTCAGAGAAGAATAAATGAAATTCAAAGAAGGGCCTTATAAATGGACTCGTGATATTATCAAAGATACCTCGGAAACTAAGGAAGATAGAGGATTTTCACAAGAGACCTTTTTTGTAAAGAATTTCGAGAGCTTCAAAAAAGGTCTCTATGAAAATTGCTCTATCTCTCTTATTTTCCGAGATATTCTCAAAAAACTGTGAGAGATTCACGATTTTAATTAAATTGATGGAATAAAAGGTTTGAAAATGATGAATGCATCATGCTCAGCCAATCAGAACTGATTTCCCCTTCAATTACGTAAACGATCGATCCAATAACGCATGTTTCTGTACCTCGGATCAGAAGTATCGAATGAAAATTGGCTCTCACCCTTTGACGAACTTCAAAAGACGATATCGAGCCCACACTAATATATCCCCATAGAAATCTCTGTACATGCACCTATATACAGAACGTACGCAGTTGGTAGTGTGGAATTAATTGGATTGCGTAATCTCATCGAGCGTCCAAACACACAATCAGTTTGAGACCAGGTGGTGAGAATTCGTACGGTAAATATGACCGGATTTCGCCACACGCACTGGTGGTTCGTAATGGAGAAGGGGTAAAAAAAAGGGGAGGAGGGTGGAAAAAAGGCAAACTGTGAAGATCCCATCGTGCCCCCTTTTTTTCCCTTCCCTGCACCTATTTTTACCAATTATTTTTAGAAAAACTCAAATAATTCCTTAAATTTGTTAAAATCACGAAATATCACTTTTTTAAGAGTATTTTGAGAACTAAGCGAGATACGAAAAATTTTGTTCTCACCTTTTTTGTGCAGAATTTCAAGAGCTACAAAAAAGGTGTCTTGTGAAATTTCTCTATCTCGCTTAGTTTCCGAGATATCTTAAGAAAACTGTTGGGGAAAATGGAGACTCTTTTAGGTACTTATTTCACGTCTTGTATCCCCTATTTATACGCTTTAATTATGGTTATATAAATGTCGGCAGAGGGATGCTGCCCCATTCACCAGCATGATTGATACGTTCCACACCATGTAGAGCTCTAACTTCTGCAGGGGCAGTGGAGCCTGAATGACAATCAACCCAGAATGACAACGTGTTCACATCAACCAGGTGGTAACACAATATCAGAAGCATCATCATGTGAAATTAAATCCTTTGAATGGAGCAGCATCGATTCGCTCATCAAATGTCCTTCAGTATCTCCAACCAGATGAAAATACTCAACCCATTTTTTTCACGCTCCAATGAATTCAAATAATTCTTTTAAATAAAAACATTTGCTATTTTTCTTTAGTGTTTGTTTTTTGAGAATATCTCGAAAACTAAAAGAGATAGAGAAAATGTTGTAATGACCTTTTTTGTAGCCCTTGAAATTCTCTACAAAAAAGGTCTCTTGATATTTCTCTCTATCTCGCTTAGTTTCCGAGATATTATGAGAAGAGATACGCCCCTTTCACCCTTTCCAAAATAAATTTCAGAAGCCTCATCACGTGGAATTAAATCCTCAAAATTCAACACCATCGATTTCCCCATGAACTGTCCTTCACTGTCACCAGCCACGCCTCTTCTCCTAAATTAAATTGTCCCAGTAAAAGACCACTGGACATTTTTTTGACGTTCCGCCCTTTGCATATGTCGTTACTGCGAAAGGGGATGTGCTAAAATAAAAAAAGCAAACAAGTCGTTTGGGTTAACGAACTGAAAAGGCTCTCCTTTCACGTCTTATCTCCGATGGATCAAGCTCGGGGGCAAAAACAGGCTCATCCATCAAGAAATTATGATACAGAAGAGAAAATAACGGCTGAGGGGCTGTGACATCAGCAGAAAAATCAGTGGAAAAAATCCTTTGAGGGGAAGAAGACACAATGGAGTGAAGTGAATGGGAAATCAGAGTTTGGGAGACAATACATGAGGTCTGCAGGTGTCCGATAATGGCCCAAGATAGTCCCTGACATGGACCCGGTTATCCAATCCACAACCCCAATGACGATACGTGTTACTGTCTTGTGTGTCTGTAGTGTCTAATGCATGAGACTATCAAACTGATTATTTTGTATTTTTCACATTTTTGAGAATATCTCGGAAAATAAAAGAGATAGAGAAAATTTCACAGAGACCTCTTTTGTAGCAAATTGAATTCTCTACATAAAAGGTATCTATAAAATTTTCTCTATCTCTCTTAGTTTCCGAGATACTCTCAATAAAATGATTGAATCAAAAAATCTATTTAGAAGGACCTCATAAATGAATCATTACTTTTTTGAGAATATCTCAGAAACTAAGAGAGATAGGGAAAATTTCATTGATACCTTTTTTGTAGAGAATTTCAAGGGCTACAAGAAAGGTTATTACGAAAATTGCTCTATCTCTCTTAGTTTCCGAGATAATCCCCTCAGACTGATGAGAACTAATCCCCTTTGAATTTAATTGGCTCGTTTGAATAAATAAAGTCTTGCACGTTTTCCTGTCATCACAGTGCCCATAACAAGCATACGGTGTCCACCATGCTCCACTGCCTCCGTATGCTCTTCAACTTCTCCTGTCACTCATCAAAACCCGAGAGTTATTATCCACAATCAGAAGAACCCAGTGACACCATGTCGAGAACGAGGAAATCAGACAGAAACGTACGAAATTGAGATAACGGGGATGTGTGACATAACCGGATTTAAATCGTTGGAGATCAAAGAAAAGGGGAGAAGATGGAGCAGAGATCCTAGGGGAATGAACAACTCAATACAATCTATCTCGTTTTATCTCCAGAATATTCTTTAGAAAAAAAATGACAAATTTAGTTAATTTTGAACAGATTCATTCGTTTGATAGTATTTCAAAGATATCTCGGAAACTAAGAGAGATAGAGCAATTTTCATGGAGACCTTTTTTGTAGAGAATTTTAAGAGCTACAAAAAAGGTCTCTTGACATTTTTCTCTATCTCTCTTATTTTCCGAGATATTCTTGAAAAACTAGAAAATCCCATTTCCAACGAAAAATCCAATAAAAACATCAAAGTCTCCACTTCAGAATGTATCATTAGCCCTTCGTAATCACGAATAAACTGGAAAAATACGAATATGAAGGACTGCATTGGATTACATCGTCTCTGGATAAAAAAAACGTCATTACATGCTGCTTCATGCAGTTCTCTCCATTGAAAAAAAATCTGGCGATGGTATTAAAGAGATAAAAGTGGAGTGAGTGATATTACAGAAGATGGAACGAATGCACAAAATGGAGGGGGTTAAGATGCCTTATCAGTAACGACAAGCTGGTATATACTGGGGTCGTTCACGTGCTCTCGCTGAGGATAATGAAATTTTCGATGGAATATAATACATTCAGCTCGAGCTCTTTACGTGAAATTTTCTGATGCTTCAAGCGTGGACATGTAGCTAAAAAAAATTGAGTAGAATAAAGAGAATAAAAACTCTGTGACCTTTTTATGTGCTACATTTTTTTCCCTCTCTATGTTCCCCATATATATTACTGTCCCTTATCCACAATCTACGAGGATATCGAGATTTCATGGGTTTTCGTGAATAACTCGGGAAATAAGAGAGATAGAGGAGTTTTGCAGGAGACCTTTTTTGTAGAGAATTTCAAAAGCTTCAAAAAAGGTCTATTGTAAAATTCCTCTATCTCTCTTAGTTTCAGAGATATCTTTAATAAACGATTTGAAGGAAGAGAATCTTTTTTACAAGTACCTCATTAGCATTTTTAGAGTTATCTCGGAAACTAAGCGAGATAGAGAAAAATGTCAGGAGACCTTTTTTGTAGCTCTTGAAATTCTCTACAAAAAAGGTCTCTACGTAAATTGCCCTATCTCCCTTAGTTTCCGAGATATTCAATTTAATGTACTCTCGAGTACATTATTTCTCTGTTTTCCCATAGATATCTCTCACTGTCTCTTATCCACAATGTACGAGGACACGAAATCGACTATTTATAATCTACAGAGTATCGGCAAGCCACTCTTCTCCCTATTATCCAACTCTCCCCCCGTGCATCTTCCTTCATCTCTTTTCCTTTTCCCCCATTCACTTGAAATAATGTATTATCAGGATAACCCAAGGAATCTTTTGCGAATACGATAAATCGTTGGATCGTACCCCAGTTTTAGTTGAGTTAGTGTATACACGAAAATTGTATCTCTCGGATTAGTGGATTTTTATGGTAATATGAGATACGATAAATGCGACTGGGAGAAACGGATATTTGATGAGAAAATGCAACTCTGAATCATCCAGCTGAATCACCGGATTTTAAACGACTTTATGAGTGAAGAATATCTCGGAAACTAAAAGAGATAGGAAAAATTTCATTGATACCTTTTTTGTAGAGAATTTCAAGACCTTCAAAAAAGGTTTCTATAAAAATTTCTCTATCTCCCTTAGTTTCCGAGGTATTTTTAAAAAACTGATTGAAGTCAAAAATCTATTTACAAGTACCTCAAAAATTAATCATTAGTTTTCAAAGAATATCTCGGAAACTAAAAGAGATAGGGAAAAATTCATAGATACCTTTTTTCTAGACAATTTCAAGAGCTACAAAAAAGGTTATTATGATTATTCCTCTATCTCTTTTATTTTCCGAGATATTCAAGGAAAAATAAAAATTAACACATAAATAAAGTGCTTGAGGGATGGGAGGGGCTTCCAGATGAGCGTAAGCCCCAGTGACAGAGCTGCGGGCTAAACTAAAAGGCAAGAGAGTGACAGAGTGTTTGAGAACTGGTGCACCATGGTACAAAGGCGTCAGATGTCACGAAAAGAGGGGAGGGGAATGAAAAGGGGCGAAATCTTTCTCTTGACACAGTCTCATTCCAGCTAATAAAAAGACCCCAAAAGGAATCAGCACACCCCATGTCTCTAATTCATATTTGGTATGGTAATTAGACCCCATGGAATAATTGGATGAAAGGAAAATGGCCCTTTTTCCATTCATGGACACAGCAATTTACAGTGGCCATACGTCATGCAGAGTTATACATTCGCACATGTGTGAAATGTGGATACAGTAAATATTCAATTGACTGTGGTTTAACAATGGAGATCCAGTGGCTTCATTAAATATTCCCAATTATGAAGTTTATGTCCAGGTTATTTAATTCCTTTTCAAAATATCCTTCAATCCCTTCTTTTTTGGTTGATGTCCATGGACATCAGGTATCACGACACTCACGACTGCACAATCCTATTCCCCGGAAATTCAATTACCCAAAAGAGTGGGAGTTGATGGGAATTCCAACAATTGCAGTGTTGAAACATGCGGAGAGGGCAAGAAGTGGAAAAAAAAAAGGTTCGAATCCTCGTATAGACTGGAACAGCGTAAATAACCAATTCTGCAGGATGTCACTGTTGTTTTTATCGAAAAACAATTAATCGAGTGCGGGAATTGAGAGATGGAGTTTTATTTAATTTCACGCATCTCTCTATTGTTGTCTTTGTTCTCTCGTTTTTATCTGCTCTTTTTTGGGGGTTTTTTTTTTTTTTTATTGGAGAGTTCTTAGGTGCAGAGGGATTCAGTCCAGGACCCGAGGGCCTCTTGGGGTATTTTTCGAAGGGGAAAGAATGACGGTACGAATAAAACGTATTTCTTGATCGTAGATGTCGCCGCGGGGCACCATTCTCTCGGCTTTCATCGGTGAGAAATGCCTGAAACGATTGGTTCACACCTACTCTCAATACATAGACATCATCATCTATTGCCCTGCACATGTCTCAATGGATTCTCGTATATATGTTATAAAAATTGAATAATTCAATTTCTCCGTCACTCAGCCACCCCCTCCTCCCACTTCTCAATGGAATTTTCGTGCTATCGACTTTTTATCAGCTTGAAGGTTTTGTGTGAGATAAAAGGTATTGTAAAAAAATCGGTTTTTTGGGGATATCTCGGAGAATAAAAGAGGTAGAGGAATTTTCGTGAGGACCTTTTTTGTAGCTCTCGAAATTCTCTACAAAAAAGGTCTCTATGAAAATTTCTGTAACTCCCTTAGTTTCCGAGATATTTCGAAAAAACTGAGGAAATGAAGTAGTAAAGAATTAAAGTAGGGAGACATCAGTTTTTTGAGAATATCTCGGAAACTAAGAGAGATAGAGAAATTTTCATAGAGACCTTTTTTGTAGCTCTCAAAATTCTCTACAAAAAAGGTCTCCTGCAGAATCACTCTATCTCTTTTAATTTCCGAGATATTTGAAAGAAACTGACATTTTCATTACCTATATCACTTAAAAGTTGACTCCCCATGGGCGAATAGACGCACGAGGATTTCCCAGTACAGAACCACTTTATGGCAATAACAGCGATTAACCCTACCCCTTGAGCATAACGATCGCACTTATTTTCCATCTCACTCGCCTTCAGTTTCTTGATTGTTACCCATGACGATGTTAGAACTTGCAAAATTTCTACGAGTTCGAAGCCATCCCCGAGGGTTGTGGAAGAGGGTGGAGGGTGGGATGAAGTACGTGCTTTGCTGGGTGGTGGATTTTGTATTGTCAAATGTATAAGCAACAGCCCGAAACGTGTAATTATGGGTATATGGATTTTCGTTAAAATCTCACCCATGGGAATACACTGATACATGAATGCTCTCGTGTACACGACCTGTGTTAGGAAAATGGGATTGTAAATCTTGGAATTGAGACTTTATGTGATGGGGAATGATTGCATTTGAAAAATTGTTTCAATCCCGAAGGACTGTAGCCCCTGGCTTTCTTTTTGTGGAGAATTTTAGGGAGGAAAGGGAAAAAAAAATGAGTTTTTTTGGGAAAAATAGGGGAAATATTGGAGATGGAATTTTTTTGATGATTCCATTGGAAAGCTGAGGGAATTTTAGCCGGAAAACATGTGTCGTAACTTTTTTTTTTTCACTTTTGGGAAATTCGATTTTTTTCACCCAGATTTGAAGGGGTTTACCTTGGAAAAATTTGAAAAAATCACATTTTTGCGAATATCTCCGGTTCTATTGGTCGTAGCGCATTGGGGTTGTGCTCAAATTAAAGGTCTCGTCATTCCTCACATTTTCGTTAAACTCCCATTGATTTTCATCGAAAATTGGAAAAGTTACAAGCCATTTTATGAAAATCAGTTTTTGGCCCATAACTTTTTCAATTTTTGATAAAAATCGATGGGAGTTTAACGAAAATGTGGGGAATGACGAGACCTTCAATTTAAGCACAACCCCATTGCGCTACGACCAATAGAACCGGAGATATTTACAAAAATGTGATTTTCTCAAATTTTTCCAAGGTAAACCCCTTCAAATCTGGGTGAAAAAAATCGAATTTCCCAAAAGTTAAAAAAAAAAAGTTGCGACACATGTTTTCCGCCTAAAATTTTCTCAGCTTTTCAATGGAATCATCAGAAAAATTCCATCTCCAATATTTCCCCCAATTTTCATGAAAAAACTACGAAATGCCTGAACCGAAAGAGATAAGACTAAATTCAATTTTTCCTTCATTCATTTTCCAATGAATTCAAAGATTGGCATACTCGATTAATGGCCCGGCTCGTCTGATTGATTTCACGTCAACGACGAAATTAAAATCCTCCTTTTTCCCCTGCATAACTAAAAAGAAGCATTCCCCTAAAAATATCAATAAAAAACACAAAAAAAAATCGAGAAAATTCCGTCGAATCTTGGCACACATTCCCCGAGTCTCCGGCCAATAAATGGGGCGGAACGTCGACGGAAAAATTATTATTATTATATTTATTCGGAAGATACAAACACAAAAATTATTATAAAAAATAATAATAATCGTAAAGGGGCAAATCAAAGGAAAATATTGCGTTTGTCAATTACAAAAGTTTCCATTCATTCCTAAAAAAAAAATTTCAAACACCCTTATTTATACAACACAACCCCAAATAATCATCAAGTGAACCAAAAATATCTCCCAGGCGTATTTGCGGTGCCTGCGGCTTTCAATATTCATTAAAGGCAGAAAGAGAATCGTATCGTATTACAAAACTGTTGAACTCAAATATTTATTAACAAACATAAAATGTAACTGATATGTGAAGATTAAAAAAGAAATAAAAAGAAATCCAAAATAATGTTAACGTAAATTAATTTTGAGTAAATTGAATTCTCCAATTTTCACGTCTTTGTGTTTTATTTTTTCTCCTTTTAGTTTCTTCTTTGAGGCAGTGAAAAAAAAAGCGCAAAGACGCATAATTCAAGTGAATTAAATTAAGGATCTTTGATGTGGCTGGAGAGAGCCAGCAGACGTACAGAATTCTGTGTACATATTAAACTGTGGAGAGTCTTTTTCCGTATTTTTCGCATGAGATCCCATGTAAATATATGAAATACGTCGAGAAGTACATTTTAAATGTCGCGCCTCTAAACTCAATTCCAATTGGCCCCACCGGGGCATCAGAGTAGGGGGAGAGCAGGGGAGGAACTTTAATGGAAGAATCCTGGGGACTTTAACGAGAGAGCAACTTTAATGGGTAACGAAGGACCCAGTTAATTGTGCATTCTCAAGCCCATTGTTTATCAATAATAATGAATTATTTTGATGAAACAACAGAGTCATGGAGTCTCTAGTTAACTCCCTCAGTAGTTGACACTCTTAAATGATTAAAATATTAATAAGAATCGTGAAACAATTGGTTGAAAAATTCAACGCATCCCACGGCCCTTCGTTTCCCCTCAAAGTCACACTCTCGTTCTCACCCCCACTCCTCACGCGGAGCCTTCCCCTCTGCGCAGTTGAATGCACAGAGTGTTGGGGAAACCACGTGGTCGTCAATTTTCTTCGGGAAAGAAAAACATTGACGAGCAAACGATGAGTGAATGCTCACGGAGATAAGGAGTGGGCGGATAAGGAAGAGAAGTGACTCAAATTGTACTCTCCTCCCTGAGAAAAAAGGGGGGGAGATTCGTTTGATTTATAACGGCGTCGCATGCATACGTCAACTTTATCGCAAACACAGAGACGGATGTTTCCATGTGTCTTCTTGAATCTCTTTTACATTCGTGACTTTTTTCAATGGGATTATCGACTGCTATCGGTCACGTGTGTTTAAAATACTTGAAAAAATTCCCACGTTTTTTAATAAAACAATTATTTAACAACTGGAGCGAATAAAAGCATCCGAATTTTTTAGGAACTCAGTGAAATGAATTTTTCACGGTAATGAAAGCGTAAAAATGAGGCAAAATTTCCAGAATCATGACAACTTTATTTAATAAAAACCTAAAATGAGGGAAAAATAATAATTCCACGAGTTTTCATGACTTGACCGTTTTATATAAAAACTTGATATTTCATTCTAGAATTTACCGCTCTCTCTCTCTCTCGATGCACTCGTATATCGTAAAATTTTTCAATTTCATCCTCACACGAATTTAATGCGACAGAGATTTCAAATGAGAGATATCTTGCTAAGTACATAAAACGAAAATATTTTTCACGAAAATAGTTTAAAGGATAATTTGGGTCACGTGAAGGATTCACAATTTAACTCTTTTATATTCATGAATTTCTGAGTTTTAAAAAATGTTTAAAAAAAAGTAATAAAAAAAGAAGGATTTATTTTCGAAAGAAATAAAGAAAGGAGAAGAGACTCGTACTCGGTCAGCCCCGAGTTTTTTCCACAATTTTGCAGCGTCGAAACATGACGTGAATTATAAATATCTCATTGAGATGAATAAAACTTTCTTTATTTTTTTATTTTTAAATTCTAGAAAAAACTATTTATATTCTCAGTTCGTCAGTGGGAGGAAGGAAAAAGAAATGAACTTTATCCTTCAATTAACCCGGATGCAGAAGCTTTTTTTCCAGATGAATTCCTACTTTTATTCAATTTGTGATAAATTTTATTACAAATTCAGGACGTGATTTCAAATATTCTAATATATGTATAATTTTCATTGAATTAAATAAATTAAAACCAATTAATTAATTAAATTATTTCACTATTATTTAAAAATAATGAAAAAAGAGAGAATTGAACGAATAAAAAATAGACAAAAAAAAAACCCTTCCACTAGCAAATGGATTGGAATGAGAAAAAGGGTCAATGAACCGTTTGTGATCGTCGTAGAGAGGATCGATAATCCAGTTAGGAAAGACTGGGATCGTGACACGTACACGTAGTGAGACCTTTGGATGTTGAGTCTCTCTCCATTTGGACTTTGTTGAAGATATATGTGACGTGGATTCCGAGTGAGGGGAGAACGTGCGTCGTGTTCTTTCGCCCTTTCCAGTGACAAACAGAAAGGAAGACAGAGAGTGAGAGAGAAAACAGAGGAGAGTGAGAGTGTGAGTGAAGAGAAAAAGAGAAATAAAAGTAAAGAGACAAATAAAGAAAAGGAGTGAGAGTGTAAGAGAAGGAAGAAGAGAGAGAGAGAGTGTGGAAGGAGTGAAGAGAGGGAGGAGTGGGAGTGTGAGAGAAGGAAGAAAGAAAAGAGGGAGAGTAGGTGCTCACACTCTTCTCCCCTTCCTATATCTAACACTCCCATTCTTTCACTTATTCCTATAGAGAAGGAATAAAAGAGTGGGAAAGTGGGAGGAAGAGTGGGTGCTCAAGCTCTTCTCCCCTCTCCTTTACCTCACACTCTCCCTCTCTCACTTCTTCCTACAAAAAAAAAGGATTTCACACTCCTTCTCTTCCTGTAAAGAGGAACCTCACACTCTCCCACTTTCTTCTGTTGGAATAAATACGAAATGAGTATATCAATGTACGGGAGATGGATTCAGGACGGTTACTCCACTGTTCTGAGACATACGGGCTGGTGTTAATTCAACCAAACATGTGAACCAGTACGTTTGTATTTGGCATACAGGAGTACACTCTGGACCACCAATTATTCGGACATGGAGGCCCTTCGCGATCAACTGTACACACTAGGAGGGCTCTATGCATTGAATGCAGTGGACCTATACTGACTTGGAGGTAGCACGAGGTTGTTGTAGGCCTTCTCAAATCAGTTGCCTTATGTGTGTGTGTGTGTATGTGGGAAAGGGTGTATGTGCAGACGACAAACTCCGAGTGATATTCTACTGGAGATGCTGGATAAACGAGGGATATTAATCCAGGTTAATGGCTGCGTTATGGAGTTGAGATTGGGTAGTGACAGGGAAATTTGATACTTTGATTAGATTAATTTTGGATGGGTTATTAGGCGAATTCATTAGAGAATTTCTCGTAAATTGAATTAGGGAGTGTCACGGTTTTTTTGAAGATATCGCGGAAACTAAGAGAGATAGAGGAATTTTGCATGAGACCTTTTTTGAAAATCTTGAAATTCTGGATGAAAAAGATTCAGTACAAAAAAGACGTAACTCCATTATTTACAGAGTTTTTTTTATTCGGAAAATAATCTGGATTAACTTTTTTTTACCACTAAATCTCATGAAATTCGATAATTTATTATTTTATGAGATATTTTAAAAAGATAATTATAAAAGGGATTCAGAGTGATTAAATAGGAATAATCAGGGGCTTTATTTGCGTTATAATATTTCTTTATTCATGAAAATTAAAGGAAGATTAAATTTTCCGAATTTTCCTTCGCTCTCTATTCATTCTCTTCAAATTCCATTAATAATAATTAATCGTCATTCATATTAATCAAATAATTATGAAAATTTTCCTATTAAAGAATAAATAATGTCTTTTAATATTAATTAATTAAATCCATGATTTTCTGTAGAGAAAAATCCATTAAAAAAGGGGGGAAAAAGACCCCATAAAAGTAGTTAAAACCCATGTTCTA
This sequence comes from Aleiodes testaceus, assembly GCA_963565655.1. NCBI lineage: Eukaryota > Metazoa > Arthropoda > Insecta > Hymenoptera > Braconidae > Aleiodes > Aleiodes testaceus. Next base: position 614,156 of record OY751414.1, read on the forward strand.
AAATCCCGTAAAAAATCGACGGAAGAAGAAAATAAAGAGTATATCACGTGATTACGTTTCATGCTACTGAAGTAGTTCCGGTTGACCCGAAGAATAGAGTCGTGAAGGAAAGTGAAGAGAGAAAAGACGGATTTTCCTCAAGGATAAGCCGTCAGTGGTAAAGTACCGGATTATGGTGTTCTCTACAATACGGACCGACGAAATAAATTCGCAATAATATTATTCTCCATTTGAAAAAATGTAATAAAATAAACCAATTGAAATCTGGGGTATCAGGGATATTGATTCGACTGGCAATTCAATCGGTAGAGTCAATGGAAAGAGAATGAAACGAAAATAAAAAAAATAAAACCTGCTCTTCCCGTTTTTCCGTAGAGTCCAGGTGTCAACGGGAGTGCGAATTCCACGTGAAAAGGAATGCAGTTGAACGGAGAAAGAGAATACACGTGTGATACGAATGTCCGTGGAAAGGAGGAGAGGAAGAGAAAAAAAAAAAAGGTGGGGGAACATGTCCCGTACATGAGTTACGTATTGGAAATGTCGTACCCGGAATTTACGGATTTTTATTACCAAGAGAATATTAAAATACGTCGAGAAGTACATTTTAAATGTCGCGCCTCTAAACTCAATTCCAATTGGCCCCACCGGGGCATCAGAGTAGGGGGAGAGCAGGGGAGGAACTTTAATGGAAGAATCCTGGGGACTTTAACGAGAGAGCAACTTTAATGGGTAACGAAGGACCCAGTTAATTGTGCATTCTCAAGCCCATTGTTTATCAATAATAATGAATTATTTTGATGAAACAACAGAGTCATGGAGTCTCTAGTTAACTCCCTCAGTAGTTGACACTCTTAAATGATTAAAATATTAATAAGAATCGTGAAACAATTGGTTGAAAAATTCAACGCATCCCACGGCCCTTCGTTTCCCCTCAAAGTCACACTCTCGTTCTCTCCCCCACTCCTCACGCGAAGCCTTCCCCTCTGCGCAGTTGAATGCGCAGAGTGTTGGGGAAGGGTGAGACGAGCCTTAAGGAATACGAAACGATGCACTTTTACGGTAACGGAAGAAAAAATAATAAAGTCGGATAGAAAGCGGTTTGTGTTCTCTCCGCGTTGTAAGGATAACGCCGAGGAAAGGATAAGGATAATGCCATTTCTTGTACGGCAAGATCCACCCGGGGACCATTCATGAATGCATTACTTCCGCTTACCCTTCCCCCTCTTTTTTTTTCAAACTTTTTTCATCTCCTTCCTTCTTCTACTCATTTTCGGTGGCTTTTATCCAGTACATTATGGCGCTCGTATCGATGTACAGAGACATGAATATTTTCGTAAAACAGAAACCCTGAATGAAATCCTTGAGGAAAGCCGGAAATGTGGGAGGGGGAAAGGGGGTGGGATTGCGGAAATTAAATGTCACCTGTGAAATGTTTGAAAGAGTTGAAACTGGTTTAAGAAGGAAAACCTTTCTGAATTATAAAATGATGAGTTTAGACACAAAATCACGAAAGAAATCAACTTTTTTAAATTCTAATATTATTATTGTTATTATTATTAAATGGGAAAAGGCGGTTTTTCATTAATTTTGAAGATTTTTTTTAATAAAAAGGAAGAAATGAAGAAAAAAATTACTATACACGTGTTTTTATTACTCATAAAATTTGAAAATTCAAGTGCACTAAAGAGCAGAATGAAAAAAACTATTTTTTGTGTCTCACTTGAGCTCTGCGTGTTATTGACATGTGGTACACAGAGATTTTTCATATATAATCCTCTCACCGCGTTTCTTTCATCCTTTCAGTCGCTTCATCTTTCTCGTGGTGAAAGAAATTTCAGTGGAATGATTTTGTTTTTTTTTTTTTTAATTCTTTTTTTCATTGAAATATCTCGGATTTTTGAAGATAAAACTGCGTTATTTTCATTGAAAAATTCGCGAATCCTTTCGCGAAAAAAGGGAAAAATTTCCATTGAGGTTTTTCCGTTCTCGGGGGGTTTTTTTTTTAGAAAAAGGGGAATCAGAGGAAAAAAAAATGCATGAAAATTCCGAGGGAATCGTTAAAACGAGGATAATCGGGTGGACGAGTAGTGTCCATTCGCAGAAAAGAGAAGAGAGGCTGTAAAAAAGTTTGTAATATTTTTCCCGGGAGAAAAAAGAATTCAATATGAGAGGCTAACGAATGCTGGGGCGTTGAAATAACAGGGACAGGTGACAGAAGAAAAGGAGATGAAAGGGAACTAAAGAGTGAAAAGGTTGAATGACGTGGAAATATCTTATTTTGGAATTTTCTGTCAAATCAGTGGATTTCCATCACTATTTTAAAGATATCTCGAAAACTAAAGGAGATAGAGCAATTTTCATGGAGACCTTTTTTGTAGAGAATTTCGAGAGCTCCAAAAAAGGTCTCTTGTAAAATTTCTCTATCTCTCTCAGTTTCCGAGATATCCTCGAAAAACTCCGGAAAATCGAATTACTCAATTTTCTTCTAATTCAATAAAACCTCAAATTTTTAATTCAAGTAAATATCCTAACCTCATACTTTGCTCAGTGACTAACAACCGGGTTCAGTAAAAGGTCACCCATGAGTCCTCGACCCTCGTTGGCATTAATATAAATTTCAATAACGACCAACCGTCTGTGCTGAGCATAGAGGGCGTTATATATACTATATACCTCTATGCATAAGTCATTTACTAGGCCCCGTTTCTTATTCAGCATCACATAGGTAGACATTGCACCAGAGACCTGATGTGTCTATCCTCCAGACTAAATCAGTGCCTCCCCCCTTTTCCCCCTCTTCTGCACATTCCGTCACTCCATCAAAGTCCATTTATTTTCCCCTCATTTTTCATCCAAATCCTCCCATCCCCTTTTTTTATTGATATCTCGGGAAATAAGGGAGATACGACTTTTTTGCACTGAACCTTTTTTGTAGATTTTTGAATTCTCTACAAAAAAGGTCTCTTGCGAAATTCCTCTATCTCTATTGGTTTCCGAGATATTCTCAAAAAACAAAGGGAGAAACATTAAAAATTAATTAATTCTAAAAATTCGTCGTTTTTTGGGGAGAAAGTGATTGTTATTATTAATTATGTTAATGAGTATTGAATTCTTGTGTATTCAGGGGATTTGTGAGGTACGTGATGGAGGTCTCTATCATGATAATCCCCAATTTCATTATTATTCGAAATAATGGATTTTAATCCCAGAATTTGATGTTTCGATTGCAGAAATACTCGCATTAATTCCTTCTGCACTGAATAATTATTATTATCAGGAAAAAAAGGGGGGATTATGAAGTTCTCACGGATTTAATAAGCAAATGTGAATGTTCGATGTGCAGATTTATGTGAAGAGTTCAAATAGTAGAAGAGAAAAGAATAATTCCAAAAAAATCCGAGATCTGAGGATTTTTTTAACAAATAAATTATTTGAGGGAAAAAAATTGAAATAAAATTATTTAAAAAAATGGAAATTAATCTCACTCAGTTCCTGATGAATTTAGACAGTCTAGTTAACATACCTGCAACAAAAAACGAGAGAAAAATAATTATTATTTGTGTTTTTTTCATTATTACAAAGTTTTTATTATGAAAAAATGGTTTTTGATGGAAAGAGAGGGAATTTTTTGAGGATATCTCGGAAACTAAGCGAGATAGAGCAAAAAATCAAGAGACCTTTTTTGTACAGAATTTCAAGAGCTACAAAAAAGGTCTCTACAAAAATTTCTCTATCTCTCTTACTTACCGAGATATCTAAAAAAAAAACGAATAATAAAAGAAAATCCATTTATCAGAGTATTTCAATTTTTATTCATTACAATTTAATTATCTCTTTGTCAATGAAATTCAGTATTTTTCAGTGAATTGTTCACGAAGAGGTCACTAACTGTGAGAAATTGGCGGATTCGAGTAAATCCCGGGATTCCAGGGAAACAGAATGACAGAGAAACGATTGAAAATGGATCGAGATCACGAGTTTGGACAAACCGGAAGAGACAAGAGAGAGAGAGAGACAGATAAATGGATAACTAAAGTACAAAGATTCAATTTGGTGGATTGAATGGAATACGATTTTAGTCACACCTCTGTAACAAACTTTAAGCACGTGTGTAAGTACTGAAGAGTTCAATTGATTCTACAGAATAATCCAAAACCACTGAAAATTCATGCCTGAGAAACTAATGGATTCCTCAGAATGTTTAATTCAGAGTTATGAATAATTTTAATCTAAAATCATGATTTCATGGGAATTATGTAAAATTTGATGAAAATTGTTAAATAAACACTAAAAAATCGTTAACAAGAGTTTATCCCGTTAAATAATGGAGATACGACTTTTTTGTACTGAACCTTTTTTGTGTAGAATTTCAAGAGCTACAAAAATGGTCTCTTGACATTTTGCTCTATCTCACTTAGTTTCCGAGATATCTTGAAAAAACAAAAAAACGGGGGATTTTCGTTTTTTGAGAATATCTCGGAAACTAAGCGAGATAGAATTTTTTTGATGATTCCATCGGAAAGCTGAGGAAATTTTAGGTGGAAAACATGTGTCGAAATTAATTTTTTCGAGTTTTTTGAAAATTCGATTTTTTCACCCAGATTTGAAGGGGTTTACCTTGGAAAAATTTGAAAAAATCACATTTTTGGAAATATCTCCGGTTCTATTGGTCGTAGCGCACTGGGGTCGTGCTTAAATTAAAGGTCTCGTCAGCCCCCACATTCTCCCAAAAAATTATCGATTTTTATCAAAAATTAAAAAAGTTACAAGCCATTTTATGAAAATCAGTTTTTGGCCTATAACTTTTTCAATTTTCAATAAAAATCGATAATTTTTGGGGAGAATGTGGGGGCTGACGAGACCTTTAATTTAAGCACGACCCCAGTGCGCTACGACCAATAGAACCGGAGATATTTACAAAAATGTGATTTTTTCAAATTTTTCCAAGGTAAACCCCTTGAAATCTGGGTGAAAAAAATCGAATTTCCAAAAAACTCGAAAAAAATTATTACGACACATGTTTTCCGGCTAAAATTTCCTCAGCTTTCCAATGGAACCATCAGAAAAATTCTATCTCCAACCGTTCAATCAGAATACCCATTTTATCCCGATTTTCCCTATAAAATACAGAAAAATCCGGACTACTATTCAAATAGTAAAGCTTAGTAATTTGAATTACGCGCCTAATATACGATGAAAGGACGTTACAAAACAATTGATACCATCGGAACTTTATTAATAAACCCCTGGGGTACAATCACAAGCTACGAAGTTCATTACGAAACAGAATTTAATACGTTTCACGCTTCCAAAATTCTCTGGTACTTGGTCACTCGGGCATCGGCTTATTATCTATTACTCCCCATCGAGCTGTGAACTACCAAACATGTGTATACGTATCAAATAGAGAAAGCGAATGAGTTAAAGCACATTCTGAATAGAATTTCCAGGCTTTTCTACCAAAATTCAGAGAAACAAGAAATGTGAATGCGTTTCTGGTCCAATTCCCTTTACATTTCAATGCACAAGTAATTTCATTAAATACCTTGGAAACTAAAAGAGATAGAGGGATTTTGGTGGAGTACTTTTTTGTGCAGAATTTCGAGAGCTACAAAAAAGGTCTCTTCACATTTTGCCCTATCTCTTTTACTTTCCGAGATATTCTTAGAAAACGAAAAATCCTCATTTTTTAATTTTCCGAGGATATCTCGGAAACTAAGAGAGATAGAGAAATTTTACAAGAGACCTTTTTTGGAGCTCTTGAAATTCTCTACAAAAAAGGTCTCTTGCGAAATTCCTCTATCTCCCTTAGTTTCCGAGATATTCGAGGAAAACTGAATTTTTCAAGAGTAATGTGGAGAAGTAGCTTTTGAAACGAATTTTCTTCAGGTTTCAAAGGAAATGACAGTTGAGGTGAACTCTGTAATAAATCAGGGCCTTTGGGGGAAACAATCCCGTGCCTACAAAGCTGTCTATCTCACTTGTGGGCTTTTACCTCTCCTTTCTGTTCACCTCGTATCATCCAAACTGAATGCCACTCTGGCCCCTTTCTCATTCAGTAATACACAACCTTCACGCAAACCACCGAGTCTCTGACCTTCCCTCTCTTCCTGTTACACCATCTATCGAGCTTAAAACTATTTAATGGCCGGCGGTATTCCGTAAATTGCAATTGCTGTACCAAAGGCTCATGGACTCTTGAGGCTACTGAATGAAGACGCAAAATTCCCAGAATTTATTACAAAAATAATTACGCCCTTCTTCACGATTTTTTTTAGGGGTGAAGGGGTCTGTGGAAAATTCTGAAAAAATTTGAGAACACGCTCTCAAAAGTCTTCGAAATTGTCTAATTTTTTCGAAAAAATTCCATTTGTTGCTTCTATTTTATAAATTTTAGAAGACGCTTCCGCCTAATATCAACAAAATTAATTAGAAAAAACATGACATACTTTAGGATTTTTTTTAGGGATGAAGGAGTTTTCGAAAAATTCTGAAAAAATTTGAGAACATGCTCTGAAAGATCCCCATTATTGTGTAATTTTTTCAAAACAATTCTACTTGTCGCGTCTAATTTATCGATTTTAGTAGAAGTCTGAAACCCATAGCTTGATGATAACGAATTTTTCCATATCTGGAATCGATTTATGAGTATCGATAAAAGAGTAAGGGGCTGATTGTGACGAATCCAAGTGAGCAAATGAATGGAGTTCCACTTTTTGAGATCGTAAAGCCACTCCGATAACGAAGTAGGAAAAATACGGAGAGGAATGAGCAAAAGGGGGATAAATTACACATATATTCAGGGTGAACCATGGAGCGTGAAATGACATAATGGGGTAGTAGAGGCGAAGGGTGATTGGCTCGATTGAGACATGACCTCATCCTGCAGTTTGTTGGATATATAGAGATAGTAATGAGACATTTGGCTCAATCACTGGAAAATACTTATTTTTTTTCCTCTTTAATCAGGAATAGTATGCTGAAGCAATCTTGACGAGATTGGTTCTGTATCGAGAAGAAAAAACATCTCAAGAATTTTTTTAAAGACGAAAAAATAGATAAAAAAATCTGAAAAAAATTGGGGATGTGCTCTGACATGTCCTCATTATTGTGTAATTTTTTCAAAATAATTCCACCTACTGCTGTTAATTCCTAACCAAAAGAATGTAAAACAAAATAATTATAAAGGTTTATTAAGACCTGATTTTCGTTTCTATTCACCTAATTTATTTTCGGTGAAAAACATCACCAAAAATTCTGAAAAAATTTGAGAATATGTACCAGTAGGCACACATTATTGTGTAATTTTTTCAGAATTCTATCACCCGTTGCTCCTAATCTACAGCGAAATTGAAGTAAATCGGAAATCTCAAATGTTTAGCCAATAATTGACGATCAGTGGAACGTGTCCTCCATAGATACAAGATGCCAATGCTGATCAAGTCTAGCATGCTCCACGGAATAGCCGATTACAGGAACGATCTGGTTATAATATGTATAAGACTATGTATCCAATGATGTGTATGTACCACTAGAGGATACTGCTAACCATGTGCATAGCATAATACGCCAGGAGATGGCGATATCATGGAATATGTATAGATATAAGTGAGCCAGATAAGAAGAAAAAAGAACTAAAAAGGAGGAATGGCAAAATTAAACCAAGTTTCACCAAAATACGAATTCTCGTGTAACAGGCTTTGTTAGATGCCCATGTACAACATCAGAAGCAACACCCTGAGAGAAAAGAGCTTGCAAATATGAGCCGGGGCAGGATTACCAGCATACTGTAATACGATATATGTTATATCCCCCTCCATCCCCCACACTTCCGGTAAATCTGGAGGCAAAATGCATAGACCCAGATTCTTCATGAAAATAAATTGAATTAATGTGTCTACATAAACGTCCATTAATTCTCAACATTCCAACAATTTATTTTTCATCGAAAGAGTTTTTGGAAAATTCTGAAAAAATTTGAGAATACGCCCCAACATGTCTGCGTTATTCTCAAATTTTTTCAAAATTTTTCAAGAATCCCTCCACCCAAAATAAAATTCTGAAAGAAAATATAATTTTTAGTTGTTAAAATTTTTGAGAAAGGAATGATTTTTTTTTTTGGGTGAAGGAGTTTTTGAAAAATTCTGAAAAAATTTGAGAGGATGTAGGATTAGTTCCCCATGACTGTCAAATTTTTCCAAAGAATTTGCACCTGTCGCGTCTAATTTATCTCCTTTTAACGATCCCTCGTCATTAGTTGACTCGAGAGCCTCGAGTTTCGTTATCTAGAATGATCTAGCCTTCCCATAGATCGTTAGATCGCCCGGTCTGTGCCTCCGGCCATTTCCCATAATCACAACAGCCACAACCACAAAAGTCCCTGAAACGAAGGAGAAATTCGAACCGAAAGAGACTAGAAATTTCGAGGGCAGGTGGTTACTCGAAACCCATCTGCCATCGATATATGCAAGGAGTGTCTAAGCCCTGGAAACCGGTGGATTTAACGTTAGATACGGGATGTATTCGCCATAGCGACATGATCCAAGTGCAGTAGAAATCAGCACTATAAGACCCAGTAAATCGCATAGTCCAAGGTTCGGTTATATACCGAGATGCTTGAGGCAAATGTTTGGCAAAGGAAGATGAAGATGCCTTTGAACGGTGTTACGGGACAAAGCCATCCTGCCCGCATTGTCCTTGGCAAACCAAGCAAATCAACTCGAGTTTGCCTCATTCATCTCTCCTTTTGGAATCATACACCTGCGCAAGCCATTTACTCTGCTTTCTCCTCAAATTTTCTGAGCTTTTCTCCTTTTTTTTTCTCAGGGAATTTTTTTAAGAGTGAAGAACTCTACCGAAAAATCTGAAAAAATTCGAGAACATGCTCGAATTTGTCTACATTATTGTCAAATTTTTTCAAAATTTTCCATGCACTTGCTCTTCTTTGCCACGAAATTAAGTGAAATTACGTTAATTAATTCGGAATATTCATTAGAAAATCATCGGTTCCTTCAGGAATTTTTTTAGGATTCAAGGAGTTTTCGGAAAAATGTGAAAAAATTTGAGAACGTGCTGGAATATGTTAACTTTATTTTCTAATTTTTTGAAAGGATTTTGGACCTCTCGCGTCAAAGTTCTAACCATTTCCGTGAAATATTGTGAATAAATTTCTTTTTCTCCTTGAAAAAAATCATTTTTTTGGGGGGAATTTATTTGCGAAAGAAGGAGGTTCCTTGCCCGCATTGTCCTTGGCAAACCGAGCAAATCCACCACTCGAGTTTGCCTCATTCATCTCTCCTTTTTGGAATCCTACACCTGCACAAGCCATTTACCGCTTTCTCCTTTTTCTCCATTCCACCACTTGAATTCACGTGTATTCACATCTTCCTTTCATTCGAGTTAGAGCACTTTGCCCCAAGAATCGATTATGATTGTTCTATTCTCAGTTTCAAGACGAATTAATTCTCATGATGGAAATTTACGAAAGGTGTTTTGGAAGAGAAATGGCGCCTCAAGTGTAATCGTAGAGAATACCAGAGGGAATTGTGTCCTGTGTTTGTAGAATTTCGAGGAGATTGTGGAAAACAGAGTTAGAGGGTGATAAACAGGAAATTGAGGGATCTCCAGTGGTAATGGTTAGTTGAGGTGGAAAAATTCGAAGGAATGATGCTCCTTTAGGAGACTCTTGATGAGTTCATTATCCAGTTTACTACTTTTGTATTATTTTCAGGTTTACGAGTAATTTTCCCTTTCCCCAAAATATTCCAAGAGATGAGCTCAATTTTTTTCCGACAATTCCATTGAAAAGCTGAGAAAATTTCCCATAGAAATCATATGCGACAATTGATATTTCCGAATTTTCCGTGAAATACGAATTTTTTGGTGGAAAATTTGAAGGCTTTTTCCTTTGGAAAATCGAAAAAATTCACATTTTCATGGATATCTCTGGTTCTGTTGGTCGTGGATCAAAAATTCCGAATCGAGGTGAAAGATGAGATGATTTGCCATAGATTCATGGGGTTTTCAATAAAAAATTATCGATTTTCCAGGCACTTGTGGGGGGAAAAACTGATTTTCACAAAAGTCCCCACAAGTGCTTTAAAAATTCATAATTTTCCATCGAAAAACCCCATGAATCCATGGCAAATCGTCTCACCTTTCACTTCCACACGGAATTTTCACGCTGCGACCGATAGAACCGGAGATATCCTCAAAAATGTTAATTTTTTTTTGGAGTTGGATGCATTACCGGTTGACCGCACGTCAGAATCCACTGGGAAGCACAAAACCCAAATGTTGATTCAGTTACACAAGTAGGCTAATTCAAATACATATACATATATTCATTACCTACATTCGCACACGCTAACCATCATGCACACATTCGGATTAGGTTAAGTCGCTTCAGGTACGTACCACCAGAGTTTTGAATTAACGTACACGTAAATTCAGGAGAAGAGACCAACAGTCATGTGTGCTTTACAGTCTCTCTACTTGTATTCGTGCTACGTGATACAAATACTGAAGCATTTGGATACGTCCTGCTTACTGGTTGAATGTTCGAACGGGGTCAAACGATTATTGCCAACACAAAGTGAATGTTTCATCGATGCAGCCCTTTCTCCTCACGATAAATTCATCAGAACATAAAGATTTCACGGATTCCTACGGGAATAGGCAAATTGCATTTTTCTTTGTGGCGAAATTATTATTCGAGAGGAAAATTATTGAGGAGGTGATTGTGAGTGACAGGTGCTTTATTGAAAAGCTCTCGCTTTTGAAGATATTGGATTTTTTCTGCTTTTTATCATTAGCGAGTGACACATTCGGGGAGTAAAGGGCTTTTCCGGGTGACAATTCCTTTGGGAAAATGCGATTATTGAATTTTTCCATCAATTTCATGAGTTCTTCGTTTTTTTTTAAAGATATCTCGGAAAATAAGAGAGATAGAGGAATTTTGCAGGAGACCTTTTTTGTTGCTCTTGAAATTCTTTACAAAAAAGGTCTCTTGCAAAATCACTCTATCTCTCTCAATTTCCGAGATATTATTAAGATAAGAATGAATAAATAAATTCATCACATTTTCTCTTTTCGCCTCTTATTTTTTAAATTCGTGTGAATAAATGCACTTTGATGGGGCATTGTATTTCCCAACAATAAATAAAAAAATGGACTACTCGGAAAAACCTATTTTCCTTTTTTTTTTTCAACATAATTTTCTCACGTTTCCAAAGAAACTTCTCACATATCGCTTCTTCTTCTGTTTAAAACGAAGAGAAAAAAAAATAGTTCAAGCCACGAAATTGTGTTTCCCACGATGCGTACTATTTTATACAATGTTTCACGACTGCAAAATAGTTTTGTAAAAGTCGGAAAAACGACAAACAAAATGTTACAAATAAAAGGAAATAGACATTGAGAGAGGTTCGACTGTCAGCTGGGACGTGCGAACGACTAAACTTTTCGCATTAGGCAAGTCTCCGCATTTTGAAGGAGACGGAATGGGTGAGAATAAGGTGTCTGCAGTGGTGGCTGACTTGTGTCACGTATAACATCAAATGTACTTTTCGCGAGATTCTAATGCATATCGATGATAGGCAAATCAGATCATGGGATTTATGCATCTTTCGATATTCGAAATACAGCATCCTAGAAAACCTAACGATTCTCTTTTTTTTAAAGAAGGAAAGAGTCTTCTGAAGAATCTGAAAAAATTCACCAACAATGCAGACACATGCCAGCATGTTGTCAATTTTTTTCCGATTTTTCCAGAGACTCCTTCACCCGGAAAAAAAATCCTAAAGTCATCCTGCTAAACTGGTCCATTTTACTTCCCCTATTCATAATGGTTTAAAGTAGATGAAAAAGCGGCACATAGAGGCAACCGCTCATTACCCAGTGGAACATACTCTAGCGTGACATCGAGGTGCCATAGCTCAACCCTTGACTATTTCCTCCAAGAGAAGACCAAGTTTCTGACTATATAGTAAGCATTACCGCAGTCCTAACGCGCATGTAGCGTGTGCATTGTGCCGAAAATGTGAGGGCTTTGTCCCAAAAAATCTTAAATTTCGAGCACAATCTCTTGAAAGTGCCTCGCGTGTCTCTGCGAGTTATGTTACCGGGGGGTTAACGAGCGCAACATTTATCAGGGGATGATGGATAACAGCTTCATGATAGACTAAACCAGGTAAAGCAAAAAAATATTAAAAAAAGAATCAACCTGAAAAAGGCGTATCTCCATTATCTGATGACTTTCCGAGATATCCTACAAGGAATGCCCATGCGGTTTTACCGTTTTCACAATCGATAGTTATGACGTTTAAAGAACCGAAAGATCTCTGAAACATTGCAAACTGATAAGCGGTCTCGTCCTACATAGATAACCGTCATCATACACTCATTTGATTTACCACTCATGCCCGATACACAAACACTCGCGCTATCACCGATGAAAACGTTGGAGTATGTAATAGTCTCGACCTATCGGAAATCGCAAAATCAACGAACCAATTTCTACCTGAGTGCTCATGTACGCGTATCCACGAACCGTTCGAATGTAAACCTACGTATTCCTCATTTTTTGCCCTCTTTTACTTCTCAAACTTCTTTCAATTCTCTCTCATATTCTCTTTCCAATGAAAATACATAGACTCCCATGAACTAGCTGATTCTGCAATAAACGCTGGGTGCATGCGGCATCAGGTATTATGCACTACATACTAATCAATGCATCCAATTGTGTTTTGTTAGCTTTATTCAGTTCGCAATTTGTACGTAACTAGTGCACAGAATAATTGTCAAATATATCAAAAGAGCTTTCTATTATTATAATGAGTGACCTTGAACTCCAGACCGCTCCTAATGAATTAAAAAAAACATAATCAGAAATTTAAAATTCCATCGATATGAGTTGAGAATAAAAGTAAAGTAAAGAAGATAAGTAGCAGAGGCGATGACGCGACTCGCCGGATAGTAAAACAATGCGAACGATGACAATTACCCGAGAGGACTTATATATGCTACGATTTACGACCATTATTACACTCTACTATCTATCTATCTTGCTTTCACTCCAACATTTTCGTTATTCACTCGGTATATATATAACATCCTTTAACTCCACTGTTCTCTCTAGCTAGCGTCCCTTCTTCCGGTGCAGTCACTTCCTCTTACGTTTCTCCTCGTGTACCTTCCCAATGCTGACAGCCATATCGTAGATATGTATATATATATCTTTATATATAATACATGCTCACAGTTTGGGGGCTACAGACCAGTGGCAATAGCTTCCAACGTCTCTGGCATTATACGGGGAGAAATCCAAACGCCAAAAAGAGAGAGAGAAGGCAAAATGGAATATACTCTCGAGTGATGCTTTTGCGTCGTTTATTTGCGCCCGACCGACCATGCGTAATTTCAACCACGTCAGAGCGATTTGGAGTTCTCTCCTTTATTCCCAAAACTACTTTCTCAATTTTTCTCATTTTTAAGGTTTTTTTGCGCGTGAAGATATATATACTGGGGAGATTTAAAGACACCGAGAGAGATTAGAATGGCCCATTTGCGGTGGATTTGAGATAATTTAATTGACTAAATTTAGTCTTTACTTAATGACATGTGTTCTTGAAAATTTGTTTAAAGACTCGGATAGAAGAGGTCAGTATCATAATCAAGTGGATGATGTAAACCGGTAATATCTTCATCTGAGTAGGATCGATGAGCCAATAAATTTGATACTTAGAGGACCAATTTCGATGTTGCACGTTAATGCGGAAGTTAAACGGTGGCTTTGCCCAGGGCCATTCAGAGTCAACATACATGGGTGACTTCAAAGTCCTCGTGAGAGAAGTGGAGTATCTCGATCAGGCCGTATTTTCATAAGGAAAAGTGCCTTCGGGTATTACGAAGACGCCGGCAGAGTTTACGCTATCAGTTAAACATTTTGTTTGCTCACCTACGGGCCACGTGTGCTCGTGTAATTATGGATGTGTGTTACCCGCAGCTTTGTGCACGGCATGACAACGATGATTTTTTTCACTGTGCAAACTATTACCGCCTGAGTACAACGACCGGACAAGGATGCCGGACTGTACATTTAGCATCAATTGTACATTTACGTGGAGTTCAGGCCTACATCTTTCGTAACGGTCAGACGCTACATAACGCACATGACGGCACTGCTAATCATGTTAAACATCAACGTTTTCCCTTTTTTTTAAAATTCTCTTGTGGAATGAATAATTCCTAGTGTCGCAGGAAAAATCGCTGATTTTCGAGGCAATTTCGAAGAGTTTTAAAGAAAAATGAGGAAGAAAAATATGCACCTCAAGTTTCCGTGAAATGAAACATTATGCTGGTGATGATGAGAAGGTTAAAATACCCTATGGCTAGTGGATAAAACGAATGAATACATCTGAAGCTATATACACCGCAAAATACCTCTTCTTTTTTTGCCCGCCCGATTACTCGAGTTTTCGGATAAAGTTTGGGTGGAAAAACTTTCCCGGGGAATATGAGCGAGGGCGAAATGAAAAGGATAGAAAGAAAAAAAGACAATAAAAAAGGAAGAATGTTCGGGGAATGGAGTGAGAGAATACGGAAGAAGGAGGGAAAAGGTTTCGTGGCCGGCGGCTTACATCGTTTCGTATGAAATATGCATGTACAAGGTTAGAGGTGCAATTTTCGCGAAAAACGGCCGTATGAAAAGTTGGCGCCCGGGAACCTGAGAGAAAAGAAATTGAAGAGGTTGAGAGAGAGTGGAAGAAGTGACTGGGAAAAATGCTTTTGTATTAAAGAGGCGCAAGTGGCTATTTATTGCCCCTTTCTGTTTATTTGTCGTTTTTTTTTTTTTTTTTTGTTCAGTGAACGTTTTTGGGGGAATTAATTCCGTGTTTATTCAATTGTATTGATTTTGTTATAAATATTAATGGTTTTTTTTCTGAAAGAGTAATTCACCTCAAATGGTCGTTCATACGATCATCGAGAGCTGTCAGGTACAGGCATGTTTATTTATCAGTCGACAGTATTAACGGGCAACTGTAGCCAAGTGTGGGGATTAATCAAAGGGGAAAAGGGGGTGGCTATCGATGTGTACAGAAACGTTTTCTTGTTCACAAGCTGGTATTTATATTCCAGGAAGTCCGACGTTCAAACACATGTATCCTTGATAATTTTTCTCATCGGAGTTTCTTGAGAAAAGACCAATCGAGTGTAAATATTAACCCGGAAAAGGGCTCTCACGCATGGGTAGACATTTTGACGTGTGAGTAAACAAAATGGCGGATGTTTAATGTGTAATTATTGAGGAAAATGGAGATTTTTATTTTTTTTAGAATATCTTGGAAAGGAAGAGAGATAGGGAAATTTTGGAAGAGACCTTTTTTGTAGAAAATTTCAAAATCTATAAAAAAGGTCTCTTACAAAATTTCCCTATCTCTCTTGGTTTTCGAGATATTTCAATTTTTGTGCAGATTCAATTTTCTAATGAAAATTCAGTTTTTCGGAAGAAATTTTTGGGGTTAATTCATTTGGGGGAAGGGAAAATTCATCCAAATGGCTAGTAACCCTCCCCCCCACCCTTATCCGTGGACTCGCCTTTTATTCCCTTTTATCTGACTTCGTTAAACGATATTGGCAATATGGAATAGCGAGAATTAAATGGAGCACAACGATACGGTAAAGATTCTTCAGCGTGAACGCACATGATCCAATCCCCTATACTATGGATTCAGTATATTGGTATCCATATGTTTCACTGTCTCTCTCTATTTTTTTATCAAGCACGTACTGTTATTTGTTCATGCTCAACGGCTTGTCACTTTTGTTATTTTAGTATCAATTATTTTTCATTTGAATTTATGATCCTCCATTCATCGTAATTCGATTATTAATTTTTGTATAATAGAAGCAGAGTGCTCGAAGAATCTGAAAAAATTAGAGATGATGCTCTGATGTGTGTACATTATCACTGAATTTTTTCAGAATTTTTCGGAGACTCTTTCATTGTCAAAAAAAATCCCAAAATAGTGTACTAAAACATGATGTTTAAAAAAAATGATTTTCTAATGACAGTTTTTTAGAAATATCTCGGAAACTAAGAGAGATAGAGCAATTTTCATAATAACCTTTTTTGTAGCTCTCAAGATTCTCTACAAAAAAGGTTCAGTGAAATAAGGTCGTATCTTCATTATTGACCGAGATATTCTTTAGAATCAAAAATAATTCCCATAAATTCGTTAAAAAATGTAAAGAATTTCTTTCATAATTGAAGTCTCGCTGTCAATTAACTCTCATCAATTAAATACAATTACATTCTCATTACTGACTTTCCAATTAGCCTACGGTTACAATTATTATTCCAATAACTTTCTAGTTGAGCAAATGAATTAAATAATATTCCAACTAAATTCAGCATTGAGGCAGAAAATAATTTCTCTCCAGCATTATTATTATTATTTAATATGAAGTGAATGATGAATGTAATTGACAAATATAGAAGTACAAAAGCCATTTATTCCAGAGCTTAAAATTCCCCGTTGAAACATTCTCAATTGGAATGACGCAGGGTATGTTACATAATTTATTAATAAGGGTAGAAATGAATTTTACGGTTGATTATTCAGGAGGGGGATGATGTTATGAAAGCTTTGTTTGTATGGGCGGAAGTGAGAGAGACAACTGCAGCAATTCCCCGAATTATTTTCACGTTTTACACAAGAGAATTTGTTAATTATTCGAGTACCCTTCTTTTAAGATCTTTTTCTTGAGGATATTTTGGAAAGTAAGAGAGATAGAGGAATTCTGAAAGAGACCTTTTTTGTGGGGAATTGAATTCTCTACAAAAAAGGTCTCCTGAGATTTTTCTCTATCTCGCTTAGTTTCCGAGATATCTTCAAAAAACAAGAATTCTCTTCGTTTTCATTTTTAAGACGAATGTCGTTCTTTTTTTGGGAATATCTCGGAAAATAAGAGAGATAGAGGAATTTTGCAAGAGACCTTTTTTGTAGAGAATTAAATTTGCTACAAAAAAGGTCTCTTGCAAAATTTTCCTATCTCTCTTACTTTCCGAGATATTCTTAATTAAAGAATATTTTCAACGTTTTTTTCACAGAATAATGGAAATAATTTATTAATGAGGGTTGAAATTAATTTTCCGGTTGATTATTCAGGGACTAGGGGTGATGCCTGTGTATGGGGGCCATGTTTGCACGGGTGAAAATGGAGGAGGATAACTGCAGAAATTCACAAAGCTATTTTCTCGTTACGCAAGAGAATAAGACACAATTGTTGAATAGACTCGGCTTTTTCGGGAGGGGTTTAACCAGGAGAATGATTGATAGCACGAGACAATTCACCAGAGCCCCTAGCACCTAACTCACCCTCTCAATATTACCTAAACGATGGAAATTCGTTTCGCAATGGAAAAAAAAATGTAGACGTCTCCTGTTACACAATTGTTTGGTAATCGAATCCATGAAATTGATGGTGTCAGTGATTAATGGGAATTGAGAGTAACGGAAATGATTTTTTTCTAATTTTTTATCATTTTTTTAGAACTTTGCCTGATTTTTTTCTATATTTTATAGGGAAAATCGGGGTAAAATGGGTATTCTGATTGAACGGTTGGAGATAGAATTTTTCTGATGATTCCATTGGAAAGCTGAGGAAATTTTAGCCGGAAAACATGTGTCGCAACTTTTTTTTTTTAACTTTTGGGAAATTCGATTTTTTTCACCCAGATTTGAAGGGGTTTACCTTGGAAAAATTTGAAAAAATCACATTTTTGTAAATATCTCTGGTTCTATTGGTCGTAGCGCAATGGGGTTGTGCTCAAATTAAAGGTCTCGTCATTCCCCACATTTTCGTTGAACTCCCATTGATTTTTATCGAAAATTAAAAAAGTTATGGGCCAAAAACTGATTTTCATAAAATGGCTTGTAACTTTTTCAATTTTTGATAAAAATCGATGGGAGTTCAACGAAAATGTGAGGAATGACGAGACCTTTAATTTGAGCACAACCCCAATGCGCTACGACCAATAGAACCGAAGATATTTCAAAAAATGTGATTTTTTCAAATTTTTCCAAGGTAAACCCCTTCAAATCCGGGTGAAAAAATCGAATTTCCCAAAAGTTAAAGAAAAAAAGTTGCGACACATGTTTTCCGGCTAAAATTTCCTCAGCTTTCCAATGGAATCATCAGAAAAATTCCATCTCCAATATTTCCCCCAATTTTCATTAAAAAACCGAACCGAAAGAGATAAAAAAATCATTTTTTTTGTGAAAACTGCAGAAATAAATGTTTCTGCAATATAAAATGAGACAATTGCATCACCATAAATACTTTGAATTATCTTGAAATGCCTATTGGCAAGTCCAGCACATATTGACTCAGGTAATTGGAATTTAACCTTCCTGGCTATCACACGATTTACTGGGGGAAAATTGCGCAAAGGGAAGAAGGTCAATTCCATTGGACGCAGTGTTGAGTGACGAGTATTCGATTCAACTTGCTTGCTCGACAAAGTTCGACAGGAAATTAGAGTGAAATAGTGTAGTTGAAAGAGGGAGACCACAGTGCATTTGGATTTGAGCCAAGGTGTATTCATGAATTCCAGGAAAAATATTATTTTTTCATTATTTACGTTTCTTCCTACGTTCTCCTCCCAATATCTCGATGAATAATGGAGATACGCCTTTTTTGGACTGAACCTTTTTTGTAGAGAATTTCAAAAGCTACAAAAAAGGTCTCCTGCTAAATTTCTCTATCTCTCTTATTTTCCGAGATATTCTCAGAAAACAATCGACAAACTCCTTAAAATCCCCAAAAAATAATAAAAAATTCATTAAAAAAAGGTCGTATCTCCATTATTGATATTGGAATAGATGAAGGAAATATTTGTTTGATAGTCACAAATAATTAGGTTGAATTTTGGTAAATATTTAACGCTAAAATGTTGTGCACACTCTCATCGTCACCTCAGTGTGACAATTTCGTGTTGTCGAGGGGAATATGCGGGAAAACTCATTTACTGACTGTCACGAATTCAACGGCAGATGGAGAGAGACAAAATTCCGCGAAAGGTAAATATAATTAACGGATAAAACAGGTAGAACCGCAATGGTTTCACCTAGTTGAACGGTACAGTTGCAATCACGATACATTCGTTGCAGAGAAAGGGAGAAAATTAGAGGAAGACTTTGCCAATGTATTTCCATTCCTTTTCAACCATTCATCCCCCACTTCCGGTTTCAATGTTAAAGCCTGACTTCCCCATGGGCACTGGCGAATGCACGGGGGGAAAGGAAAACGACTAATGGAATTAATTGTGCAAATATATGTATATTCACTTGGGAAATTTCGGTGATAATTGCAGGTGAAAATGATTATTTTAGTTTTTTTGGAGATATCTCGGAAAATAAGAGAGATAGGGGAAAATATCAAGAGACCTTTTTTGTAGAGAATTTCAAAAGCTACACAAAAGGTCTCTTCCAAAATTCCCCTATCTCTTTTATTTTCTGAGATATTCTCAAAAAACTGAAATTTTATTGGGAAAAGTGGAAAATTAGTTTTTATCGTTTTTTGAGAATATCTCGGAAACTAAGAGAGATAGAGGAATTTTGCAGGAGACCTTTTTTGTAGAGAATTCAATTTTCTACAAAAAAGGTATCTCGCAAAATTTCTATATCTCACTTAGTTTTTGAGGTATTCTATTTTTTTCAAAAATTTAGAGGAAATAATGGAATTACATGTAATTGCACGTATGGAATCCACTCGAAAAATTTCGATAACCCATTTTGTTGGACCCCGAAAAAGGGAGGAATATCAGTGAAGAGCTCTCTCTATTCTCTTTACCAATTTCCATCAAGCCCTCTTTTCCCCCTCACAAAAATACTGAAAAATTCATATTTCCTTTATTTTATTTTTTAATATCAGGAAATTTCAGTGGACACCCGTCAATCTCTCTGAGTGACGTTGGAAAATCATGAAGAATTCAGGAAAATCGATTTTCCATTAATTCTTAATAATTCCAGATAAACAAAAATTTAAAAATCCATTTTTTCTATTTTTTTAAAATTATTTTAAATTAAAATTAAATGAAAAAACGAATTTTTCAGTAATAAAATGAAAGAAAATTCACGAAAATAAAGGAAAATTCAATTTGCACCTATCGCAACTATTTCACAGTGTCCTAATTCCTGAATACTCCGTAAAAAAAAAAGAATAGATGAAATTGTCGTGAAAAGGAAAGAAGAAAAAAAAAATTCAACGCTTTCTCTCGGTCTCTTTTCAAACGTGCCGCTCAGTACTTAGTGAGGAAGCTTGCTGATGCATTACTTTCTATTTTCGGTACAATAAAGAAGAAAAGGGGAGGGGGAGGGGAAAAGCGAGAAGATTGTCATAATGGTAAATTACATTTTTTCCAAAAAAGAAAATGCGAAAAAAATGAAGAAAAATTGGGAAAAAAAATGGAAGAAAATGAATTTTCTCAACTTCTTCACAAACCAATTATTTATCTCATGAAGTTGTTTGGCGTTTAACGTAAATGCGAGTTGGATTGTGCGATTGAAAATTTACGGCTTCTGCAAAAGTACCGAAGCGATTCACTTCTGCAGATACTACTATAAAACTCTAGATAAAAAAGGAAAAGATAAATAGAGAAAAGTGAAGGAAGCATTTAAAGTTGAAAAGGAGACGTTTCCTCGACTTTTCACGAATTCAATTTTTTTCGAGAAGAAATGGGGGGTTTTTTTGTTATGGAAGGCACACGTAGGCAATAACTCACCCCAGGACTCCTTGTGCACTTTTTTTTTATATGGAATTTTGCTTCAAAGTGAAAATCTCTAGACATACCTGAAACAAACGAAAAAACGTGATTTTTAGATATTTTTCACAGTGGTGACGGTTTTTTAAAGATACCTTAAAAACTAAGGGAGATATCGAAATTTTGCAAGAGATCTTTTTTGTAGCTTCTGAAATTCTCTACAAAAAAGGTCTCTTCCAAAATTTCTCTATCTCTCTTCCTCTCCGAAATATCCTTAATAAAAGATCCTTAAATTATTTCTCCTTAAATTTATAAAGTTTTGCGTTTTTTGGAAATATCTCTGAGAATAAGAGAGATAGAGAAATTTCACAAGAGACCTTTTTTGTAGCTCTCAAAATTCTGCACAAAAGTGGATTAGGTCAAAAAGGGCGTATCTCCGTTATTTTAGGAGTTATAATCGATTCAAGTAGAAAAATTGATTTTTATCTCCATTTGATTGAATAATTGTTTGAATTAAAACTGAGAATACTCTCGATTCAACTAAGAGAAACCCGTAGCCTTTTTTAATTAACTGAAGAAGAGAAAAAGAAGTTAACTGTGCTCGCAACTTGAATCAGCAACTACACTCAAACGGGATTCAACTCCGTTGGGAATGGAGTAAAGAATTATAGAAGATAGGAAAAAAAAAATGGAAAAGAATAAAAAAAAGTATAGCATCGTTTTCAGATGAAGCTTCCTTAATTGGAAGACGATACTGGGAAGGAAAAATAGGCGCTTTTACGATCAGTTGTAATGCCGTGTCTCTCCGCCAATGAAAAATCGAGGGAGAAATTGTGAACGAGAAAAAGCACAAATTAATTTCATAAATTGCCGAGTAAAATAAACGGCATTTAACAGCAGCACGATAAAAAATTCTGAAAAAATTTGAGAGCACACTCCATTGTGTCCCTGTTATTGCAGAATTTTTTCAATTTTTTTTGTGAAGCCCTTCATTTCCAAAAAAAAAATAATTCCGTTGAAACGTTAAATTGTCCGTTTTTTAATTTCCCCGGGAATAAAATAAACGGAATTTTGCAGCAGTATTTTCAAAAATTCTGAAAAAATTTGAGAGGACACTCAAAAGTATCTCTATTATTCCAGAATTTTTTCAGAATTTTCCATCCACCCCATCCCTCAAAAAAATAAATAAATTCAACGCACGCAACTCTATTAACATCGTTTCTTTTTTCCTCGTTTTTAGATAACATCAGTAAACTCTGGTTTCTCACGAAGACGCACATCTACTAGTTTAACTGATGCCAAGAAGAAGCCTAAAGTAGTTATACTAAGATTCTGCGGGCGTTTACAAAGACGTTCATGCTCGTACACATCATCTTGTCATTACACTCGAGACACATTAGCCTCATTAATGTAACTTCACTCAGCTGCAATGGCTTTTTGTTTTTATTTTTAAATAAATGGTAATGAGCACAAAGAAATTTCTTTCATCATTAACATAATTTATGAAATTTCCACAATTTATCATTATTATTATTATCATTGTTATTATTGTTATTTCCTAAATATATAAAAACCCAAAGAAAATTGTTTTATGTCACTTCCGCATTAAAATAGATAATTTAAACTGATGTGACGCAATTTCCGGTTTAAAAATAGTGCAGAGGGGAATTGAAAAATTTCACCTGTTCAACAATACGCATAGATGATCCAGGTGTTACGTAGATGCTCAACAAAGCGTAAAATTTAAGACGAGTTTCTAAGTTTTGTGGTGGAAATGAGTCTTTGTGTTTTTGAGGATTAAAATAAACGGCATTTTCTAGCAGTAGTATGGAAGATTATGAAAAAATTTGAGAAGATGCTTGGAGGTGTCTGGAATATCGTGGAATTTTTTAAGAATTTTCTTTGCACTCGAAGGTAGGATAATAAATGTGAAAAGTGGAAATTAATTGAAGAAACTAGCGAGTCACAAAAAAAGACGTCTGACAAAAGATTATTATTTATTAGACATCATTTCAGGATGAGGTCAAAAACTAATAGCTCAGTACCGGTTTTATTTCCTGGAAAACCGTTATAAAACAGTGAAGGGGAAAAAAATGATAATAATACGTTGACCCAAGTTATTTCTTGACATACATATTTTGTACCGAGGAAAATTGATAGAATCAGAGTGAGTGCAGATAGTTACAGATAAATTGTTTCAAACAAGATAATTTTGATTGGAAAAAAAATTATCTCCAACGAGCAATTGCCTTTTTTGTCGAGAATTGAAAGAGCTACAAAAAAGATTCAGTCATAAAAAGTCGTATCTCCATTATTAACGGAGATATTTCATTATAAATGAGTCGAGGAAATTTATTTAATTTTCGATTTTTTTTCCCATGAATTGTGTTTGGGTTCTCTCGAATGGAGTGAGCCGTATCGAGAGGTCAAAAGTCTTCTCTCTCGTCACGCTTTCGGCACGGTTTAACGGCACAGGTGCCCAGTTAGGTCGAGCACCTTGCACGTTCTATATTTTCAGAAGAAAATGCGTTTTCAAATTGATTTTACAGTGTCATCCGTTTTTTTGGAATATCTTGAAAACTAAGAGAGATAGAGAAATTTTGCAGGAGACCTTTTTTGAAGAGAATTTCAAGAGCTACAAAAAAGGTCTCTTCCAAAATTCCTCTATCTCTATTAGTTTCCGAGATATTCTCAAAAAACTGATGCAACAGTGCTTCACGAATTTCAAGTGGTTTCAGAACAATTTTAATTACAATTTTCCAATTTAATTTAATGAAAAAATAAAAATTCACTAAAAAAAAAGAGTAATGAGGTAACTCCGATGGATGAATAAATTCTCCTAGTTCCATGAAATTCTTCATGCAGTGAATTTATAAAGGGAGCGGTAATATTAATGGTTCGGAGGTTTGAGCGACAGGAGAGCAAGTACTAAAACGATCCACCGACGGGAAGTGCGTTGAACCGAGCCTGCGTTAACCTTGATATCGTCACGGTAAGTGCATTCCCGTTGTCAGGTGGTAGATCACCATAGAATCCCCATAAATTAAAAAAAAACCTCAAAAACCCCCAAAAAAACGAAGAAATCCTTGAAAAAATTGGAGCTAAATTTTTTCCGACAATTCCATTGAAAAGCTGAGAAAATTTCCCATAGAAATCATATGCGACAATTGATATTTCCGAATTTTCCATGAAATTCGAATTTTTTGGTGGAAAATTTGAAGGCTTTTTCCTTTGGAAAATCGAAAAAATTCACATTTTCATGGATATCTCTGGTTCTGTTGGTCGTGGATCAAAAATTCCGAATCGAGGTGAAAGATGAGATGATTCGCCATAGATTCATGGGGTTTTCAATGAAAAATTATCGATTTTTCAGGCACTTGTGGGGGGAAAAACTGATTTTCACAAAAGTCCCCACAAGTGCTTTAAAAATTCATAATTTTCCATCGAAAACCCCATGAATCCATGGCAAATCGTCTCACCTTTCACCTCCACACGGAATTTTCACGCTGCGACCAATAGAACCGGAGATATCCTCAAAAATGTTAATTTTTTTGAGGATTTGCGAAAGGGGGAGAGTTTGAGTTCTCTCTGCATGCGTCGCGCATTGACCTGTTGCACGTTCTTTTGTGTCCGAGGGGCATAGCCAAACGGTTGTATGCGGTGTGGCTTCTGAACCATTCCATACGGCCACTTATTCTCGCGCCATCGCTAAAAGCCACATACACACGTTCCCCCCACTCCTCCCCCACACAGGACATTTTCGCGATGTCAAGGGGAAACTTCAGAGCAATGGAAATGGATTAACTCCATAAATTTATCAATAATTTCGTTACAATTACTCTTTCCTCGACGCAAAGTTTTATTTCAATTTTTATTGTTTCATGGGAGTTAGGGGAATTTGAAATATTTAGAGCATGAAGTGTAATTACACTGGTGAAGAGAAAAAAATCGATTGTAACAAGTGGTGCATTGCTGGTTTACGATTAGAAAGGTTTATTAGTTTCTTGTGAATTTATTTCAATGGGAAAAACAGTGAATCTAGTGTTTTTGTAGATTTTTTGAGAATATCTCGGAAAGTAAGAGAGATAGAGGAATTTTGCTAGAGACCTTTTTTGGAGCTCTTGAAATTCTTTACAAAAAAGGTCTCTTGCAAAATTCCTCTATCTCGCTTAGTTTCCGAGATATTCTTCAAGAAAAATTTCCTTCTTTCTCTTTTCATTTAAAAAAAAATACAAGCACTCGTTTCCCCCTCTTCCCCACCCCTCAGCCACGAAGTGCTAGTTAGAACCAATGAACTGAAACTTTGTATCGTAAAATTTCTCGTAAAAAGAGGAAAAAAATCAGGAAGAGTCAACAGTAAAGTATTTTTCACGGAGAATTGTGAGACACTAGAATTTTTATGATTTTTTTTAAAGTTTCTGAGGTCAATTTTAAAGGTTTTCTTTCTTTTTAATAGTGTAAACTATTCTTTTCTTTTAATTTTAGAAGAATGCATAATCTTGCGCATTTTTATTCAATTAAAAAAAAATCAAGAAACTGGTTTATGTAGTGGAAAACAAATGCACAGTGACTGCACATTCATAAAAGCCTTCGTATGATTATTGCAACATGTCTGAATAGTGCAAAAGTGTCAGAGCATTAGTAATCGTGTGATGCACCTTCATAGTATGACGTAAGAAGTGTATTCATTGACACGCCATGAAAATATATAAGGAAAGATGGTGTAATCTGTGTCTCATGTTACTTCAATGAAGAATGATCCGCATTTTATTTTCTAAATTAACAGCAGTTCCTCTAAAAAATCTGAAAAAATTCAGGAATAATGAGGTCACGTTGGAGCATATTTCCAAATTTTTTCAGATTTTTCAGTGGACCCCTTCACCTCCAAAAAAAATTATTCCTAATTTCCCAAAAAAAAACGGTATTTTCATCTTTTATTTCTAGATTAACAGCAGTAGATTTTAAAAATCTGAAAAAATTACACAATATCGGGGATATATTCAGACATGTTGTCAAATTTTTTCAGATTTTTTTGAGAAGTCCTTCGACTAGATTTTTCTAGTTTTCTCATGAAAGTTTACACGTTTCCGATTTACGAGATAAATACGGTTATCTTAAATTCAAGTGTTATCTTCTGAGGGAAAACAAATCGATTTGGCACGATAGTTGGCATGAAATTTGCTGTTCGCACTGAGTCGTCAGCAAATCTGACGATCGAGGTCAAGAAAAATGAGTCAGGTTTTCTCAGAAATCAACACAAAGATAAAATAGAAGATAAAAGATAAAGGAATTCATTCAGTCACGTATTGTATATAAACACACGAATAATAAACACTGGTCATTCTGAGACTGGAGAAAAGAGTTTTGGTGAACGTGTAATTTAGAGGAGAAAATCACTCCTCGTGCACTTAAATACAGACTGAATTTTGTGCATTAAGGATGAGAAATAAAATAATGCAAGTAAAGAAATGCAGGTACTGGATGAGGACGACATGTTGTGACTATGAATACATGAAAATATAATGTCGAGTATTTTCATACATAAAGACTAATGATCTTTAGCCACGCACTGATAATTTCACCCTGAGACGAAATAATTTGCCTGGCGGGCACAATTTCATTTTTAGATTAACAGCAGTACTCTGAAAAAATCCGAAAAAAATCAGGAATAATAAAGACATTCTCCGACATGTCTCCGATTTTTTTCAGATTTTTTGGAAGTCTCTTTCATTAAAAAAAAAATTCGTGAATAATTCCCAAAATTAATGGAATTATTTTCGTTTTTGATTTTTAAATAAACAGCACGTGGAAATTAAAATCTGAAAAAATTCTGGAAAATTGGGGACATGTAAGGGCATGTTCTCAAATTTTTTCGGAATTTTCGGGGATCTGCTTCATTCCCAAAAAAAATCGGAAACTCGGAAAATCGTGAAACCCTTTTACGTCTCCCTAGTAACGAGTATGAGCTTCAATTTCGAAAGGAGCAATCTCGTCCCAGGGAATTTGTCAGATTGCTGGAGGTCTCGGCAGAGGCTGCATAAGGAATACGAATGGAATGACACAAGAGAAGCCACCAAAAGGGAGAGAACAGAGGGCTCAGAATACAGTATCAGACAAAGAGGAAAGCTCTTTCTCCTTTTCCCTGGGAAATAAAAAAGAGGCGTTGTTATTCAGGCCACGAGTGAGCTTCAAAGGTTTCACGAGACCTACATGACGAAGAAAAGGCCCTCTAACCTCTGGGGGAGTTGATGCTTAATGGCAGTAGAGGGAGACACTTGGGTCATTGATCGAAAATTCCGGAAATCGATTAACTTTTTTTATTCCCCAATTTCTATCAGAAATGAGCTCCATTTTCCTCAATTATCTCGGAAACTAAGCGAGATAGAGCAATTTTGCAAGAGACCTTTTTTGTAGCAAATTGAATTCTCTACAAAAACGGTCTCTATGAAAATTTCTCTATCTCTCTTATTTTCCGAGATATCTTAAAAAAACTCTGGAAATCCAGTAGTAGAGAATTAAAATAGGGAAACTTTGGTTTTTTGAGAATATCTCGGAAACTAAGAGAGATAGAGCAATTTTCGTTAGAACCTTTTTTGTAGACAATTTCAAGAGCTACAAAAAAGGTTCAGTGGAAAAAAGACGTATCTCTATTATTTACCGAGATATTCATAAAAAAAGAGGGAAGAATTCATTTATCTTTGTCTAGAAAATATTTTCATGATTTGTAAAAAACAAATTCAATATTCAAATCAAAGTTTAGAAATTGGAGAGATGGTTTACTCATGATACACAATTTCCGAGTTTATGAAAACTTTTTAACATCCAATAGTTTTTGACATTTATAAACAAAAACATTGGCAAGAGTCCATTGGATTTTCCACGAGTGTACGTGCAGTTTTCTACCCCGAAAACTCGGATATATTCAATGTGATTTTCGCCCTTTTTTTTTTTGCAGAAAGTTTGACGGAATGTAGTCGCAGATTTTCAGGACAAAAAAACGAATACAACTTTTGCCTCGTGATGGGAGGAAAAAAAACGAGTTTTTTGTATCACGAGATTGAAAATTAAAAAAAGTTTAAAAATAAAAGTTTGCCGGTGAAGAGGAAAAAGAATTTTCCATTTTGAATTGAAGAGAATATTGTGAAAACTGTTGAGAAAATGTGAAACAAGGGAAAAGTCTATTTTTTTTGTTGAGTAATGATTTTTTTTGAATATTTCGGAAAATAAGAGAGATAGAGGAATTTTGCAAGAGACCTTTTTTGTAGAGAATTTCAGAAGCTACAAAAAAGGTCTCCTGCAAAATTCCTCTATCTCTCTTAGTCTCCGAGATATTCTTCTCGAAAGAAAAACATTGAAGAATAAATTATTCAGACTAAAAATAATCGTAATTTCATATGATTCATACATGAAAACAAGGCGCGTACTCGCACTCCTTGAACTAACGGCTCTCACTGTGCCATTCTTCAACAATATATTCTTTTTATCCCGTTATAATACCGTAAGCACTGACAAAGAATCGTACGTGCGTGTAATCCATATTTATTTCAATTTTAATCAAAAAAATAATCTAAAAAATTCAAATAATTGAAATATTAATTTTAAAAAAAATCTAAAATATTATTTTCCTTCAATTTCATTATTTAAAAATGAGAAAAAATCATCTCAAGTATAAAGTATAGAATTGAGACGAGCCTCGAGCGGAGAACGTTACAGCAGTCTCATATTTCGCAACAGAAAACCGGAGGAAGATGAGAAGAGAATTCTCCAACAAAATAAGAATAAAAAAATAATAAAAATTCGCGCAATCTCTTCACCATTAATAACACAATACTAATTACATTGAATCCCACTGACTCAATGCGGAAATAATTTTCTCTCATTTTTTTCATTCCTTCAATTTCTAATGAATTAAGAAGAATTATATTATCTCTTAAATATCTCGGAAAGTAAGCGAGATAGAGCAAAATATCAAGACACCTTTTTTGTAGAGAATTTCAAGAGCTACAAAAATGATCTCTACATAAATTTCACTATCTCTCTTATTTACCGAGATAATGTCCATAATAAATTCGTTTTACGGAAAAGAATTGAGAATACCCAAAAAAAAAAAAAAGGGAAAATTAAACGAAAGGAAGAGAGAACACGTAAAGAGGCGTCTCCTCGAGATGAGGCATCTTCTATTCATTTTTTCCTTTATTTCTGGTAGAAAATCACCGTAAGAACGACAGAGAGGACGAAATAAATAAAGCAAGAGCATGCTAACGGAGTAAAGAGTGGCTTTCGCTCGTGTTTGTACGAAAGGAGAGAAGAAACCCGTTTGGCCGGTTCGACGAGTAAACCGCTTTTATCTGCCTTTTTTTCAAACTATTTGGATTCACCGGTACAACGTGCACGTTATAGATATAGTCAGACGTATATAATAGTCAGAACAATCGGCGATATGACAATTGACCACGCCCCCATCATACTACGATTATATTTTCATGTGTGAGCGATTGAACCCTGCATCCCCTCTCGATCCATCATTAATAATCCTCATGAATCCCTGGATCAAATTCATTAGAGATCTATGAGAAAATGGGGTTGGAGCATGACTCATTCTTTTTTTTTCAGAATATCTCGGAAAGGAAAAGAGATAGAGAACTTTTGGAAGAGACCTTTTTTGTAGAGAATTTCAAGAGCTATAAAAAAGGTCATCATGAAAATTACGCTATCTCGCTTAGTTTCCGAGATAACTCCAAAAAACGAACGATTGGAGAAATGATTTTTTTTAATTTTTTAATCAAGTTTGTTTAATGACATTCTTTTATTGAAAATATCTCGGAAATGAAGCGAGATAGAGCGATTTTGCAAGAGACCTTTTTTGTAGAGAATTGAATTCTCCACAAAAAAAGTCTCTTGCTAAATTTCTCTATCTCTCTTACCTTCCGAGATATTAAAAAAAAAACACAATTGAATTGCGAAATTTTCCTCTATTCAATGGAATCCATATTCCCATCAAAGTGCATCCACTGCACTTTCTTTGTTCCGATCTATTCTCTTATATTTTTCTTCGTTCCACTCAATTGTATAAGACAGAATTCGACGGCTCGTTAAACTCGAGGATCGCCGGAAACCCTGCCCTCCTAACTTTCTTCAAGCTTCAAAGGAAAAAGAAAATGAAACACTAAAATCAACGTTTCAATGAGCAACAGAGAATTCCGATCATTTGCCATTTTTTCAATATATATAGATATACATAGCGTTCGACCTCGTGAATGTATCCTTTCCCTCGCATTATATGATGAGGGGGGACAGGGGGAGGGGATGCTGGAGGTCGTGCTGTTTTTTTTTAACGCAAAAAAATGAAGAAAAAATGAATTTATTTCCTTTAATTCGTTTTTTATTTAAAAAAAAAAAAGGAAATTAAAGTTTTAGAAAATTTTCTAACATTTTCCTTTCATGTTAAAAGGAAAATTCAAGTGTACTCTATTTTTAAACCACAAGAATGAGAAACTGAAAGAGTATAAAAGAGAGAAATCAACACAATCAAAAGAGTTCGAAAAAAAGGAGAATTGTTCTGACCAGAGAGTGTTGATAGACTTTTTCCAGATTGTTCTTTTATTTATTTACTTTTCGTAAGACTGAGTAACACCACCGAGTGTCAAAACCATTTTCTCTCGAATCCCCTATTTTTATTTTTACAGTTGAAAAAGAAGAGAAGAATACAATGAAAATTTGAGGAAAATTGGTTCTTTTTTGGGAGTTCAGTTTTTTAATGATAACTCCAAAAATAAAAGAGATAGA
The DNA here is from genome assembly GCA_963565655.1 of Aleiodes testaceus. Lineage (NCBI taxonomy): Eukaryota > Metazoa > Arthropoda > Insecta > Hymenoptera > Braconidae > Aleiodes > Aleiodes testaceus. The sequence goes on from OY751414.1 coordinate 644,709, forward strand.
GAAATTTTGCAAGAGACCTTTTTTGTAGATTTTGAAATTCTCCACAAAAAAGGTGTCTTCACATTTTCCCCTATCTCTCTTACTTTCCGAGATATTCTCAAAAGAAAAACCCATAAAAAAGAAACCTAAAGAAAATCGAAATAAAAATAATTAAAAAATAATAATAATTATAATAAAATATTGTGGTTTTCAATTTTTGATGTTTTGACAATTGAAAACAGAGTTTTTTGGAAAAAATGGAAAGTTTCTAGATATCAGAATATTCTCCCTTTTTTTTTTATTTGAAAAAAAACTGGAAAAAATGGAAATTCTTTTACGAAGCAATTATAATTTATGCAAGTATTATTCTATCACGTTAATTATATGCGATTATGCTTCGTTAAAAGTTCTCGGTTGACAGGTCCCCGGAGGATCAGCGTGACTTTTCTCTGAGGTAGAAAAAAAAGAAAAATCCCTTGATACTAGTGTCTTCACTGTTCGCCCATATTTTTTCACTTTAATGCGCTTTTACTCAGACAGAAACAAAGGAACAAAAAGGAAAAAGGGAAAAACTTTTTTGAGAAAATGGAGAAAATGATCATTATGAATGATGACAATGGAAAATGAAGAAAATGTAGAAAATTCGTGGAAAATAATGAGAATTGAAAAAATTGAAATAATTAAAAATAAATGGAAATAATTGAAAAATCAATGAAATAATTGAAAAAAAAATTAAATAATAATAATAATGATTGAAATGAACTTAAATCAATGTCCTTGGACATCAGATAATGACATGCTCTTTTTCCTCAAACGAATTTCCATCATTTTTTTCAATATCCCATTTCCTTTTCTCCAATTTTTTCCCTTCGAAAATAAATATCCTTGAAGAGAGGAAAAAAAGGGAAAATTCACGATATTACATTTATATCGAAGGCAAAGGACGAAGAGGCAATATCCGAATCCTCGAGGCTTCTCACGTTTTACACAATAACATTTTATTTAAAAAATGAATAGGAAATCATAAAGAAGATGTGGAAAAATGGAGAAAGGATTTTTTTTTCGAGAGAAGGAGTCTTTGAAAAAATCGGAAAAAATTGGAGAATACTCTCCCATTGGTCTACATTATTGTGTAATTTTTTCGAATTTCTAATAACAACTGCTTTTTCTCTGGAAAATAAATAAATAAATAAAGAGAAATAGAGAAGAATCCAAAAAAAATCTTAGTTATTTTTTATTTTCATGAAGGACTCTTTCAAAAAATCTGAAAAAATTTGAGAAAATGCTCCAACAGGTCTACATTGTTGTGTAATTTTTTCCGATTTTTTTGGGTAGTGCTTCATGAAAAAAAAAAAATCTCGAACGAGTGAAGAAAGGAGAAAACGTATGAAATACGTGCGATACAGTTACATTTACTCCAGAATATGTATTTATTCGTTTTCCATGAATAAAAAGACGCGCAACAAGAGTCACAACATCGATTGTACCCCCCACCCCTTCTCATTCTCCGCCAACTCATGTGATATACTGATATACATATCTTTTGACAGGAGCCCAAGGGTGTATATAAACATGTTTTCTTGAATAGTAACAATACGCAACTGAATCTGAAGAAAAATAACGTTATACCCATGAGATAACGTAAATTTATTACGATAGGAAAAAGTAGAGAGAATGAAATAGAAGAATAAATAGTTCATAAATTTTTTTCTCATGACTCATGCTTAGATTTCTACTGATACCGCAGCATGAAATTAGTGAGTGAAAAAAATTGGAAAAAAAAGGAATTAATGAAAGAGAAACTCTTGTGTTCATTTTTATTGAATATTTCGGAAAGTAAGTGAGATAAAGCAATTTTGCAAGAGACCTTTTTTGTGGAGAATTCAATTCTCTACAAAAAAGGTCTCTTGACATTTTCCTCTATCTCTCTTGGTTTCCGATTTCTTTTTATTAATTCGAATAAAAGACAAGAGTTACGTGAATAAATCGCAATTTGCCATTCAAATGTGACACACAAAGAAACGGTGGGAGGGGTGGGAGGTGCAAAAAGAGTGTGCTTATTTCATTTGCTAGGAAACGAGAACGCGTGCCTCTTTTTTCAACCCTCTGCCTTTTTTTTTATTCATTCTCTCTGTCTCACATCGATTGGCATACGAGTGGCTTGTACATACTCTGGTATGTCTCATTTCTCGTGTCCCTCTGGGCACCGAAGTGAATTCACTTTATCGTGCGATTCGAGAGGGCAAAAAGAGTCCACATATTACACTTTCCCTCGGATTTTCCATGAAAATCCTCAAAAATTCATTTTCCCTCATTTTTAAAAAAAATTGAAATCCTGACATTATTACATCATTCGTTTTTTAAAGATATCTCGGAAAATAAGAGAGATAGAGCAATAATCATAATGACCTTTTTTATAGCTTTCGAAATTCTCTACAAAAAAGGTCTCTTTTGAAAATTTCTCTATCCCTCTTCGTTTTCGAGATATTTCGAAAAAACTGATGATGAAATAAATTCGATTTATCTTGAAGCTTCAAGGTGATTTTTTTCACTTCAGTGAACCGAAATTCAAGTGGAGGGGGGTCTCCGGAGTTACGTCAGAGCGAGGGGAAATGTAATATTAATTTCCCCGCCTTCGACTCTTTTCACCCTCTTAAGACTCTTATGGAAAAAGGGGGAGGGACGTTGACCGGGACAAATGCAGGTGCTTCACGCATTGTCTGTCTCGACAGGTTTTTTTCGAAAAAAAAAAAACGCCTTTTTTTATTCTTCCCAAACAGGTTGCCAGGGCATTCTTGTCCCTCTGTGCTATGTCATCTATCCTCCTGCCTTCCTAACACAAAACGAAGATAAAAGAACTCTCAAATTACATTTTGTGGAGGGCGCGGCTTCGATACACGTTTTTTTTCTACGAGGGACTGATAATTGAAGTTAACCAGAAGACTGTGCCCTCGATTAATCTCTAGAATTTCGAAAAATAGTCGACCGAATTTTTTATTTAAATATTCGACGATAATTCCCAGATTTTTTACTCTGTATTTATCTTTATTTATTTTCCAGGGAAGAGGCAGTTGTAGTTAGAAATTCGAAAAAATTACACAACAATGTAGACCAATTGTCGAGTATTCTCAAATTTTTTCAGAATTTTTGAAAGACTCCTTCATTAAAATAAAAAAATCTCAAACTTTCCTCATTATTATTTTTTTTTAGTTATTTTTATTTATTTATTCATTTTCTAGAGAAGAGGCAGTTGTACTTAGAAATTCGAAAAAATTACACAACAATTTAGACCAATTGTCGAGTATTCTCAAATTTTTTCAGAATTTTCCAAAGCCTCCTTCATAACAAAAAAAAATCTTCAATTATTAGATATTCCTGTTTCTGAAAAAAATTGAATTGAAAGGGAATACTCAAGAATATGGATACGAGAAAATTGAGATTAGTATCGTAGTGACGTAAGACATGATAGAGAATGATATATTGATATGAACGTTTGGTATGAAAATTATAGAGACCTTCGGACTGAGAAAGAAATTCTCCGTGGGAAGTTGGAGTGGCTTTGGTAGTTTATTCTGTGTGTGAAATCGATCGTCCGATATACACGCGACAAGTCGACATTCCCCATAGCCCCTGGGATTCCCCTTCTGGCCTCTTACTATACCGCATGCGGCTGCGACATATGTAATAATTGGAGTTGCGGATAATGTAACGCTAATGGATAACGCGTGTGACTAATAACGGAATGTGGGGTAAAACGGGTATTGCGAATGGAGATGGAGTGTTTCTGATGATTCCATTGAAAAGCTGAGGAAATTTTAGCCGGAAAACATGTGTCACAAGTTTTTTTTTAATTTTTTGAAAATTCGATTTTTTTCACCCAGTTTTGAAGGGGTTTACCTTGGAAAAATTTGAAAAAATCACATTTTTGGAAATATCTCCGGTTCTATTAGTCGTAGCGCACTGGGGTCGTGCTTAAATTAAAGGTCTCGTCATTCCTCACATTTTCGTTAAACTCCCATCGATTTTTATCAAAAATTGAAAAAGTTACAAGCCATTTTATGAAAATCAGTTTTTGGCCCATAACTTTTTCAATTTTCGATAAAAATCGATGGGAGTTTAACGAAAATGTGGGGAATGACGAGACCTTTAATTTGAGCACAACCCCATTGCGCTACGACCAATAGAACCGGAGATATTTCCAAAAATGTGATTTTTTTAAATTTTTCCAAGGTAAACCCCTTCAAATGTGGGTGAAAAAAATCGAATTTCCCAAAAGTTAAAAAAAAAAAGTTGCGACACATGTTTTCCGGCTAAAATTTTCTCAGCTTTTCAATGGAATCATCAGAAAAATTCCATCTCCAATATTTCCCCCGTTTTCCCTCAATTTTCATAATTTCCTCCGATTTTTTCACTTAAAAAAAAGAAGCATTTGACGCATTTTTCATTTTCTTCGTTGCACGCTACATAACGCGCCAATAACAGAAGAAGAATCGACACGGACAAGTAGAGGGATTTCTCGGTTACAGCAAGTGGCTTGGGAGAGAGTCAAAGAGGTCTACGACCGTATACTCGCTTGAATTCTTTCTTCAACATGGTTTCTTCACCATTTCATCGGTATGCAATGATCAACCAAAGAAAAAGGCAATTTCAGTCGTTTAACTCCTATTGGCAACTGTCCCTAACCAAGACAAACAGTTGGAGAGAATAGATTATTTCTATCGACAAAAAATCAGAAGCAGAATCCGACTTATCCATAATTTTTCTTAAATATTTCGGAAAATAAAAGAGATAGAGCAAAATATCAAGAGACCTTTTTTGTACAGAATTTTGAGAGCTACAAAAAAGGTCTCTATGAAAATTTCTCTATCTCATTTAGTTTCCGAGATATTCTCAAAAAATCCATCGACCAACCTAATACCTTCATAAAATGATAAAATTTCAAGTCTTCGCATTATCGATCCTCATCATTAACTCCTCAAACCGAACAAAGGGATCTCGGAATATCGATTTGAAGAATAAGTAGAAGAGGAAGGAGAGAAGAGAAGAAATCCTTTTCGAGTGAGAAAACGAAGATAAGTCCCTGAGCGTAACACAAAAGCCACGGTCATTGACCGTAGCTGCTGTGGAAGGTTGAAAACTGGCCAGGGCAAACCAAGACGCCTTCTTCTTTTGCTCTTCCCTTCTTCTTCCTTTTATTTTTTCATTATTTTCTTTCTCCCTCTGTTCTTTCTGTCGGACAGAGCCTATTCTGGTTCCTTTCTCCTCAAGGCTCTACTCTCTGGATCGGCTTGTACTCAACGCCGTTTGCCACGTCATAGTTGTGGCCCTCCTCCCCCTCCCATCTTTACCACCCCACCCTCAATTCTACCTTTCGTACAATCGTCTTACGGCTGTAACCGTTTTTCAGTTTGTCGAGGAAATACTGAAATGAGAGTTTCATTGCGCTATTGCTGCACTTGACGTGAAGGTGAAGAGAATTGAGGTGATGACGTCATATCGAGTGAACCAATTGAATAATTGAGAATAATTGGGAAAATAAGAGAGATAGAGAAAATTTTGTAGAGATCTTTTTTGAAGCTCTTGAAATTCTCTACAAAAAAGGTCTCTTGTGAAATCTCTCTATCTCGCTTAGTTTCCGAGATATTTGAGAAAAGGTAATTGAGTCAGTGGAAAATGAGGAAAACTAAAAATTCAGTTTTTTGAGAATATCTCGGAAAATAAAAGAGATAGAGAAAAGTTTGTAATAACCTTTTTTGTAGCTCTTGAAATTCTCTACAAAAAAGGTATCAATGAAATTTTTCATATCTCTCTTAGTTTCCGAGGTATTCTCAAGAAAACATAGGAATTATTGTTTTATTCTCATTAATTAAATTAAAGAATATTCTAGATTTTTTTTATGTGTTTAGCACAGTAGTTCGAGTGCACTTAGAGCATTCTCCTGCATTACACACCTACATACATGTCTTCACTCTGACGTGAGAGTCACTCAAGGTGAATATGCAACTTGAATACAACTTTGTCCCCTCTTCCCTTTTTTTTCCCACTCGAACGAGAGAAGAGAAGCCGGTGCAAACGCCCATTCCCCAGTTTTCATCGCTTATTCATCGCATTCATAATTATGTCATTATGAAAAAGGGGGGGGGGGGGGAAAGAGAGGGGGGAGATGTGTGGACACTCATTTACCCGCAAAACCGCAAAGAATTTCCGTTCTTCAATTTTTTCATTCCAAAGTTATCGATAAATTCAAGTTTTTCCCGGAATCATTAAGAAAAAATGTTAATTTTTGAATTTAATTAAATTTACGGATTAAAAATTTAATTTTTCCACATCAAATTAAATGGTCAGATGCAGAAACATTTTTCTGACAGATAAAAAATAAAAAAGAAATATCACAAGAATTATTTTCAATTTAATATTTAATTTTGCTGGATTTTTTCAATTTTTTTCAAAGGAATTAAAATTTTAGGTTATCATAAAATTATGATTTTCCAACTTTCGAATAGATTTTTCAATCTCCCGTCATAAAATAAATATTAAACATTCCAAAACTATACTCCCATCTTATCCCAGAATAAAATGAGCTAAGAAACTTGAAAATCCCTGAGTAATCCACCGTCAGATCCTGACGTTGAGATACCAAAAGTTGAATAAGGATTGAGCATGATAAAAACGTTGGCTCTTGTAAGACTTAGCACCCACAAAGTCTCGAGGAACTCCATTTTATCGAATATAAATAAAAGAATCGAGTGGAAATTCTGTTTATACCCTAAAAATCATCATTCTTCACAAACAGAATCGCCAAAATTCGATTTTTCCAAATATCTCTTAAAATCCTCAAAATACAGGAATTTTACAAGAGACCTTATTTGTAGAGAATGTCGAGAGCAAAAAAAAAGTATTCTTCCAAAATATCCCTATCTCCCTTTGTTTCCCAGTTATTAACGAAAAACTGAAATCGGCCGCCATTTTGGTTTCATTGGAGGCAGTGGAACCGGACAGAATTCGCCAAAACCTTATTTTCGTAAATATCTCGGAAAATAAGAGAGATAGAGAAATTTTGCAGGAGACCTTTTTTGTAAATCTCAAAATTCTCTACAAAAAAGGTCCAGTGCAATAATGGCGTATCTCAATTGGTTTCCGAGATATTCAATAAAAACCGTTGCACTCGAGAAGTAACCAAAAATTCACAAAAACAAATGAAAATCACATACCTTGTACAGAAGCAGCAATAAACAGGATCAGCCAGGTCCACCGGATCATGTTGATTCCTCTCACTCGTTCCATTGTTTCACTTCACTTCAAACAACGCCTTACAAAATAACACTTTTTCTCTCTCCAAAAATCGCAAACAAAAGAACACACAAAACCGTTGAATCGACAATAAAAAAAATCACCAATCGTCAACCAAATAAACTTTACAATAAAAAAACCTTCACTTCCCGTTAATAATTAACCTCCGATCACGTACTTATTTAATCGTCAATTATCTCTTTATTACTCCGAAGAACCGGTACGGAATGATTTATCGTAAATCAATTACACCGGAGAGCGAAGTGTACAGCCCGACGCGCGAACACTGTCTGGCGCGTGGTCGACTCTCGTCCCACTTCGTGCGGCTCCGTGCCCCACTCCGAGCCCAGCCGAACGCAACAACTATCCCCACTACGACTGGCGAGTGATGCCTCACGGCCGACCAATCACAGCGCTCCCTTGCCTCTCACACCGACCGAAGCGCTCCCTGCCGCCATTTTGTCGAAGCATTCCGTGACTCACATAAACGGAATTAATAAATTAATAAAATTGATACGTCATGAAAATCGATAAAACAAAAGTCTCACCGTGAGAATAAAGGTGAATTACCCCTTTTTATTAATGTACACTCGAAAAAGTCGCAATCGATTATCGAGCGCCGTCGACCCAACTGTTGCTCGCCAATCAGGTGACACGAATCCGAGAGAGACAGAGAATGCCAAAAATTCCGAAAAATTGAGAAAACATGGGGTACATCTGGGTAATCAATTAGCACTGATAAAACAATGGGTTATCTCGATCTTGTGGTCTTTTAGGTTCTTTTCGGGGCCATGAGGAGAGGCATACGTGGTAAAAGTTGCGTTTGCTGCCGGCGTGTACGCCAGTTACAACTTGAGCGCTGACGTGTAACATTCTCGTGGGTCATTGGAAGGAATTTTGAAGTGAGTTCAAACTGTTGTTCTTTATCTTCTTTTTTTTTACGTATTTAATCCCTTTATTTTGTTCAATTTAATTGATTTATTTTGGTTTTCTTCATTTTCAGAATGTGGAAGACACTTTTTTTCATTGCTGCACTGGTATTGGCTCCAGTTTTATGTGAATCTAATGCAGATGCTGAAGACGCCACTGTTGAGACCGAAAATGTTGACGTTAATGTCCCAGGAATGGATGGGAAGCTTCCATCACCAGCGGAATTATTGAAAATGTTGGATTCCATGGATATTTCGGAAGAGGAGAAGAATAATATTAGGGAGAGCATTATGAATAATGCGGAGAGTGTGGATAATGTGGTTGGACCAAGTGGCAGTGGGTTTCTTCAGCAGGCACTTATTTTATTGTCTCTTCTCAGTCTTCTAGCACTTATTTTTGGTAAAATCCTTTATTCCTCTTTTCTCGAAATATCTCGGAAACTGAGAGAGATAGAGCAAAATTTCAAGAGACCTTTTTTCTTCAGAATTTAATTCTCTACAAAAAAGGCTTCTACGAAAATTTCTCTATCTCGTTTAGTTTCCGAGATATTCTTAAATAACTGTTTTCATCGTTTTTCACCACATTTTTCATTAATTTGTTTATTTATTTAATTATTTTAGGATTCTTCGGGTACAAACTCTACAAGAGTCTCGTTGAGAAGGAAATCAAGAGGGAGATGAAGAGGAAACAGAAGGAATTGAAGAAAAAGAAGTAGAATATTATAATTTATCAATTTTTTAAAATATTGAAAATAACAGACTTTTGTTATTATATTTGTTACTATGTTTGTAACTTTATTTTTTTTACTCAAATATTCGTATCCTCTGTACAGTCCATCGTGCCTCGGAATAAAATAAAATAATTGTTATTAAAAATTAAGAAAAACGTCGGATTATTATTGTTTTACTTTGATCCGAGAGTTTCAGCCGAAATTAATAATAAAGTAGCTCTTCTTACTGTTAACGATAACAAATTCTTCTTTTTTCCACTAAAACTCTGAGTACTAGCACGTATCGATGAAACTTTTTAATGAAAATTGTTGAACCGGATATTAAAATCGAGGCATAATTTAATTTTTATTATTTTTTCAATTTAAAAAAAATCGATTAAATTCAGACATTCAATAAATATTTAAAGAAAAATATTATTTTTCGAAAATATTGGAGGAAAATAAATGAAGTAAATTATGGAATAATTCGAGTATTTAACAATCAATCGAAATGTTGGAAACTCTAGACCAATTGCGCTTTCTATAGATTCCTATTAAAAGTTTAATTGTAGCCCTTATCCGATGGTTATAATTGCCAGCAAACTTCTACTTGTCCTCTCCCATTTACTTATTCCCAAACCACAATCACTTTCAAAGCCATTAGTTACGTACGTGTTCGATTTTCTACTTACCTCATTCCTAATTAAGAAAATACGAATTTTTATTAAAAATTTATTTTATTCAATCAATACGGAATTAAATGATACAATTGAGAGAAATTAATTATTATAATATATACAACGATAATTTGTTCTGATTTTCCGCGTGAAAATATTTACATTTTAATTGTGAAAATTAATTGAAACGGATTATTGTTTAAAAAAAAAATGATTTTCATGAATTCTCTTCAATATTAGGATATTTCAGTTGTAATGAACTTTTAGCTTGAGTACATAGTACTCAGTCACATGTGCAATAAATATACACAACAATAAACGCTTCTGAAATCAGTTAATCAGAAATAGAAATTATGCAGTGAGAACACAAGAGTTTGTTAATTTTTCTTTTTACGATTATTCCAATTAATTAAAAGGAAAAAGGAGCGTCTAACTTCTTTAATCATTCATCCTCAAGTAAAAAAATTATTTCCAAAATTATTTCACCATCTCGACTAGGTGCAATCGTACTATTGAATTCTCAATTCCAAAAATTGAGCAAAAAAACGAGAATTCTCGGAATATCTCGGAAACTAAGGGTGATAGAGTAAAATGTCAAGAGACCTTTTTTGTAGAGAATTTCAAGAGCTACAAAAAAGGTCATTACGAAAATTACGCTATCTCGCTTAGTTTCCGAGATATTTAAAGAAAACAAATGATAATCTCGATTTGCTTGAAAATAGAGAAAAAAGAAGGAATTATTTATTTGACACGTTTCTGTTGCCTTTGCCTGTAGATGTCATTGACGGGTGGGGGTGGGAGGTCCTCGTCTTCACTGTCTTCACCTCCGAGACGAGTTCGTCGTCGTTTTGAGCCAATTGGAGAACCGTCGTTGCTCTCGTCGACGATCCAGTGCACTGATTTAGCGAGATCGAAGAGTTTCGTGTCACATCCATTGTCCGCAATGGGCAGAGGCGCTGAATAAACGGAAAATAGAAGCGTAAATAGAGGCAAGACCACCAGAATTCTTGAATCATAATAAAAAAATCAATAATCAATACTTTTACCATGATCTGGCAATTGAATTCTACTGAATACGTCCATGAGCAAATCCACCGCAACAAATGGACCTCTGAAGCATCCGGGCGGTGGTAATATTGTGCACAGCTGTGCAGCAGCAGGTGGCAGTGGGAAAGTACCTCCTGAAAACGTCATCATCATAATTATCCTCAAATATTCGAGTAATTAATGCTTTTGTAGATAATTACGTAATTAGAAGACAAAAAAAAGGAAATTAATTATTTCTTAGAATTTGTAAATTAAGAATATCTCGGAAACTAAGAGAGATAGAGAATTTTTCGTGGGGACCTTTTTTGTAGAGAATTTCAAGAGCTAAAAAAAAGGTTTCTTGCAAAATTCCTCTATCTCTCTTATTTTAAGAGATAATTGAGAAAAACGTCACCTGGTACAGGATGTTCACCAGGCAGCGGATTGACCTTCGGCTTGAACGGAATCATCTGCGATAAATCAGGCCTCGGCAACGCTGCTATGACTTCCTCAGTGTCCTGAGTCCTCGGTAATACTCCTGGATTATTTCTACCTATGCTAGATACGTCTATGTAACCGATGGATCTTAATTCTATCGGTGAACAAGGATACAAATCCAAGAATTTGTATCTGTCGACTAATTGAGCTGTCTCCTTTCCCTCAAACTCTTTTATCTGAAATAATAATGATTAAAAAAAAAATACAAATTACCTAATTAAATAAACAATTACCTTTTCCAGAACTGCACTTCTTCTCTTCTCAACTTTAACGATACTCGCTAAATCCCCGATATTCGATTCAAACTCCAGAAATCGATTCCAAATGTCACTGATAAAAATAGATAAATTCACATTATCATAATAAATTAATTTTAATTCTTTGTAATTATTACTTACACTGATTTCTCCGGTTCTAAACTTCCCGAGGACAGGACTCTCTCGAACAAAACCCTCGTATTGTTGTCCTCGTTCAAATGCGACAAATAATCAATGTAACAAAGAATATAATCGGGATTATCACTGAATTTCTTTAACCCAAGCTCAAATATACGAAATGCAATGTTTTTGTCTTTGGTACAGTAGTATTCCATGAGTGCAGCAGCAACGTAAACGTGATGCCTGCATCGTGCATCTTCACGTGCACGTTTGAATACAGTTCTTGCGGATTTGATACCTTCTGCTCTTCTTGCGAATTTCATGTACTGTACAAATGCCTGAAAATAAATTGGATAAATATATTTTATATTAAAATAATAGTTAACTATTTTTCCGCAATAATTGAATCTTTATTTTATAATTTTTTATAATATTAAAGGCATGAATTACCAATGTTGGATCAATGTCCGGTATGTCAAGGAATTTTTGATAAATTTGATGGACTTTTTCGTATTTAACTCTTCCCTCTTCGAAATCAGCGTGTGCAAAATAAAGCAGCATATTTTTGGCTAATAATGTGCTCGTGGCACGTTCGAACATTGTTGCTGCTTCATCACTCAAATTTTTCGCAGCATTTACGTCACCCTTTTCAGTTAATATCTTTGAACTCAGCTCGAGGAAATGTGCAGCTTGATGCCAAACTGCTGGATGATGACCGAGGCATAATAAACATTGTTCTATTGCGAACATTACTCTTCTTGCTACTAAGGAGGTGTCCTCGGTCCTCAGGGGATTGCTGCGCTCCCATGCAATGTATTTTTTCCATAATTCAACCTATAATTAAATTAGTTAATTAATTAAAAACGTTTAATATTCTTTCCATTGCTTTTTGAGAATATCTTGGAAACTAAGAGAGATAGAGAAATTTTTGTAGAGACCTTTTTTTTAGCTCTCGAAATTCTCTGCAAAAAAGGTCTCTTGCATAATTGCTCTATCTCGCTTAGTTTCCGAGATATTTAAATGAGAAGAATCTTGTTAATTTCTTTTTTTCAGGAATTGAAATGAGAAAAGTGATTTTTATTATTTTATTGTATTCAATATTCTTAATTTTATAAATTACTTGTTTAACTTCTTCAGGATGACCAGTCGGTGGAACACTAGGTGCACTTCTGTTTAATCCTCTCGTAACTGCCTCCAATTCTTTAGCAACACGTCTAGCATTCATGTAATCTCGTGATCTCTCAATAGCCATTTTTTCGGCAATTATTGGATTAATATTTTGTTCAAATGCCATGTAATCTTTCCACAGTTGCTCCATATTTATCATTGGATTTATGACACCACGTTGATAAACCTGGGAACGAAAATTCGGTTAAAAAAGTGAATAAAAGAGAGAATATCTCGGAAAGTAAACGAGATAGAGCGAAATGTCAAGAGACCTTTTTTGTAGAGAATTTAAAGAGCTACAAAAAAGGCCTCTTGGAAAAATGCTCTATCTCTCTTAGTTTCCGAGAAATCAACGAATTTCAAATACCTTCCGCACTGCACTTATTTTCTGATTCTCAGCATAGGATCCAACAGCTTCAACACTTTTCAAAAATGATACGTAATCATTCCAAATACTGTAAGAATGTATATCCATTCCAATTTTGTCGAGAGCGAAGTCATAAGCTTGTGCCATTTTTTCTCTAAAAAGAATAATTAATAAGATATTAAAACAAATTAGATACTAATTTATTCAATTTTTTTTAATGATAAACTTACTTGTAAGTAGCTAGACTGGCTTTAGTTTCTTTAACGTACGACAGATACAATTTCCACAATTCAATATTCAAGATTTTCATGAGGCACCTTTGGAAAAGCTGTTACAAAGAAAACAAAATCGTACAGCAATAAATTTTAATTATTAAAAACATTTATTCACTTATTTCGTAAATTAAATAATCACAAATTCGTATTATTTCTCTTTATTAAATTCCCACAATAATAATAATCATTTTTTTTTCATGGGGAAAGTATTAAAAGCTCCCTTTACTTACCCATAAAGGCAAGTTTCAGACATAATCATAAAAATTCGCAAAAAAACTCATTTTTCAAACAAAAAAGAAGAGTAGAGAAATTTTTCATGATTTATTATTCATCATAATTTTTTAAATACAATTGTAAATCTAATAAATTGTGTAACAGGAATCAATAAAACCCCTACGAGACAGCATCGAGGAAACATCGAAATAAAAAATAATCGATTTTCCAAATTGAGAATTTAATGAGCAATAATTAAATTACAGGAAGGAATATAAGGCATTTGCATTCAGAAAGTTCTCTTCCCCAAAAGATTCGTTAAAAATTGAAGAATTTAAGATTTTTGGATTTCAATTAAATTGTTATTGGTTTTTGGAATCTTTGATGGAAAAGAACCTCCCAAATGTTTCAAGAAAACAGTAATCAATCAATGAAATAAGTGGCTCTTTGATGAAGTCAAACTGTTTTTATTCACCTTACAAGAGAATGTAAAGTGCCCAAAAAATATTCATCACATAATTATAGTTATACCGTACTAATTGTTAGTGGTTTTATTGGAGTTTAATTAATCCATAATTATTGATAATCAGATTATCCTGGACTCCAATTGTTTATTAAATTTGTTCAATTAAAGTTTGATTATCAATTGCTCTTCAATCCACAATTAAATAAAATTCTTAAAACTTCATAATTAAACTTTAATTGAACAAATTACATGAAGACACATCCAATACTTTAAATCACGTCGATTTGCATTGGTAATTAAAATATAACGATTAACATACCTTTTCCACTTTTTCAAAGTTGCGCATTTTCATCTGCAATAATTAGAAACAAATTAATTTCATTTTATTAATGTGAAAATGTGGAATTTTCGGAATAATCAGTTTTTCGAGGATATCTCGGAAAGTAAGAGAGATAGGGGGAAATGGGAGGAGACCTTTTTTGTAGAGAATTTCAAGGGCTTCAAAAAAGGTCTCTATGAATTTTTTTCTATCTCTCTTAGTTTCCGAGAAAACTGAAGGGATAGGTTTTTCGGAAATTTCGTGATTATTTAAAGGAAAATTACCTCCTGCTCAATGTAAATCTTCCAATATCTTCCAGCCGAAGGAAAAACAGAGACGAGTCTCTCAAATACTGGTCGAACCTCAATAATTGGTCTGTTTTGGGCTTCTCTGATAAGAATACTCCATGCTTCCAAGTCGTATGGTGAATCATCAACGGTTTTTTGTGCCCTTTGAAGTTTCTCATTTCCCCAGTCCTATCATAAATTAAAGAAACATTGAATAAATCATTAAAAATGGATTCTCAGATAATTAATTCATTAAGTATTATCAATTATCAAAGAAAACAACAAACATTTCAGATTTTTGAGAGGTTAAGTTTACAAAAAACCTCAAAAAATTGCGTATTTTTTGGGATTTTTATAAAAATTAATTTATTTTCTATTATTTTTCAATGAAAAAATTGAATTCTCTAATTAAATAATAACTCACGAATTCAATTTTCTCTTCAGCCATTATTTCCAAGATTCCTGCCTCTGAAAATGTTTATCTACAATCACACGAAACTTAAGTAATAAAAATAATAAATTGAATATTGAATAAATATTCAAGCACTTGGAGGTGAAATTATTGATTAATTATTATCTAAACTCAATGAAATTAATGAAATCACGTTAATTATCATGTGCATTCTACGGGATTTTATTCTACACACAAAAATCTGTCTCCAATTTTCCAAACGTAAATACAAAATGGCGGCGTGCAGTCATACCATGGAACTAACCAGAAAGTAACTAGATGCATAATCTAGGAATAAATTGAGGGAATTAATTTATAGTCGAACTTTCAAGAAAGGGCCAGCGCTATTGGTCAAAACCGTTGGTCCGCGTTTCCCGTTGACCGTTGACCGTTGACCGTTGACCGTTGACCGTTGACCGTTGACCGTTGACCGTTGACCGTTGACCGTTAACCGTTAACCGTTAACCGTTAACCGTTAACCGTTAACCGTTAACCGTTAACCGTTAACCGTATTCACTTTTTCGCTATAGTCGAACTTGCGAGAAAGTGAACGCGGGAAACGGCGGGAGCCCGGTTCCCCCACCACGATACTTCCCGTGATGCATTTCGGCCCAACAGTTTTGACCAATAGCGCTGGCCCTTTGTTGAAAGTGGGGGAAGCGAGCTCCCACCGTTTCCCGTGTTCACTTTTTCGCTAGTTGGACTATAGTTGGACTATATGGGAGTTTGAGAACACGCAGTTGATGAAAAAAAAGGTAAATATTTGAAATATGAATGAAAATTGTGGATAAATCGTTTATTAATACATTTTGATGAGTAAATTACTCAATTCCCAACAAAATCAACTCATCAAACAATTCTTTCGGAAAATCACAAGTTATTCGATTGATTCTGGTCTTCAGGGCATTGTATCCATTCCTTTGACAACTGTCAAAGATATTTGACAGGTCTATATCATTGTAGACTTCCTTGACACGTGCGACTTTCTCTGGATCATCACAACCATAGCATTCCTGAAGTAAAAGTCATCATAAATCGAGGGTAAATCATTTTTGACAATAATTAAATTTCCTCAGCTTTCCAATGGAATCATCGGAAAAATTCTATCTCCAATATTTCCCTTAAATTGTATTCATTTTACCTGAAGAATTATCTTTTGCCCAGGAGTTGCATGCTGCAGAGCTGTCACAATGGACCACGTGCACTTTCCCCTTGGAATATCAGTGCCGATCTTGCCAGTGGCCTTGGGATCCCCATAAGCATCCAGATAATCGCCTTTGGCCATGTACAAGTGCCCTAAATCCAGTAAAATTGGCTCTGATTGTCTGTACACTTCAGGATCAGTTATTCTGGCCTAAAAAGAATAGAGAGTAAGTGCTATGCATTAAAACAAAATTACTCAAATGTTATGCATAAAGAATAGTGATTTAAGTGCCATGTATAAGCACTTACCTCACTTTCCCTCTTAAAAATTCCATAACATTTTTCAGGTCCTCAATAGATACACTTACGAAGTACATGGCTAATTTGACTGGCATGAGGAAGAAATAGTGAACACCGCTGTACTTTATACAGTGATGATATCTGTCCATCGTAAAGAGACTCAAATCCGGCTTATTCTCGAAGTTAGATGCAGAAAAGTCCAGCACTTGTCCCATCGTCACGTCCAATGTCGCCTGTAAAAAAAGACACTTTAGAGCACTCTTCTTCGAGATTCAAGAAGATCTCACCTTCATGAACAGTCTCAAAATATCCAAATAATGTTCATGTTTATTAAAATATATTTCCAGAAGCTGGAAGACGGCGTGCTCGAGCATAGTAGCATCATTCACAGCTGTTACTCCAACGTCATCACGAAGATGCCAACAGAGTTTTCCTCTTCTGATTTTTCCATGGTCCACAATGTCGTCTTGCATCAGGAGAACGGATTCATTCTGAAAGAAAATGATAAAATCTTCATTTTCACAAGATTTTAATTAAATTATGTTGGTTTTTAGGAAGGGCAGAATGTCTTTTGGGTCCATGATGCTCACCATTTCCTGACACCATGCTAGAATCCTCGCCAGTCTCAGATTCTCTTCAGTTAAGTGCTCCGGAGGTGTTAGCATGCGATGAGCATAAACTGTCATCAATCCTCTCCATTTGTCACTACAGGAAACGTTATAGTTGAGGACCTGAGGGAAAAGAATATTTCCTCATCAAAAAACAATGGTTCAGGAGTTGAAAAAGGGTTTCATGAGTGAACTAAACCAATTGCATCAGGTTTTCACCTCTGCCATCCGTTTCCTGGCTTCAGGAACGTCCTGGTAAAGCTCACTTTCCGTCAAATCTTTGATTAGGTCCGGCCAGAGTGTCATCATCGCATTACGCTCTTCATTTATCGACAATTTTTGAGGCTGAGGCTTTAAGTGAACACTTCTGATGCATCTGGAAGGGAAAAAGAGGTGATTCATTAATTTTATTAGCATCTGCTCTTTTTTTCTGACATTTTAATGAATTTTTTAGTATTATAAACACTCACCTGTTGTGGATTGTTGTAAAATGTGGGAAATTCTTGGAACGAATTCCCTGGAGCACGGATTTCAACATGGAACACCTCATTTCAACAATTTGGAAAATTAAAATGAAGGGAACACGTATGTTATGAATTTTTTAATTCTCATTTGTTGACAAAAGACTAATTCTTTATTTTTTCTTCAGATTCTTGAGATAATGTTTGGCTTCTTCAAATTCCTCTTCAAGGTAAGACAAATATTTGTATTTTTTTTTGGTGAAATGAGGAAATAAGGAAGCATAATTCTTCCAAGCATCAATTTTTAATAAACCACCTCCATTATTCTACAATAATATAATTATTTATACATAATTAACTACAAAACTTATTCGTCGTTATCCGACACTTTGTATTAAAATTCATTATTTCTTCATTATTTTTTTTCGTAATTTAAAATGAAATTCAATGAGAGAAAGAGAAACTGCAAAATATTCTTCTTTTCCTATAATTAATTAATTATTCTCACTACTTATCATAATATATACGAAAAAAATGCCTTTTTTCTTTTATTAATGACGAGTAAAAATGATAATTCATGAAAATTTACAGAATTTTTCACCTCGATTTTATTCTTGGATACTCATTTCTCATTCAAACCTCCGATTGGCCCCAAAAAATGAAAAGATTCATTAGTTTGTTCCATTTGTTATTAAATTTTTTTTTCTTTTAATCTTGGATATGCGATTCAATCTTAACTTTTTAAAACCATCTTAATCATGCACACTTTCATTATTCATTTAATTATTCTCTCACACTTAATTAATCTCAATTAAAGAATCTTTAATCAAAGATATGTATCAACTCGTTTTGTTTTAAATTTAATTTCAACGATCTCTTCTCATTATCCTCTCTTCATCAAACGAGATTATTATTATTATCTAATTTAGGATTTGAATTAATGAATATTCCGAGGAAATAAATTTGTCAAATTTTTACATAAAAACTTTGATTTGATTATTAAAATTCTCAACATATATAATTTTTTTTTCATCAAATTTATCAATTATTGAAAAAAACACGGAATTTATCGATTCACTATCATTATGTTTTTTTTTTTTTTCGTTAATTCCCGACGAATTAATTGATCAGATTAACAAGAAATGGAGAATTTAATTAATTTTGTAAATTAGAGGAAATTGTGGTTTTTCTTTCTGTTTCTTTGTAATAATTAATTTGTCATTTATTACAATGAGATTCGTTGAATCAATGAATTCATAGATCTACTCTGAGAATGGCAGTGGGAGAACGTAAATATCGGCTTGTTGTGATTAATTAATTCATCAGAAACTGCTATTCACAGTCAATTTGTTCATAGATATGTGATACTTCATATTTCATGAGTTTTTCAGTGATATCTCCAAAACCAAGCTAAATAGGAAAAATTTCGTTCTTATCGTTTTTGTAGAGAATTTAATTCTCTACAAAAAAGGTCTCTACGAAGATTTCTCTATCTCGCTTAGTTTCCGAAATATCCCCAAAAAACTGATTTCCTTACAGAATTAGTTTTTAAAAGATATCTCGAAAAGTAAGCGAGATAGAGCAGAATGTCAAGAGACCTTTTTTGTAGAGAATTAAATTTGCCACAAAAAAGGTCTCTACAAAAATTTCTCTAACTGGCTTACTTTCCGAGATATCTCAATAAAACTAAATTTCTCCGAAAACTCTACATTTTTGATAATTTTTCCACCTTTTCTCTACTTAATTACAATTAATGAATTATTTATTCCGCATAATCACGTGCTAACCATCGAAATATTGTTGATAACATTTTTCATTAAATCTCGCTATTTCCTAATTTAATCCAATCATTACAGTGTTTTTTTTAATTATGGATGGTCTCATTATTTTCTCTCTCTCGCCGCAAATGACAATGATCCCTTCTAGTACCATTATTAGAAAAATCTTACAACTATTCAACAAAAACCAATGATTTTTTTTAACAATTCTTACATTAATATGCACTTCGTCGCGTTTTTTGTTTAATTTTAATCTCGAAATTTATAAAGATTTTGAATAATTTCATTAATTCTTCTCAATTACTCGAGCTTCTCTCTCTGACTTTCTTCCAATGAAAAAATTCATAGATTAATTAACAAATTAATTCTGTGATGATACAGACTATTAATTAATTCGATAAATCGGAGGTAAAACATTGATAAACGGTTTACATTATTGGAGAATCATTGTGCGTTGTACTTTGAATTATTTATTATGTTAATTAAATTAATGTTTATCGTTGAGTGATATGCAGCAGTCAATGTTACTTCGTTGTGAATATCTGTGAAACTGTGAGAGTTACGAGAAAAAGTCAAGAGATCTTTTTTGTACAGAATTTAATTCCCCACAAAAAAGGTTTCTTGAGTTTTCTTTGTAACTCTCATATTTTCCAAGATAATCCAAAAAAACAACAATAAAATCCGAATTTTTCATCAGTAATCAATGAATCGTATTAAATAATTGAAATAGAATAGAAATTCATCTTTCTCATCACAGAATAAGATATTATCCACAAAATCATGTGTTTTTTTTCTTGTTATAATTATTTCATTCTCATAATTTCATTGAAAAATTCACAAAAATGTTAATTTTAATATTTAAAACTATAAAGTTTTCTGATTATTACTAAATTAATTCCAGAAAAAGACATGTCAAGTGACCTAGCATGCATAATAATCATAATAATAATCTAAATTTGTTGAATTTTTTATCTATTCTCGAATATTTCGTATTTTTTGTTATTAACTTTTGTATAATCAACGGCAATTGCATGAAAATTGACGCACAGTCGATTAATTATCATTTCCAACAACATTTTTATGTGCAATTTATTTATTTTCCTTTTTTTTTAAATATTTTTCAATGTTTCAATCGAATTTATTCGTTTTTACGTGAATTTTCAAATGATTTTATGCAAAAAAAATGAGAAAAAAATTCCTTTAAGCTCAAAAAAGAATAATAAAATATGATTTTTGCATTGAATTAATTATGATCGAACTTGATCGAGTACAATAATGATTTTTTTTTCATATTTACTAGCCACTCAATGGTAATACAGATATAGGCACACAAACTTTTGCAGTAAATATTTAATTTTCCTTTTAATTATTTAATATTCTTTCATTTTCTCCGGTTTCTCATGAACTTAATAGCTATTCACGTTCTCAATATTTTCTTCTCATCATAATTATGTAATCTAGGTTTATATTCAAGTGATTGTGATGATGCGACAGTTTTCCTAATTAATTAATTAAAATTAAATAATTCAAATAATGAAAAACAGAAGAATCAATTACTTTTGATGACTATTTCGCAGATATCTCGAGAACCGTTGGGTTTAGAGAAAAATGTCAAGAGACCTTTTTTGTGGGGAATTTAACTCTCTAAAAAAAAGGTCTCTTGACTTTTTTCGATAAACTTAATGGTTTTCGAGATATCTTCAATTTACAAATCTCAGAAATGATTTTTTTCATCAGTGCTCAACTACAGCTATTCAGTGATGATTACATATGATACATCGTCGTTTTATTAATTCCTATAATTAATTTATCCTCATTACCTCCTTCTTATCAACATTATTATCATAATTATTGTTAATTTGTTAATTAATTATTATCATTGAAAATTCTGCGGGTGAATTTAACGAGAAGACATTTATAGAGACGAAAAATTCATCGATTGTGCGTCAATTAATTTAAATAATTCCGTAATTCTATTATTAAATAAATTAAAATAAATTTTGAAATATTCAAATTTATCTCGTTAATTTTTACATAACGGCACATTTCTCCTTAAGGCTTATCGCACTGTTACTTTGTACCGGTTGCAATGATACAGCACGATTCTTTTCAAGTGTCAGTAGATCTCGAAATAATTCATTAACATTGTGATTTGTTTTAGCCGATGTCTCCAGAAAACCACAGCCCCAACTGTCTGCTTCAGCTTTGCCTTCTTCGGTAGCTACTTCCCTCAGCGTGCTCTCGTCGCACTTATTTCCAACCTGTAAGTGATTAATTAATTATTATAATTAGATAAAAATGAAAAAAATTGATTTACTCAGTTTTTTTTTATCAAATGAAAGATATCTCGAGAACGGTTAGAGTTAGGAGGAAAAGTCAGGAGACCTTTTTTGTAGAGAATTTCGAGGGCTACAAAAAAGATCCCATGGGTTTTCCCCCTAAACCCAAGGGTTCTCGAGATATTTCAATTTTTATTGATATCTGAGAATTAAAGGATTTTTGAGGTAAAATTCTTTAATGAATCAATTGTCCGGAAAGGGAGAATGATTAGAGACTCTGACACTTCTCCAACGTCATCATCAAACTATCCAATAATTGTGAGGGTTTCTCGTGTGGAAATGCCACAAGGGCATCCCAGTATGGAGATGCATTATTACGCTGACTAAAGAGTGAAGAAATTCATTCCGCACGAAAGGTGCTTTTAAAAAAAGCGCCTGTTATTTTGAGACAACCCTTCAACGCACTTGTTGCTCGTTATTTTTATCTGAAACCTTTAAACACCCGCACATCCTCAAAGGCAATTGTTTTGAAGGTTTTCCCTTTTAATAAAACTTCAAATAATTGAATAATTCTAAAAAAAAGTGTTTTAATGACAATATCTCCGTAAATAATGGAGATACGACTTTTTTGTACTGAACCTTTTTTGTAGAGAATTTAAAAAACTACAAAAAAGGTTCAGTGCAAAAAAGTCGTATCTCCATTATTTATGGAGATATTCAATAAAAACGACGAGAAAGTGCGATAGTTTATGGGAAATTGCGGAAAAATTATGGGAAAATTTATTTTTTTAATTGAGTGAGCCTTACCAGCATTATCGGTATTTGTGATACATCCTGCCCCTTTAATTCACGTATAACTGCCCAAATTGGTCTGAGCTCCTCGAGGCTCTGTCTTGAGCAAACTGAATATACCAGGATGAAAGCATGGCCTTTGCTTATAGAAAGACGTTGCATTGCTGGGAACTGATGGGACCCCGTTGTATCCGTTATTTGAAGGGTGCATATATTTTTATTACAGCTAATCACCTAAAAATAGTGTAACTCTATTTTTTTTCAAATTTTTAAAGCTCGAAATCACAAAAAACAACACCCCCATGGTTTTTCCTGATTATCTCGGAAACTAAGCGAGATACGGAAAATTTCGTTCTTTCCTTTTTTGTAGAGAATTTAATTTGCTACAAAAAAGGTCTCTTGACATTTTCTTCTATCTCTCTTAGTTTCCGAGATATTCGGGAAAACTGGGATTAACAAAAAATGGGAATTATGTTAATTATTCAGCTAATTAATTATGTTTTTAACCGTTTACTCGAGGCAAATTGAAGGAGTTTCTCGAGTGATCTTTTCCCGATTGGCGAATGCCCTCGAGGAATCGATTTGTTCGTTGTATCTTGAGATTTCTTCATTGCACTTCTTGTCAAGTGTTTCAAGAAGAATCTCTCGAGTTTGCTAACAAAGATCAGTTTCAAGTGATTCGGAGAACGTTAAATAATTAAAATAATTCCGAGTATCGCGAGACAGTAATTACGAATTTCGAGAATGCATTCTCCTGATTTTCATGGGGTTTAATTATTTATTTAAGCACCATCTCATAAGACACACAGCAGAGATCCCAAATCAGTTCCCAGACAATACAAAATAAATCATTAGTATTCCATTAAAATAAATTATGAGGAATGGGGTAAAATGGGATATTTTTCTTAATTACTATTCCTTAACTATTCCTTAGATTAAATGCAAGAAAATTGGAGGATTTCTCATTCTTTTTGAGTGAATTATTTAATTTAATTAAATATTTCAATTAAAATGATTAATTAGTTTTAATTAGTTTTTTGTAGATATCTTGAAAACTATTGGGTTCATTGAAAAATGTCAAGAGACCTTTTTTGTAGGGAATTAAATTCTCCACAAAAAAGGTCTCTTGACATTTTTTCCTAACTCTAATGGTTTTCGAGATATCTTCAATTTACATTTGATTTAATTAAATATTTCTTGTCTTGAAATTCAATGGATTTTTATGGAAATAATTCATGTTGAGGCATTTGAGATGCGTATGACATTTGCAATGGAGAACTGAGATATACAGAATTACTGGAATTTCGTGAATATTCATAGACAAACTGAATTATTCGCTTTGGAATAATTTTAGTGAAACTATGAATTTTTCATGAATTAATTTCCTTCAATTTTTTTAATTCTAAAAATTCCAGAAGTCTTCCTAATGTCATATTAACGAACTAAAGCCGTAAAAATCTTTCAAGACTAAGTGCATTATCTTGAAGACATGAGTAATCCTCTTACTAATGTGATTTTCCTTCCATTCCTCTCATTTTTCATTAATAATTATCGTAATTACAAAAAAAAACAATTTTTTAATCTTTTTCACAAAAAAAATCACAATTAAAACTTTTCTCTCCAAAAACAATTGCTCTTAAATTTCTCACGTAATTGCATGACCCATTGTGCAACTTTCCAACCCATAAAACACAGCCCATCCCATTTTGCCCCAAATTTATCTCCAAATTCCATTGAATTTAAAATCAAAAAAATCCCCAAACTTTCGTTACTCTAGTTTTTCAGTAATATCTCGTTAAATAAGAGTCTTACGAGAATTTACGAAGAGACTTTTTTTGTAGAAAATTGAATTCTCCACAAAAAAGGTCTCTTGTCATTTTTCTCTAACTCTAATAGTTTTCGAGATATTCGTCTCCAAAGTTCCCCAGAGAAAAATCAATTTTCACTTAAAAGAAAACAAACAAATTAATTAAAAGAAAAGAGTAATTAGAGGGAAAAAGTACTTACCTGTCGATAAGTATCTTCAATAGTCGGTATATAAGACTCACGAAAAGTACCTTTCACAAACCGCAGAACAAGTGAACTTTTACCAACACCACCAGCACCAAAAACGACGACTCTGTAGTCGTTGCTTTGTTCTGGCATCCTGACATCTGCCGTGGCGAATAATTAAACCCCCGTTAACGGGGTCCCCTTTTAAATAATAATTAATTGTCCCCCGAAAAGAGGGGTGAGATGCATGCGACAATAGTCGCACCAATCCAATAATCCTTAAATAATTAACGAGAAAAAAGTGCAGTTCACGACGTTCAGTACGCAACTGCTATCAAGATTCACGTATCTCGTAACTTTATATAATTTTTTCCACCTCCACACAATAGGGGCACTTGTCCTTTTTATTTTCTCTCCAATGCCCACGCGTCACTATTGAAAATACAGCCCTTTACGACGTCTCGCACATTTCCCGGGTTAATTTCCTCGGAAAACTGGAAAAAATAATTAATTATTGCACATTATTAATCACTGAATTCACGTAAACGCATGCAATTATCTTCACTTCTTCTTTAATTAATAAAAAATAAATAAAATTATTCAATTTCGGTATTTTGGCAATTTGAAGCACACCCTCACACACACGAGACGCAGTGTACTTTATTCCTTATCTAAATGAAAAAAAGGAAAACTCGAGCTTTTTTTTCATTTAATATTTCTTCGGTATGTGCATGTGCGCCTGTGTGTGCGCCGTTTGTTGCGCACTACCCCTCAATGAATAAAGCTTCGGTTTTTTCGAAAAATCAATAGCTCACATTAGGGTGTTAGTGATCGAGACATACACGTTATTTAAATTGATAATAATGTCTAAATCAAATTTTTCTTGTTATTCTAAAGAAAAGATTGATCGAAGAATTTATTCAGATTGATGAGAAAAATCGAGGAAAATTGATTTCTTACAGAAGATTGTTTGCGAAAGTGTTGGAACTTCATTCATAATTTTCAGAGTTTTTTGTTTGTTTTGAGCACAATTCAAGAGTTTATGACGCTTTTTTCATATCACTGTTTCTCGTTACTATGTCACTGCCTTCGTTCTCAATAGATTCATAGGTCCATCTTCTGAGACTTCTGTTTAATCAAAGAAAATAAGGAAAATTAGGATTTTGTGATGAAAATGTGAGTTTTATTGTGAAGTGATTCTTAAAAATTGGATATCTCGGAAACTAAGCGAGATAGAGGAATTTATGAAGAGACCTTTTTTGTAGGTCTTGGAATTCTCTACAAAAAAGGTCTCTCCGTAATTTTTCGTAACTCTAAGAGTTTTCGAGATATTCACGAATTTGGTTATCGAGAAAATTGTAGCAGAAAATGGGTGAATAAATGATTGATTTAAATTAATTGTTTGAGGGGTTTTCATTGATACTAACCGACACTCGTGTCCACATTTAGTCGAGGCACATTTCGAGCACGAATAATGACAACCAGGACAATCCTTCTGCAGGCAATCACAAAGATTCATTCCATTCTGCATGTAAATACCAGATTCATCATAAAGCACATGCTTCTTACTTCCCGGATAAAGTCTTCGGATTTGTTGTGTATTTTTACGTTTTTCACGTTCACTACGTTGAGGATCAAAGTCCCGGAGTATTTTTTTCGCCTCATTATCGGCTATTTTTTGTTTATTTAAAAATGTTCGAGTCCTTTTCTGAAATTGAACAATAAAAAAAAATTAATTTACACTCTTCCATCAGTTTTTTGGGAATATATCGGAAACTAAGCGAGATAGGGGAATTTTGCAAGAGACCTTTTTTGTGGGACATTGAATTCTCTACAAAAAAGGTCTCTATGAAAATTTCTCTATCTCGCTTAGTTTCCGAGATATTTTCAAAAAACAAAAAAAATGGAATAATTATAAAAAAATGATTATTCTTACTTTTGGAACGTCATCATCATCGGGCTCCATATTTCCTTTAATTACTGTAATTACTAATTACAAAAGTAGATTAATCCGGCATGCCATTAAATTATCCCTCAAAATGAAGAGAAATCCATTTTTTCCAAGAATTACTCCCAAATTAATCGAGAAATTCAAGAAATTCATTTTCCTCAACTCAAATAATTCCATAAATTCACATTTTCATTCATAAAAATTACAAAACAATCGGAAACATAATTATAATTGACAAAAATTTGTTTACAACAATGTTAACCTCAAATAAACCGGAATCACCTGAACTCCTCAACTCTTCTCTGATTGGTCGACCAATGGGAAGCGTTCGAGCAGCCGTTCCGTTGCCAACTTCACGCGACTCCATTTAAAAACGTTGAAAAAATTCTAACGGACGTTCCTGCAGAAGTGCAGTTCAATTTGGGGGTTGTATTGATGAATTATCAGTTAATTCATGTGAAATTAATTCATTAACAACCCTCAACGTGATAGAAATAATGAGAAGTTAGTGTTAAAGTAATTTAATTAATAAAATTCAAAAAATTGTGATAAATAAGTGAATAATGGAGCAAATGCAACTGACTCCCTGCAAGTCCCTGAAAGAGCACGAATCAGTGTCCCCAAGTGCCCAAAAAACTCCGATTAAGGGAAATGGGTGGAAACATAATTATTCAACGAGTCTTGCACTCTTGCAGAGTCACATAACCCCACCTTCTGGATTAACAAAATTTATTGCACGAAATCCATTCGATGCTGATCTCACTAATCGTCTCCACCTTTCAGTAATTAGTCCAACGATTTTTAGTAAGGTAAAAGTCGATTAATTTAATGAAAACTTTATTTTTCATAAAATCCACAATTTTTTTTGTTTTTCTTGAATATCTCGGACTCGAAGCGAGATAGAGGAATTTTGCAAGAGACCTTTTTTGTAGGAAATTAAATTCCCTACAAAAAAGGTCTCTTGCAAAATTCCTCTATCTCGCTTAGTTTCCGAGATATTCTAATTATTGTAACGGGATGAAGGAACTAATGGAAATTATTTTTTGTTCAGGTTTCCCCAAGTGCCCAAGACTCTCCAGCATTTGCATGGACCATCGACGAGCTAGCTATAATGACACCAGTGAAAATCGACGAATTTCCACTGCAGCAGAGCCATTCGTCTGACCCAGACGTTGAATTTCACGCGCAGAAGGCTATTGACAAGTTCTTCAGTGAACCGCAGATTCATCCGAGCCCATGGAACGAGAAGAAGGAGCCAATGCAGCCATTGGTGATGCTGACGCCATCGAGACCATTGGAAGCATTGAGCAGTAGTAGAGAATTGCAGACTGCATCAAAAGACTGTACGAATTTTTCAAATTCCTCAAATTCAATGAGTTTCTACCTTATTTCTCAAATATCTTTGCAACCATTAGGTTTACGAGAATTTCTCAAGATACCTTTTTTGTATAGAATTAAATTTCCGACAAAAAAGGTCTCTTGCAAAATTCCCCTATCTCTTTTAGTTTCCGAGATATCCTTAAAAAGCAGATGTAATTATGGATTGTTTCAGGTGCAACGCAAACAGTATTAACACTCCCCCCTCACCTCCCAAAGGACCTAGAAGAAGCCCTGAAGCCCTACTTCACCTTCACCCAGGACCAGACCCCCGAGACTGACGACGCCAATTCCTCCAACAATTCCCTGAGACGAAAGCTCTTCTTCAACAACGAGGAAACATCGGAAGACGAGAGTGAATTATCCTTCAATCTCTCCCCATTAAAAGGATCCTCAAGTCCCCCTCAATGCGGAATGTTTGTCCATGGCACCCCGATGCGAGGACGTTCCTCGTACATGCAGAGGAATCACGGGACTCCCTACGCAAATTCCGGGGATTTATCACCACCGAATATGTCTCCAATCTGCAATCCCATTCATGAAATGTCTTGTCAGAGCATTCAATCAAGACGACGTTCGGCTGCACGTCTAGACTTCACGACATTCATGAGCATCGACACTTCTGGATGTGAGGAAAAAGGGGCAGAAACGTCTGCAGGTGATTGTGACTCGGGAAATGTGGAGGAAAGTGGGAAAAAAGGGGAGAGTGTCAGTAAAAACGAGACTATCGAGATGGTGTCCCTCCTCGAAGGCTCAACGCCTTTTAAAATTAATAAAGGAAAGGGAGTTGAGTTGGAGAGGGTCAAGGAGGCTGTAGACTGGTTCAAGAGCGTCGACGAAAGTGCCAATGGTCAGAAACACGGTCATACGTTAATTAGATCGAATTATTCTGAACTCAGTGCGTTCAACAGTCAGGACACTGGATATCAGACCTACAGCATGAATAATACTTCGGATAATCAGAGTATTACGTCTATAAAAAAGGCGTTTCATTGGAATGAAAGGATTAATACTATCAATGAAACCGATGACGTCAAGACTTCAAATTGGGAGGAAGATATCAAGCACATGTACAGCTCCACCCCCTCAAAATCGAGGATCATTAGTGATAATTAGTAATTTTGATTAATTAGGTGTTTTTCTGTTTTTTGAGAATATCTGGGAAAGTAAGGGAGATAGGGGAAATTTTGTGGAGACCTTTTTTATGGGGAATTAAATTTTGAATGAAAAAAGTCTCTTGCAAAATTGCTCTATCTCTCTTAGTTTCCGAGATATTTGGGAATTTCAAATCGGAATGGATTATTCATGTAATTGTGACGCATTTTATCAATCAAACTTCATTACTGACTCATAATTGCTCAAATAATTATACATATTGGATTTTAGAGTTGAGGGGTAGTCATTGGGTTGAGTATGTGCAATTTTAATTAGCATGGCATAATTAATAGGGATGACATGACTCGTTTTCGAGTTGAATTTGTAAGATAAATTAGAAAATCCGAATAATTTCAATAGGGCAGTGATGAGAGACGGATTATTTTGGGAATATCTCGAGAATCCTTGGGTTTAGGGGAATTTGTCAAGAGACCTTTTTTGTAGCTCTCAAAATTTTCTACAAAAAAGGTCTCTTACGATTTTTCTCTAAACCCATTAGTTTCAGAGATATCTTTGAAAGAAAAGCCAAAAAATCTTTAAACTCCAATAATTTCATTACTTTTCAACTGAATTTTCTTTCATACGTGCTGGACTGATGAAATAAACGATAATTTTCGCAAATACGTTGCGCTGAATGAATGTGAGCGTGTTGATACGTTTTTTAATGAGACAATGAGTGTGAAATTTGAATTTTCATTGCATATGGCTGGATTTTATTAGTTAATAAATGGTAGTTCATTATAATCGTTTATTATTAATCATTTAACCCTTCTGCTTCCACTTCTAATTTGTCATTCAGAAGCATGGCCAGATTTGGTTAATGATAATTAAACAATTGACTACCAAACAATAAAAAGTATATAACAATGACCACCAAACGATTCACAAACGATTCCATATTTTTTTAATTTTTTATTATTAAGTAGTGAAGCCAGTTTTGAAATTTTTCTCTTTTTGAAAATGATGTAAGAGGGCGCCACCTAAAATCCCTAGCAATTCCTAGGGTTAAATAATCAATAATAAACAATTACAATGCACTACCATTCATTAACAAACAAAATACAATAATTTACAATATTTTTTATTTTTATTTGGATAATAATAAAGTCCATTTCCTCAAGAATTAGACATGAAAGGCAGCGCGACTTTCGGCAAAATTTATAACAAATTCAGACGCATCTGTGAATTGCTGGACTTTACATTTACATTGAAAACATTGAGTATTACAGTTTGTTATAAATAAATTGATAATACTCGAAGAAACTGGATTTTTATAAATAAAATTAAGGAATTTTGTTAATTCACTGTAAATCATAAAAAGTCACTTTTCCTTTTCTATCTCCAAATGTTTGGTTATGGTGATAAATTGGAGTAGGTGACTTGCACAAAGCCTGTGATTATTTATCAAGAATATTTGTTTTTAATTGATGATGGATAAACCGAATTATAAACTGAATTGTGAGATTCGTGGACACAGTGCAGATGTTCGTGCTCTCGCATTTTTTGATGATGGAACGATAGTTTCAGGGTCGAGAGACAAAACCGCACGCGTATGGAGACCAAGCCGGTGATTATCATTCACTTGACAGTTTTATCAACATTTTATTGTTGATATAAACAATTTAACAACTAATAAGTCTATCCGAATTCGTTAAAAAATGAATTTACGTCAATTTCTTAAAAAAATCGATCTTTGTACATTAACTCGTAAATATCTCGGAAACGACTGAGTTTATGGGAATTTTGCAAGAGACCTTTTTTATGGAGAATTGAATTCTCTACAAAAAAGCCCTCTTGTCTTTTTCTGATAAACCCAATGGTTTCCGAGATACCGATGAATTTCTGAAAAAAAATAGAAGATTTCGATGAAATCGGTTGAAATATTAGAGATTCATTTTTTTAAACAATTCCATTGAGAAGCTGAGGAAATTTGAGCTGGAAAGCATGTGTCGGAGGCTTTTTTTAACGATTTTTCCAAAATTCTGATTTTTTAAAAATACCAAAAAATCAAAAAACCGAAAAAAACCTTCATACACATGTTTTCCAGCTAGAATTTTCCAATCTTTCCATTAAACTCATCAAAACCCTTCAATTTCCAGTGACGGAAGGGAATACACGCAATCCGAGATTCTAAAAGGCCACAAAAACTTCGTGAGTTCCATCTGCATCCTAAAACCCTCCCCAAAATCCCCCAACAGTCTTATAATAACCGGCAGCAACGACAAGCACATCCGGATCTACCTCCTCGGCGACGACGATCCGCTCCACACGATAAAAGCGCACGAGGACACAGTCTGCAATCTCCGCACTGGTTTCATCGACGGAACGTATTTCTCAAGTTCCTGGGACCTCAGCGCCAAATTATGGAGCATAGAAAACCCGAATGACCCCTCACTAATCCTCCACGGTCACGCCTTAAGTGTCTGGTGCGTTGCGGATTTGTTAAGCGGCTCCATCGTCACCGGATCCGCTGATAAACTGGTGCTGGTCTGGTCCAGAGACGGAAAAATAATCCACAAACTCGAGGGTCACACTGACTGTGTCCGAGACATAGCCCCAGTCAAAGAGAACGAGTTCCTGACCTGCTCCAATGACGCAACGGTCAGGCACTGGGACGCACTCAGTGGTGATTGTCTCGGGGAATACTATGGACATGAGAATTTTATTTACGGTATAGCAGCGGTTGTTTCCGGTACAATCGTCGCCACTTGCGGAGAGGATAAGACAGTGAGGGTCTGGAGAAATGGGGAAAATGATCAGACGATTGTGACCCCGGCTGCTTCAGTCTGGTGCGTTAAAATCCTGGATAACGGGGATATTGTTGCGGGGTCTTCGGATGGGGTTATCAGGGTCTTCTCCGCGGATCCTGATCGCTATGCTAGTCCTGAGGCACTCGAGGCTTGGGAGAAGAAGGTCTCGGAGGAACAGGCGAGAGGAGAACTGAATAAACAGATTAAACTTAACGAGTAAATATTTTTCCAGTTTTTTAAGGATATCTTGGAAACTAAAAGAGATAGAGGAATTTCATAGGTATACTTTTTTTTAGATATTGAAATTCTGGAGGAAAAAGGTGTCTTCATGAATTACCCTATCTCGCTTAGTTTCCGAGATAATTGGAGGAGCATGAGTAGGGAGATTGGGGTAAAGTGGACATTCTGATTGAACGGTTGGAGATAGCGATTTTCTGTGTCCATCTTATCTCTTGTTGCCTTTCTACCCCACCTTCCCCTATAATAATAATTTTTTTTACTTTTAGACTTCCGGATGAATCCGCACTCTGTCAACCTGGTACCCACGACGGTCAGACGCTGATGATTCGCGAAAATGGTAAAGGTGTGGCTTATAATTGGTCCCAAAGCCAACAGACTTGGGTGAAGATCGGGGATATCGTTGGAGCAGCTGGAGACAATGGGACGAAACAATTGTACAATGGAGTCGAGTATGATTACGTTTTTTCCGTGGACATTCAGGACGGTGTTCCGCCTCTCAAATTACCGTATAATAAAGGAGAGGATCCTTGGCATGCTGCTCAGAAATTCATTCATCAGCATGGACTCAGTCAGATGTTCTTGGATCAGGTATCAATGAATTCTTTCAATCCTTCATTCTTCAATTATTTGGGGATTAAACGAGTGAATCTTTCAGGTCGCTAATTTCATTGTCAAAAATTCAGAGCAAGCACCGACGCTCCAGGCTTCTTCAAACTTTACTGATCCGTTTACTGGGGGAAATCGGTATATTCCTGGATCGGGATTACCGAATCATTCCCAGGGAACTCCGGTGAACGCAGATCCTTTTACCGGGGGAAATCGGTATATTCCGGGGTCAGGGGTGACGAGTACGGTTCAGGCTGCTGTCGCCAATCCTGATCCATTCACTGGGAGCTTCACAGAGTCTTCAGGGGCTATGCACAATTCTGTTAATTATATTCCACATCACAGTTACTTGAAATTAGAACAGGCTAATGCAGCTGCTATACTCGGTGAGACTTAATTATTTTTTTTCAAGTGAACTACTCATCGAAAAAATCTGAAAAAAATTGAGAACATAGAAGGAGTGTTTTAGAGTCTTCTCAAATTTTTTCAGACTTTTTACGATTCCTGCTGTTTAATTACGTTAATTTTTGTTCGTTATTTTTAGATAAATTGAAGGAATTCAACTCGAAAATAATGAATACAGAAAAAATACCTGAGGAAATATTAGAATCAATAGTTAATCTGATTAGAGAAGAAACATTGCCACTGAATTCTAATGTTATCAATGCCTTATGGAAGATTCTCATCGATTGGCCACAAGAATTTTCATTTCCTGGATTAGATGTTGCACGATTAGCTGTACTCCATAAATCTGCAAACAATGAAATATGTTCAGAGAGACTGATACAAATAATTAGACGTCACACATCAAATAATGCAATTGCAGCAAATCAAATGTTGACATTCAGATTATTATCGAATATATTTGTACAAGAGAGTGGTGAAAATTTTGGATTAAATTGTATCGATGAAATTCTGAATGTTCTATTGGATTTGCCATCATTTGGCAGTAAAAATAATCAGGTAAATTCAATTATTATTTAATTACTGCAAAATTCGTTATATCTCCGAAACTATTGGGTTTAGAGAAAAATGTGAAGAGACCTTTTTTGTAGAGAATTTTAGGATCTACAAAAAAGGTATCAATGAAAATTTCTCTATCTCTCTTAGTTTCCGAGTTATGCAAAAAAATGAAGTCAATTCCATTAATAAGTATTTTTAATCAATTCTTACTATAATTAAAAATTTGTACGTTTATTTATAGGTTGCTATATCCACGTACATCTTGAATTTAACTGTTGCATTGAACAAACACAACGATTTAATTGTTAAAACACGTGTACTAAATGTTATTATTGAAATATTATCAAAATTCAAAGAAACTGAAGCAACATTTCGTGCACTGGTTGGACTTGGTACACTTATTACCGATAAAATTCATGATAATAGAATTAAATTAATTGAAACTGTTAAAAAATCAACAATTACAATCAATAATTTAAGAACAATGGCAAACAGTAAATCTATGCACGATCCACATGGTAAAGTTGCTAAGTGTTCCACCGAAATTCTTGCTTTGATTGTCTAAAATTTCATTTTTTTTAATGGCAATTTACCTATTATTTTCTTTATTTTTATTTCATTCTCTCAATAAATGTATTGTAAATGAGAATAAAATGATTTCCTAGCATATCACTATGTTAAAAATTAATCAGATAATTCATAAATATCCATAATTTTACATGTATTATTTTTTTACACTCTCATATGGCCACTCAATTATATCTACAAAGTGATTCTCATTAGCAACATTTAATATTTGTCTGTTAACAATTTTTTTTTTCTGTAATTTCATTCAATTTTAACAGTGAGAAAAATTAAATATGTGATAATCACAATTATTTCATTCAGGTAATGATTTTTCTCCAATATAAAATAAGATTTTTTCCTTTTTTAATCCAATGTACATAATTGAATTTTTCTCTCGTTAAATATTTTGTGTGTTTTTTAATAAACAGCACGAGTACAACAGACAACAGTGTACTAGTAGAATATTATTACTGAATTAACATTAAATATATGTTTTTTTTTTTAGATTAATATCTATACACAACTATACATTATCGTGATTGTTACTTTATTATTTATTTCAATTTTTTTCTATTCTTTGTGAATTTTAGTCTTAAATCTTGAGGATATATAGTTTATATGAAAAATAACGTTTACAGTACATATATTCATGATAATTATCATTATTTTTTTTTTCATTGATAAACAATACACATATTACATTGAGATAGTTACGGTTTTTTCTTCTTAATTCTCTTTTATCAATTTTTTTTAGACCATTCATGGTGAGGGGAATGTCATTTGATTTCAATATTTTTTCGCCTTTCCATTTCCTATAAAAATATTCACTTTTTTAATCGAGAAGACCTGCAATTCAGACGGAAGTTATGTCCACAATTTATTTAATAATTTTGAAAAACGAAAGAAATCTACAGAATTTGGTTTTTCTTAGCTTATTAATATTTTAAGATTTGTACAGAAAAAAATCATAGAATTTTCCAATTTGTTCATTAATTTCATTAAAAAATGCAGTGATTAATTATAATTTTTAATTAAATCAATGAAATGGGAAAGAATACATTGATTCGGGTTTTTTTCAAAATTAATTAACGGTAATATCGAAGAAATATAACACAGCCTCGATAATCGACGTATTCAATGAGAATAATATTAAGAATCTGAAATTTTCCAATAAATCATTAGTTTTTATTAAATATCTCGGAAACTAAGAGAGATAGAGCAAAATGTCAAGAGATCTTTTTTGTAGGGAATTAAATTCTCTACAGAGAAGGTCTCTTGCAAAATTCCCCTAACTCTCTTATTTTCCGAGATATCTCAAGAAAACAATAATTAATTTATCGAAAAATTTCACAGTATAATATTAATATACAATAGCAATATTTTATAATTGATGCTATACAACAGGTATAAAATTATACTTCTAAAAATACAGTATGGACATCTTTGTGAGTTGAACGATTTAATACACGATACAATATTAATATTTTATAATAAATATTTATATTTTTTCAACTAATTTTCCTCCTTTCATTATTATTCATTTGGAATTCAATGAATCAAGCGCAAACGTTAATTTTTCATTAATGAGCTTATATTCATTATTTTTATTGTTTCTCTCATTTTAATTACAATTAAAATTAAATGTCAATTATGCTATTTAAATTGTACGTTTCATTAACCGAAGAAAAACCCAATTTTCATTGAAAAAAAAAAATAAACAGATTCATTACTGAATACTTTCAAAAGTCCAATACTGCGATGACACAAAGAGAATTTAAATTAAAATTTAATTATAAAAATTATTTATATTTTTAACAAGATCTCCATTTATTTACTTTTTTTTTCCTCTTTACGCAAGAAGTTGATAACAGTCCTATCTACTCTCTCCCTAAATCATAACGTTCTTAATGTTTTTTTTCTTTTTTTTCGTCATGATCTTTACTGCAGAGAAATGAGATTAATGGAAAAACAATTATTTTTAAATAATTCATATGATTTAGGAGAAATTAAATGAACAGGCATTTTATGTAAACAGGCAGGAAGCTGTGGTTTCATAGACTCTCTTATAATACGTGCGTTATAATTATTTCCGAGTTTTTTTTCCTCATTTTTGGCTCAAAGGACCTAATTAACATAATTTTAAGAGCCAAAACGCACGTTTTATACAAAAAGTGTCTTTTCGTAAAAACTTTCTCCTGTCCGGCAGGAGTGGAATTACAATAGTATTGATGTACTTAATTATCAAAAAATTTAGCAGAATTTAAATTAAAAAAGAATCGTCAATTTAATGCAGACTTAAACTGATTGAGGTATCAACTTAAAGACTAGCGGAAGTCACATTTCACTTAAAAATAATCGCAAATAATTAATAATCAGAATTATTGGAATTATTTTTCTATAAACTTTGGCACAACACTGATTTACGCAAAATAATTATTTAAAAATAAAGAAATAATCTAATGAAAACATTTCGAAAAATAGAATAGTTATAAAATATGTGTTTTTCCTCATAATTTTAAAAAAAAATATTTAAATTCTGCTAAATTAAGATATATTTAATACACAATGTACTTATGAATTATTGAAAAAATTATCAGTTTCGTCCAGCGAATCTGTTACAATTAATTTGTCATTTAACATTATTACTGGCGTTATCAGTATCAACATTTAAACATGGAAAAAATCATAATTATAAACTAATTTATTTGAGAAAAGGGGGGAGGCACCTAAAATTTGTATTGGGTGCCCCCATGCCCGTCTCATTCAGCTGGTGTACTAGCAGCCCATCTGTCGAACTCAATTCCAGAATCCGGACTCAGTCCCAAATCCAGTGGACTCAGAAAACTCGGAGCTGGACAATTGCATGGACCATCCGGTTGACATGCACCAATGCAACGTCCATTACGTTTACGATCGTCACGATCTCTCAACTCACGCTCAAAACTGTGTAATTGCTCCATAAAATGGAAATTCGGTGCAACATTCGTCTTTCTACTGCGGACGAGATTAAAAGCGTCGTTCAAGCTCAGGTTGCATTTGTGCATCAGGTAGGCTATTGTTATTGTTACTGATCTCGAAACACCGGCCAAACAGTGGACCAATATGCCCTTGTCCGAATTACGTGCCTCTTCTGAAACAATAATTTAATTTTATGATAATTACGATTTTTTTTAAATTAATTATTCTATAATGTGATTTGAAAATCGTGGATATCTCGAAAACCATTAGAGTTAGGGAAAAATGTGAAGAGACCTTTTTTGTAGAGAATTCAATTTCCCACAAAAAAGGTCTCTTGACAAATCCTCGTAAACCTCGTATTTACGGAGATAAACTCTGAATTGTGAAAAAATTGAAAATTAAGGGAAAAAGGGAAATGAGTAATTGAGAATTTAATAAATGCAGATATTAATACTCGAGTGACGATGAAAAATCCGAGAATCGCATGTATGTAAATACACATAAATGCATAATCTCATTCCATCTTTTTTTTTTAAAAAAGGGTAAATAAGATAACAATGCTTTCATGTTCTACCATTTCCTTCGCCCATGTAAGTACACTTTCTACGCTCCAAACCGGATATCCGTTGTTTAATTGTCTACCACGCAGTGGTATTTCAGTACTGGCATACGCCATATGGGAAAAATCCAATTCACAATAATAATAATAATACAGTTGAATTTCGAAGTTCTTAAAGTGGAATAAAAATCAAGAGTTTCTTCAATAAAACCGGAAAATTCAATTTTTCCATTGTTTTACAAAAAAAGAATTTTCCAGTCAATTTTCCACTCGGTTTGAAACAAAAGAAAAGTTTCTATTCCCTCAATTCATTTTTTTTCCATTCATTTCCATAATTATAGAGCATGAGAATTAAAAGATTTCACTTATTCATTTTTTTAATGAAATAATTGAGATTAAAATGGATTTATCTCCGGAAGTAAGAGGTTTAGGGGAAAATCCCAAGAGACCTTTTTTGTAGAGAATTTAAAAATCTCGAAAAAAGGTCTCTTCATAAATTCTCGTAAACCTGATGGTTCTCGAGATATTTCGAAAATTGGTAGAATAGGTCGAAAACATCGAAAATTCACTTTTCCAATGAATCACTCTCGTTATAACACTCTAGCCTTCATAGATTCAACATATATAGAATTCTAATTATCACATACACCTAATAATATTCATAAAAGGTCAGAACGTGTTACAAGGTCTACTAATGTAAAATAAAACCTGTGGTTACTATATTCACAAATTAAATTTTACATTTACGTCAAATGCCAGAGGGTCATTGACCTCTGTTTGTTATGGTAAGCATAGTGGGGCATCAAAGGAACATAAATATGGATTGGTACATGTGTTAAAGTACAGAGTTAATTTCAGAATTTACGAATTTTCGTTGTAAACAATTTTGGGGCACTCGTTTTTTCGAAATAACTCGAAAACCAAAGGAGATAGAGAAAATTTCGTTGATATCTTTTTTCAAGCTCTTGAAATTCTCTACAAAATCATATCAGGGATAAAATGGCGTATCTCCATTATTTACAGAGTTATTTGAAGAATTAGACTCACCGATAAATTGAATTGCCTGAGGAAAGAAACTCGCCAAATTCTGACTCCAGTGATCACTTATTGGTATCTGCATGTATTTAATTGAACCACCACTCTCAAATACATTTGGTAAATCTGGTGTTACGTTAAGTATATACTGAATTCTGTGGCGTGCTAATGCCTCATGATCCTCGCTATTCGCTGCATTACCGAGATAAAGATGTGGTAATATTTCAACGGGAAAATCTTTGTCTTCGTCTGGACCTACTTGAAATATTTTTAAATAATTAATTAAATCATGAAAATGATGGGAGATTGAAGTTTTCTGATGATTTTAATGAAAAGAGGGGAAAATTTGAGGTGGAAAACATGTGTCATAAGTTATTTAATCGATTTTTTGGAAAATTCGATTTTTTGGAAAATTTTCAAAAAATCGAGTTTTTTTGAGAAAGAAAGGAAAATAAGTTGTGATATATGAATTCCGGGTTAAATTTTCTCAGCTTTTCGATGGAATCATTTAAAAAATTCCATCTCTACGACTTTACGAGATTTGATACGAATTATATCATCTCTTACCAACAGAATCACAAGTACTGTCACTGTCACTGTCTGAATAAGCCCTTGCTGGTGGTGCTGTTATTCTCAATGACCTCAATCCCATTACTTCACCGACAGTAGTATCTTGTCCAGTTTGTCCCTCTGTATTTGCCTGACTTCCCTCACACCACTCTGGATATCTGTCTCTGAATGCCCCAAAACCTCCTGAAAAAAGGATTAATTAAAATAATTTGGAATTAACCACGAATTTGAGAATATCTCCAAAACCATTGGATTTAGGAGAAAATACCAAGAGACCTTTTTCGTAGCTTTCAAAATTCTCTACAAAAAAGGTCTCTTGACATTTTTCCCTAAACCCACTCGCTTCAAAGATATTCAAGAATTAATGAAAATTTCATAATTTCAATAATTTCTTTGAAAAATTCAAATAAAATTGATTATCATGAGGAAAGAGGATAAATACAGGGAGAATAATAAAACCATCGTGTTTATTCACTGTAAAAAAATAATATGATGATTTATGTTAATTTAAGTACCGAGAAATGAAAAAAATTATTTTTATTATGAATAATTAAAGAGGAATGAATGAATTTGTATGTAAAACACGTTACTTGTGTTAAGTAAGTGATTATATTCAATGCAACTGTTAGTGCGGATCAGATGTACAGAAGTGAGTGACAGAGAAGGTGAAAAAAAGGAAAAAGGAATGAGCTTTCGAAGCTAAGTCAAATCAATATTTCATTCACAAGTTTCTAACCGGCACGACATTGCCTCGGTGTTCCTCACTACCACTTATATTCAGCTGATATCATTGCTCTTTGAAAAGAGCCTGATATTATCACGTGACTGATAAGAATTCCTTTTTTTATTTCAACATTTACTTCACCCGTATTGATAAGACTCTGAAGAATTGTAACAACGTTATTCATTGTAAACAGTTGTTAAAGAAGAATTATTCAAATTTAAAATAATTCAACAAAAAATTCGATAACTCGTAAATAAAGAGAGATAGAGGAATTTTGCAAGAGACCTTTTTTGTAGAGAATTTCAAGAGCTACAAAAAAGGTCTCTTGATAAATTGCTCTATCTCTCTCACTTTCCGAGATAATTCAAATTCCCAAAAATCCAATAAAAAACCCATGAACAAAGCCTTTGATGAATAAATTGAGCATTTGATTATGTCTGATTGACCAACAGGGTCGCCTACACATTAACCTCTCCCCATAACTTTCACATCGATAAAATAATATCCAAAGATAGAAACTTCCAGTCTGCTCCCCCTTATCCAATAAAAAAAATAAGAAAATAATGAGAATCTCACCAATGAGAGTAGCAACACATCCTCCACAATTCCTCAATCTTCTACACAACACCTGAATAGTCTCTCCCTGATGTCCAGCTGGCTCCGTACTGTCTCCAATCAAAACAAATGTCCCTCTGCTATCATCATCACCGTACAAAAACTTCTCAACTCTGTTTCTCAATTCAAAACACCTTATTGTCGTCAGCAAATCAACTTTTCCAGCAGCAAGACGTCTCAACATAATACTTGGTATTGCCAATGGCACTGATCCCCTGATGTGAGCATCCAAAAAGTCGGAATGTGCTCTACAATCGAGCACGAGTAACCTATCTTGTGTCTGATTTCTCAATTCTCTGAAGAGCCACTCACTCCTCACAAATCCCTCCTCATTAATCCCCTCGCCCGGCATTTTTCCAGATTAATTCAACGAAAAGAGCAGAAAATTGGTGAATTTCACTGAATCATCGAGTCACCTTTTTTCCATTGATTTCTTCCTGATAATTCGGGATTAACGTTCAAACTTAATGCCTTCTTCTCTTCCTCTCCCCATTATCGATCCTCCAATCTCCGTATTCCTCTGGATAACCAAAAAATAACGAAATTAATTGAACATTCTCCAAAAATTAATTAATTATAAAAATTCACAATTGTCTTTTCGTTACAAATAATTCGAAGTCTCTCAATTCTCATGGCCTCTCTGGTTATTTCCTTTTTATCATCGTCGAGGGATGCTGCGCGTATAATGGGCCAGTCTCTTCCTGTATCCTCGAGTCTCTCCAACTTCACACACAAAACTGCCCTTTACACTGCACTAAAAAAGCCGACTTTACCAACAGAAAACCCGGAATTAAAATAACCCATAAAAATCTTCAAACAATTATTAATTAATCACAACTCAAGTTCACCCCATTCCCATGAATAATCCATGAAAAATAATAATTTTAAGTTGACAGTGGAGGCCACGATGAGAGCAGTAGCCAAAGCACACCAGCCACACCTTACCACTAGCGTCCTACCATCGAGAATGGGGCAAATGGCGTCGTGTACGTTTTACCCAGCGAGTGTGTTATAAAATGGCCGCTCTCATTGGCCCAAAGTCACGTGGTACCTCGAGCACAGCCAATGAGCCACAAGACTGACGTCAGTTCATTGACAAAAGATGTTTTCATTAACGAGGCGTGGGCTGTGTTGGAGGGGTGAGGAGAGGGGGGACAAGTGGCGATGGGAATTTCAAAGGGACGAGATTATGCTAGTTCAAGCGGCTCTCGACCTACGCATTATTTTTTTTTGTTGAATAATTCGGACTGGGATTTGGCGAAAACCGATGGGTATTAACGGCGCCTTTTTGTCGGAGGGGGAAAAGGGATTTTTGGGGGGGAGAAGTTGTAGTCGTTCATATATCGCACGTTGGAGCGTGGGCTGGCATTCCATTCATTTCAGAGGTGGGTGGAGAGGGGA
Source organism: Aleiodes testaceus (assembly GCA_963565655.1). NCBI lineage: Eukaryota > Metazoa > Arthropoda > Insecta > Hymenoptera > Braconidae > Aleiodes > Aleiodes testaceus. The sequence continues at coordinate 686,564 of OY751414.1, forward strand.
AAGAGGGGAAAGGTTGTTAAAGATTTTTACGTTCGATCGCCCACTACTCGTGTTCTCTCTCTCTCTCTTCCGAAGAAAGCCTGGGAGCGGTACTGATGCTCATCGTGCGGTTACAATTATTTTTTTTTAACAACGATGAGTTTATAATTTATTCCTCTCGGGTATGAAGCGTTTTTTTTGGTTTCATTTGTCATTCACGGGAGCTTGAATGGGAGGAGGAGTGGGGGAAGGCGAGTATCGATTCTTGTAACGTGGGATAATGGCTTTTTTTTGTTTCAGAGATGAATGAATGACTTTTTTGGGGATTTCGAGGGTTTTGTTGGGGAGAGGGGATTACCTTGAGTTTATCGAGGTTTTCTTGGGTTAATTATGGGGCAGACAGGGGCGGGGCTAATTAGCACACGGATGACAGGTTTTTTTACTCGATTAAAGCCTCCTTCAACCGGAAATTGAGGAAAATCAGGGGAAAATGTTGAGATACTCGAATTCTGATGATTCCATCGGAAAACTGAGGGAATTTTACACGGAAATGACGTCTCAACGTTTTTTTAGAAATAATATTTATTGAAATAAACGTTTGCAGTCAATATAAATATAAGTACACATAATAATTACGAAAACCGCAGAAAGTCATTGATAAAAATGAAACGAACGTAACGACAATATGAGATATAATTTTTAATAATAAAATGTTAATAACTAGGAATTTGTTTGTTTTTTTTTTTGCATTACAAAGTAAATAACATTAATTTATTTCTATTTTTACACTTTGATACTTTGAGAATTAATAATTCATCTGAGAACATTAATTAATTCAATTAGAAATTAATTAATTCGAGTTATTGAACAAAAATCAATTTTTTCGAACTAATAAAACGGATTTTATAGTTAATTAATGCTCATCAGTCCAGTGTTTTATTAAATTTGTTTTTTTCTTTTTTTTTTTTGATTCATAAGTACTTTCAATAAATTACGTATCAATAGTTCTAAACTATCGTTGACTTAAGAAAAATCTTCTCGACAAATTAACGAAAAATCAATACTTTGGATTAATTAACATTGAGCCAATGACTACTTAAATTTTTCCAAAAATTTCATTATCAAGTTTCCAAAAAGAAACAATTTTTCCCCTTTTAATGGACAATTATAAAATATTTAATTAACATTCTACGAATTATTGTCCAATTAAATTTAAATAATTAGACGAATTTTGTTGAGGAAGCTCAATTAATTAACAATTTAATGATTTTTAAATTAATAGAATGAATTCATGAAAAAATGCTGAATTTCCTCTTTTAATTAATGAATTATTAACAAAACGAACAAATGCATTCTAATTATTTTCACTAAATTGCGAAAAATCCATTGAAATAAAGATATTTTTTAGAAAAATGCCAAGTACGATTTAATTTAGTCATAAAATGATAAAAAAATCGTTGAAAATTGTCATAATTTTTCCTCTTTCATTAAAAAAATTCAACAATAATTGTTTGGATTATTGTGATACTCTGTCTCCATTCGCTGCTCCTTAAATCCTCAAAATCGAGAATAATTCACATTCAAAGTCAATTCATTGTGACTTGTATCTCCGATGATATTAATCAACCGATTCTTAATCTAGATATCACAATTTCCAGATGAGCCAATTGATCCCATCTTTCTCCTCCCAACTCTAACAGATGAAAAAGATGACGAATTATTCAACTGTTTGGCTAATGATGTCAATTACAATGTGCAATCATACACCATATTGTTATAAACATTCTCTCATGACCAGTAACATGACACGAAGCTCTTCCATCATAATTTTGAAGAAAATGATAACGAGCCTGACATGATTCTCTCTCATTATCTCCCAGTTTTGATGAATTTACATTAAAAATTCATTCAGGAAAATTCCAAATTGACCATCATTCACTCAATCGTTGTGCTCCTCCTTCCTCTTTATCCCACAACGTGCTGAATCAGTTAGAATTATTTTTTCCTTCAGGTACTGATAATTTTTGAGTCGAGAAACTGCATAATCCTGAAAAAAACGAAGAAAATTATTAAAAACTGGAGTTGATTTGTTTTTTGAGGATATCTCGGAAAATAAGAGAGATAGGGGAATTTTGCAAGAGACCTTTTTTGTAGAGAATTTAATTTGCCACAAAAAAGGTCTCCTGATATTTTCCTCTATCTCGCTTAGTTTCCGAGATATCTTTAAAAAGCAGTTTTAAGTGGTTTAATGAATTCTTACTGTGTATCCAAAGGGTATTGCTGAATGACTGGCATTGACAATACTCCATAGACCCCAGAAAAGATGACTGGCAAGTGCAAATACTTTGATTTCCTCGAGTAATCGTTCCTCTTCATCACTTCCCTCTTTTCCCATTGTTTTCAAATAACTTCTTATGAAGTGGAGCTAATGAAAATGAAAAAATTCCAAAATTACTCTGACAATTTCGCTGAGAATTCTCATTAATTCAAAGCTACTTTAACAATTTAAATAATTAATAATTCATAGTTATCTCAATTAATTAATTATATTAAAATAATTTTAATAATACGATAATTAACATTGAATTTATGATATAAAAGTGAAATAAACGAATGCCAAAAAATTCAGGATTAAATTAAAGACTACAACAAATGTGTGATAATGAAACAAAAAAAAAAAAAAAAAAGAAGAACTTTATAAATAATCTTAATAAAAAAAACGCAATTATTGAATAATCCTCAATTATAAAATCTCAATAATTGTTAATACTTCATTATTACTTGTAAATTATGAATTTTTCATCAGAATTAAAGAATAAATTGACAAAAATTGTCAATTGTGATACAACACAACAGACTAATTAAATCAGCTGATGATTTTTTTTTTGAAAATTCTATCATTAAAATTTCGTTTATTCGATTATTTGATTATTGAGAGCGTGTACAAGGTACTCTAGTGTTGTGTTGAGGCTGGCATGTTGACCCCAGCATTGCCAATGTGTTGAAATGGCCCTGGCAGTGATTAATCTCTCTCTCTTGTTCCCAAAACATCAGGACTGGAGTTGCCATAATTGAGTTCAGCTCAAATCGAGGCCTTCACAGCCCCTGTCTCTTAGTGGTCCTGTGAAACTAACATATACACACGCAACACACGCCAACGTGGTCCCTAAACCCCCTTTTTTTTCATATTTATATCTACATTTTTAAATAATAAAGACAATTGCAAATGATTATGCACTCAGCGTACACGTGATCCATGCACAATATAATTAAAACAATGAAAAAATAATAATGAGAAAATTGTGATTTTGATGGAATTGCAATTTAAATTGATAATGATCACGAATACGCTTCTCAACAGCAAACACATGAGAATAAATGAAAAGTTTCATCTTACCCAGGAGAAAACTTTGTGAATTTATCATTTTCATAATTAATAAGATTGTTGGATCATTTGACTTACCTTTTGCTCATCAGTTGGCTCAGCATTCGGCCTCTCGTGGTAAAATGGATACTCTGGGGCTGTGTAGTCGTACTGCCACTCGATAAAGTGATTAGCCAAATCAAAGGCACGATAATTGTATGAACAGTATTCAAAGTCAATTAATACGAGCTCACGTTTACGTGTGTTTTGACGAAGGAGAATATTGCCCTCTTGCATGTCATTGTGACAGAAGGCAACTGGATGTTTCTGTTGTGACACGAGATTCCTGTAAATTAAGAGAATAATTAATTTTAAAACAATTAAAAACAAGAGAAAACTCAATTTTTTCATTTTTGAAGATATCTTGGAAAGTAAGAGAGATAAAGGAATTTTGCAAGATACCTTTTTTGTAGAGAATTTAATTTTCTACAAAAAAGGTCTCTTGCAAAATTACTCTATCTCTCTTAGTTTCCGAGATATTTGGAGATTAGTTACTTACTTCAGCCAAGTGAATTCTTTACTCAATTTAATTGACTTTAGATAATCTAGATTATCTCTCTGCCTCGAATCACTCTGTTCACAACTATCGAGCACGTCTTCTGCAGTCGTTAACCATTTAGCCATCGTGTCCCAGAGCCACGTTGGCTCTTTGCTAATTGGCACCTGCATCTGATGTATTTGCGCCATTTTCTCAGCAGCTAATGCACTTAATTCGGGATCAGCTAGTTCTTTCGTTAATAATGGACGTGCTGGTATGTACTCTTCGATTCTACCACCAGGAAAGACACCATGAAGCTTAGGCCCTAGTCTTCGCTCTGACAGAAGTGCAAATATTACAGATTCTGTAATGATACTCTCAACTGCCTTTTCACCATGAACCTGACCATAAATACGGAGAAGTACCTGACGTGGTTCACCACGTACTGGTGTTGTATCCTCGGGTAATTGAACATTGTAAACCCAGTTACTCAATCCACCACTGAAAAATTAATTTAAATGTGAATTTTTTTGACAAATTTTGGTTAATCTGTTTTTTGAGATTATCTCGGAAACTAAGCGAGATAGGGCAAAATGTCAGGAGAGCTTTTTTGTAGAGAATTTAATTCCCTACAAAAAAGGTCTCTTGACTTTTTTCTCTATCTTGCTTAGTTTCCGAGATATCTTGATAAAACGTTAGAATTGTTTGAATCAAGGATTTTTGTTAATAAAAATTTGTTTAAACAAACCTTATATGCTTCAGCACAATATTATCAGCATTAACGTGCTTCCAAACTCCTGTTAAGTAGTCACGACAAATCCTTGCTGCAGTTGCTCTCATATCTGGGTTAGAATCTGACATCTGCATAATGAAAGGTTTTGATTAATTGAATTATCCTCGAGAAATGCAAAAAAATTGCACAAAAAATTATAAATAATTCTTAACTACTTGAACTTCACGCTTTATAAAAATTCTGATTATTTTAAAAATATATTCCTGCACAATTCTCATAATTAGAGAATTCAAGGATTTTTTTTTTTTAATCACAGATTAATTGCATCAATAAATTTTATCACAATTAAAGCAAACATTCGTATCTCTCGATAGCAAATTGTTTCACTTTGAGACAATCATTTGTTTAATTCAATTGTAATCCCCGATATCAAAGAAAAATAGGAAATAATTCACAGAAATTCAGTGAACTAGTCTGTTACATAATCGAATAAAAAAGTTTATTCAATATTCACGAGTTTTCACGTTCGCCTTGAAAACTATTGAAAAAAGTGCTTATCGTCTCGTTGAATTTTTTAATAATTTTCTTTAAAAATTATCAAAGAATTGAAGAACAGGTGTTTAATTCTTCGTGAATATCTCGGAAACTAAGCGAGATAGAGCAAAATATCAAGAGACCTTTTTTGTGGAGAATTGCAAGAGCTTCAAAAAAGGTTTCTATGAAATTTTCTGTATCTCTTTTATTTTCCGAGATATTTCGAAAAAACTGAGTGAACATTTTACATTCAATTATTAGCTTTCACTTAAACCTTAAATTATTCACAAAATTCATTAAAAAAAAATAGAAAACACTTTTTGGTAATTAGGAATTACTCGCAATGCTGCAATTCTTCAATTGCACCTTTTTCCCCAATGAAATTAAATACATACGCATCTTTTCCGTAAGTTGTGATTAAACATCCGTTTTTCTGTTAAAAAAAGCGCTTTTCTCGAATAAATTCCACAATAATAAATGGATAAAAATTACAGGAATTATCTTCTGAAGATATTAGAAACTGAGGCTAGAAATAAGCCGACGTGTCACTAGTTATAGATGTCTACAGTGACCTGAAACGATATTTGAATCGATTCTGAGGCTCTAGTCAGGAGAAGCTAGGGCGAGGGTTGAGTTTAACGATTATACCCGAGTGAAAAATACGGATTTACCCGAAAACATGAAGCACGCATGCTGAGGATATTTTTACATTTGAAAATTTAAATTTAGAAGAATTTTATCGCACTTGTTTCCCTCAAAAAAACGAAAAACTCAAATTTTTACAAAATTTCATTCACTCTTTTAAAGATATCTCGGAAAGTAAGCGAGATAGAGGCATTTCGCGAAAGACCTTTTTTGTAGAGAATTCAAAGAGCTTAAAAAAAGGTCTCTTGCAAAATTTCTCTATCTCCCTTAGTTTCCGAGATAACTCAAAAAAACAATTCATGTGTGAGTTTTACCTTTTTAAAATCTCTTAAAATCACAATTAAACACTTGTTAATAAATTAATATAATTATCTACGTAAATTTCCGGATTGCGATCTGACTAAACAGAAACTTAGAGTAATGATAAATTTTCTGAATTACGATAACAATTGTCCCTGATAAAATCAACGATAGAATTAACTCGAATTTGCGAGAATAAAAAATAAAAATTGATGAAAATGATAAGACAAATTGTGTCTACACAATTTATCATCGAGTATAAAAATTTTATCATTGAGATTAAACATTCCTCTACATTTTCTACAATTTTACAGAATATTAATGCATAATTATTAAATGAATTGATGATTTTGTTATGAGATACTGTCTTATCTTGATTTTAATACAATGTAAATTTCAAGGCTTTTATTCGCATGAATTTTACGTTCATTTGCGTGAAAAAAAACGTGCAATTACTCAAAAATCGTTCAAAGGTCTTTTCAATATTGTAGAATGACTTGAACATTTTTTTTCCTTTAAAATTCATTGAAAAATCATTTTTTTCGATTTTTCAGAGATTAATAAAGGAAAAAATGAGACTCTAATTATTTAAGAGGATTTTCGAGTATTATCGTTCACTTGCGTGCATCATAATACCCGGAAAATCATAATAACATCTCATTATCAAAATTAAACTTCTCATTTCATAGTTTTTACGTCATTCTATCCCTTGCATTACAAATGCATCGAATTACAGATATTTTCAACTCGAATTACGACAAATATATTTTTTTATCGTCACCAGAGGCTCAAATTCCATTGAACAACTATGACAAACGATAACCCATACAAAAGAGGCACTAAAAACATTTTTTTCCCTCAATTTTCCCATTTCCAAAGAAATAAATGAAAAAATCCTATTTTTCCCATTTGTTTTTATTGGATATCTCGGAAACTAAGAGAGATAGAGCAATTTTGCAAGAGACCTTTTTTGTAGAGAATTTAATTTCCTCCAAAAAAGGTCTCTTGCAAAATTCCTCTATCTCTCTTACTTTCCGAGTTATCTTAAAAAAACAAACAAGAGTACACTGATTTTCTTCTAAACAAATTACACACAATAATCACAAGTATTAAATGACCTTGTAAATTCTCATTGAGTGACTAAAAACCTTGAAAACTTTCTTTGCATGAAATTAAAGTGTTCCAGTGCATTCTATGTTCTTTGTTGCATTCCAGCGCCATTTCATATCGATCGTCGCACAATGACTCAAGCGTGAGGCTACAATCTAATTCAACGAGGAAAAAAGATGCACGAGAGTACAAAGTCTAGGGAAAATAAAAAATGAGTTATTTCACGTGTAAAATTGTTGACAAAACAAACATACCTTGTTGCTGACACCCATTTTCTTTGTTATTGCGTCTGGAGGGGAAAAAGGACACTTTCACACTTCACTTGACCACTCGAGTACCTCAGAAATTTCCTCGATTAATTAATTATTTTTACTGCAAATAAAAGGGTAATTAGCACTCTTATTAGCTGCCTGTGACCTTGAGATTGTTATTTTTTTAGGAATAATTGAGATTTTTGTAGTGAGGTTGGGACATCCGTTCGTTGCGACACGCTCCTGTTGAATGAGGGGATAGGTGCGAGCGGAGTGTTGAGGTGGCCTGTGTGCCGGTCACGTGGTGTTTCCGTGAGCGGGGAGGGGTGACGCACGGCCAATCAGGGGAGGGGTTCGACGTTTTCCGAGAGGAAGAGACGTCTGTCGACTGTTTGGGACTAATTTTGGAGGACAATTGGACTCAGGTAAAACCGAAAATTCATGAATTCGCTTTTTCATTATTTGGGGATCTACATCTGCCATCTGGCGACAGAATCTGTCGGAATCGGGGTAAACACGGGTACAGTCGGGGACAAAAAGTGAATCTACGCATTTAAATTTTGGAGATTGACGGAATTTCAGTATTTCTTAAATATCTTGGAAACGAGTGGATTTAGAAGGAAATATTAGGAGACCTTTTTTGTAGAGAATTTTGAGAGCTTCAAAAAAGGTCTCTTGTAAAATTAGTCCATCTCGCTTAGTTTCCGAGATATTCTCTAAAAACTAGAAAATTGAGGTTTTCAATTGAAATAAAGAATTTTTGGTTATCTTCTAATAGCTTGGAAAGTAAACGAGATAGAGGAATTTTACAAGAGACCTTTTTTGTAGAGAATTTCAAGGGCTACAAAAGAGGTCTCTTGACATTTTCCTCTATCTCGCTTAGTTTCCGAGATATTCAAGGAAGAAGAGGAGAAAAATGAGTTTCTTTTGCAGGGGCTGTACGAATTGATTCTCCTTAATAATCTCGATCACTTGTGTAAACAAACGAATCACGCCACCAAAAAACTCGGTGAACACATGATTAAGCGGATTCTTTGATGATTAAGTTCATGACTCAATTTGTAAACGCAATCAATGACGAAATTACGAGGATTATCATTGAGATGATTTTATTGGTAAAATAAATGTTAATTTGATTGCATTAAACTCGTGCCAATGAGGACAATTGAATATTAATTTCCTTTGTAGAGATTTCCGATGCCACGTCACACTTTAAGGAGATCTGGCAACACTGTATGAGACAGCTGATAGCCCCTGCACTTCGAAACAATGTAAACTTATAATTACATTATTAATAATCAGTTTTTTCCTCTTTTTTTTGGTTAAAAAGTGACATTTTTGAGGAGTCTTGTTTCTCGACAATATCTCGGAAACTAAGCGAGATAGGGAAATTTTGCAAGAGACCTTTTTTGTAGAGAATTTAATTTCCTACAAAAAAGGTCTCTTGACATTTTGCTCTATCTCGCTTACTTTCCGAGATATTCTAATAAAACTGAGAATTATTGAGAAAACGTAAATTTATCGTTTTATCAGTGCGATAAGAATGAATAATACTGATCGATAATGCATTATCGATAATACTGCATTCTCTAACGTTTCTATTTTGAAATTGTGGCCCCATTCACGTGCCTCAAATTACATGAAAAAGAAACAAAAACAAGTAACCTCCGGAAGTTTTGTATTAATTATTTTACGAAAGAAATGTTTTTTTCGTTGGGACTGAATTGATAAGCCTTTATCGCCTCTGAAAGACGTCACAAATTCTTGAAATCGTCATTTCCCTCAAACCACAGAGAATGAGGTAATCCATTGGAAAAAATACCGCATTTTAATCTCTCCAGATAATTAAATATTCAAAAATTCTAGTTTTTAGACGAAGTTCACCTTGTCATTAGTTTTTTAAAGATATCTCGGAAACTAAGCGAGATAGGGAAAAAATCGTAGAGACCTTTTTTGTAGTCCTTGAAATTCTCTACAAAAAAAGTCTCTTAACATTTTGCTCTATCTCGCTTACTTTCCGAGATATCTCAAGAATTACATTTTGTTCAAATACATTTTCATTTTGGCTTAATTAAAATTAATTCTAATTAATGATAAGTCATGATAAATGTGTTTTTTATTCTCACGTATTTTTCTAAATACCAGCATCATGAAAACAAGACAATGCCTGTTTTTCCACACGTAGTCTATAATTCAAGGCCATTCATCTTCATTTATTCCTAAAAGTATCATTTGCGTCTGCACATTTGTTAAGTAAACACTTTTAGAAATAAATAAACTGAAAATAGGAATTATGATAAATTAATGTTTGACACGTGCTGAAAATGATGCTCATTCGAATTATGTGAGATTAATCATGCATTACGTATAATTAATTTTATTAATTTTATTATTGTTGATTTTTTATGAATTTTTATCAGTAGAAAAATAATTCTCGTATCTTTACGGATAAAAATCGGTTAATTTTTCATTAAAAGCATTAATTATTGTGATAATTGTTAATTGACACGAGAAATCAACAAATCGATATTTGCAGTCAATTGATTATCGTTTAAATTAATTAATTAATTGAGTTCTCTATTTTTTTAATGAATTTTTTCAATATTTACGTAAAAATTGAAGTTTTCATTAAAAATCGAATTGTCCTTGATAATAAATACGTAAATAAATAAATGATTCAATCTCGTTACAATTACCTTCGAAGAATTGTCCTAGAACTATTTCTACGGTTCATTTAACAATAATAATTGAATTAATTCAACAATTTCATTAATTTAAGAATTAAAATGTAAATACACTCTTCTTTTGAGAATATCTCGGAAAGTAAGCGAGATAGAGCAAAATGTCAAGAGACCTTTTCTGTAGAGAATTTAATTAGCTACAAAAAAGATCTCTTGACATCTTGCTCTATCTCGCTTACTTTCCGAGATATCTCAAGAAAACAATTCCATAATTTTCATTTCTTTACTTTTTCTTAAATTAAAAAATAATTAGTTAACACAAGTGGCAAAGAATTCTCAGAATCAACTCATTAATACGATAATTAAGTTTGTCCACCAGAATTTGTAAATATTTGTGAATTATTGTAGGATGATTAAGTGCAGCATACTAATGACACGTATTTCGTGCCCTTGAACATTTATAAATGCATAAATACCTGTGAAATGGGACAGTTCCTTTCACAATTTTAGTCCAACATTTTCTGCAGTTTGTGAACGTATTTTGTTCCTCCTCAAGTATTGTGACAAATCGTACAGAAATGATGACGTTTGGAATTATAGCATTTTTTCTAATTAATGGGTAAGAGGAGATGAATTACATGCTTCATTGCACGTCAAATTGGTCCAATTAAAATCGTCTTTTTTTCCTCATGATTCTGGGAATTAAAGTTAATGACAATTTTACTGGAAAAACACGAATGCAATTGATTCTCTAATGATTTCCAAAGATAAAAAGTTAATTACCACTTAAACTCGTTTTTCCTTGTTTTTATTGAATATCTGGGAAAGTAAGAGAGATAGAGGAAAATGTCAAGAGACCTTTTTTGTAAAGAATTTCAAGAGCTACAAAAAAAGTCTCTTGACATTTTCCTCTATCTCGCTTACTTTTCGAGATATTCAGCAAAACGTGAAATGAAACAGGAATTTTCAATTAATCTTTATGATTGACGCAAAACAATTCCATTTAAAAAACATCCGCAATCTTACCAAGTGTCTTATCATCTTCTTCGTTTACGAGATAGATTATTATTATTTTCGACGTGTTTTCCTCTTCATATTGACGCAAATGGAGTCTCGCTAACGCCCACACGAGAGCTGCATTAATTCTCAATTTTATTCTCATTATTTCAGTGTAAAAAAGCGTTAATTATCAAAAAAATTGATGATTCCATCAATTTACCTGATATAATAATAATAATTACCCATTTAATATTGATTCTAATTATTTTTCAGATCTCTTTGCAGAATGGCTGAAACGCACAATTCCATTACCGTAAAATCCTGGGGCGAAATCGGTGGAAAAGAGGTCAGACTCTTCACCCTGAAAAATAAAAGGAATCAGGAAGTTGATGTGCTGAATTATGGTGCTACGATAAGAGCTGTACGTACCCCAGACAAGACCGGAAGAATTGATGACGTAGTTCTGGGTTTTGATAGCATTGAAGGTACCACCTCCTCCAATTCCTTGAATATCTCGTAAACCCTTAGATTTACGAGGATTTATCAAGAGACCTTTTTTGTGGGAAATTGGATTCTCTACAAAAAAGGTCTCTTGCAAAATTCCTCTATCTCCCTTAGTTTCCGAGATATTCTTTAATTTCAATCAATTCCCAGGATACCTTGGATCTGATAATCCGTATTTTGGTGCAACGGTTGGACGCGTTGCTAATCGGATTGGCGGAGGTCATTTCTTCGTCGACGACGTCGAGTACAACGTCTCGAGGAACATAGGAAAGAACACGCTGCACGGCGGCTTCAAAGGCTGGAATTCTAAAATCTGGGAGTCGTCAATTGATAATAATTCTTTAATTCTGACTCTATTGAGTGATGATGGTGATGAAGGCTTCCCTGGAGCTGTTATTGCGACTGTGATCTTCAAGCTAAGTGACGACGGGGCACTTTCGATCGAGTTTAAGGCCTGTGGCACCAAGGCCACCCCAATTAACCTGACGAATCACAGTTATTTCAATTTAGCAGGACATGTAAGTGAAAATCGTAAAATTTACCTAATTCTTGGCATATCTTAGAAACTAAGAGAGATAGAGAAAATTTTGTAGATACTTTTTCTGTAGAGAATTTCAAGAGCTTCAAAAAAGGTCTCTTGATATTTTGCTCTATCTCCCTTAGTTTCCGAGATAATCTATCAGAAGTGATGGAGATCGTCGTTTTTTTTAGGGAACAGGTTCAAACGAACTTTACAAGCACTCCATGATGGTCAATGCTGACCGCTGGACTGTCACCGATGCCGACAGCATTCCAACGGGCGAAATCAGACCCGTTGCAGACAGCATAATGGACCTGAGAACTCCCAAGGTCCTCGGGGAGGTCATTGACAAGGTTCCTGGCGGTGGATACGATTACAATTTCTGCATAATCAATGGAGAGAAGAATCAAGATGGAAAACTTGCTGCAAAAGCTGTGCATCCGGTTTCCGGGAGGGTTTTAGAGGTCTATACGACTCAGCCTGGTGTACAATTGTACACTGCTAATTTTCTGCCGGGAGAAAATGCCCCTGGAGTCGCTGGAAAAGACGGGAAATTCTATAACAAACACTCTGCTTTCTGTCTTGAGACTCAGAATTATCCAGACGCTGTCAATCACAAGAATTTCCCCGACAGCATCATGAGACCTGGCAATGTTTATAATCATTTCGTTGTCTACAAGTTTGGTGTTGAAGTTTGAAGATGATTATTACCTATCGTTATCCTGATTTAATGAATAATGGGCATTTGATTAATAAATAGTTGTGCATTTAAAAATGAGAATATCTCATTTCATCAATTGATTTCTTGGATTATCTCGGAAACTAAGGGAGATAGAGGAATTTTGCAAGAGACCTTTTTTGTAGGAAATTGAATTCTCTACAAAAAAGGTCTCTATGAAAATTCCTCTATCTCTCTTAGTTTCCGAGATATTTTTAAAAATCGATAATTAAACATTTTCTAATGAAGAAAAAATCGTAAAACCGATTTTCTATGTACATAATTTATTGTATCTAAGAATCAGGATTTTAAGAGGCTAATGACGGTGATAGATTTACTTCCAATGGATTATGCTTCTTTCTATTGAGAGTTCCTTCGGTCTCGACAGTCTCCAGTAATCTGTCGTCTCGTTGATCCTTGATTGGAGCTGTTGCAGGTGTGTAACGATCCGATATCCAGCCTTCTGCGTAGTATCCAATGGCTCCAACGACTCCAGCAAAAGGGAGAGTTACGACTGGAACGTATCTCCTTAGAATTCCTATTACCCAAGGCCACATTTTTGATAAATTCTTTGTACTCCTCTTTATCTGAAAAATAATCAATTAATTGTGGATTTAAAATAATGTTTTTCTTCAATAATTTAATCGTAATTACCTCATTATTTCAAATGAAAACAAGTGCACCTGTTTTTTTGGGCTGAGTTTTTGATTTTCAGGTTAGCAGTTTTCATTTATTATTATCCAAAGAAAAATAAAAAAACATTGTATATTGTTGTATTCTGCTTGTTAATAAATGGTAATTAATTATAATCGTTTGGTATTAATTATTTAACCCTTCTGCTTCCACTTTTAATTTGCTTCTAATCAAACGCTTCCGCAGCCAACTTCAGACGTGTGAAAACAAAATGGCGGCGCAAGCCCGTGCGCATGTCTCCCATCAGCTGCTTGACAAACAAAACATTGAAAAAATGGAAGAATTGAATTCTGACACAACAATTAACAATTTTGAAAGACCATTCAAGTGTTCACGATGTGAATTAACGTTCGAACGGGCTTCCCAGCTTGATTATCACGAAAGAAGCATTCATTTGGGTGAAAAATCGCAGATTTGTCAAATTTGTGGTAAACGATTCTTTCGTAAAAACGACCTGAAAACTCACCTAAATGTCCACTTGGGAGTTAATCAATTGGCCTGTAAAATTTGTGGCCGAAAATTTAATCACGTTTCGAATTTATTTCGACATTTAAGAGTTCACGAAGGTAAAAATCGTCAAAACTACACTAAACCAAAGATATCTCGGAAACTAAGCGAGATAGAGGAATAATCATAATGACTTTTTTTGTAGAGAATTTCGAGACCTAAAAGAAAGGTCTCTTGCAAAATTCCTCTATCTCGCTTAGTTTCCGAGATATCTCAAAAAAACGATTTTTTGGTTAAATAATTATTTAAGAGATATTAATCTTTTTCAGGAATGAAGCCGTATCCCTGTTCAATATGCGGAAGAAGGTTCACCCAGATAAGTTCAGTGGTCAGGCACAAGCGCCTTCACCAGAGGCACTCAGGCACTTCAATAGAAGCCTCAGAATTAAATAAATCCATAAAACGTCGACATTACTGCAAGATTTGTGGTGAAACATTTCCTTTTATAGTCCTTTTACGAAGACACGAGAAGCTGCACTTTCCCCCGGAACCCTGTGACCTTGAATCAACCCCTGAGAACCTCGACCAGATCCTCTGCCTTTCTCCAGAGGCGCCAGCACCTGAAAAACCGAATTTCCCCGAAAAACCCACGAATTTGTCTTCAAAATCCTTCACCAAGCGCCTGCACTTCGAGGGAGCCCAATTATTCATCGAAGTCTGTGACTCTGATTACTCAAATCCTCCGGAAATCTCAACCCAAGGAATCCTGGACAATTACCCTGATAATCCCGAAGCAGTGTCTCAAATCCTCGATAAAACCCTGAATTTCCAGGAACAAAGTGCTCCGACTTTTCGCCTCATTCCGACTGATCTCGGAGAACAATTGTACGAATTGGAGATTAATTATTTATCCAAAAAGTACCTGGATCAATCGAGAACAGTTAATTCCATTGACGCACTCGAGGTTTACGATAATCCCGATCTCCAGAGTTCTCTGAATGACGGAAATTGTGATAAGAAAATGAGGAATGAGTCTGATTTAATTAATGAAAACGGAGATAAGGATAATGGGATTGAAAGGGATCAGCCGATGGTGCGATTGGTGCAGAATGAAGAGGGTGAACAGTTCTTCGAATTAGTGAGAGATCCTCTGGATTACGTGCAGACGAAGAATTCCCAGAGAATCAATGAAAAACCTGCGGAAATGATGGAAAAGGATTTGAAGTTGAGGAAAAAGAGGAAAAAAATTGGGAAAGTCAAGGGACAGGAGCAGAAGTACGAGTGCAGCATCTGCAGGAAAAAATTCTCAACTGCTTCGAATTTGAAGCAGCATGCAGGCACTCACTTTCAGGATCAGCAGAAGTTTCATTGTAAGGACTGTGGGATTTCTTTCGCGTGGAAATCGACTTTGAATAAGCATCTGGCGAGTCATCATAGACCGGATGGGCCTCAGAAGTTTGTCTGCGAGATTTGCCCGAAAGTTTACTGCACATTGTCGCAGGTTAATGAGCATGTTAAGAGGGATCATTTGAAGGAACGGAATCATCTTTGTGACGAGTGTGGAAAGTCGTTTTTCAAGAAGTTCGATCTCAAATCGCATATCAGGACTCACACGAAGGAACGACCGTATATTTGTAAGGTTTGTGATAAAAAGTTTTATCATCAGAGTCACATTATTCGGCATGAACGCATTCATTCCGGTGAACGTCCGTATTCCTGTGGAATCTGCGAGAAAACATTCGCGCAGTTGAGCTCGTTGAAGGCGCATAAACAGAGGCATCAGAGTGTCACGAAGATCGATATCCTGGATTATCAGAATAATGAAGACGATCCAATGGCATTGAGCACGATCTAAAGAGTCTATGGTTTTTCATCTGTTTTTTGGGTTTATCTTGGAAAGTAAGCGAGATAGAGGAAAAATTGTAGAGACCTTTTTTGTAGCTTTTGAAATTCTCTACAAAAAAGGTCTCTCGTGAAATTTCTCTATCTCTCTTAGTTTCCGAGATATTCATAATTTATTTGAATTTCGGCGCGTTCGTATTAATTATTTAATCCTTCTGCTAATAATAATTAAACAATTGACTACCAGACAATAAAAAGTATATAACAATGACCACCAAACGATTCCATATTTTTTGAATTTTTTATTATTAAGTAGTGAAGCCAGTTTTGAAAATGTCCAAAATCTAGAAATTTCTAGGGATTTTCGGTGGCGCTCTCTTACATCATTTTCGAAAAGAGAAAATTTTCAAAACTGGCTTCACTACTTAATAATAAAAAATTAAAAAAATATGGAATCGTTTGTGAATCGTTTGGTGGTCATTGTTATATATTTTTTATTGTTTGGTAGTCAATTGTTTAATTATTATTAGCAGACTCGGGTAACCCTGGGTTACCCCCACCACTTCTCTTTCGTTATTCACACTCGAGTGGAAGAAAGTTTAGTGTTTTTTGACAGCTAAGGCGAATGTATTATTCAAAATTAAGGCATTTAAATGATATCGAGAATATTCCGTGGAGAAAATGAGAATGCCGCAGTCAAGAGAAAACGACAAATTGATACATTAAAGATTTTCAATGACAAGTAATTTATTTATTTCTTTAATTATCAAAATTTTCGATTTTTGGGACACTTAACCTCGAGTTAACCTTATTCATTAAAAAAATTGATAATAATTTGATTCTAAGAATGAGGCAGTGGTCTGAATAATCTCAAGAGTCTCATTTTAATTCGATAAAACCTCAAAAAAATCAAAATACGTATTTTTCCTTTTTTTAAATGTATTTTTGTGCTTCTTTCAGTCATGTGATTTCAAGAATTCTTTCCCTTCTGTCAATTCTTGACCTTGAGACTCTCAAATGAAAGGCCATTACCTCAGTTAATCAGATAAATGATTTGATGAAAACTTCGGGGATTCAGGAATTTTTTTCCAATTAAAAAAACGATTTTTTTTACAGTGTAATTGAACTGAGAGAAGATGTCGAGTATCAGGTGGAATTCATTGCTGGTGACAAACGAATGGCGATTATGGTGTCTCTCTCCCCGGAATTTCCACTGGAGAAGCCAGTGCTACGTGTGTCACCGCCTATTAATCATCCTTGGTGTAATGAGCACAGTGAAATTACGAGTGCTCCTGGATTATTGAATGTGCGAATTTATCCTCATTAATTAATTCCTGAAAAAAACCCAACAACCCTCTGTTTTTTGGGAATATCTCGGAAACTAAGGGAGATAGAGGAAAATGTCAAGAGACCTTTTTTGTAGAGAATTTTAAGAGCTACAAAAAAGGCTGCTATGAAAATTTCTCTATCTCGCTTAGTTTCCGAGATATCTTCAAAAAACAATTAGAAAAGAACGAAATCGTTTTATTTTATTAATTAATTTTAATTTTAATAATTGCTCTTATTAGTTTACAGTTCACAGTGACCTTGGACGCGTAGTTCAGGCAATTATCAGGGAATTCAGTAAAAATCCACCGCAAATGCTCGAGGATGTCAATTTGACATCGAATTTACCACACAGAGGTACAACTCGTTACTTTTTTTAGAATATCTCGGAAAGTAAGAGAGATAGAGCAATTTTTGTAATAACCTTTTTCGTAGCCCTTGAAATTCTCTACAAAAAAGGTCTCCTGACATTTTGCTCTATCTCTCTTCCTTTCCAAGATATTCCAATAAAACTAAATAAATTTCTACTTTTTTTCATTTTTTCAATGCTTTTAGAACTTCAAGGACGTGCTTCACCTTCGTACGGACTTCAGAGATACCCGGAGCACCCATCGACTTCTTACAATTCCTATTACAACTCTCAATACTCTCAATTTTCATCGCCCACCACAAATTCAGGCTACAAATACAATTTTATCAATGACGGTCAATCATTCGGCACTTCTCATCACTCAGCATCAGCAAATCCAGTACAATACTCCAATGATCATAGACCCTACATTAATTCCCATTACAACAATTCAAATTATCCTAAACCACTTGCAAAAATTACCAATGAATTTCCCGAATTAATTAATTTGAGTAATGAGGAGTTGAAGAGGCTGAATGAGAATGAAGATAGTCTTGATTATTTTCTCGAGGAACATTCCGATATTAAGGATATTAATTGCGCAATCGATGAGGCAATTGATTGTGTTGAAAAAATAGCAAGTAAGTAATTTAATTTAATTAAAAAAATTAATTAATCTCATTAATTATTAATTTAAATGAATTTCAGGTGAAAATTTAGCCAAAGAGACTGAACTAAAAACACTTCAAGACGAAGTATCATCCAAAGTTAATACAGTATCACTTTTAAAATCTCGTTACGATAATTTAATTCAACAATACAACAAATTATCCGAGAGATTTGCACCTGATTATATCAAAGAGTGCCTGAAACGTGCTGCCGATGATAGTCACGAGAGGAGTGAAAAAATAGCTGAAGATTTTATTAATAAGAAAATTGATGTCGAGCGTTTTTTGAGTACGTACATTGAGTGCAGAAAATTGGGACAGGCGAGACGTACTAAAGAGGAAAAACTGGCGCATCAATTGAATGAATTGAAGCGAGCTGGATATTAATCTAAAAAATTCAATTACTTACGAAATTTTCAAGGTAAAGAGGAATTAAACAATTGTGCGAACAAAAGTGTAAATATTTTTTAGTTAGAATGAAAAAAAGGCATCTTTAATTGTATCTCCGTGAGAAATAGGAGAATTTTCACTTTAAACTGACGATAAATCATTGGATAATGAAGATTTATTTTAATTAAAATTCGTCTCACTGAGATACTAAATTTTTTACGATGTAAATAGATTTAAAAATATTCATGGGTAATTTTGAGAAAGAAAAATCGAGGAAAATCCTGGGTAATTCATCCATGAATGTTCCTATCTGTAAATCATAAATATAATATAATGAATTTTCATTGTGAAATTTCAGCTTAATGAAAATTATTACAAAACTATGTACATTAACGTCCGTGTTGAATTGATTTGAATGAAAAATTTATTTAATCGAATCATTTCGTTTACATCACTTCTAATTAATAATTGTAACAGTGGACAAGTGAAAAATAATGAAAATTCCTTGTTCCTGATATTTTTTCGTAATTTAAAGAAAAAAAATGCTGCGTTTGGGTTGTTCGATAAATGATGAAGAATAAATAAAAAATCATTTTTAAATATATGGTTGTACGATAGAAATGAAAATATATTGAATATTTATACTAAAAGACTATTTCATTTATTTACAATTAAACATGCAATATTGTATTTAATACAAAAATATCTCGAAAAATCGAGCGAGTATTTAATTTAAAAAATTGAACACTTATTTAATGATTTTTCACTCGAATTTAATTAAGTCAGTATTTGAGTGGATTCTCTGAATTTACGGATCAACAAACGAAATCATAATGTAACGCGTTCCTTTAGTAACTAACAATCCCTCGTGATAATGCGTCAATCTACCAGGATGCATGAGCATCCAGCCGGGTTTGGTGTCGGTGACCGAGCAATTGTATCTGAGAAAATGACAGCCACCTCCCTCGTAATCGACGCCAACTTGATTCAATGCTATATTTATTGTGTATGTTGATGAATCGTGATGGGGACGAAGCGATGGCTGTTCATCCGGTTTGTATCGAACGACAAAGTTCATCAGGGATCTCGGTGGCTAAAAAAAATAGGAAATCAATGATTAATAAAAGCTTCCAAACTGTTTATTCATCTTAAAAAATTATGTAAATTGATAATTTGGAATATCTCGGAAAGTAAGCGAGATAGAGGAATTTTGCAGGAGACCTTTTTTGTGGGGAATCAAATTCTCTACAAAAAAGGTCTCTTGTGAAATTTCTCTATCTCGCATAGTTTCGCAGATATCCCAAAAAAACGAATTTATGAGTGAAATGTGCGATTTTTATAGAAATTCCAAGTGCACAATTATATAATTAAGTGCGTTCCAAAGCCCAGTGTCCTTATTCCTCCAGATTTTCCAAAATCTCCTGAATTTCTTACGTAATCTTTGTATCCATAAAACGCTCTCCTCTGTAAGGGATTAACATAAATTCGGAGGAACTCAAGCCACATGTCCTCGAGACCAACTTGATCCATGTGAATATCACGGGTTGGGACAGCCTCGTAACCACCGATTAATCGGGGATCCTGTAAATTAATACGGAATTTTAATGATATTTAATTAAATTCATTCTTACATCGTGAAAATATCCGATGAAAACGTGCTCTTGGATGGGTCTGATGTATTCCCTGAGGAAATACAACCATTGTGCCTCATATTCCACTTGATTCATGTGAATATCACGTGTTGGAACATTTTCGTAGCCTCCTTGAAGTCTAGAATCCTATGAATTATCATTAATTAAAATAATTATCAATTAAATTCATAAAATGGGTATGCTGATTGAACGGTTGGAGATAACGATTTCTCAATATTCAATAAAAGAATGAGTTTTCCATTAAATTAAATTGTCTTAATTATTTTAAATTAATCAAATAATTAATTATTAATTACCTGATTAGATCCATCTGACCATTTTCCAAAATTCTCCATAATTTCAATGAATTCTCGACAAAATCTTCGGGTTACAATTGGAAACCAAAAAACGTCTGGACATGGCTGTAATTAAATTAAATTAATTTAAATATAATTATTGTTTAATAATGATAATTATGATAATACCTGTTTTTGTGTCTTTTCATTGAATATTTTGCTGTAGTCCTCGTGAATGTATCTCTTGTACCAATCGAATTTATTAGTCATGATCTCGTACATGTCCGGGTTTTTGTGATTGAGATCGTAGGTCTCGGGATTGATTAAATGCCCGAAATCCACGCGATTATTAACGTACATAAACACGTTTTTCCGACGATTTGATAGAGCAAATGCCATGTCAGGTTCAACATCCTCGATTTTGTAAAGGGGACGAGTTTCTGGGTTGTTTATGAGTGTTACGTTTATGAGGTAACAGTTGGTGATGTATGGGACGTTCCATAAGCCTCTGAAAAAAGAGAAATATTCAATTAATTATTGGAAAATATTGGAGATGGGTTTCTTCTGATGATTCCAATGGAAAGCTGAGGAAATTTGAAGCGGAAAACGTATGGGAAATAATTTTTCTATCATTATTTGGAATTTTAATTTTTTCAGGGGAAATTCGAGGGTTTTAACTCTACGAAATTGAAAAAATTTAGGTTTTTGAGGATATCTCGGGTTCTGATCGTCGTAGCTTGGAAATTCCAAATGGAGGTGAAAGGTGAGATGATTTGCCATGGATTCATGTGGTTTTTAATGAATTTTCATCGTTTTTTCAAATAGTTATTGAGGTTTTTATGAAAATCAGTTTTTCCTCTATAACTGTATGAAAAAACGATAAAAATTCATTAAAAAACCCATGAATCCATGGAAAATCATCTCACCTTTCACCTCCATTCGGAATTTTTACGCTAGGACCAACAGATCCCGAGATATTCAAAAAAAAGTGAATTTTTCGAAAAATGGAAAGGTGTACCCCTTCAAATCTCTCCCTAAAAAATCGAAATTCCAATAAAATCCAAAAAATAACTTCCGACCTATGCTTTCCGCCTCAAATTTCCTCAGCTTTTCAATGAAATCATCAAAAAAAATCCATCTCCCATTATTACCTCATAATCCACACAAAAACAATTTTCTTATCACTAAACACTATTAATAAAGAGGGGCTGTTTGTGAAGGTCAACAAGCGCACAACAAAATTAAAATGTACAAGGAACTATGGGTGTCGTGATTGGTCTGGGACACTACCGATGCTCCAAGCATAATTATCCAATTGAGATTCATAACTCTGAACACTGTGGAACAGTATTTTCATCGTACGTGGACCATTCATGTTTTAGGCTCCACCACAAAAGCAAGAAAATTCTAAAAAAAAAAGAAATCAAATTATTCTAATAACGCGATTACATTTGAATTAAATTGACGAGTGGTTGGAGAAATTGACTCAACGAACGGTGAATACTTGATTACATGAAATGAGTTCCAAAGTGACGATTTCATTAAATTCAATTAATTATGAATAATTATTAATTTAATTAATATTAATCTTTTGAAAAGATGAGAAACTGGCTTTTCTGGACATTAATTATAATCGGGGCATTATGCCCCTTATTGGACGGTGCAAAGGGTGTTGGAGGTGGCAGGGGTCGGGGTGCTCGTGCCAGAGGCAGAATCTTCTCCGGGAGAATGCCAATTCTCATCCCAAATCGTAATCCAGCGAGCACAGGATACTACGAGAATAAAGACGTAAGTTCTGCAAATAAAATCAACAATAATTCATTATTTTAATTCAAAAAAGGGCGCGAGAATTGTCAAGGCTTCGCACTTTGAATTGGATTACATGCTGGGGAGGAAAATAACGTTTTTCTGCATGGCCAAAGGATATCCGAGACCGGAAGTCACGTGGTTCAAGGATGGAATTGAACTTTATCATCACAAATTCTTTCAGGTAAACTTGCTTCAGTTTTTCGAGATTATCTCGGAAACTAAGAGAGATAGAGAAAAATATTAAGAGACCTTTTTTGTGGGAAATTAAATTCTCTATAAAAAAGATCTCTTAACATTTTTCTCTATCTCTCTTAGTTTCCGAGATATCTTTAAAAAGCTAAAAAAATTAGATTAATTTGTTTAATTTCGTTTTTTTAAGGTTCACCAATGGCCAATCGGTAATGACACAATGAAATCAAAAATGGAAATTGATCCAGCAACTCAAAAAGACGCGGGATTTTATGAATGCCAGGCGGATAATCAATATGCTGTAGATCGTCGTGGATTCCGAACCGATTACGTCATGATCTCTTATTAATTTCAATTAAAATTAAGAATTTATGATAATTGTACCAGTAATATTGTGCATTAATTAATATAATATTAAAAAATTCAAATTGCCTAATTAATAAAATGAAAAACAGTAATTCCCTCGAATTATTCACTTTACACTAAAATTCACTCCACAAAAAATCAATTAAATGAATAAAAACTATTCAAAAATGTTCTTCTGTAAGTATACATAGAAAATCCAACTGCGCACTGAAGTGCCTGACATTATATTCCCCCTCGGAGAACATTGCATCAAATTTTATTGACTCGATAATTATGAGGACGGAACGATTTGTCTGGATGGTTCAATGTGACTCAAAAATCTCCAGAATTAAGTGCCTCTTTTCCCAGAATTTTCCTCAAAAAAATGCACCAAATCCTTAAAAAAATAAATAAGAAGAGCTGCATTTATTTAATTTTTAATTAAATAAACGCAGGTGTCAACGTAATATTTCATTTACATTAGTACAATAGTACGTAGATATAACGAGACTAAAATAAAGCTATAAGTCTGTAATGGATCCGATGGAATCAACTAGGGGAGTAATGACTAGATACCAGAGCAGTTATTCGCACTCATAGTTGACTGCTGTCAGAGTCAGTAAGTGCATTTGATTTTTATCAATTCGTCTTTCTCCAACAAAATCCCCACGAAAACCGGATTTTTTGTTTCTACTGATGATGATGAAGGGTCTCGTGATAATTGCACTTCTCTTCTGGATTTTCATAATAAATTGCCCGGAAATAGCGGCAAGAAGAGGCAGAGGCAGAGCCAGAAGCAGGTCCAGGGCACAAATCGGTCTTCCAATCACTGGAAAGTACAGGGATCCAGAGAGTGATCAGTATTACAATAATAATAACGTGAGTTTGATGAAATAATTGTTTTTTCTGTTGATTTTTATGGTTTTTTTCGGTGTTGAAGGGAGCGAAAATTCTTCTGGCATCGCATTTCGATCTTGAGTATGTCCTGGGGCATAAAATAGCTTTCCTCTGCGTCGCCAGAGGCTCCCCGAGACCCCACATCACCTGGTTCAAGGATGGTGCAGAGATTTACGTGCATTTGTATCTTCATGTGAGTGAAATATTCCATTTTTCCGTATTAAATGAATAATATCTCGGAAAGTAAGAGAGATAGAGAAATTTTTTAAGAGACTTTTTTTGTAGAGAATTTCAAGAGCTACAAAAAAGGTCTCTTGACATTTTTCTCTATCTCGCTTAGTTTCCGAGATATTCAAGGAAACGTGAATGAAGAATGGATTTTCAGGTGCACGAGTGGCAGGTGTCAAATGACACTGTCAAATCCAAACTAGAAATCGACCCGGCGACACAAATGGATGCTGGAGTGTACGAGTGCACTGCTGATAACATGTACAGCATCGACAGAAGATCATTCAAAACTGATTTCTCAATTGCGTTTGATTAATCATGATTTAATGAGATTTTCGGAGCAACCATGGATCCTCAATTACTCAATTATTTTATTTTCTATTTTATTATTGAATTTTAATGGAATTATGTAGAGTAGTTGATTATTCGTGCAGAATAAAATCATTGCACAAGAATAATTAAACAATTACTTACCTTCGTCTATTCTCAACGATTTCCATGTAATCCGCACTTCTAGCATAATACCCACTTTCCGCAATGGCTCCCCAAAAATTGCTCCAAGTTTTTTCAGGTCTCACTAGCATTGGCGCAATTATTCCCCTCTGCTGCTCCACAAGAAGCTTCAAAGTGTGCTCATTATCAAGATGAGAGACTGAATCAACGGAGAAAAATCCGGAGCACTCTTTCAATAGACAATAATTCCTAAAACCAAAAAAAAAAAAACAATTAAACTCTGGAAAATTATATTTTTTTAATATTGTGCAATTGTTTTACTTACATTGCAAGATCTCTAGCAGAAGCTACATCAATTCCATCACTCGATTCCACAATTTTCAGGCTCTTATACTCTTCCCCATGATCCCTGATAAATTTCCCCACGACTTCCTGATGATAAGCCTCATTATTATAAACGAAAAGATGAAGCTTTGCTTTGGGATAAGCTTGTGCATGAATTTTCTCGAAGAATTCCTCGAGAAATGGAGTCGGAGAGTCGACGAAAAGAGCCATGACGATAGGCGGATAAGTTTCCGGTTGATCTTCGTGAAGATTAATGGTTTTGTCCCAACAATTGACGCATCCCTCTTCTGGACTCCACGCGTTTGCTAAATAATTCCCGAGGGAATTGAGGATCACTTTGCTCTGACCATTTCCATGGACAATCATTGGGACTGTGTGATAGGCTGTATTCTGGAGATATCCGTTGTTCCCTTTGAACCTTAATTCGACGTTTCCAACGGATCCGAAGAGATTCTGGAAGATTTCGGATTTGTGATCCAGTTTGATTTTGTGTTTTTCTCGGAGTTCTGGGGAGAGGTAGATTTGGGTGTAGAAGAGCTGATCGTCGTCGGTGTTGCTGATTTTGGAGGTCTGGAGGATTTGGTAAATGTCGGAGGCGTAGCCGATGAATCCTCCGGAATTTAAGTAAGGTTCTCCTTTGGTTATTGTGGGGTACTTGGAGGCGAGGGATTTGTCCGGCCAGCAGAATGCTTCCGCAGAGAAGAGGATTCGGGCATCCAATGACAAGAATTTTTCGATTATTTCTTGTATTGGTGCGAGGAAGACGACGTCATAACTGTAATTTTGGAAGATTAATTGATTAGATATTGAGATGGATTTTTTTTGATGATTCCATTGGAAAGCTGAGGAAATTTGAGGCGGAAAGCATAGGTCGGGAGTTATTTTTTGGATTTTTTTGACATTTCGATTTTTTGGGGAAAGATTTGAAGGGGTACACCTTTCCATTTTTCGAAAAATTTACTTTTTTTTTGGATATCTCGGGATCTGTTGGTCGTAGCGTAAAAATTCTGAATGGAGGTGAAAGGTGAGATGATTTACCATGGATTCATGTGGTTTTTAATGAATTTTTATCGTTTTTTCATACAGTTATAGAGGAAAAACTGATTTTCATGGAAACCTCAATAACTATTTGAAAAATCGATGAAAATTCATTAAAAACCACATGAATCCATGGCAAATTTCCTCAGCTTTCCATTGGAATCATCAGACGAAACGTATCTCAAATGAATTACCTATCAGTAACAACAATTATTTTATCCCTCGCATCCTTGAACTCCCGCAGAGCATTCTTCAGGAGATTCACTTTGTATCCACCCCCAACAGAGCTCATGTCCCCTCCTTTCCAAGGTTTTCCGAGTCCCAGCGTCTTAATCTTCTCCTCGAACCCATAAACCTCCGCAGATCTCAAATATCTCTGGTAGCCATCTGTTTCGTTCGAAGCCACCGTAAACACGAGGACATCTGCAACAATAATTACAAAATCAACAAAAAAAATCTCAGAAAATCCATCAAGCAATCATGCGGTATAAACTCCTCCATTACATCTCATTTCCCTTTTTTTTTCTCTTAATTCAAAACGTCGCGCTTTAATACCAAACGGTTTCGCCCACATTAACATTCCCATTTTCTAAATTCAATGATTTCATCCGAATAAAACCGCAGAAGAGAAAGATACATGACGAATTGATTTTCACATTTATACGGTCCACTGATTTATGAAATAAAATAACAAAAACTCGTGATTTTTTAATTCAAGAGAAATCGATTCCATTTCATCATCACTTTTTTCTAAATATCTCCGAAACCAAGGGAAATAGAGAAATTTTCATAGATACCTTTTTTGTAGCTCTTGAAATTCTCTACAAAAAAGGTATCTATGAAAATTTCTCTATCTCCCTTGGTTTCGAAGATATTTAGAAAAAACAAACGGGAGAATAAAATCAATTCTTTTGACTTCAAACGAAATGCAGAAGTGGATGCAATTGTTTGTGTTCACTACTTAATGCCTTTAATTGAACATAACGAGTGACAAAAGGAAGTTCATTCTCCATGGCGTAAATAAGTATTGTCCATTTGAAAAAAAAACGGTATTTCTTTCTGCTTCTTTTTTTCCCCATTTTCTGCTCCAGAATTCCCTTAAAAAATCCTGAAAAAACTCAAACTTGTATCAAAGCCACGTGTATACATAAATAATTAAATAAACAATGGACATAATGAAATTACCGGCATTTTTCTCCTGTTTAGTAACCTCGACTCCAAACAATACGAAAAATCCGAAGACAAGCCAGCGTCTCATCCTTCTTTTTTTGATAAAAAAAAATGATAAAAACCTGCACTTTTTCACACACTCATTCAATGCACGAAATAAAACTGACGAAAAGTCACGTAAACACTGTCGTGTTCACTCCAGCGGAGTGAGACAAGTGAAAAGCACAGCTGACGGCAGTGAAATGTTCTGGCGCATTGACACAATCCCATGAAAGGCGACCCCCCACGCCATCCCGCCGCCATCTTGTGAACTGACCTGAACGACGTCACAGCTGCGCGCGCACCGTGAAAACGGAGCCTCATAAAACAAGATGGCGTCCGCTCGAGATCTCCAAAACAACAGAATTCTTCAATGAAATAATAAAAAAAGGTGTCTTGCGTTTTAAATAAGTGATAATCAGTGATTTCAAACGATGAAGTAATTAAATGCGTTTATCCCGTAATTGATGAAGTGCACTGGCGCAGTGACACAACGCCGTAAAAGTCGACCCCCACGCCATCCCGCCGCCATCTTGAGAACTGACCTGAACGACGTCACAGCTGCGCGCGCACCATGAAAACACAGCCTCATAAAACAAGATGGCGTCCGCTCGTGAGCTCCAAAACAACAGAATTCTTCA
The DNA here is from genome assembly GCA_963565655.1 of Aleiodes testaceus. Classification (NCBI taxonomy): domain Eukaryota; kingdom Metazoa; phylum Arthropoda; class Insecta; order Hymenoptera; family Braconidae; genus Aleiodes; species Aleiodes testaceus. The sequence goes on from OY751414.1 coordinate 714,236, forward strand.
ATGAAACAATAAAAAAAGTGTCTTGTGCTTTGAATAAGTGATAATTAGTGATGTCAAACGATGAAGTAATTAAATGCGTTTATCCCGCAATATCATCGTGAAATTGGCACTTCTGGTGGTCCTCGTTTTTGGTCTCTACTGTCTGCAAACGTCAAACGTCCACTGGAGTCATCAAGAGGATCATCAGAATGTCGGCAATCACACATCCGCCTTGAATGTAAAAAAAGAGATAAAGGCATTGGATGAGGGATTTAATGACACTTACCATGTTTGGAGTATTTTCACGAAGGTAACGAGTAATTCTCCGATGAGAAGAAAATTCCGTATTTTCACGGAGTCTTTGATCAAGTATTCTTCAGTGAATCTGACGTTCCACGTCATCAGTGATCGTGAGAGTCGGATTATTGCTGATAATGTTGTGCAATTCAATTGTTTAAAGCTCAATAAGTCCATTAATGTAAAGTACTATGACGTGGAGAAGCTTGCTCATCAGTTGGAGGACATTGTCAGTGTCATGTCACCGAGGTTCAGTAGTAAACCAGGGACTTACTACTCGGATGCCCTTTTTTTCCTGTCCCTGGGGCTGCATAGAATAGCTTCTAGTGATCAGAAGGTCGCTGTCATGCTGGATGTTGACACGAAACTGAGGACTGATATCAAGAGATTGTTTGAAGAGTTTGAGGAGTTCGGGGAACAGGCGCTCTTCGGGTTGGCTCCGGAATTGACGCCTGTTTATCGACATGTTCTGTATTTGTATAGAAGTAAAAATCAGAATACGATGTTTGGAGAGGCGTACTCGAGTGGAGGATACCCGGGGTATAACTCTGGAGTCGTGCTCTTCAATTTGGAGAGGCTGAGGAAGTCGCTGGAGTACGATCAAATTGTTAGTGAGGACATGGTGGAGCATATGACTGAAAAGTACAGCTTTAAGGTAATTTATCTAGGAAAGTAAGAGAGATAGAGGAGATTTGCAAGAGACCTTTTTTGTAGAGAATTTCAAGGGCTACAAAAAAGGTATCTATGAATTTTTCTGTAAATCTCACGGTTTAAGAGGTATCTTTGAAAAGGTAATTTAATTATGATATCCTTCATTTTTAGGGCCATTTAGGGGATCAAGACTTTTACACTCTACTTGGCATGGAGAGACCTGAATTAATTCACGCCGTTGACTGCGGATGGAACAGGCAATTGTGCACGTGGTGGAGAGATCGGGGATATGCTGATGTTTTTGATAATTACACGAAATGCGATTCGGAATCCAAAATATGGCATGGCAACTGCAATACGCCTATTCCTGAGGACTGAAGAGACTCTTCCGGATAATCTTCTCACAACTGTGATTTTTCAACGGCAATAAACGGTTTATTTAAGCTAATTTAATTATTTTTCATAATTATACGGTACTCAGTTAATTTACTAACTTATTGCTAAACTAATTTCAGTATTCTTGTAATTATTAGATTAGTATTCATGAGTTGCCATTGAGATCTTATTGACGGTGCTTTGGAAAATTGTTCTATTAAATAGAAATTTTCCAGTTTCTTTACGAAATTCTTTTTGACATTTAAAGGATAATTTATTATTCTTTCCGGTGCTATTAACACGAAGTAATTGTTTTTTTTACTTTTGTTAAAAAAAGTGTTGATAATCGATGAAATAAATTAATTTTCAATATTAAACCAAATGATAATTCTTCTTCATTTTCAAGTAGATTTTAATGCATATTAAAACGCAAATAAATACATAAATTTTACACATCCTCGATACCTTAACTTTTTCATCTCAATTGTTTACATAACATATTTTAATTTCAATTACATTGGTATGTGTTATGTACAACCCGAGAGTGATCCCAAATTGTGAAAAACTGAGGAAAAAATAGACTTTTAATTAATTTTAATAATTGAATGCCTGAATCAACGAAAAAAATTCACAATTTGGCAATTTAACATGAATTTAATTTTAAAAAAACATAGTTTTATCATAATTTTCTGACCAGCATTTTTACAAGGCACTCCTCGAATTATTATGATTATAATTTTTAATGAATTTTCTTTAATTTAATGTAATTAATATAAAATCATTATTTCACTCACTTATTCGTTTAATTAATCATAAACCTTTGGTCCCGTTCTCTTTTTTTTATACGAAAAATTATTAATCAATGGTTAATTAATTAATTTTATGATTTCATATTAATTATTTCCGTTCGCATCGACTTTGGCATTTCATATTAATTTGAGAAAATGTAACCAAAGGATCAAACGGTTAAACTTATTAATTTTCTCACAATTTTCATTAATAAAAAAAAAAAAAAAAAAAAAAAACCAATTAACGTAATTGTAAGCATTATCTTGCGAGTGAGCAATTGTGAATACTGTAAATTAATAATTGTTAAATTAATTAATTCCTTTATACAATGGACTAAAGAAAAAGCGTTTTTTAAACGAATTTTTCATTAAACTTTTGGAATGTAAATTAAATTCCAATTTATTGAGAAAAAAATAAGGATAATAATTATTTAAAATAATTTATTATTAATTTTTTCCCAATAAATTGAAAGAATTTGTGAAATTTTTCAATGTAGCACCTCCATAATTAATAATTAATTTAATATTTTATAACAAAATCATTATCTACACTTAATTGAGATATTCATGCATTATTTTTTTCAAAAAATTCATTTATCTTAATTATGTCAATTAATTTCGCAACAAAAATTAAGTGAAATGAAATGATCCAACGAATAATCAAATTTATAAAAAAAATAATCCATAGAACATCCAAAACTAAAATAAAATAATAACAAAAACAACCTGAATAATTAAGAGAAAGTGCTGACACTCTTCAACTTGTTTTTTCCAAAATTTCTAATAGATTCCAAAAGTTGATCCCTTGGATCTTGACAAACGGCCATTGACTTTGGCCTGACACTATTATTTTTCAACGTAACTCCCGTTATTACTGGCATAGTAGGTGGTGTTGGTACTTTGAATTTATTCTGTATTGAATTAACTGAATTAATTTCACTCTGCGCCTCGTTCCTCTTGAATCCCTTAACCACAGGCCCATTGATTTTACTGACTTTATCGAATCCATTATTCGAGTGAATTCCGATTACCGAAGTGTATCTCTTAATGACTTGTCCATTCGTCGATTTAATTACCTCATTCTTCTCCTCATTATCATGACGTGAATCAAAATAATCCGAATGACGATTCTGCGACGAATTTAGTCTCTTATTACGTAAATTAACTTGACCAAATGCCTGAGTCAATTCTCGGAAATTAACTGGTCTCGTATCAATCTTAACATCATCATCAGTTTTCTTTAATGAAACATCAGTAATCACTGGTTTATCATCATCCCCACTTAATGTATGAAATTTAACATAATTACTACTGATTTTATTTTTAATTCCATTAATTTTCTCCTCATTTTCATGATTTTTCTTCAATTGATTCTTAAAAATGCCCCTTGAATTATCAATTTTCGAGGTCTTTGGTAATGTTTTCGTGATGCTGTCACCATAATTAATTATCTCAACATCATTACTAGTTGAATTTAAATTAACAACAGTTTTACCCCCACTCTGATTATTTTTCACTCCAAATTTGTAATCAGAGTCGTGTTTTATCTGCACATTTACACAAGGACGTTCTGACCAGCTTCCAAGACTAATTGCTGGTGGTCCAGTGTACTTGTAAGTTTTATTCTCAATTATTTTCTTATCATTTCCCTTTTTTTCTTCAAGTTCACTCGACAATTGTGCATTTTTCAATTGAGGAAGAATACTCTTTAACACTTGAACCGACTGCAATTCATCATTTTTCCCATTTTCTTGATTTAAATTCGTGTAACTCGTTGATTTATACATTCTGCTGGCATCAACGACATCAGGCAATGGTCGTTTCTCTTCCCTGTACTTTGAGTTATTCGAGAGGACAATATAACTCTTTGATCTGTGTACAATCGATGATTTCTGGTCCTGAGGTCTCTCAATCCCCTTAAAACCCGATTTTTTGGGCTCTTCATTTTGAGAATCAATGTTTTGAACACTCTGAGCCCTGTTCTCCAATTTCCCATTATTCTTGACGTCATTGGCCTTGGGGAAGTATTCTTTATGAGGAATTGACGATCTGCTTCTTGCGAGGGTCGCAAATGTCTTCACAATTCTCTCATCAGAACTCGGAAAAACATTTCCATTAGAATTATCATAAATATTGACGCTTTTATCTCTTCCATAAGTAGTGATCGTGAAATTGGAGAGAGTATTGTCGACTGGTGCTATTTTCGGGGTTGACTTGTTGATAATCCTCTTGGCGTCATCCTGAAGCTTATTATTCACTGGAAACTCTCCGTTTTCAATTTTTCCCTCGAGTTCAGAGATTATATTCTTTTTTAGGTCTAAAGTCTGTCGGGGAGACTCGATTTTTTGGGTTTTCACGACGTCGGGGATCGATTGAAGGGGTTTAACCTCGGGTTTTGAGTCTGATGAGGGATTTTGAGACTTTGGAGACTCTTTTGGGGCTTCTGATGACTCCGTGAGGACAATTGGATCCTTGAAGGCTTCCACTGAACCCAGGGTTATCGTCTCGTAGCCGGAGGCATCGGGAGACGAGTCTCTGAAGGCTGATGGAGGGTCTGGTAATTGGTACTCCCAATCAGTTCCAGATAAATCGTCTCCAGTCGCTGAAACGTAGTCGGAAGTGTCTTGTTGGGAGTTAATCGTTTGATTCGGAGTTGAATCAGCTTCTTCCTGAATTTTTTCAGGTTTCTCCAAAGGTGCCTCAACCTCTGGAGATGGGAGAACTGTCGCTAGAGTCGTTGAGACCTTCTGCAGGAGAATCTCAGTCTCTTCTTTATCTAAAAATAAAATAAATACAATTAATTAAGGATTTTATAGTTTTGGAAAATCATAAACAATCACCAATTGAATAAGAAAGTTTTTAAAATTAAATTATTGTTATTGTTAGCAAATGGATTGGCATGCACCTGCTTTCCCTATTCCAATTGCATTAAATTCATCATCTCCTGGGAATTGTGCCAAATCCATACGCAATCCAAGATTAGTACTGTGCGTTATAAACGGTGGATATTGTTCCAATTTTGGTGATTCTTTCACATCAATTTTATCCATATTTTCATAATTAATATCAGTTTTCTCCTTTTTCTCTTCAATTTCACAGTCTTTTGGAATCGTTGATATCACTGGACAAGAGTGATTTTCTTCATTAAACTGAATTTTCGTTGAATTTTGTGGATTTTTTTCGTTTGAGATTTCTGATGAATTCAATGAGTTTCCGGAATTTCTTCTTGCTTCTTCGATATTCGAAGGTTGGAGACGAAGAATGGGTTCAAAGGACTCGGTGACCGTATTATCGTGCTCATGATGAGTCTCAGTGGGCGTTTTCTCGGAGACAATATCTACTGGAGTCATTGAGGCAGATGACTCGACGGGTATTACTCTACGCTGTGGTACTTTTGGAGTTACTTTACGAGGTTTAGGAATGGGTGGAGACTCATCAACTGTGTAAGAGAAAAATAAAATGCCATCACCAAAAGGGTAATAATGAAAATATGCATGCTGAGAGAAGGTGCATGTGCTTGCAAGCTTGGGGATTGTAAAATTGGATTTTTTTTACGGGAAAATTTGGTATGCAGATTTAGATACTAAAGTGGATGAAACGATTTTTCCTCTTTTTTGGGGTGAAAATTCGAGAGTTGTGGTCTGAGTTTTAGGGGAATAGTGGAGATGGGTTTTTTCTGATGATTCCAATGGAAAGCTGAGGAAATTTAAAGAATTTTCCGAAAAATGGAAAGGTGTACCCCTTCAAATCTCTCCCCAAAAAATCGAAATATCAAAAAAATCTAAAAAATAACTTGCGACCTATGCTTTCCGCCTCAAATTTCCTCACCTTTTCAATGGAATCATCAAAAAAAATCCCCTCCCATTATTACCCCATAATTCACACAAATTCCCCGGATCTACTCTCTAAAATCTCATTCAATTGCACCAAAAATTTACTCCAATTCTCCATCGACTCTTTCCGACTCACCAAACCCGGTGGCGGTGGTTCCAGTATACTAACCTTCTTATCAAGCCCCCTATCCCCCTTAGAATCATTCAAAATCGGTAATTCCGGCATTTTATTCATTTCCCCCGAGAAAGACTTAATCTTAGGCACTTGTATATCCACAGGCTTCATAGAAATCGCGAAAATTTGAAGCTGACTCAAAGGCGGAGGTGAAGAACAATTCCTCGAATCCGCGAGTCGACTCGAGGATATCGAGCGCTCATAACTACCAATGGCCTTGAAATCCCCCATTTTCCGGAGACTCGATCTCCCCAATTTTTCCCTCGGACTCTTGACCCCAGAAAAACTAAGAGAACTCGTCAGCTGTTTTCTCTGCTTCGGAATTCTCCTTAAAAAAGAATTCCCCTTTTTCCCAATGGAATCAAGATCAACAATCGTCGGAATTTTAACGAGACTCTTCTTCTCAATGAAATTATCCCCAATTTTCAAATCCGAAGTCGAGAAATTCGATTTAATCCGGAGATTTTTGAGGATTGGACTCTCGATTTTTTTTGATGGATTAATCGTTTCATTCACTTGTGCATGTGCATTTTTTCTATCACCACTAACACTACGCACAAGCTTACCTCTTTTTCCTACTCTAGCAGGCTCTACACACTTGGGCGCATCAACTTGCTCATAATTCCGATTTTCACTCGATAATTCATCAATTGAGACATTTCTCTCATCCAATTTCCTCTTCATGTCCTCCGATTTATCATAAAAATCATCAGTTCCCTTGACTCCAACAGCAATATCGGAATTGGCCTTTGAATTAGCTTCGATATCAGACGGTGACTTTGATATTCCCATGTCTGACGTCAATGATTCTTCAGAATCAACGATTCGTTCCAATGCCAGAGTGGAAATTGCGGATGAGAGAGGACGACTTATCGGTGGCTGTGGAGCTGCGCGTTTCTTCCGAACACCTTCAATCAAAAAGAAAAATTACATTAAAAAAATATTAAAAAATAATATAACTCCATTACTCACTTGAATTAGACTCTTCCAATAGCATCCAAAAAAGACAAATAAATTAAAACTAAATAATAAACTTTAAATTGTAAATAAATAAAAATAAATTACCAGTTGAGCTTAATGAAGTATTGCTAGTTGCGTGACTTAAAGTTGAGGTCACAGCAAGATTGCTGAGGCTCTTGCTTGTTTGTGAGGTGTGTGCTAGTTTACGTGTTTCAAATTTACCAGGTGCCTTGGAGCGTCTTGGTAATGTTTCTGGCATTCTACCGGATGAATCAGGATTATCACTGAGAACAGATGCCTCGTGATAGCCGGAGCTGTCGCTGCTGTTGCGACTGTGACTGATGACGAGTTTCTCCTCATTTTGTTTCGGAGGATTTGGAGCTGGTCGACGTTTTCGTTGAGGTCGAGTTGGAGCCAATGGGCTGACGGAACGTCCGGTTTCATCACTGTGACTTGGAGACACGCTTCTCTCCCCGAGGCTGTCGGTGCTCAACGAAGTTTCCTTCGATTTCCGGAACATGAAACCGAAGACACTTTGCTTCGCATGCTGTCGGCGTCGTTCTTCTTGTCTTTGGAGGGCCATTATGTCCTGGGAGCTCAGAGCAGAGCCCAGAGTCTGTCCCTGTTTAGCATACAGGGTGACTTCTTGGAGGTGATAGTCCTGGAGGGACAGGGAGAGGTCCAGAATCTCCTCGTGATTACCTGGAATTAATTTAATTTAATTTTAGTAAATATTTTGATGTTTTAAAGCAGATGGAGAACGGAGAAATTGGATTTGCAGGATTAAATGGCTTCTGCAGACGCAGTTTATGGCTTCTTTTTCTTGCATGTTAGTAATGTGAGGGGAAAACCGTTGTCACACATTTGATAAACGTTAAACAACCGTTTTCGTCGAGTCATCAGGGGAAATTGAGGCAATGAGAAAATAGAAATCAATGGAAAATTGAAATATTTATGTTATCTTTAGGATATTACGTTAATTTCGAGTAATCTCTTTGGATTATTTTTAATCCGTTCTCTTTATGGTATTGATACATACTCATTGTTGAACTTGGTGAAGGTAAACACAATGAATAATGAGAATGAAACCGATAACTTTCAACTACGTGAAATGGAATACAATTGGAGCTCTGTGAAACTTGATTCCTTTTTTTTTTTCTTTAGTTCTCAGAGAATTAAAATTATTCTATGCGCTAAATAAACTATCATTACAAGGATATTGTCGGGGATAATGGTTTACGATGGGATTGGAATTCCACGGGAATTTTTCATGAGTTTGGCGATTGATTTTTATGGTTTTTCTTGAGAATTCAAAGTTTTTATATAAATTGAGTTAGTTAATTGAAGATATCTCGGAAAGTAAAAGAGATAGAGAAATTTTACAAGAGACCTTTTTTGTAGAGAATTCAAAGATCTACAAAAAAGATATCCATGAAAATTTCTCTATCTCGTTTAGTTTCCGAGATATCTTTAAGAGAAGGATTTTTTGAATTAATTTCTCGATTTTTGATTGAGGTCACTAATTCCTCGAGTACCAAAGCCTCTCCGGAAATTGCACAAATTCTCTTACACTCTGTATTTACAAATTCCTTCACGAAACCCAAGAAATAGCCTCTGAAAATGTAACAATCGCTCCCATAACAAGATAATTATTGATAATTCTTGAAATGAAGAAAATGAGAGAAAAAAAACGTACGACAGTAGCTCTTGGATTGAATGAAAGAGGAGGGCAATTTCACAATTCTGCCTCTTGCCACGTTCAGGTGGCAATCCTCTGATTACATAAACGAATGTAATTATAAATGATCACTTTGAATCACGTAAAGAATACTTTTACACTAGAATTATTAAATTTCCTTTTTTTTCTTACAATTAGAATTCACGATTTTAATTTTAATTACTCTGGATTATTTTCCATTAATTCGAGTCCGTTTCTATCGATAAACACTCATTCGAGATTTTAAATAAAAAAAAAAAGGCGAGAGAAAATCCGCACAGGTACGGGCATCCGTGCGGACGCACGGCAACTGGCAACAGGTAACAGAGAATCTCTCGAGATTGACCACATACCGGTTCTCTTCATTCCATCCTCCCAGAGTCTACCATCGGCTCTCGAGAGAGCAAAAATTATTTCCAATATCTCGCCTTTTTTATTGTCTTTTAAAAACGTTTTTCTCTCTTTCTCCTGATTCTCCCGAGTGTTATTAAATTTTTGCGAAAAATAATGATATTGAAATTCCAATTATTTATCATAAAATTGAATTATCTATTTTTTTTCATGACGTCAGGTGTTTGAACGTGGAAAAACCAGTCTAAAGTCTGTGGGATTATTCAATGTATTTTCATTAGTGAGAGGAAATTCATGAAAAATGTAGATAAATAACTGGTTTCCCTCGATATTTGTTTATGAATTAAATATCTCGGGAAGGAAGAGAGATAGAGGAAAATGTTAAGAGACCTTTTTTGTAGAGAATTTCAAGAGCTACAAAAAAGGTATCTACAATTTTTTTTGTATCTCTCTTACTTTCCGAGATATTTTTGAGAAACTGATTTAATTGAATTCTTCAATAATTTATTAAATAATTTCCGGGTTTCACGTGACGTCTCACCATTGAGAGTTCTTTAATTAACGCACACTCAGTTGCAACACACTATCCCCTTCTTTTTCTCATTATTCTCAGCTTCGAATGTGTGTAAACGCATTGGCACAAACATTCTCAACTTGACAGCTGGAGGCTAAGTTACAACACTGAAATAATCCAATTCACCTCCGGCAAAAGCCCCAAAAGCACACTTTCATGTGATTATTCAAATTTTCATTGGCTCATTAAAGAGTAGTCTACCTGGATGACGCAGCTCGTATTTATTCCTGTCCAAATTCTTTTCCCTGCAAACTTCCCCGAGAATTTCACCAAGATTCATCTTTGGACTCACGCGTGACACGTACAATTGATTCCTCGGTAAATGCACCTGAAATTTAACAGTTAATTGTTAATAAACATTTGTTGATTGCTTTTTTCTTTGGGATTAATTACCTGTAATCTGAAAGTTGTTTCAAACGGTTGATTTGGCTGCTTTGATTTACGTGGAATGAATGTTCCTTGTTTCGGAAGTAATTTTACCTAAAACAAATAGAATAATAGATTTTAAAAATACAAAAAAATACGGTTATTGTAGAGAATTTGAAGATCTACAAAAAAGGTCTCTTGCAAAATTTCTCTATCTCGCTTAGTTTCCGAGATATTCAAAGAAAACTGGAATTTATCATTTTTCTTAAGAATTCAAGGTTTTTACGTAAATTAAAGGTATCTCGGAAACTAAGCGAGATAGAGAGATTTTGCAAGAGACTTTTTTTGTAGAGAATTCAAAAATCTTCAAAAAAGGTCTCTTGCAAAATTCCTCCATCTCTCTTACTTTCCGAGATATCTCAAAAAAACAATTTATTTCTGTAAAAAAAAATAAAAGGAGAATTTGTTGGTAAAAAGTGGACAGAGATTGAAGATCATAAAAATACCTGAAGAGCATCCAGTGCACCGATGGGAGTGTTTGGCTGATGGGGCAGAACAAGACCACGTTCACCAATAGCCTGTAGGGTGTAACTTGAGGCTGCCAATTTGTGGGAGGTTGCTATTTGCACCAGTAAATCCATCATTGCAGTACTGAAAATACAAGAAAAATTATTCGTATGACCTTCGATTAAAATAATCTTCTCCTATTTTTATTCAGTGAAATTCTTCGTAAAATCAATTGTTTACGTAAAAAAAACGTGCAATTGAAGATACAAAGAAATAATAATAATGTAAAATAATAGATTGTGTACGGGAAGTACGAAATTGTACGCATGACTAGATATCGAATGATCGAAATATCCTGAGAGGTACACGTTTCAGTCACGGTTCTTTGCTCACAATGTTTGTACGTGTTGCGATAAACGTGGCCATGAAAATAAGACGATCTCGTTGTAACTGTCTCTCTGATCCTGAATTATTTCTCAAATTAAAATAAATAAAAATATTGATTTTCGAAGAACAATGAAGTTGGGTTTTGTTTTTTGAGGATATCTCTGAAAGTAAGAGAGATAGAGAAATTTTTGTAGACACCTTTTTTGTAAAGAATTTCAAAAGCTATAAAAAGGGTCTCTATGAATTTTTCTCTATCTCGCTTAATTTCCGAGATATTCTAAAAAAACTAAATTTACTCCATCTCCAGTTTTTTTTAAATAACTCGGAAACTAAGCGAGATAGAAAAAAATTCATAGAGACCTTTTTTGTAGCTCTTGAAATTCCCTACAAAAAAGGTCTCTTGGAAAATTCCTCTATCTCTCTTAGTTTCCGAGATAGGCCAGGAAACCTGAAGACCTCATGAATCCACTTAAAAAATTCAAATTTTCGTGTTTTTATTTTTGATTACGTAAAAACAAATTTCAAGTAATTTCAATTTTTTATTACTATAATGCCTTCGATCATTATGATTTCTACACTGGTGAAAGATTTGTATTATGAAGATTATTTTTACTCTACTCATGCATGTAATCATAAATGAATTAAGTTATTTTATTTTACCATCTACTGGATTTTAATGCCTGTAAATTATTTATGAATACTGAATAAATTTAGTATTACGTTTTTATATGTAGTTGAAGTTCTCCATCGATTATTCAACGGGAATTTTGTAATTATTGAAGATTTTTTTATTTATTTTTTTTTCATCAAACCGGTATGCGTATTTTAGAGGATTTTAAATTAACATTTTTAGATGTTACGGATTTATTTTTATTACCTCCGCTCAACTGTGACTCTCTGTGTGGGAACATGATGGTCCACGGGTAATTGGACCAGTAGTTCCATGCTCCCAGCGAGCATATCTGCTGGTGTGTCCTCGGTTACTGTCAGTACCATTCCGGTGCTCTTTTCTCTACTCCTGGAATCATTAAAATGAAGGTAAAAATTAGATAATCATTTTTTTTCAATTATTTAATGAATTTTATGGGAGAAATAATTGAGATAGAGCTTTTCTGATGATTCCATTGAAAAGCTGAGGAAATTTTAGCATAAAAACATGTATCGCAAGGTTTTTAACGAAATTTTTCGAAAATTTCGAAATTTCGATTTTTCCAAAATTTCGAAAAAATCGATTAAAAAACTTGCGACACATGTTTTCCGACTAAAATTTCATCAGCTTTTTAATGGAATTGTCGAGAAAAGTGTATCTCCAACCGTTTATGGAATAATGAAGAAAATTCATGGATTTAATGGGTTTATTAATAATTAGGCGAAAGAATGTCAAAATTCCGGGTCATTAACGTTCGATTGAACGTGATTGACCTTTAAAAATGTATTATTGGTGCCAACATCGTGATTTGATGGATTAAAGAGACACCACCGGAAACAATGCTATTAGAACAATCAACCGTGACCCTCTTTTTCATCGTAACTCGCCTTCATTCAATTATGATACTGCAAAAATGATTTCCCATTACATAATTAAGTCATAAGTATGACAAGCTGAAACTCTAGTGCTAATGAGACGATTACAATTCAATAATAATCATAAACTGTGAAAAAATCGTAAAAATCCAATTTTAATCATAAAAACAAAAGGCAAATTGTTTGTCATTGGTGAAATTGACTCTTGCACTTTCAATTCATCAAAAAACAACAATTGCACATTAATTACAATTTTTTTTCTAATTATTTAATAATTATTTTAATGAATTATTGAAAAAAATGAGAAATTTACGTTTTTTTCAACAGTTTTAGTTGAATATCTCCGGAAATAAGAGAGATAGAGAAATTTTGCAAGAGACCTTTTTTTTAGCTCTTGAGATTCTCTACAAAAAAGGTTCAGTTGACAAAAGTCGTATCTCCATTATTTACGGAGATGATTGAGAAAAACTGGGAATTCATGGTTTTTCTCGATTTTTTATGAATATTGAGTAATTGCTGTATTGTTTAATGCAAAAATTGGTACAAATATTCTTCAATTACTGATTCACAATTAGAGACAAAAGATGGTAATCCTAAACGTCACGCGTGGTCTAATGCCATGTGTATAATCGCAAAGTTGGATGGAATCGCGTGTGAAGAAACCTGAGGAAATTATTTTCCAAGTGTACAACGATGAAGGAGTAGGCAATGCGAACGGAAGTCCGCCTCGGTGATGAGCGAAGGTCGTCAAAGTATTGTTTTTCATTTTTTTTGCTCATTTTTGCAATCCTTGATGAGTTAACCGCAAAGGTTAGAGTCTGAGTGAAGAAAAATCAATGGAAATCGAGGAAAAAATGGGAAAAAATTGAAAAAAAAATGGGAAAAATAGATTGAATATTTGCAAAAAGAAAAGGGAAGTTAGAGAATCGAAAGGCGATTTAACCAAGCGTGAGGAAATCGTCGAGGCGTGACTGCATCGACTCCTTTTCTCTGAATGATCTGTTGTTTCTTTGGAATACCAGAGAATTGAGAGATTTCGGTGGTTATTATTCTCTAAAACAGCAGCAAGTGCTTTGAAAATTCTGAAAAAATTCACAAACACTCTCTTATCCATCCACAATATTGTGTAATTTTTTCAAAATTTTCCAACGACCCCTTCCCCATTTTCAAAATTATTCAATCATCAAATTTACGTAATTCTCTTAATTTACTCAGATGTAAATACTTAATTTATTACTATTACATAAATAATGAATGATATCGAGCATGTACGCTACTTTCCTCTGAAAATTGCACATCAATATTGCATAAAATTATGTCTCAAATTAATTTAATTTTAAAAAAATCAGTTAAATCAATAAGAATCATTAGAATATTTAATAAAAAATTGTGTGAAAGTCTCGGGAGAATAGAAAATCGTGCGAAATTAACAACATCCGTAGTGTATCAGAAAAATTCGTACAAACAAAGGCCTCCCGTTACGTAAAGGAATATTCTTCTCTGTTGCATCTTTCTCTTCTGGAATTTCAAATATATTATGAAGAAGAAAGGTAATACTCGGTCCTTGCAAACTGTACGAGATTCGTCGTTGGATTAACCGTTATGTCATTTAATTATGCCGTATTTTCATGATACAATTTGCATATTACTGCACAAAATTACTTATTCAACATGCATTACTATTATCATTATTATTGTATTAAATAGATGAAAGTATGTAAAATGAGAATTCCTTGAATTAATTCAATTTTTTTGTATTTTTGGAGTTATCTCGGAAAGTAAGAGAGATAGAGAAATTTTGGAGGAGACCTTTTTTGTAGAGAATTTCGAGAGCTACAAAAAAGGTCTCTATGAAAATTTCTGTATCTCCCTTAGTTTCCGAGATATTTTGAAAATAGTGTGGATGCTTGTTGTTGGACACTTTGGAGACGTTTAAATGGTTTTTGATGGAATAATTCTATTAAAAATTGAGAAAAAAAAGGGGAACTTGATAAAATCCAAGAAAACCCCCATTTTTCTCAATTATTCATGAAAAAAAAATTCATTGCGTGACTTGTAAGTCCTTAAACACATGCTCCAGTCTCGAAAAATTGATGGGAGTGAATAATTACGTGCAGAATTCCTTTTTTTCAATTTTTTTTTTCAAGAAATCTCTAATCACAGGTTTTAGCAAGAAGCTCAGAAACTTAGCAGCAAATTCAACGTTTATTCCAGGAAAATCATTATAATTTTTTGAGTAATAGTGAAGCATTTTTTTGTGTTAAAAAAGAAAGACTTTTTAATCTAAATGAGACTTCCTGTCACTTTCTGTTGTACTGAAGCAAATAGAGATAAAATTTCCCTCTCAGAACTGTCCCCATTTTAGATTCTCAATCTCTCCGGAATGTTTTTTTAAAAATAATTTCCAGTTTCAACATTCAAACTCCATAAATTCATAAAATCGAGTTTTATTTAATTTCGATTGAATTAATTTCTCGTTAATTACACCTTTAATTATGGTGGAAAAATGGGATTATCGTAAAAGGCAATGAAAAGGGATTTATAGAAATCGAAATCATCGACAATCAGAGCGTGAATTCGGTTGGACAAACATGGAAGAAATGAGAGGCGTAGAGAGATATTAGGATTGTAATGGGATTCAGGGGAATGAGATAAGCAATGATCTCCATTCTCACAGGTACATGCACTTGCATTGGTGCACACACACTTGGGGAATTATCCGGCGCCGGCGGAGTAACGGGATGCGCCTTGTTGTGGAATTTAGGAAGGCCGACTGCTCTCTCTTTTCATTCTCTTTGAATTATCGATTATTGTCTTCATGAAAAATTCTGAAAAAAATTGAGAATAGTCGGGAATATGTCGAGACTCTTTCTGAATTTTTTCAGATTTTTTTAAAGTCCTGCTTGTTTTTTGGAAAATTCTGTATCATGGAATATCCAGAATTTTCAAAAGCTTCGTTAATAATTTTTTTGAAGGGGAAGGGGTCTTCCAAAAAATCTGAAAATTTTTGGAAAAAGTTTACTATATGTCTCGACTGTTTCTGAATTTTTTCCGATTTTTCCAGAGTGTTGCACGTTTTTTAGAAAATAATTACGTTTTATTTTTGTGAGAGTGTCTCACGAGTGTCACATAAGCTATAAACTCCATTGAGACATCTTATCCAAGTGGAGAAAGGAGATGATAGTGGTGAAGTAAAAAACATTAAAAGTGGGTTAATCACAGAGTTCTTTAAAGTAGGCTTCCGTACGTTGTGTATACAACTGCAATAAGAAGTTTAGAAACAGAGAAAATGTGATTTACACAGAATTAACGTTAATCATACACATGAGTTGATATGAGTCTTCATCTGTTGCCAACACTTGAAATGAAAAAATGTCTCTCATTTTCTGGTAACATTGTACAAGTGAAAATACGATTTTAATTTAATTTTTTTGTAATTTTCTTCATTTCCTGAGAATTACTCCAATAATTGCAATTAAATCAATAAAATTATGTATTCATCGTATTTTCACAAACTTTTACTTTGTCTTCCTGAAAACAAGTGGCATTACATAATCAAGAATCATCAATATAATTCAAGCATCGTAAATTCTTATTTTACGTAGCACGTAGAATGTTAAAATAATTCCTGGACAAGAGAGAATTGATAGGTTTCGTGATTGGAAAATGGCAATAGGAGAAAATACAAAAGTGCCTATCATCAAGTATGTACACTTGTTCAACGGGGATTATAACAATCAATGCCAGCTTTCACGGCCACTTTTTTTTTCGAATTTTTCACTATTTTTTTAGTCAATTGAAAATAACTTTCGATTCATTTTCTTACAATTATTATGTAATTTTGTTTTTTTGAGGATATTTTGGAAACTAAGGGAGATAGAGCAATTTTGCAAGAGACCTTTTTTGTAGAGAATTTCGAGGGCTACAAAAAAGGTCTCTTGCAAAATTTCTCTATCTCTCTTAGTTTCCGAGATATCTTCAAAAAAGTAATGATACAATTAATTATAAGAAAATTCTTTTCTTTTTGTTTAATTATGGAGACACTTTTGCTTTTATTTTTATCTATAATTCTCATGGTCAAATGATATTTACGGTTAGCCACTGATACATCAACAAATGAAAGACAAGTCGGTGTCTCGTGGTTTAAGCCTCGTGTCAAAAAGGAGAATACATAAATGGAAACGATTACAGCCTGTTATCACCGCAATGTTAAAACGACTGGCTTCTATTCTATTGTTATCGTTTTTCATTGGATGTGACGTGGATGGAAGACACGAGGATGCAATTTAAATAGAAATAATTGAAACGGTGATAATTTTAATGATTAGAGGTGAATTATGGAGTTGCATCAGAAATGGGTGACATCATTGAAGGATTAATCTGCTTATTTCCATCGAAATCAAGGTAAATATTGGGGATAGAATTTTTCTGATGATTCCATTGAAAAGCTGAGGAAATTTCCGATGGAAATCATGTGTCGGAATATTTTTTTTTGAATTTTTCAAGAATTCGATTTTTTCGGGGAAGATTTGAAGGGGTTTGCCTTTCCAAAATTCGAAAAAATCAGTTTTTTGGGAATATCTCGGGTTCTATTGGTCGTAGAGTAAAAATTCCGATTGGAGGTGAAAGGTGAGGTAATTTGCCATGAATTCATGTGTTTTTAAAATTAAAAATACGATTTTTTCACTTACTTATGGTGGAAAAACTGATTTTCATAGAACACCCCATAAGTACGTGAAAAAATCGTATTTTTAATTTTAAAACCACATGAATTCATGGCAAATTACCTCACCTTTCACCTCCAATCAGAATTTTTACTCTACGACCAATAGAACCAAAGATATTCTCAAAAAACTGATTTTTTCAAATTCTGGAAAGGCAAACCCCTTCAAATCACCTCGAAAAAAATCAAATTTTCCAAAAATTCAAAAAAATCAATTTTCATACTTCATTCCTATGCAAAATCACCTCATCTTTTCAATGGAATCATCAGAAAATTTCCATCTCCAACCATTCAACCAATACTCTTAATTTTCTCTGCACGTTGGATGAAAAAGATGAGCTCAAAGATTCTCATTCACACGTTCCACGTGTGCTACAGTGTCTGAATGATAATCAACTCATGTAACGTCTCTATCATACGAATTTCGTTTGTCTCTGGGTGGAGTCGACCCGAGAATTCAATTAAAATCACAATGATTATCGTGCGATAAGATTCAGAAGAATTGTGAAATAAATCAATCAAAAATTCCTATCAATTCAGATTAAAAATGACAGATTGCCAATAAAAAAAGAAAAAAATCACATTAAATTCTATGAAATCAACGTTTTCACTATTCACAAAAAAATAAATAATAATAATAATAATAATTCAGAGGTGTATAAATGTTGAGAATCGTGAAGCTTTTATAGAGAGCCACATAATGACGTGAGAAATGCCCCATAAGGCAAGTTTAGCAAGGTCGCCAATGTCCCAGCATCATGGATATATCAAGATCGTGCGGAAAGGAAAATCACGGCTCTCGAAAATCCAGGTAAGTAGGTAAAAGCCTAGATCCGTAAGGTTAAAAAACATCTGTTATGTTGACGATTGAATTTTTCAAAACAGTTTGGTATCGTCGTTAGTTTTTGGGAGATATCTCGAAGATTAAGAGAGATAGGGGAAAATGTGATGAGACATTTTTTGTAGAGAATTTTGAGAGCTACAAAAAAGGTATCTACGAAAATTTCTCTATCTCTCTTAGTTTCCGAGATATAATCAAAGAAAGTGATGATGGAATTTAATTGATTTTGAAAGTTAATATTTTATGTAATATATGTTTTTGGAGATAACTCGGAAACTAAGCGAGATAGAGAAGAATGTCAAGATACCTTTTTTGTAGAGAATTTTGAGCCCTACAATAAAGGTATCTACGAAAATTTCTCTATCTCTCTTACTTTCCGAGATATTCCAAAAAAACGTGATGATAAATTGCTAAAACCTTTGAATTTAATTAAAATATTAATTATTCATATGTAATTAATTTATTTCTTTCACACGGATTATTTATCTCTGTTAAAATTCAATGATTCTTGAATTTAGGTCTTTCATGAATAACCCGAGGATTTTTTTTCCCACCTGATTTGCTGTTTGATAAATTTGAAATGATTGAAGAGAATTTTTAATGGGATATTAAATATTTTTAATTCCAGAGATTCTTTTTTATTTTTCATAATTCATTAGTGCCTCGCTCACGTGAAATTTTGATTAATATTTTGGGTGAAAGTAAGGCAAACTCGATTTTGATTAATTCCCTCTATTATTTCATATTTTATTCTCAATGAGACACTGATTTATCACTGAATTATTCAATTACTCAAAAAAAAAAAAAAATAGAAAAAACTCTTTAAAAAAATGATTTTAACCTTTGAAATAAATTAATTAAAATTGTCAATTGAATTTCAAATGAACTCATGAATAATTTCCGAGATTTATTAGTAACTAAACAAATTTTTGGAATTTTTTTTTTCAACTCCTATTAATAAAATCCAAGAAAGTGATACAAACTTTCTACTGAAATTAGAAAATATTCTCATTTATTGACAAGGGCAAATTCATTTCTCACGCAGTGAAATTTTATTTAATTAAACTATTTAATTCTTTTTTATTTGAGCAGTGACACTGAGAAAAGGAGCATGTGTTTTTTTTTTTTTTCAAACCGAATATGGATTTAATTGTTTAAACGTTTGTGAAGTCAAAAGTTTGTGAAATCGAGAGGATTTTTAATGGAAAAAACGAATTCCTGAGGATAAAAATGGAATTAATTGTGAAAAATCGATGGTTTTATTGGGAAAATCATCAATTGTCCATTGGTGGTCTTGAAGAATCTCCAAAAATGTGAATTTCCTGACCTAACTCAACAAAATAATCCCCGAATTATTCCCTGACTCTAAAAATCACGATTTCGCCCAAAAAAAGCAAATAAAGATGAAAAAAAAAGATAAAATAATTAAAAAAAAACAGGTTTGCATCATCTCCAAGTCACGTAGCATCTTCTCTACACAAATAAACAAGTCGTCCTTGATCATCACGAGAAAAAGTATTTTTCCAATGAATAAAACGAGTTTATCTGTTAAATTAACGTTTTTTGAAGAGAAAAAAATCGTTAATTAAAGATTTCGTTTTAAAAATGGGATCAAAATGGACTTTCACCGGTTTCAAATTCTCCCCAAAGTCTGAGGTAAACAGTGCAATTAGAAGCATGTGAATTATCACAATGGATAGTAAATCTTTCGAGTTTTTAAAAATCTGAAATCTATTGTTGAAGAATTTAATGTGAAACGCTTTCTTGACACTTTATTTTTTGTTATCTCCGATATCTCGGAAAGTAAGCGAGATAGAGAAAAATATGAAGACACCTTTTTTGTAGAGAATTTCAAAACCTAAAAAAAAGGTCTCTATAAAAATTTCGATATCTCGCTTAGTTTCCGAGATATCTTTAAAATAGTGTCGACTAATTAATAAAAAAAATTATTTTTCTCGAAATCTAATTATTCACACTCTTAAAAAAATGGAATTCTCTCGGAAACTAAGAGAGATACCAAAATTTTCATGAGAACCTTTTTTGTAGAGAATTTTAAGAGCTACAAAAAAGGTCTAACGCAAAAAAGTCGTATCTCCATTATTTACCGAGTTATTTAATTGATAGTGGATAATTACAGAGTGAATGAGTAGTGATGCTCTTCTATTGAAGAATGTGCACGCGATTGTGCAGCAGGATTCTGAGCATTAAAAGGGGGCAACGCCCGAGGTGGCCTTGCTCACGACCTCCTTGGATACCTTGGAGGTAGAAAAAAAGAGGAGGCTTGAAAAAAGTAAATAGAAAAGTACGAGAAAATATAGCATAAAGAGGAGAGTAAAAATTTATTGAGTATGGAATGAGAAGTTTGTTGCAGATAAGATTTTCTCGTTTGTGCACCGGTTACGTATATTCTCGGATGACGTTCCTCAAGACCGGTAGGGATGGTAGCATTGGATCTTGGTTGGAATGTTGGAGATAGAACTTGGAATATCATACTTGAATTGAAATGAGAAAAAATGGGAAAAAAATGGAAAAAATGGGAAATTCTCTCCCTTTTTTTTGCAATTAATTTTTTTCATTAAATTGCAGCACTTCTCTCATCTTCAGAAATAATAAATTACTTTCATTGATAACATCCTGCTTGTACTCGATTTAATGATTAATGTAGAGAATAATTAATCAAAGAATTACGTAAATTATGACTCAATGAAAATTTCTCCTTTTTCTTTCTAAAAAAATGACTCTCAACGAGGTATGAAGGTATCAAATGAATTTCCGTACACTTTTACCAATGTGCGATAAAAAATTACATAATTCTCAATTACAATTACGCACGCAATTGAGAAATGCATGTAGATAATGATATTGAATATTCATTTTTGTTTTTTTAAAATGGATTTGAGGATATCTCGGAAAGTAAGAGAGATAGGGAAATTTTGAAAGAGACCTTTTTTGTGCAGAATTTCAAAAGCTACAAAAAAGGTCTCTTGCAAAATTCCCCTATCTCCCTTAGTTTCCGAGATATTCTCAAAAAACTTAATTATTCCGTTTTAACTGTTATAACTGAATTTTTTAATAATTTTGAGGATATCTCGGAAACTAAGAGAGATAGAGACATTTTGCAAGAGACCTTTTTTGTCCAGAATTCCAAAAGCTACAAAAAAGGTCTCTTGCAAAATTCCTCTATCCCTCTTAATTCCCGAGATAATCCAAAGAAACTGGAGGCACTGAGGGAATTTCATTATTATCACTCTTTTAAATTCTTTGAAAAATAAAAAATAAAATTATGCAAGTCGAGGGGTAAATTCACATGCGGAAGTCATTCGCAGTTGCGGATAGTACAGTGTACCTCGTGGCACGTACACCATTCATTATGTATGTATATCGAGAATAAAGCAGAAGAAATCCTCTTGTATCTCAACTTGGCATTTTATATACCAGGTGGGCGAATCTTTATGTCTATCGTCAACCTGCTCATTCTCCTCTACTATTTTATTTTTAAACCGTGACAATCTCGTAATTTAATCCGATAGATTCATTTGGATTTGTATTAATATTTATGCCAGCTTAATGTCACATTAATTGGAAATTTGTGGGAAAAAAAAAGGCACTTTGTTTGTGCCAATAATTTATGAATTATTTATCAATGATAATTTTTGGTAAAAATAGATTTGCACGAAATTTTCGTAAAAAATTGGGAATTTGAGGATTTTTAGAGAGTTTTCAATGACAATTTTCATCTCAGATTTCTCCATTTTTTTTTCAACTAATTATGACGGAATTAGCTTCATCCTTATTATTAACTCTTTCCCTTTGCTTCGATGATGATGATTACATCAGGAT
Source organism: Aleiodes testaceus (assembly GCA_963565655.1). NCBI lineage: Eukaryota > Metazoa > Arthropoda > Insecta > Hymenoptera > Braconidae > Aleiodes > Aleiodes testaceus. The sequence continues at coordinate 736,124 of OY751414.1, forward strand.
AATAAACTGCTTACGTAAGAATCACGACCTTCCAATGTCGTCGAGTAGTTCCGGTTTTTCAGAATTTTTTCTCTTAATGCATTTGAATTGTTGAAACGTTTAACCGATGATTTTATATGAAATTCTTTATTATCGAGGGGATTATGTAATTCTGGGTAATGAGGATGTTGATTGGACCTGAGGTGATCTCCTTGGAGATCCTGATGAAGGAATTTTTATTTTGAATTCATTAAAAATGTGAGAAATGTTGATTTTCCAGGAAATCGAAGTTATTTTGAAAATATCTCGGAAAGTAAGAGAGATAGAGAAATTTTGCAAGAGACCTTTTTTGTAGATCTTGAAATTCTCTACAAAAAAGGTCTCTTGCAAAATTTCTCTATCTCGCTTAGTCTCTGAGCTATCTTTAGAATACTGATTATTTAATAAAAGTTTCTCTGGAAACATTGAATTAAATTATGGAAATACGAAACTCTGAAAGATATCTCGTTACAAGTGCACTTACATATCCGTGGGTACTAGTACAGCCTACTTATTACTGTTATTATTACTTGTTTTTAATCCATATTCATCATTTGTGAAAATACCAGATTTTTCTCAATATTTTAAAGAATTTCAAGAAAACGAGAAAATTATGCAGGAAATATTTTCATAATTTTCTAATAAACTGCGTAATGTATGTCATTTATCACTCGTGAATTTAATTATAATAATAATCTAATGTTGGCACATAATTTGTGATAAAATGGAGAAAATTGTGTTTTTTTTTAATTTTTTGGAAAATTTGATTTTTTTTTCGAGGAGATTTGAAGGGGTTTGCCTTTCCAAAATTTGAAAAAATCAGTTTTTTGAGAATATCTTTGGTTCTATTGGTCGTAGAGTGAAAATTCCGATTGGAGGTGAAAGGTGAGGTAATTTGCCATGAATTCATGTGGTTTTAAAATTAAAAATACGATTTTTTCACGTACTTATGGGGTATTTTATGAAAATCAGTTTTTCCACCATAAGTACGTGAAAAAATCGTATTTTTAATTTTAAAAACACATGAATTCATGGCAAATTACCTCACCTTTCACCTCCAATCGGAATTTTTACTCTACGACCAATAGAACCCGAGATATTCCCAAAAAACTGATTTTTTCGAATTTTGGAAAGGCAAACCCCTTCAAATCTTCCCCGAAAAAATCGAATTCTTGAAAAATTCAAAAAAAAACATTCCAACACATGATTTCCATCGGAAATTTCCTCAGCTTTCCAATGGAATCATCAGAAAAAATCTATCCTCAATATTTCCCTCGATTTCTCCCCATTTTCATATTATTCTACCACTGATTTGTCAAATCTTCGAATGAAAAGCCTTCAACATCCTTTTTTCTTTCATTCCCTCCTTTTTTTTATTAATTTTTTTTCCTCTCTCTGATATGAGAAACAGGATTAAGTGGCGATACCTTATTGAGTATATGTTTGGCAAGAATGAGTAAAGAAGAAGTCAGACGGGACTTCGAAGAGTTATAAAAAAAATAAAGTAAGAAATGAGAAAAAAAACTGGTCCGTCAGTTCATGGATATACTTTCATCTCTGAACGATTCATTTAATCGCCTTTGAGAACTCGTCAAACTGCATTATCCTGTTGAAGCATATAAACGTCTTCACAAATATGAAAATCCATAAATTTGTTTATTTTTGAATTTTAAAATAAAGAAAGAGGATGATACAACAAAAGGTAGAATTCTGTGGAAATTCGCGTGTTTTGGATTGAGGTAAGTACACTCGTGTAAATATTTACCATAATTTTCTCATTTCGTCATTTCTGAATTCCTCAAAATTATTGAATCAGCAATTTCATGAATTTTTATGTCAGTGATTTGTTTTTTAAGAATATCTCGGAAAGTAAGAGAGATAGGGAAATTTTGCAGGAGATCTTTTTTGTAGAGAATTCAATTTCCCACAAAAAAGGTCTCCTGCAAAATTTCTCTATCTCGCTTAGTTTCCGAGATATCTTTAAAAACATACATTAGGTTAATTATTGTGTTTTCAAATGAATTTTATTTTGTCATCACTTCTTTTGAAGATATCTCGTAAACTGAGCGAGATAGGAAAAAAATCGTAGAGACCTTTTTTGCAGCTCTTGAAATTCTCTACAAAAAAGGTCCCTTCCAAAATTTCTCTATCTCACTCTGTTTCCGAGGTATCCTGGTGTGAATGATCACAATGTCGATTTTTCGTATTTATCCCCCCAAAACAGTTATCTAGCCTCGATACGTCACGATACACTGCACCATTCGATTTCCGATATTCACGATATGTTATTTACGTTAACAACTAGGTTCGCAGTATGACAAACTGTCTTGGAGAAGGCTGCTACTTTACGAAGACACTTTATCATCACGCGATATAGAAAGCTCCAGGAAATTGCATTTTTTTTGCATCAAATTATTCATTTAACTAGAAAAATTCTGTGCATTAATTTCTGTTTCATCTGAATTGTTTTTCCTTTGATAATTTAATTTAAATGGCTTTTCTCCATATTACCAACTTCCTCCCCTATTTCAGATGTAAATTATCCGATTTTTTCATTGAAAAATTCAGTGACCTGAATATTCAAAGCAAATTGTGAGAAAAATCGTGGATTTTTGTCTTTTTCTAGTATATCTCAAAAACTAAGCGAGATAGAGAAATTTTGCAGGAGACCTTTTTTGTAGCAAATTAAATTCTCTACGAAAAAGGTCTCTTGCAAAATTTCTCTATCTCTCTTAGTTTCCGAGATATTCAAAAAAGAACGGAATGATTGAACTTTAAATTAATTTAGCAACATTCTCATGGCTTCCACACTATGTGAATTACAATGAAGGCGAACTGGGTTCGTTGACGCTAGTCAACAGTGGAAGTGAAACGGTTCATATGCTACAATGTCGATCGGAAGGAAATCGGGAAAGTTGATCGATTATATTTCAATTTTTTCCTCTTTTCATTCACTCTCTTATCATTTAAAACGAATTTTTCAGGGTTTATTTTTCATCAGATTATCATGGCTGATTGCAGTCAACTGATAAGACTATCTGCCATTTTGTATCAAATGGATGAAGGTAATGTAACATTTAGTGGCATCAAACTGGCGCCAGATCTCATATCACAAGAGATTATCATTCTTTTCCCTCATTTCCACGTTTTAATTAAAAAAATAATGGAGATGGATTTTTTCTGATGATTCCATTGAAAAGCTGAGAAAATTCTACCTGGAAAACATATGCGACATTATTTTTTTCTCAATTATTTCAAAAATTTACATTTTTTTGAAGAAAAATAAATTTTCCAAAATTTCGAAAAAATTAGAAAAAAATAATGAGACACATGTTTTCCGGCGGAAATTTCCTCAGCTTTTCAATGGAATCATTAAAAATAATCTATCTCTCACCATTTCATCAGAATCCTCATTTTTATTATGAAATTGTTGTTCGATGAACAATGTGCAATACATCAAGACTAGGAATTTCCCGTTACTAAAAAGCACATTGTCCAAGTTTGTGTATCACGAAGTACCCGCATGAATGGCTTTCTGAAACGATTGAGATCAATGCACGAGCGTAACAGGACATTTATATACAGGATTATCAGTAGGATGAGATTCAGAGGACATAGGAATAGGAGGAGCAGGAAGACGAGAACAAAAACACACGTTCCGAGGTCATCGAATGGAGGAAAAGACGTTAAACCTGGTTGGCAATGAGTACTGAGCTGGTTTGCAGACCGTGAACGAACACTATTTTATAATTATTGTTCTACGTATATTCCCTTCATCAAAAAGGAAGAAAGAGTTGCACAATTCTTCAATTTTTACAATTTATCAAAATTTCCACAGTTTTTTTGAGGTATCTCGGAAAGTAAGGGAGATAGAGGAATTTTGCAGGAGACCTTTTTTTTAGCCCTCGAAATTCTCTACAAAAAAGGTCTCTTGACATTTTGCTCTATCTCGCTTACCTTCCGAGATACCTTTAAAAGAAGAGGTGATTAAATAAAATCGATTTGAAAACACAACTATTAAGCTAATCAATTTTTTTGAGGGTATCTCGGAAACTAAGCGAGATAGAGAAATTTCGCAAGAGACCTTTTTTGTAGAGAATTTTGAGATCTACAAAAAAGGTCTCTTGGAAAATTTCGATATCTCCCTTAGTTTCCGAGATATGCCAACAATTGTGAAGACTAAATTCAATCAATCATAAATTAATAGAAAAAGAAGTTTGGAAATTGATATGAAGTTGAGTTTCACTTGATTAATCAACTTTTCACAACCACAATTTCATTTTCTTGTGAATTTAATGCAATGTGAAATTATCATCAACTTCAGGTGCTTTTATTTTTTGTAAAAATGAATAAAAAATAAGGAACTTCACTTCTGCTTCTGTAAGTGGATGAGGAAGAGAAATAATCTCATTTTCCAACGGTTTATTAAAGATAATTGATGCAATTTAATCATTTTTGATGATTTTTAACGTAATTAATCTTTGAACTCATGATAAAGAAAAAGAATCTTGACATTATTTCTGTCACAATTCATTTTTATTATTAATTTAATGTCAAAATGTTTGATTATATCATTGTGATGAAATAATCAGTAGTGACAATTCATTTAATCAGAAATAATAAATTTAAATTGAAGAATCAACTTATTGATAATTATTTCCAAGTATTCCTGAGCAATTTTATCAAGTGAAAGTTTATGAAATTATTAATTTTCCCAAAAATTCAAGGAAAATAAAATTAAACGCAATTTTCATCCACGTGATGCTTTTTTCAATTCACCTGTTCGCTTTCACAATGCATCAGTTTCCATTAAAAAAAAAAACCCACCGACCTTGATCGATCCAACGACAAAGTATCAATAGTACTTCGATCACATTCTCGTCACACGTTTCTCATTATCGTAATTAATGTAAAAAAGTATTGCGCAAATGAGCTTCTCATTATTCAACTCCATAAAAAACGAGAATCTTTAGTTTTTTCAGGATATCTCGGAATATAAGAGAGATAGAGAAAAATTTATAGAGACCTTTTTTGTAGCTTTTCAAATTCTCTACAAAAAAGGTCTCCTGCAATTTTCCTCTATCTCGCTTAGTTTCCGAGATATCTCAGAAAAACTGAAGATGGGACAAATTTCGTTTCTTTTAAATATCTCGGAAACTAAGCGAGATAGAGAAATTTTCATAGAAACCTTTTTTGTAGCTCTTGAAATTCTCTACAAAAAAGGTTTCCATGAAAATTTCCCTATCTCCCTTAGTTTCCGAGATATCTAAAGAAAACTAACGAAATAGAATAAATCCTCCGGAATTCCAATAAAAAATAAATAAAAAAAGTCTCTCACGTGTCTTACAACTGTTTGTGGACTTTCTGCACTAAAGATAAAGTCGACTGTCGAAGAACACAAAAAAACTAATTCAACAGACTGATAACGCACTTAATAATTCCGATTGATATCAAGTGCTGTTATCATCACTAAGATAATGTATTTTTTTCCCTCTTCAATGAAATAGAAATCAACTATTACGATTGTCCATTAGAAATTCAATGAATCACTCAAAAAATAAAAAAATGAAAAAAATTACTCACTTTGGATGAATCGAAGAAAACCATCTCCAAAGTTCATTAATACCCAATAAATCAGTACAATCCCACGAATATTAACGATTATTGCTTTCTTTTCCGTCGAAAAAACTAATTAAACACAATATAAACACAGCAGGTAGCACACCGGTTTTAATAGTAATAACAGTTCGTCCGAACTGTCGACTCACAACTGGGCGACAAGTGGTAAAAGAGGAAAGGTATAACGGCTCAGTCGGCTCAGTAACACAGGCAGCACCTCCCCCCTCCCCTTCCAATTGAGTTTTATACACTTCGGTATGATTCGTGAGGGCCACGTGACCAACCGTCGCCAGGGCTTCGGTAATTTTCGTGTCTCTGTTTATTCGGTTACAGAGTCTCTCGTTGCGCTCGTGTTATTGTCAAAAAAAAAACGTAATTTTTCGTATTTATAGCGTGTCAAATTAATTTAATTATTCTTTTCAGATTAATCCGAAGTCCTGGACTTTTTCTGGAGACAAAATGGGCACTCGCGTGAATTTGCAGCGAGAAAATCGATTAATCGAAAGGGAGAGCCAAAATCGACGAATTTAACGGAAGAAAAGGAAATTCAAAATGAACGTCGTTAATATGAGGGAAATGATTGTTAAATGAGCAAAACGTTAATTACGTAATTATCTGAGAGATGTTGTGCGTTATAATGGATCTCAACAGGTGCATTAATCCTTCAGTTGTGACGCATAAGCCACAGTCGAGCGGTTTTTACGCTCTGTGTGCATTCATCAAGAGCCTCAACGTTCAACAGAAGAATTGCGAGAAAATAATAATGAAATTCACGAAAATTATTGGGAGAAAAAGAAGCCCTTGATTGTGTAGATAATAAATTTACTTCTCAAGGTCTCTCATATTTACATATTAATGTGTAAATATTGACGAATTCAAGTGAGTAAATTTGCGAATTTTATTTTGGATGAAAAAAATTATTCTATTTCTCACGCAGTCCCGTTTTTCAGATACCCGAGGATCGATATTTTTCCGTGTAACCGTAACTGATGAGAAGAGGTCAACATCTGCTTGAAAAACCCCGGAAATTCCACCGGATTATTGAATTTTTTGGGAATAATTTGGTCTCATGGGGACAATTATTGGATTAATGAGTTGAGAATGTTTGAATTACTCACCGGCGCCTTCTGAACCAATTCTGCAGTTTAAATCCCATTTTTATCATCCACTGTGTACTCTCTAATTCACTCAACAAATCTAACAATTCTCCGGCATTATCGAGACACAAAACTGACCACAGGAGTCCTTGATACAATCCATGTACACAAACTCACGGTAAACCGTTCACTGTAGCATACAAGACCGTTGATTCACGTATAACCATGGGCAACGTTTTCTCACTCACACAAACAATTTTTCAGAGAGGTGGGGTTACTCCAGGTGTTGGATATTTAACGCACGAGCACAACCGTTGCTGAGACTCCGTTGGTATGGTCACGTGTCCAAAACATCGATTTAATTATGAGAAATTTTTTAATTCAACGATTAACTTTAATTTATTTAATCATCAGTTTTTTGAAGATATCTCGGAAATTAAGAGGGATAGAGATATTTTCATAATAACCTTTTTTGTAGCCCTTGAAATCATCTATAAAAAAGGTATTGATGAAAAATTCTCTATCTCTCTTAGTTTTCGAGATAATTAATAAAAACTAATGATAAAATAAAGATGATTTGTCTGTGAACTTTTTCGAGGATTTTATCAATTTTATTCGAGTCTCATTTATCCCTTCACTTTCTGCAACTGTCACCTGTCACATTTTCATAACAAATGCGCACGAAATTCCGTTACACTTCAACACTTTTTTAAAATTCTTATTACGCTTTTTTTGAGGGAAATTGTTATCTCGTTATTTCGAGGATAAATGAGTTGCGGTGGAATTGTAATGACTTTTGAGATTGAAGTATGCAGGTGTTAATCAACTCTTTCGGTTTATTATGATTATTATTTTATGAAATGATGAGTTGTGTTATTTTTTGGGTGATTGCTCTTTTTTTTAGGATAATTAATGTGAGTATTCTTTAATTAATTTGTATTAATTTGAATTGTTTCTTTTCTTGCAGATTAGAAAAAATCGGTTTTTGAATGGAAACAGCTGTTTCCCGCTCATTTTTTAAGGGAAGAGAGACTCACCAGGTGTCGACACTGACTGGCATCAATTGGAGAAAAAAAACACTGGCAAGATGTCGGTCAAGTAGCATCGTATTCCTCTGATTGATAAAGAATTAATTGAATTGGAGCCACGTAGGATGAAGAAAGTCAGTTTTGTAGGAATCGTCGAGGTGTAAGCACTTGGTCCACTTCTTCCATCAATTCGAGAACATGGCATCTAAAGTAAGAGAATTCTATGTTATTTTAATTTTAAATTCTTGGGATTTTAATGATTTTTTATTGTATTTTTTCTATTGTTTTTGATAGATTTATGAGTTCAACGTTGAGATGACCTGTGAGGGGTGCTCTGGAGCAGTCGAACGGGTTTTGAAAAACAAAGCCGGTGCGTTTGATGATTTCTTATCAATTGAGTCTAGAATATTAGATGAAATTATTGAGAAAAAGGAATTTATTAAAATATTTATAATTCTATATTAAAGAGTTTTGATTTTGCAATTTTATCGTTACATTTTAATCTTTTTTGAAATTATCAGAGTCAATAGAGACATTCTTATCTTATTTCAAGTTTTGGTAAATGATATATTGAAATTAATACTATTTAATTTAGAAATAATGTTATTTGATTATTATTTTCAGGTATTGAGAATGTTAAAATTGATTTGGAAGGAAAGAAAGTCTTCGTCACCTCGAGCCTCACTTCAGAAGAAGTTTTAGAGTTTATAAAGAAGACAGGAAAAGCTACAACCTTTGTTGGAATTAAAAATTAATTAAAAATCCCCTTTTTTTAGAATTAATCCTTTAAAAAAGAAGTCTAGACTAAATTGCGAAGAATCGAGTTAAAAAATTCTACAATTCCCATGTTTTTTTATTTATTTTGTATAAAAATTTAAACGAGAATCTAAAAAAATGTATTAATTCAATAAAATGGCACTTTAATAAATGAATAAATTTATATTACGATTAAAAATGGTAACTTAATTAATTCTATACATAATTCACAAATCAATTGTTCATTTAGAACGAGAAAAGAAAAATTTTAATCATAATTTTGAGCATTCAATGACTTTAACTAATATTTAAGTAAACGTAATAAATTAAGTACTTAAGATAAAAATAACTTTAGTGACAATACTTATTTTTTAAGTCTCTCCTCGACAGTTGTGAGCCTCTGCTCCAAGAGGACAATTGTGCTTCTCAATGCCTCGACCTGATTATTGAGCAGTTCCTCAAGGCTCTTGGTTGAATGAGGAATAATGACATCATTAATTTGTATTCTGCTTGAAGAATTCATTTTTTTGGCTGTTCTCTCCTTCACTCCAGTCTCCCTCAGATCAATCACTTCAACTGGACACCTCTCCCCCGGAATTTCTGCAATTGGACCAAAACAGCTTCTTCTCGTGGCCATTTCCATATTTATATCCCCCAATTCGCTCACATACTGAGATAAAAAACGTGCAACTTCAAAATCCCCATTTTTCATTGAATTTCTCAAAAGATTGAACTCTTTTTCAATTAAAAAGAGTTTAATAACTCAATAAAAATTGAGATTTACCTCCAATTCTCCTTTAGATTTATTCACTTCATCATCTCCATGATCTTCAGCATCAACGTAAGATCCTGATGAATCTTGATGATTATCAAGATGAAGAGCATCGAATTCAGAATCAAGATTCAATGGAACATCACTTGGTTTCCGTACTTTGATTCCTTTTTTTTCAATGTGCGTTTTATCGAAATTGGATTTCCAGATTAATAATTGTTGATCGGCTCCACCAGATGCGAAGTAATCGCCGTTTGGTGAAAAGGCAATGGCACGGACACCATCGCAGTGTCCTTTGAGAGTGTAAATAGGACGTCCTTCCAGCAAATCTAGAACCTGAAGAAAAATATTCATTAATAAATAAGGAAAAATAGGGAATTTGTGAATTTATGAGTCTCCCAGGATTTTCCCTTCAAAATAAACGTTTTAATAAATTCCTGGAGTTTAATTACCTTCATAGTAGAGTCTTCCGAAGCAGTGAGCATAAAATTACCATTCGGATGGAATTTTACTTTATTAACAGGTCCATCATGTGGCATGTAATGCTGCTGCAATTGGGAAGTCCTCAGGTCATAGAATTTAACGGAATTATCTGCATTTGCGGAGGCAATGTGAGAGCCACCGGGATGAAATTCAACGTCCAGCACTGGATCTAAAAAGAATAATAAATTAGATAATTCAAACTTTGATGAATTTCTCGTGTTTCCACACCTTTCAACTCAGTTATTGTCTTCACGCATGCTCCACTAGCAATGTCCCACAATTTGACCGTTTTATCGTCACTGCAAGAGACAACGAGTCTCCCATCCGCCGAGAATTTAGCGGAATTCACCCAATTCGTGTGTCCAACGAAGGATTTCAAGAATCTCCTTCTGCAGACGACCCAGAGCTTCACTATTTTGTCGTCGGAAGCTGTGATTAACTGAAACCAAAGTAAAATCATTAAAATTCGTTTAAAAACGTTTATTTATTCATGCACTTACGTTTTGTCCATCTGGACTGAATCTCACGGATTTAACAGCACCAGTATGAGCTCGGAAGTCAAGAGACTGTCCTCGCACCGTTGGAACCCAGACTCTAACAGTCCTGTCTTTTGATGCAGTCGCAACTATCTCCCCAGAAGGCGCATAATCGAGATCAAGCACTGCGTCTTTGTGCGCAATAAAACGATTCGCTCTCATCGAATTACAAAATGTGAAAACCATGAATGTTTTGTCGAGACTCGAGGATGCTACTTGTCGGTTGTCTGGATGGAATATCACGTTTGTTATCGCCTGCTTGTGACCCTTGAAGTGACGCTCCACACTTGGATCGCATGATTCGTCCAATTTTAGCGACAGGAGACTCTGAATAATAATAAAAACATAATTTATTAATTTATTTAATTAGAGGAGTTCCCGCCAATTCATTCGAGATACATAACCTATAAATTCGGGAAATTAATTCATTTCTTTCTTATTTAATTTGAAAAAATGCAGAAATTAGTGGGAAAAATTGAGGAAAATATTAATTAATATTTTAATTAGATTAAAAATTGAACAAACCATTTTTTTAAAATTTCACTTTAATTCACGTTTAATAATAATAATTCACTTTCTTTTAATTCTCTTTTTTTATTATTCTTATCTGATTTATTTTGATTTTATTAATGAGTCGATTCGATTCATAATTAATTAGGTTTTTGAGTTAATTAGATGCAGGATAAAGTTTGAAGAATAACGAGATTTTTGGAGCACGATGAGAATGACAGTTGACGCTTCAAAAACAAACGCAGGGACTCACACGTCAGTTGAGAGTCTAAATTTATTTTCAAGTTATTATAAAAGATGAATTAATTATTCAGAATATTCAGTTTATTTTTATTTATTTATTATTTAAAGGGGAATTATTTGGATTTAATTATTTAACGATTTTAATCCGGAGTTTTATTGATCATTTGAATTGCACGGGAAGCGAGGGGGCGGAGCTTGCGGTGAAAGACAGTGACGGCGCGCACGTCGCGCTACCGGCCATCCCCACTCCTCTCCGACCGTTACAAGGAGCGTTTGAAATTCCACCGGTCATTCGGTCGGTTCACGGCGCCATGATGAGTTCGGTTCGGTCATCCGCAGTATTTCGAGTTATTCGGAGGAGGGAGACGTTGAGATGGGGAGGATTGTGCGTGATTAAGTGAGATAATTAGTGAATTTGTGATAATGTGAAGTGCAAGGACAAAGCAGAGGACATTATGGACCATTGTCATCGACGGTTTTTCCGATTTATCTCTTCGGATCGGGTGAGTACAGAATTTTCTTCGTTTCCATCGGTTCTCATGTTTTTTATTAATTAATTAAATCGTTCCTTTAACATTCTAAAAAGTCGCAAAAAAGTAATATTCAACTCGTTTTCTTCAACTGTTTTTTGATTAATCATTTAAATCCTTTTTTTTACGTCTTAAGAAGCCGCCATTTTGTGTAACTTCAATTTTCATAAAAAAGTAATATTTAATTCCTTTGTTTAAACAATTATTCTTAGTTATTCTCGTGTAATAATATTGTCTGCAGAATGTGGAATTTTTTAGTTAGAGTTTTTCCTTTGTTTCTAAAGTGTAACGGTATTTCCGAGAAAAAGGGTAACGCAGTATTCCAAGAAAAAAAAGGGGTGTCGCATTCCAAGAATTTATCGATTTTTCTCGCCTCTACTAAAATCAACGTAAATTCCTCTTTACATTTATTTAAAATTATCTAAAATATTATTTCGACAATTATTAACTTGAATAATTCTTTTAAAATACATTTTACAATTATTATTATCATTATTACTATTATTAATAATTATTATCGTGAAATAATATTTGCATAAAGTGAAATATTTTGGATAGAATACGATCTTCATTTTTTAACTGTATCGGCATTTCCGAGAAAAAGGGTACTCGGCGTTCCAGGAAAGAAGGGGGCGGTTGCATTCCAAGAATTTATCGATTTTTCACTTCTGAAATATTATTTCTCTCAAATAAAATAAACGGGAATTCGAAATATTATTTATAGAATTATTCACTTGAATAATTCTTTTAAAATACATTCCACAATTATCACTACTATTATTATTATTATTTTTAATAATGAATTTTTTATAAAGCGCCGTTTCTTTGTTTTGATACCATTGGAATTTTTTCCAAGAAGAAAGGGGTGTGGCCTAACTGTCTGAGATTTTTTTTTATCGATTTTTCTGGCGGATAAGTTCTTATTCAATTTTATTAATTAAACATTTGAATTCATTTAATCGGAGCTCGTGCTCTTTCTTTTCCCGCGCTTTTTCATGCTCGTGTCCCGAAGCTAGTGGAACAGTCGTACGTCAAGTCCGGCATTGACTCGCGTGTCTCATTCGTCTAAAAGATAGAATAATTTTGATTTAATTTCTGAATTTTTCGAAAATCGAAAGGACCTTAAATTTTCAAAAAAATCGAATTTTCCAAAATTTCGAAAAATAACTTGCGACCTATGCTTTCCGCCTCAAATTTCCCCAGCTTTTCAATGGAATCATCGAGAAAATTGTGTCTCCCCCCTTTCATCCCTAATCCTTAAGAAATCAATCATTTGAATAATAAAAAGTGGAATAAATTTCCATTTATTATAAAGAAAATTCCGGGATTTATTCAAAGAATATTTAACACTCTGAGTCTTCTTTTCCATCGTTTAACCCATAAAAATAATAATATCAACGTCGTGGCTATCAATTTTCCTCCGAAGATGACTTTTTAATTAAAAGTGGAGGGGGCGAGCTGTCAAGTTATTGCGTGAAAGCATTAATCAATTTCTCGCGGATCAATAACCACTTTTCCGGAGATCCCTCAACAATAATCCGTTTCAAATGATCTATTTTCAATTAACCGAGTAATCAATCTCACGAATTAATCTCCCATCTCAAACTCCAAGGTCACGAATTTACCATTTCAACAAAAAATTCTAATCTCTCGAAAAATCCAAAAACAAGTGCGAATTAAATTCTCAAAATAAAATAAAAGTAAAAATTAAATTCTCCATATGTGAGAGCACGTGGTCACCCTGGAATTCAGGTATTTTCGCATTATCCCTTTAATGGCGTTATTCGAATCGTGAGGAATGTGATTCGCAAAAGTGCATGGAGCCTCGAATTTTTAAATAAAATGAAAATTATCAAATAAAATTAATGAAAAACACTGGCTTTGTTGTAATAGTAAACGTTACGTATTATTCAGGCCTCAATAACTTTGTGAGCTTTTTCTGTTATGAATGGAGCGAAAAAGAGAAGCCCCTAAACTCCCTTCCCCCTCCACTCCGGTAGTTGTTGATATATACAAGAGTAGTGGGAACTGAGTGGGCAGCCTGGCGCGTTCACCTCAGTCGCGTTGCGCGCGTCCTACGTGCAGTATGCTCGTGTCTCTCTCTCTCATTATTCCGGTTTATTTTGATGATAGTGCATTGAACTAATTTCGACACAATTTAAAATAATTCCTATCACTTTCTCGAATAATTCTCAAGGATAAACTTCAAGTTATCACGAAATGTAGATTTTTTATTGTGGAAAAATGGGGGAAAACTGATTTAAAAAAAGGGGAAAATGTGCGTTTATATTGGTGAAACGAGTGGATACAGGGAGAGAGGAGCATTGGAATCATCTTGTATGTTTCCTCTCTGGAATATCGAAATCCATTGGTGGCCAATCGAGTGTATCAAGATAAAATAGTTCTGCATTTGGAAAATACGTGGATGAACATGATAAAAATGTTTGTACTGAAAATTCGTATTTTTTTTTTACAGTCATAAATGCGAGAGAATGTTTACCTGTCTGATAGAAATTCAATTTTATTTGTTTTTCTTTTTCTGCACGTGAGGAATTAAATATGAAAATACTTGTGTTTTCCCTGTGTTCTTTTTTTCCTTGGAAAATACGAGAATAATGAAAATTCATTTTCACGAATATTTTCACTCTGAAAATGCAATTAATTCTTTTCACTCCTTTCTTTTATGAGGTTTCAAAAAATTAATGCAAGAGGTCGGAAGTTATCTCAACTCTCAGTGAATTTGCGGCAATTCAGAGGCAAAAATAAATAAAGAAAGAAAAATTATCTTTATGTTTATTTTCTGCAGATGAAATCAGTCTCTTTTTTTTCTCCCAAAGTGCTACTCCATGATGCTCAACCTTTATACATCACAAAGCGTCAACAAAAGTATCACAACTGTAGATTCTATTAGCTTTTACTTTCCTCAAGGGTAGTCCAGAAGCATTGAACTTTATATCCTCTGTAAATACACATTTGTGTACCACCTCTTTTCACTACATCTCCCAGGAGTAAATTTCAAAATTTTCATTTTTTTTTCCTACTTCCATTATTTACCACAAAAAAATGAGGAACAAAGAATGACGCAATTTCGGTGGAATTTTGTGCAAAGTCTTGGGAAAATGTGTTTGTCATGATTTCCTTGGTTTTTTTTTTATCTTTCCTTCTTTTTTATCTATTTTCCCCTGGGGTGATGTCGAAGAAGCCAGTAATATTCAGGTTTCATTACGTTGGAGATTTAAAATTCAATCTCGTAATTTTTTTTTTTATTCATTTACATTATGGAGACTTTGTTGCAATGATTTATCACATTCTCGGAAATGAATTCATGCGGATTAGATTATTCTTCATGTGACAATTTTTCGGAGATTATCTGTCAAGTCTCGGATTTTCGGGGTTCATGACGTGGAAGAATGTGCACAAATAAGGGATGCATCGATATGCAAATATGAAGAAGTAGGTCGAAGGTTCTACTGATGCATGTAACGAATAGTCGAATATTGCTGCAAACTCCCACAGATCTCTGGACCCTCAGGCGCAATTTCGTATTACTAAAAACATGAAATTTCATCAATTGTTTGATAAAGTTCATTTGCATCATTGATACTATCAGGATTCACTCCCAATTCGATAAAAACTCGTGAATGTAGAGGGATAATTGAATTTTTTCAAAAATATCAAATAATTAAAGCGGAAAATGGAATTACCAGAGTGGAAATTGTCTATTCAATTTGATGAAACGAAAAAAAAAAAAAAAATGGAAAATTTCAACGGAATACTAAAGACAATAGGAAAATCCGAGACACGTGTTACTGAATTTCCTCACAAACTCGGGAATTTATATAGATATTAATGTTTTGACATTTATTATGAAAAAATGTGTTTAATTAAATGAAATTTATATTTTTTTTTATTAATGAAAATTATGAATAAAGGAAAATGCGTTGAATTTGTCAGGCGTTTAATTTAATCAGAAAGTTGTTCACATTTTCATTAAGAGAGTCATTAATTGAGTTTAAATTAGCGTGAAAGAGTGGAGTTATTGAAATACATTTACTTCATCTATTCATACTAATTTTAGTGCAGTTATTGTTACTTGTATGGACTCTGAGATAAGGAAACTTCATAGCTTCATGTTATTCCAATTAATTAGTGTAAATAAATGAAGCACACAAATGTATAAATTAGTGTTCTATTAATCATTTGAATTAATTAAATCTCATTGAATTTATGATTCAATTTAAATGCAATTAAATTTGAATTATCAAATAATTGTTGGTAATTTAAGTTACATTTGTCTCTTGTGAATTTCTTCATTATTCACAAATTATGCAACAAAAATATGATTTATTTTTTCGTTTCTTTTCATTAAATTATGGGAATGTTTTTAAAATGCTGAGAATTTCAATGCCATAAGCATCTACTGTAATTAAAAATTCAAATAATTCATGAAATTTCATGAAAATATTTCTTCCTCTATTAAATGAGAATTTTCACAGTATAATTTCATTTATCCTTTGATTCACATTTATTTTCTCTCTTATTTATCTTCATAAAATGACTTTTTTAATTAATTCTTTATAAAATGTGGGATTTTGATTATTTGAAGAAGAAAATTAAACCTTCGCCACTTTAATTTCACATTTTCAACTATTGAAACACAGAACTTTTGGAATAGAAGTCTCGTTGAACAAAATTCGTTAATTTGTGTCAGAGAATTTCAACGTTGGGAGAAGTGCATAGAGAGTGTGATTAGTTTCACTCGAAGGATTCGTTAGATTCGAGTGTTGATATGCTTTGATGAAAAGTTCAAGTACAAGTTTATAACGAGAATTTTCTCAGGCAATTTCATTCGAGTTGACAATTTTTTTAAAATTTCACTTTCTGCAACTTTTTAATGAATTTAGTTTTATTTTTGATAATTAGTGAATTTTTTTGAGTGATTTTTTTAATAATGCGAAGTGATTTGTGATATTAATAGGATGCAGTATCCAGAGGAAACGATGTCATTAAATGGAGAGACTGTGAGGAGAAATGATTCTGATAATTACGGATTACAGAACGATGATTTATTCAATGCAACTGCAGAATGGATTGATCTACTCATCACTGACTCTACGAATTTGTCATTGTCTGAAGTCAACACTACTTCTACTGATATAGATCCATTCTATTTTTATGAGGTGAGTTTAATAATTTTCTTGATTTTATCGATTTTTTGTTTTAATATAAAGTCATGAGTTCACGTTTTTTTCTGTTTTAATTAATGCGAATGTAGTGAGCATTAGAAATAACTCATTATAAATGGACATTATTCTATAAACTCGGTTTTTTCAGTTATTTTATCCTTGAAAAGTGATATCAAGTGCTAACACGTGTAATTGCACTTTTTTAAAAAAAAAAGAATTTCGACCAATTTGAGTAATTAATTATGCACAGAGGGAAAGTCATTAAAAACACAAATGAAAATAGGGATTTTTTTGGTTTGTCAAATATTTTAGTAGGTCTCTGCTCTTTTTCTTTTCATTAATAAAAAATTTGATCCTTCATAAAAGTGGAGGACTAAACGTTTCCATCTGTCAACGTCGTAAAAAAAAAAAAAATAGTTGGAAAAACTCCTATAAAGTACGATGTTAAATTTCCCAAATATCACACCGATAAAATATTTACTGCATTTCCACGAAATGAATATTTTTTTTTCAACAAATTCTTTAGTTTCATTTCTCCAACAATCATTAAAATTTAATAGTTTTTTTTTTTCGTGCATAACAATGAAAATAATGATTCTGAACTTTGGGCACACGTCAGTGATATTTTTTAATGAGATGAATGTTTTTTTCTTTTATAATTTCTTGCAAATATTATTTTCACATTTATTTCCATTCCGATGAGGCGAATAAATCATTAGTGTATTTTTTTTTATTCATCAAATTATTTCAGCATATTTAAAATAATTATGGATAATGGGGTGTGACTTCATCAATATTTTGAGACTCCTCGTTATTTTAAAATCAATAGAATGAATAATCCTTGAGTCACGATGGCCCATTGTTGAGTACCTCAGAAGCCAAGGATAGATGTCAATAGTGAATTGAGTTAGTGAGCATTATTGCAATGATATAATCAATTGTGTTGATGCTCAAGCAAGCACCGGCCATTTGCCTCACGTTCCCGATAATAATTGTCATACAGACGTGCTCGTATTGAATTCAGCATCATTATCTGTATTCCATCATGTGTCCATACAATTACCGTAGAATTATGAAAATTTTCGGCTTATTCTCAACATTATTAGACACATTAAACTAATTTATTATTATTATTATTTATTTTTTTTACAATGAAATAGAGAAACTGTACTTGACATAAACTCATGTAAATTTCCATGAAATATCGGAGGGAGAGATTATGAATGATATTCACGTATTTAATCATGCATTTGACGTTCCATCAATTGAGTTATAAGCCGATGCAAATTTTCCGTAATTTCCCCTCTTGATTGAACAATGCAGCACGCATGTTTGTGATTTTTTGTTTACCCCATTTACCAACACAAAGAGCTCAACTCGAATGAGAAATATCAGAATAGGATGAGAATGAGAAATAACGTGGAGTGATGAAAAAAAAATTGGAAAAATGAATTGGCTGTTGCAGAAATACGCGTCCAGTTAGGTTTATCTCACTTGGCGTCTCTCATTTTCCGTCTGGCCACTCCAATCTTGATGATGACACTCACTTCAGCTCCAATTTTCTTTTCTCCTCAATTTCTTTTTTTTTACTCGCGGCTTCTTTATACTGAAATATCAACGAAAGTAGAAGTGATGTCTGAGTTACTTCGAAATTTCATCTGTCTTTTGAGTAAAACAGATTTCGAATGTATTTCTCTCTTTCTCACATAAATTGTGGATTTTTGTTGTTCTAAATATGAATTTACGTGGGTTATCTCATCAGACTTTTCTTTCTCTTTTCATGAATTATTTTATTATGGTAATGAAATCTTCAATTTTACTGAAAGTCTTGAGGATTTTATTCTCTTGAAAGAAAGTGCATTATTGTATTGAATTGTTTTCTGTAGAAAATATTTTATTGATGAAGTTTAATGGATTTTTCATGAGATTCCAATACAATCAGGATCACCATAAATTATAGTCTTCATTCGTATCTTCAACTTTACCAGTAAATTCACCTTTAATTTCTCATGCAATTGTCTTTATTTAAATTTAAATGCATTCGGTTACTTCAAAACTTCCTCTATAATTTTCACAATTAAATTGAAAAGCGAGTTTATTTACTGGAAAAGCTCATTTAATCGATTATGAATACCATGACTCAACAGGTTTCCTTCTAGCATTGAACAATTTGAGCTTCAATTAGTTTTTATCTTATCATTGACATTACGAGGCCGTGAAATTCACTGAAACAATTGGTTTTTCAACTGAATTCTCTGAATTACTGAAGTTTTGATTATTGGACTGGAAAATTATTAATTTATGATGATATTCATGGAACCTTTTTCTCAATAAAATTAAGAAATTCATAACTCAAGTATTTTCAACAATTTCTACGGAATTTCCACGATTTTTTAACCACCTGCCTCTTTTTTTCTTCTCTCTGCACTTTGAGAACACGTGTCGCAACAAAAAGAGACAATTGCGGCTCGTTATGACGAAGAAAATGATGGTAATTGAGCATAAAACCGATGGAGATTGCACATTCCTAACGAGTGGAATTATTGTCGTTAAAATATCAGTTCATCAACGCCAAAAAAAAAGAAGCCATTCAATCTCAACACAAATCAATGGAAAATAAATTCAAAATTCATCTCAAACTACTCTCTCCACTTGACAGAAGGAATTACGATGATAATATCAAGTGATCTACAAGGAAATTGATCAATATGTCAGTTTATTCTCATTCACGAAGTGTTTCCGAGTCATTGACTCTGAAAATGTCGTAGGAAGTGGTGAGAAATCCAAGATCAGTGGCGACAGCTATAACAACCAGGTTGAAATTTCCTCCAGGATTTATTGCTCCTTCGGGAGTCATTGTGTGTGACCATCGATCCACTTTTTTTCATGATATTCTCCCCCGTTTTTTACGTTCATGATAGCTTCCATCAAGATACCTCCCACATTGATGCTTCAGAATAGGAAAAAACTTGTGAAATCCTTAATTCTCTAATTTTCCAGTGTATTGTTTAACGACTCTTGCTTGAATTTTCCTCGTTAGACTTGACAATGTGATATTTATTAACTCCTGTTGAGATGAATGGAGGCAGTACTGTTGTTGAAGGACGACTAAGCTGTTTTCGTCATTATAGTTGCCTTCGTCGTTAAAGTTTGTGGAGAGAAAGGGAAATATGCTGTTGAGTGTGCTCACTTGAGGGAAATATGATTTCTCTATAGTGAAGCACTTAAACTACATCAAAATTCCTATTTTCATTTACTATCCCTTTGTAATAATTACAGGATGAAAAAGTATTTACTTCACATAGAGATGCTTTTCAGTAGTAAAAAAGAAAAGGTCTTCTTGGAGAATAGAATTGATGTCAGGAACTCCTTTAAGAAGTCCTTTATTTTTCCATCATCGTATAATAAGAGAGAGTGGAAAAAAACATATATTTATAAGGGAGAATTTATTTTTCTTACGTTGAAAGAAGTTTTTATTAACTGATTCGATGATAATTAATAGGAATATTCAAGTGCTTTTCTCGAGGACACAAAACCTCTGGTTCCTTTCATAGACTCTTTTTCCTAACCCACTGATCAGACAAATCCATTATCACACAAAGACATCTTATCTTCTCTCTTTTCTGGTGATTTTACGGTTTTCGGGGGATCCAGTGAAGACGTATCAGTCGTAATATTCCTGGCGTATCAATAAGAATGAGCAAAGTTGCTGGGTATGTCCAGGGATTTACGAAATCTTGGGTGAATGGTAAAGAAGGGTCAGTTGTCGTAAAGCAGAAGCCTGAAGAGAAAATGAAATCAGGAGAAATGTTATCTTTTTTGTCCAGTGTTGAAGTTTACGTCTTACATATTTATGATAAGGGAAAATCGGGGTAAAATGGGCATTCTGATTGAACGGTTGGAGATAACGATTTTCTGATGATTCCATTGGAAAGCTGAGGAAATTTTAGGCGGAAAACATGTGTCAAAAGTAATTTTTTCGAGTTTTTTGAAAATTAAATTTTTTTAATTTTCAAAAAACTCGAAAAAATTCATTTCGACACATGTTTTCCACCTAAAATTTTCTCAGCTTTCCTATGGAATCATCAAAAAAATTCTATCTCCAATATTTCCCCCGATTTCCCGTAATATTCAATTTCAAAGTGAGCATGTGTCCATCTTACTCCTTGGAGCTTTCTTACCCCACCTTCCCCTACTCATTGTGTGATATTTTTTCAGATTCTGAGATAGGGGCGTCTGATTCTGGCGCGGTTTTCAGTCATCTGAATAGCGAGATCGACGATTCCTGAGGTTTGGTAGAAGTCAACGACTATAATGTTAGCAGTTGCATTCCACTCCTCGATGTACCAATGGGGAATCTTCCTGGCGACTCTTTCGCTCCAGTGACGAAGGCTCATGTTCCTCGTGAATGTATCCTCGATGATAGTCGTGAAGGAATGAGTGAGTTCAGCCATGTCTCCAAAGGGCTCAAAATTACTGGAAAAAGAATATTTTAGAATTCTCCATTCCTCTGGATTCATCAATATCCAGTGATGATTCTTCAATACTAACTTTATGTAAATTTCATGCCATCCATTGAGATATTCGTGAAGTCTGGTAATCGTCGCAGCATTGCTCCAGCGATGAGTGATTGAAGGCCACAGGAAATCGAATTCTTTGTATATCGGATTATCGTAGCTAATTATGAGTCTCTTGTTTGTCTTCCAGAATTGGTAAATCGAGTACGTCCAACTGCTACGGGGATGTGCATGTCTTCTAAATGCCTTTCTGAGATACCTTATGAACTCCCGGTGATCTTCAGAAGACTCAAATCCTGGAATACCAAAGTCCTCATACAATCATGAATAACAGGAAATATTCAGGCGATTTAAAATTTTACCTTTGAAGAATTCTCTGAACGATATCACCACAATGTCTTCCGAATAATCCATGAATTCATTGATCTGCTTCACCACCTCATCCATCGATACCAGGTTGAAGACATTATGCGTTGTTATGTACTTCTTCTTCCCCTCGATATACATGTAACCTGGTCTTAGATCCAAGTACCGGATTCCATCCATTAGTTGAGTCTTTATGGATTTTGTCTGGAGAAGAATGGAGACTTTGAACTATTGGAATTATCGATTTATCTTGAGGCTTCTTTTAAAAACCTGACAAAGTATCCATCGAGATGCGAAGGATTGATCCTGTAGGGAGTGACTCGGGGAAGATGCGTAGGCTGCCGATTGATGAGTTCCAGGAATTATTAATTCCGTTAGTGTTAGATTTTCTAGTAAATCTTTTCTATCAAACATCCATTGAACTTTTGACTTGCAGGATGGATTCTTATCCAATATTTCACCTCTCGATAATATTGAGACGCAATATTCATCTAAAAATCTCTCGATATTGAAGGAATTTCAAGGGAATTATTATTTTTTAATTAAATGTCATTACCAGAGTTTGTGCCGTTCTTTAAAGCTGATTGTGGTAGTTCGTAGAATCCAATGGAAGAATCAATCGTTTCGTTTACGTATATTGTTGAATAATCTGGTGAATCCACTATTAATCGATCTCCTTCCTCGAATTTTGGATGATACCAGAAAATGGAAATTGGAAAGAGTCCTTCTTCTTTCACAACTCCTTCATTAACAAGCATTATTGGCCTCATTATTGTATCATCGTTAACAGACTTGCAATTAACTGAAATTATGAGAAAATAAAGTGGCAGTAATTTAACAATGTACATTTCTAAAGTCAAAAAACTATACTGATGTTACTTTCATTCGGAACTACGAGAATCAGACGAAATCGTAGTGATAAGATAATTTATCATATTTATTCAGCAGCAAAATTTCCATTTTTTTGGTAATGCTTATCTCTGTTAATTTCTAATTACAATTTCTACCAAAATTTCATTATCTCTACTCAATCATTTTGATACTTCGGATGAAAGTGAAGTATTTGAGTAATCGTCTGGAATAAATTCGATGGAGGACTCTTCTCCACTGAAGAAAAATGAGGGATAAAAAGCGTAGAATCCGGTGAAATTTATGAAATATTCACGTCCGAGCCAAAAAGTCCCTTTTTCTCATATTCCCAAGTGTCTGCAATTATCATTCGATCTGAAAGACGAAAATTCCCTGAAAAAAAATGACATAAGTGGACATTTAAATCACTTTGTAGAGGAAAAAAAGTAAAGAGGAAGTATTACTCTGATCTATCAATCTCGAGATGAAGAAGTGAGGATGAAAAGAAGGGGAGAGCCCTTGAGGTACTTTGCCCGAGATTTTTTTTACCACTGGGGGAAACTAGCATGCATTACATTAGCATAAATGATTCTTCCCCATTTTTTTCTCTCCACATAAAGAATGTTTAAATCGGAATACTAGAGAATTGAAAATCAAGTGTTTTTCTTTTTCGTTTCAGGTAAACAGAGGAATAAGATGTTGATAAAAAAAGGAAAATCCATGGGGGGAAATGGATTTAATCTTTAGTTAAGACGACGGAAAAACCACAATATTGTAGTGCCTGAAAGTATCAAGAGCAGCACCTCTAATCCAACCTCCTCTTCTCTGTATAACGAGATGAAGACACCCTGATACTTCATCGCATTAGTATCACGATCAGAATTCTCCGTCTCTCTTCAGGCTTTTATCTCCCTTTTTTTTCTTCTTCTCCCTCTCTCGTAGTTATTCCATCTCTTGTCCTGAGTTACGGGCCCTGTGTTCTACGTTGGGGCGTTTGATATAGGACAGAAGGGAAAATTCAGTTTATTACATCTTTGGTAGTGACTGTGTTTTTATTGGATGATTCTCATGTAGACAATAACCGTATGTGCTTTAATATTTCATATTAATGTTTGGATTGTATTATTTCTTGGATATCGAGGATTATTTGTGATTGTTGAGTTATTGAAATATTTATTGATATTATATTTTTATAAGAAACTTATCCAGAACAATTCTTCAGTGAATTATGGTTATTATTGAATGTTGGGTAAATTTTATTCGATGGATGAGTTTAGAGTATTTTTCTCGCATTTATAGATGAATAAAGGGGGAAAAGTGCATTATGTAGTTTGAGAAATTTATAATAGGATTTACCGTCTTTTGTGGTACTTTCTTTTCATTGAGTGGAAATGAGATACAATTGAAAATTTGATAAATTTAATTAAAGCTGAATCTTGGAATAAATTAATGTCATCGAGTTACTACGAAAGAAACATTTGGAAATTCCGTCACGTTTTATTCCGGTAGTTTAAAAATATACAGAACAGACTACGGACTGGAGCAATTTATATTTTTTATTTCCGTTGCACAGTCTTATGTGAATTCTCATGTATGGAAACTTTTCCACAGAATTTCATTAAATTAAGAATTTTATCATGAGTTTCTTCAAGACATCTTGGAAACTAAAAATTAATTATATTATTAATTTAATAGGAAAAATTCCATTTTGACAGTTGAGATAACGTTTTTATTAATAGACGTGTCATAAGCACGCAAGATATTTAAATTTTTCCATGATTTTTCTCATTCTCTCACGTTTTACCATTTCTCCTCCTCTGCCTATGTTCGCACTAGATAAAGATTGATTTTATGCACACTGTTATTACGAGTCATCGAACCCGGAATCTCCATGCAAAAGTTCCACAGATTAACTTCTTCGTAATAGTCGCCTGTGGCGATTATATCGTTTTAAATTATGATGAAACACAATAACGTGTACTTTGAAGCTCAAAACACGTTGAATTTACGGATCTACCGAAATATTTGTTGAGAGAATAATAATGATTCTAGAGAATTTTCCTTCATTTATGAATTCTCTTTTATCGCCTTTTTTTTTGGCTCATAGAAGAGAGGATTTACAATTCATTCTGCTTCTCTGCATTCAGTGGGGAAAATACTGAATTCACAGGGATAACCATTATCCCGGGATAATGATAAACCACACTGAGTGATTTATAATGATAGGAGGCGTGAGATTAAAGAGATTAAATAATATTCTAGGTTTTTATTACTATAATGAAGAAAAACTTTGGATAATGATAAAATAATTTAATTAATCGAACCTTTTAATTCATGTTACAGACGGAACAGTTTACAGTGCTTTGGCTTCTGTTTGCTGTAATCGTAGCTGGTAATACAGCTGTACTTGGTGGTCTGCTTCTGGGAAAACGTCGGAAATCACGAATGGACTTTTTCATCAAACAACTAGCACTTGCTGGTATATTTTTATTTATTCTGCATCATTAAATATAGATATAGGAATAAGCACTTGGGAAATAATTGCCGGATTATCGACTGTATCGATGAATTTATGGGATAAAGTACGCTGCTTTGATGCATAATCGGTTCTCATGAGCTTAGGGAATATTCTCTCAATACAAAAAATGAAAACTAAAAGCTCTCTGTTTCTTTGATAATTTTCAATTTATTTATGCACATTTATAAACATCTACTTTGTTCTCATGAATTCAATTATTTTCACAATTTATAATTAATTATCACAAGATATTTTTTAATTATCATTATTTCATGTGAAAAGGAGAGAATTAATTTCAAAGGTTCATGTCATGCTCTTCTGTTGCATAAAATCTGTGGAATTTGTATTTGACTCGAGGCCAGTGGTAAAGACGTCCCTTAAGGCTATTCATATTTCCAGAATTCAGAATAAAATCCTTTTCGTGAAATTCTCGTGCTCATGTCAAATAAAAGACATCAAAGCAATTATTGTAATGAATTTCTTTCCATTCAGTTTCTCAATTATTTTCTAATTAAAAAATAGGTACAGATGTTCTCCAATTAATATACACTGGCCTCGATGGGGAAAAAATTCTCGATTGGCTCTACCGAAATTATAAATTTTCGTTGAAGTTGAATGAAGAAGCATTATTATCGATTGTAAGCTCAGGTCTCCCGCTTGGCATGATTCGAACTCCCCATTGCTTTCACTTGCTCCACTTAACGCTAAGCTTTTCCTCATTTCTATTGTTCATTTATTCTTCCCTCAGCTTTTAGTAGGAAACATCAGTTCTAGCTATTTATTCTTATTTATGCGAGGGAATAATGAGAATGGAAATAATCTACTCCTTTTAATTGAACAATTTTACATAAATATTCAGAATTAATAATGAAATAATTTTGTTTTATTTTTCAGATTTATTAGTCGGCTTAATTTCAGTATTAACTGACATTGTATGGAGATCAACGGTGACATGGTACGCTGGTAATGTAGCCTGCAAGCTCATAAGATTCAGTCAAGTAGTTGTGACATACAGTTCTACATATGTCCTAGTGGCATTATCAATCGACAGATATGATGCAATAACAAGGCCCATGAATTTCTCCGGAAGCTGTAAGTTCAAATAATATTTTAAAAAAATTCAAGAAAATGAGATTAATAATAAATTCTCCACGTTTTCATTTTCATTCCTCACGAATACCATATGCCAAGTGTGATTCATATTCCTTTGATATATATTCTCCAAGAAATTTGAATAAAAAAATGACTCGAATATTTATCAGAGTGCAGTGGCTGAGAAATACCATTACAGATTCTTCATTTTTTATTCTATTTTGCACAGGGTGGAGAGCAAGAGCTCTTGTAGCAGCTGCATGGGGACTGTCAGCTATCTTCAGCATTCCAATTATTTTTCTTTACGAGGAGAAAGTCGTTGAGGTAATGTAATTTATTAATTTATTATTTTAATAGTTTATTTATTATAATTTTGGGATTTTTCATTTCAGGGTAAGAAGCAATGCTGGATTGAATTGAGCTCGTCAATGCAGTGGAGAGTTTATATGACTATTGTTAGTTTTACGTTATTCATTGCACCGACTGTTATTATTGGTGGATGTTATACAGTTATTGTTGCAACAATATGGTCACAAAGTAGTGTATTGAGACAGGGTCCAAGTAGAGACAGAAGAGCATCATCAAGGGGACTTATACCACGTGCTAAAATTAAAACTGTTAAAATGACATTTGTCATTGTTTTTGGTAAGTTTCTTGAATAAACGAATTTTCTTCTCTCTATTCTCTTCCAATTCTCTTTTCTCAATTCTCACAACTGAGAATAAAAGAAGAAAAAGGTATCGGATAAGTTTCAGTGATGAAAATTGATATAGATAGTAGAAACTCGAGTTGGAAAATAATACTGAAGAAAATAATCCCATTTCCATGAGAAAGTTATACCATGAAGATATTCAAAGTTAAATTAATTTATTCTTGATTTTTTTTTTCCAGTTTTTGTCCTCTGCTGGAGTCCATATATTATATTTGATCTTCTTCAAGTTTACGGTCACATTCCACGTACACAAACTAATATAGCTATAGCAACATTCATTCAGAGTTTAGCACCGTTGAATTCAGCAGCAAATCCCATCATATATTGTTTCTTCAGTACGTCCTTCTGTAAATCCATACGGTGAGATCCTCATTAACTGTATAGTCAATAATTGTACACGTTTAAGAGTTTCGAGCTTGGAGTAACGTGTAATTAATCCCATGCTCTTTACTCTAATGCTAAACTGGGTTATTTGCGAGAAGTTTGAGATAGTTCCTGGAATTTTCCTGTTTCTAAAGAAATTGTACAATTATTTGATTTTTAATTAACTATAATGAAGAACTTTGAAGTTTAAAATTAATCGAATAACTCTTTGAAACTATTGAGATATTTTTGAGTGAACTTAAGGAGTTTCTTTGATAGAACGGATGTATTTGTGATTCATAAAGTAATTGAGAGTAAAAAAATAACGAAAATTGGATGCGTCTGTTAACCATTAGTCCTCAATTTGCAAAGCACAAAAAATATCTCATTACCAATGTGCAGAAAATTCCATGAGTACTTTATTTATCTGTTTTGATTTCTCTGTATTTATATTTTGGGGAAAAAGAGGAGAAATAAAGTGCATGGCATGATTTATTGCTGTGAGAAGGCCCTGCTGAATTTTGTTTATTCGTGAAAGTGCAATGAAAGAGAAGCACAGTGTACATGCCATAACATTTTCATTAATTTATTATTTTAATTATATTAATTGGACTGTGAATGACACTATACAATTTTATAATTTCTAAAAATATATTTTATTCTGTTTCATATTCAACAATTAATCGGTAGGAACCTGCAGGCGATTTCCTGGATTTCTAGATGGTGCCCTTCACGTTCACATCACTGCTTTGGCACCAGTAGTAATCACCACAGCACGAGGACGACAGTGACAACATCCCTCACATTACAATCATCAAGACGAAGTAATCACATCGCTATGATTCATTCGACATCACGTAAACGTGTCATGGTGTCACTGGTTTGAAATAATTTTCATTAATCAATTAAAACAAAAATGTGAATTTATTAGTGATAATAATGATGGAAAAAAAATGTGATCTTTCGTTCAATAATTATTTAAGTTTGTGTTTATTATTCGGTAGGAGTTACAGAAGTGTAAGAAATAGCAGGAAACATTCCAAACTGATGTACTGAGGAAGTTTTAAATTTTCTTTGAACTTTTTACGAGAATTTATAAAAATGCCTTCGATTTTTCAAGTAATTTGGATGAAATCCAAGGAAATTTTATTACCGCATTAAATTTGCGAAAAATATTTATTGCCACGCAATATTATCAGTATTAATAATTTATTAAATTATTATTATTATTATTATTTTTCAATTCATGTGCTCAGATTTTTTTCAATGTAAATAGTATAAATATTGTAATACTGTTGAATTATGAAAAATAATTAATTGTACTCGGAATTAATATAACAGAGTAGCTATTTAGATTTTAGTAAATGTATACCTCAATGTTGAGCGATGAAAATAATTTGGATAAAAGCAATTAATCGTTAAATTTATTTACAAGTGCTTAAATAAATTTAATATATATTTATCTATTTATTGACTGTGAAAAGAGATGAAAAAAAATCTGCGTTTAGTGAAGTGCGACAAATTGTTAATAAACTTTGTGAGGATTTTCAAACAAAAAGCACGTAGAACAATGGAACGAGTATGAAGTCAATAGAATCAATGACAACGTCACGCGTTTCCTATGAAAAGATAAATTAATTTCACTCCCAGTTTCAATTCTATAAAACAATGACTCTTTTATCGTTGAATCTCGTTGCAGGAGACTTCATCTTTATGAATTGTTAATTAATTTCGGAAGTAAATGAATAAAAATGCCTCTGCAATTAATTGAAACATCAGGAAAGTCCCTGTACTGACAGTTAATCAACAGGTTAATGAATAAACCGATTAATTTATCTTCGCTTTTTTTTTAATATCAAAAATTCTGTAATTGTTTCAACAAAAATATGACATAAAAGCGTAATACATATGTCTGTAATCGTTCTCTAACAATATTATGATTTCAAAGACGTCTAAAAAGACTGGATTTTTTTTAACAATTTTTATTTTTAGTTAATTCCCAGTAGGAAGTGAATTATCTTCTAGAATGGCTTCAGATTCACCTCAAGATCCAGAATTCATCAGAATGCTTCAAGAAGACAAGATCAAGGTCATGAGAATTCGGACATCTGCTTTATTCAATGAAAATGTTTATTTAAAAACACAGTGAGTTAAATTAATCATAAAAATTATTTAAATTTGAGAAAATTGAGAAAATAATTCATAGGATTAATCAAGAAAGAAGTAGAGTAAAAGAATTGGAGGAACGTCTGTTGGAATTGGAGAATAGAATTGAATCTAGAGTTGAGGTGATTAATGTAATTTCAATCAATTCAATGGATTTAATTAAAATTATTTACAGAATCCAGTGAAGCTCGATGATTGCATCAAATTAACGCCATCAACGTGCAGATTATGTTACAAAAAACTCCAGAAAACAGACGTTGATGATCCAATTATTTTTATTACAAAGTAAGCCCTTTATAATTACAATCGATAAATTTATTGCAAAATTGAAATTTCCATTCAATGTAATGTATTTAAATTCATTCGAGTATTCTGAAGAAATTCTCAATACGTCCTTTCACTTTTTATTATCTTCTTTCATGTACTCAAAAAAAAAAAAACATTTTAACGACTTTAGAGGAGAACTGAATAATTTGGAGAAGGATATGGAGGAATTGCGTGATGGCTTGGCAATGAGAGAAAAAGCATGGCAAGGTATGATGGATAGGGAGCAGACATACTGTGGACAATTGACGCGTTTTGCGCAAGAAATAATAACTGTTAATCAACTTGCTGAGAATCGTGGCAATGAGCTAGAAACTATGGCAGCTATTCTTCAGGTAATTATTTCATGACAGAATCGTTTAATCTTCTTATCACTGTCACAAGTTTTATTTTCATGATTTTATTAGGAGCGTGAGGCTGATGTAAGAACGGCTAAAAAGGAGATTCTTGGGCTCAAAAAATTAGTTGGGAAATTGGATAAATCGAATAGGTGAGAATTTTATTATAGAAGATGGGGTAAAATGGGTTATAGAAATTTTCTGATGATTGCGTTGAAAAGGTGAGGAAATTTTAGATAGAAAACATGTGTCATAATGTTTTTTTTTTATTTTTTGGAAATTTGAGGTTTTTTTTGAAAAAAATCAAATTTTTGGAAAATTAAAAGAAATTTAATTGTGGCACATGATTTCTATGTGAAATTTCCTCAGCTTTTCAATGGAATCATCAGAAAGGATGAATTCGGAATGTTTCACCCGATTTGCCCCACATTTAAGATAAATAAAATATTTACCAGAGCACTCGAGGAAAATAGCGGAGAAAACATTAGGACAGAGATGAATGAGCGGGATCGTAAATGGATCGAGACTATTGTGAGACAAACATCAACTCCCCGAAGCCGACAGAAGTCAAAAGGAAGCTATTACTCAACTCCAAGAAGTAATAAGAACTCTGCTCGAGAAACAGCATCCATTGATACTTAAAAAATAGTGAAAAATATAATTTAATAAACTTTATAAAATTTAAAGAAGAAATTATAGTAATGTTGAATCGTTCACCAAACTTTGAGACTTTGGAAATGGAGCGATTTTTATTGCTAAACTTCTTTTTCTTTTTTTATAAAGTTGAGAAATTCTCGAGTCATTCGATTTTACGAGAGCAAAACTCGAGAACGAGTGATAGAGATGAGGAAAAACGTTAATTTTCATCTGACAATATCTTCAGATTCATTAAATAATAAAAAAAACAAGATAATTCAAGGATTTTTGGGAAAAATGTGGAGACATGGTTTTTTTGCTGAGTTTATGGGCTGTAAAAGAGATCTCATGATAAATTGTCTCGAGACACATTTCAAGAAGACCAGAAAACCTCCTGAGTTCATTAAATCAATAAAAAGAGTCGAGGATAAAAGAATAATCAGTCATTGTCATTATAAAATATTATTTCGTTTAAATTTCTCAATTTTTAACATTTTTTAATTGAATTCTTCAAAATATTTACTTTTTCCCACATTTCTGTTTTGAATGAAATAATTCCTTTTTTATCGACTGTAAATATGTTTCACGGCTGAATCTACCTTATCGACAGAGTAATTCCTTATTTTTTATTCTACTTTTTTTATTTTATTTTTCCAGAACCATCGGATCAGTCGAAGAACTCGCATCAATAATGGCTGGACGTGAAACCTACGATATTTCCCCAACCCAGAAGAAGATCTTGCTGGCGAGACATGCAAGAGCAACAAGACTCCGTCATGAGTACTTGGAGAAGAGGTTGAATCCATTCCGTCATGCTCTTGGAACTGGTGGTCATATTGTGAGTATGATGTTGAGTTAACCTCAATGACACTTGATTAATTTACATTAAAAAATTATGCACGACTTCAAAACTGCGAATTTCCTTCAATTTCTCTTTAAATTAATGATTAACAGCACTTTCGAGCTACTGTCAATGATTTCTACATTTTCTTCGGTTTAATTTCGATCCAAATGGAGTTATGTAATAGTACGAGCATTGTTGATACTCTGAACGTCAATATTATTATTTTTAATAACAATTAAAATTGTAAATTTGTTCAATTACTGGAGTCTTCTTTGGCATCAAGATATCTCGGAAACTAAGCGAGATAGAGCAGAATGTCAAGAGACGTTTTTTGTAGAGAATTTCGAGAGCTACAAAAAAGGTCTCTTGACAATTCCCTCTATCTCGCTTAGTTTCTGAGATATTTGAGAAAGGCTAATGATGTCGTGGATTTGATTTTAAAGTAATTGAGAATGGGAATTTCAGGAAGATCCAGCAGTCGATCGAGTTATGGCACTTCGTACCACGATGATCGAGAGAATTAATATAAATTGGAGAGCTTCTGCTTTTTTCTTATCAACAATGGGAACAATATTTCTCATATCCGTTTATGGGGGAAAGTATATTGTGAGTTATATTCCATCTTTATTAATTAATTCTACAGATAAATTCGTTTGAATTAATTATTCTTCGTTATTTTTTGCAGAGAGAACTGAAACTCAAGCCAATTCGAGAGGGCATGGTCAGTTACCACGAGAGAACAGATAAATTCGTTTAGAATAATAATTTTATTGTAGAGTTGGATTAATTGTGAAATATAAGAGAAGAAAGAAGACACAGGAATTTGATAATTATATTTAATTATTATTTTTATTGTTATTAGAATTAAGATTTATTTTAATGTATATCATCGATCATCAAACTGTTTGTCTCTCGCTATAACTGCATCGTCGAATTTTACCATGTACGTTGTGCCTTTGTGCCAATGGGCAGTCACTTTTGCTGGCTGAAACGTTTTTTTAATAGTTTTATCATTGAGTCATTAGGCTTTTGAGGATATCTCGGAAACTAAGGGAGATGGAGAAATTTTTGTAGGGACCTTTTTCGTAGAGAATTTTAAGAACTATAAAAAAGGTCTCTATGAAAATTTCTGTATCTTGTTTAGTTTCTGAGATATTTGAGGGAAATGGAATTAATTAAATACTTACAAATCCAGAGTCACATAAAACAGCTTCAACAATACCAGCAACGAAAGAGGCACAGTTCAAGCTTCCCTTGTCCTTTGGCACAGACACAAATTTATTTACCAATGATTCTTTTTCTATTATGTAATATGTCCTTTCATCATCATTTGCATGCTCAAGTTTGTCAGCTTCACGACCAAATAATGATTTCCATAATGTACTTTTTACGAATAGCAGAACATTGAGGAGTTTTATCTCACGTTTACCACTTTTCTCACGTATTATCAAGAGATCGGTTATCCTGTGTCCAACTTCGGCTCCCATCTCTGCTAATCTTGAAGGAAAATAGAAGAATAATTAATTTTAACGTTGTAAAATGAAAAAGTACATTATGGTTATTAGTTTTTTAAGGATATCTCGGAAAAGAGGCGAGATAGAGGAAAATGTCGAGAGACCTTTGTTGTAGCTCTTGAAATTCTCTACAATAAAGGTCTCTTGTAAAATTGCTCTATCTCGCTTAGTTTCCGAGATATTCAACAAAAGCGATAGTTTATCCTGTTTTTTCATCAGTTTTTCGAGATTATCTCTGAAACTAAGCGAGATAGAGCGAAATATCATGGGACCTTTGTCGTAGCTCTTGAAATTCTCTAGAAAAAAGATCTCTTGACATTTTGCTCTATCTCGCTTAGTTTCCGAGATATTCAACAAAAACGATCACTTATCCTGTTTTTTCATCAGTTTTTCGAGATTATCTCGGAAACTAAGCGAGATAGAGCGAAATGTCAAGAGACCTTTTTTGTAGCTCTTGAAATTCTCTACAAAAAAGGTCTCTTGACATTTTACTCTATCTCGCTTAGTTTCCGAGATATTGGACAAAAATTGGAAAAAGTATGGACTCACTTGTTTTGGAGTTCTGGAACAGTGTAGACACGATTTTGACAGTACTGCACCAATTCAGAAAACAATAGAGCATAACAGCTGAGACTAACCTCACCTTTTCCTTTACTCAGTGATTTATCGAGGATACTTGTACGTGTACGTACAGCAGAAATTGTTATGCTGTTAATATTCATTTTTTTCACTAATAATGAATTTATTTTGTCACAATTTTCAACAATTTCCCTATTTTCTAGTGTTTTTTCAGTGTAATTTGATTGTTAGAACTGTTTGCACCATTTTTTAAATATATTTATGTATTTTTATTGTTTTATTTAATGAAAATAATATTTATTTAACTATTTAACCCTTTAATTCCGCCTCCCAGTGATTTTTTAAGTCTTTATGGAATTTTAGCACCGCCATCTTGAATTTTGATAAAGAGTTCTTGAGAAATCCGAGAGGTGGCGCCACTGGTCAGTCCCTAAACCCCCAGGGCTATCTAGGGACATGTGAAGGAGTTGTTTTGCGAACCCGAGAGGTGGCGCCACTGGTCAATTCCCGAAACACTAGGGTTATCTGGGGCTATGCGAAGAAGTCGTTCGGCGAACCCGAGAGATGGCGCCACTGGTTAATTCCCAAACCACCAGGGTTACCTAGAGATATATGAAAGAGTTGTGTTTTAAATCCGAGAGATGGCGCCACTTGTAAATTCCCCAGAAAATTTAAAATTCTTAAGTTCCCGGGCAAGAAGTGGTAAACTAAGTTAAGTCTAAACACATTCGACTTAGCCTGGTTTACCACTGCTCGCCAAAAATCGTGAAATTCTCCGAGAAGTGGTAAACAAGGTTAAGTTGAATGTGTTTAGACTTAACCTGGTTTACCACTGCTTGCCAAAAATCGTGAAATTCTCCGAGAAGTGGTAAACAAGGTTAAGTCGAATGTGTTTAGACTTAACCTGGTTTACCACTTCTCGCCAAAAATCGCCAAATTTTCCGAGAAGTGGTAAACGAGGTTAAGTCGAATGTGTTTAGACTTAACCTGGTTTACCACTTCTCGCAAAAGTCAATAATTTTTTTAATTTAAATTCAAATTTTCCCACGACGGTGCTATCCTGCATTACCCTAAAATTGGGAATTTATAAGAGCTCTTACGAATTTCGCGCCAAAATTCAAATTTCCAAGATGGCGGCGCTTTTTCCCATTTTTGTTGAATATCTCGGAAACTAAGCGAGATAGAGCAAAATGTCAAGATACCTTTTTTATAGAGAATTTAAAGAACTACAAAAGAGGACTCTTGACATTTCGCTCTATCTCGTTTAGTTTCCGAGATAATCTCAAAAAACTGATGAAAAATCAGAATAAGTTATTGTTTTTGTTGAATATCTCGGAAACTAAGCGAGATAGAGCAAAATATCAAGAGACCTTTTTTATAGAGAATTTAAAGAGCTACAAAAAAAGACTCTTGACATTTCACTCTATCTCGCTTAGTTTCCAAGATAATCTCCAAAAACTGATGAAAAACCAGGATGAATTATCGTTTTTATTGAATATCTCGGAAACTAAGCGAGATAGAGCAAAATGTTAAGAGACCTTTTTTCTAGAAAATTTCAAGAGCTACACAAAAGATCCCTTAACATTTCGCTCTATCTTGCTTAGTTTCCGAGATATTCCAAAAAACAATCCCAAGAATCCACTTCTTACACTAAAAAGTCCCTAAAAAAAGCAGCAGATGTCTCTGGCATCTAGAAGAAGGGGGGTGTCTCCTGTCACCCACTCTGTCCAAAGTCTCCACTTGTTTTACCCCCAAAAAACCCTCAAAAACCCTCAAAAAACCTCCAAAAATGTCAGTGGCACCTCCAGTGAAGCCTCCCCGTGGGATAAAGCCAACAAAAGAAACGGTAGGCCCCATAAACCTCCCCCGAAACCTCAAAAAAACAAACCCCCAAAGAGAGGTTATCCCGTACAAACCCACAGAATTAAAATAACCATTATATTTCCAGAGTGGCCTCTTGATCTCCGTGATTCGTGCTCTGTCAGCCTCTGAGACGAACGAGCAGCGTGAAGTGGAGAAGGCAAAACTCGAGAAAGAATACAAGCGTAGTGACCAGCGCCTAGATGAGCTCGTTTCTCTCCACGATCAGGACCTCACCGAGGTCATGAAGATCTTCAGTACCCTCTCAGAACGTGTGACAGCCTCCCGAGAGAAGATTCACGCAGTAAAAGAGAACTTAAACGCGTGCAAGCAGCTGCTCCGCTGCAGACGAGAAGAATTAATGAAGCTGTGGCTGGAAGGAGTGGAGCACAAGCACGTGCTCCAGCTCCTAAACGAGATAGACCAATTACGAGACGTCCCATCAAGACTCACCCATTACCTAAACAAGAAACTCTACCTCCACGCGACTCAAGCCCTCGTATCCGCCCTATCAATGGGCGACGGAAGTTTAGAAGGAGTCGAGGCCCTGCGAGAAGTCCGCATGGAACTAGAATCAAAGAAACAACAATTACACCAAAAACTCCTAGAAGAACTATCAAGACACTTGTACCTAGAGACAACCCGAGAAGTGTCCCTAAAACGCCAGGGATCAGGCAGAGACTTCCAGAGAGGAGAGACTCGAGGCTCCCGAGGGAACAAAGTAAAACGTTCACTACTCGACGTCAATTACCCGCAATCCCAATCCCCTCGGAACCTAAACGTAGATGACCTTCTGAACCTAACAGAAGACGAGAATGCAAATCCCGAGGAGAATTCCGAGCACTTCATAGCGATTATAATAGAATGCTTGGGACTATTAAATCATATCCCAGAAGCTGTGGAAGCGATTAAAGTGCAGATGCAGACGGAATTACTGAATATAATATCGAGGACTTCGGAGCAGATAAAAAGAAGTAACGAGAAGAGTCAGAAGGTGAATGGAGAGGTTCAGACGACCGACGACAATCAGGCGCTTCTTCCCGAGCTCCTGGGAACGGTTTTCGAGCAGTTCCGATTGGTTGCTGGAGCCCATGGAATGGCTCTAAGAAGCTTCTCCCACGTCTGCAAGAAATACAATCTCGACGTTCGTTTGTACGAGATGCCGGACGTCTGGAGTAAGATCCAAGCAGTTCTACAATTACTATTAACAGATTACTTGGACGTTCAGAATATGGTGGACGGGCCTTTTCAGGGGTCTACGAACTTAACCGAGGCAACAGTGGACATCAACACGTACTTCAGTAAAAGGAAACCTCAGAAAGCGATGAGAGGTTCAATGTTCAAGTTCGAGTCGTCCTCGCACCCAAAAACCCTCAACAATTACCTGAAAGAGCAGAGATACAGTAATTTTAATAAGGACACTCATCAGGTGTTGCAGCGTCGTTTGGTTTGTGATCCGGACCCGAAGAACATCACAATAATCTTCCGACCGATGATGCAGTTTATCGAGGAGATTGAAAGGGCTTTAGACTGCAGGCCCAATTGTCCCTGCACATTAAACAGTTTCATAGCGGATTACGTTAAGGAAGTCTTCCTGGGTCGTCACCACGTCATCGTGGCTACTACAATAGACACTGCGACAAAAGGCAGTGATGCCTGGAAGACAGTGACACCTCCTGAATTAATGAAAGAACTCGGATTAACAAGGCCTCTACTACAAAGTACAGTAAAAGTTGAGAATTGTGTGTCTGAATTAAGATCCTTAATGATTTCATTACCTCTCCAAGCCGAGCACTTCTGCACACTAGCCCTGAACGTCCTCCATAATTACCGAGAGACCTGCCACGCTGCTTACAGAGGCATAATCCAACCAGACAGCGAGGACAAGAGAATCTGCTCAGCTGCCTGGCTCAAGGACGACGACATCAGCAGGTTCATCAAGTCATTACCAAACTGGGACAACATGAAGAGCGACGCTGCTCCGAGGAAAGGGAGAAGTACCAAGTGGTCGATGAGGAGACAGGAGACGCAGGAGGAAGAGAGTCCCGAGGAAATCAGGCAGAGGAACCTGAGGGAAGCGGAGATCCTCGCGAGTACTCTTGGAGAGGGTGGCATCAATTCCCATGAGATTCTGTCGGACGTAGGGCAGTTGCGGTGTCTGGCGCTGATTCAGGAGAGTGTGGAATGGTTCTCTGTGTCGATAAGATCGTTAATTACGGAGTTGAATCAAGTGAAGAATAGTGGAGATGCTCAGGTACCTTTGCCGAAGATTTCGGACTCGCTTGTGGAGTCATTGGAGCAGGTTGCTGAGGAGTATGAGGAATTGGCGAATACTTGTATTCTCGTGCTGCATCTTGAGGTCAGGGTCCAGTGTTTTTATTATTTATTACCGAGGGGAGAGTATAGTCATCTTTGTGGAGGTGTTAAGGACCCGCAGGAGGCGGATCCGAGGGTTGAAGAGTTGAGCAGGGTTCTGCAGAATATCGATGAAGCTCTGCAGTCCACTTTGCATCCGAAGAAGGGGAAATATATTTTCGAGGGACTTGGACATCTTATCGCGAAGATTCTCATCACTTCGGCGCAGTATATCGAGAAGATTGATAAGAGCGGGATTCAGAGAATGTGCAGAAACGTTTTTACACTCCAGCAGACACTCACTAATATCACAATGGCGAGGGAATTGGCACTCGATTATGCGAGACAGTACTTTGAACTCTTTTACGAAACACCGGAGGATATTCTCAATAATGTACTCGAAAATGGACCGCAATTTTCAGAGTTAGAATATATCAATGCCTTTCAATTAATTGCACGAAGTCAACAACAGTATTCATCAATGAGCAAACATTTAGAGAAATTGTCGGAAATTCTGGGAGAAGTCGGAGTTACTGTATAATTTATTTAGAATAATTATATTAATTAGTCGTTAAAATTGAATTTAAGAATAAATTAAGTGAATTGTTATTTATTCCCCTTTTTTTGAGAACATCAAATGTAACATACTGAAGTAAAATAAAATTGTTTAAACAAACTTGCATGAAGTTTTGATTGAATTTCATGGATTCAGTGGATAAATAATTTCATTTTTCACTATTGAAACTCAAAGGATTTAGCCTCGAGCATGAAAAGTTTTAGAAATGTAAATAATTAGTGGCAGAGGTAAAATTCATAAAGCACTGGAAAATAAACATGGAATTTCTGTTTCTGAGTTGAGGAAAATTGGGGTAAAATAGACTACCTCAGTTTCCCAATGAAATCATGATAAAAATCGAATATTAAACAGATTTTAGAGATAGTCCCGTTTATCCCTGAACTCCTGTACCTCAATTCTTCAACAAATTTCATACATCAATGGCCCACTGGCTATTTGACCTTTTCTATGTTATTTGGAGCGAGATGGTCCAGTAGAATTATCAATGAGAGATTGAAACTTTGTGCATGAGGAGAGAGGAACTGATAGAATGAGGGGGCAGCTTGGAGATCCTCGATGAATATAAAAGGCAGCTGAAACGAGAAAATCGCAGATCATATCTCAACTGCAGAGGGTTTACATCGTCTTTCTGGTGCAAAAGCAAAAACGTTAGTTGAATTCATCAATAAACGATTTACCTTTTGTTTTTTCATTAAATTCCTTTCTTTTTCTGATTGACGTTGACTCAAGATGCCATTGTGTGGTCCTCGTGATGAATTCGTGCTGAAATCAGTGAAGATTTTGGTGATCCTGATGAGTGTCATTGCGAGTGGATACTCACAGGTGAGATAAATCCTTGAATTCAATGTTAATGAGTGAATATTCAATGAATTTGAGGGAATTCTTCATCAGGTGACACTCTCGACTGGCTGGGGACCGGGAAAAAGGTCTCCAAACTTCGATGACCCCGGCAGAATGGACACAAAGTCGTTAATTGGAGTTTGTCATTCATTAATGGTAATTATTATTTTTTTTCTCATTAATTAAATGAAGAAAACATGCTGATCAATTGCAGATGAAGTTACGTCAATTAATGATGTGCGAATCGAGATTACTGGATAATTATGGAGAACCAGAAGGCGACGGATCTGCCAGTCACATCTACAACACTCACAGGTTTTAAAATCACGAGAATTCAATAAATTAATACCGCAATTATAAATAATTTTATGAATATTAGCAGACAATACTGTTAAACGAGAAAAATAATTACAATTATTTTTATTACCAAAACAGCTTCAATATAATTGAATTCAATGTAAAAAAATAGTGATATATATTTTAATGAGATAAGAATAATTTAAAGAGAGAGAAAAACAAGAAAATACTCAATCTGAATCAGAACTATCCATGTATTTCACCGCTGGCTTCTGACTTCTTCTTCCTTGAGTTAACGAGGTATCACGACTCTGGCTCGAAACATTAGCAAAACGATTGAACATTGATGTCTGAAAATGTAAAAAAACCAATAAATAAATGCAATTAACTCTGTCTCTTTAAAAAGAATATAAACTACTCACATCAGCTTTTTTCGGTGGTGAATTGATTGTAATTTCAACGTCGA
The DNA here is from genome assembly GCA_963565655.1 of Aleiodes testaceus. NCBI lineage: Eukaryota > Metazoa > Arthropoda > Insecta > Hymenoptera > Braconidae > Aleiodes > Aleiodes testaceus. The sequence goes on from OY751414.1 coordinate 776,115, forward strand.
CTGTCTTTTTCCCTCTTCCCCTGGTGGAGGAACCACGAGCAGAGCCTCTAGCACCTCTCGCACGTCCTCTCCCTCTCCCCCTGCCTCTCCCAGTAGTGCCTGCACCATCCCCATTATCATCACCCACATCAACATCCATTTCACTTGCTTTTGATTCCCTGGACCTCGGTTTCTGCGTGACTTCACTAATCAGCTTCTGCATCTCCTTCACCTCATCCTCCTCCCCATTTTCCCCCAATTTCTCTTCTCTGTACTTCCTCAGCTCTTCAAGCACACTATCAGTATTCATCTGCACCTCACGTTTCCCCAGATACTCCAGACTCTTCTTAATCTGATAATCAAAGACCTCAACAAACGCTGCGTCATCTCCAGTAACGATACACCGATTGAGAGCTTCATTCATCCCAGCTAACGAAAGAACCTTCAATTTATAATCCTTCTTATCAAAGTACTTCTTGATACCACTCTGAACCGTCGTCGACCACTCATGTGCAGTCTCAGCATTGTGCCTGAAACATTCCGCTAAATCCTCAGTCAAATCATCCGCATGATCATTCTCCTTCTTCACTTTATTAAGACCAACTCTCGCTCTTCTGAAGATAATCATGTCCTTTGGATTGGCGACAAGGTCACAGTACTTTGCGCATAATTGATTAGTATCAATTATCTGGAATTCATCGGTATAATGAATCTTCAAACGTATCAATGGTACTTTCGGCTGTTTCATATCATTCGTCATCATTTTTTTGGCTTCAGGGAGACACGTATTCTGTATGTAATCATCGATGTACTCGAAGATTCCTTCGGCAGTCGGTTCACAGTATTCCTTCTGAATTATCTCGGTGAGATCGATTTCACGGAAGATGAAGGGTCTCACTGTCTGAAGCTTCAGGGACTTTGTCTTGAATTGTCCACGACGAATACTCAGAAGAGCGATGTGCTTCTCTTTAGATTCTCCTTCACATAAAGAAGTAGCAACCGAGCTTCCCGGTTGGCAAATGAAGTACGTTCCACCGTCCTTTGAAATGACTTCTTCAGGATTGACCCTGCACTCGTGCTCATGACCCCAGAAGATGAAATCAAACCAACTCGGTAGTTGACTCTCTGCTATGTAAGAGTTCTCCGAGTGTCTCGCACGATTCTGATGGAGCACGAGGATGTTGAAGGGTTGTTCGGGCAGATTCTGGGGCCGAAGGAACGTTACTTTGCCTTCTTTGAATAATCTCGTTAGTCTCTGCTCTCCAACGTGCCCAAGTCCATAAATCGCTAGGTAAGATTCTCCCTTTTGGAAGACCATCGGCGTTACAACGATCTCCTGCAAATTACTCCATTTACCAAAGTAATTTATTAATCCTGAAGACATCAGCAGGTCCAGTGTTCCAGTTGACTCGAAACTCGGGTTATCATGGTTCCCATGAATCGAAAAAATCGGCATGCTCACGTTCATATTCTCATCCTCGTAATTAACGACTTTCTGAGCACTTTGGGCGAATATTTCCTCGGGATTGCTCAAGAATTTTATGGAAATCTGTCGTGTGCCCAGGCAGTAGTTCTTCAACAGGTCCAAGGAGTCTAAGACTATTTTCTGTGATGGTCTGCAGTCGTGGAATAAGTCACCGCCCAATAGAATGAAATCTACCTCCTTTGCATGTGACAATTGAAGAATCTCCTCGAATGTCACGAAACTGTCCATGTCCTGGGATCTCTTTGTTTTTGCCTCATAACCCAAGTGACAATCAGTAGCCAGAAGGATCTTGAAGGTGTCCGGATGATCTCTTCTTCCTGAAGACATTTTAATATCGGTTTATTATGATAAAACTTGGGAATTTTGATATTAATTAAGAGAATCCATTAAATTTTATGATGAAGCGGCTTTTTTTAAGAGAACTATCACGGTTATGACAGGTTGAGTCACGTGGTGTGTCTGAAAATGGCGGGAAGCGCCTGAATTCAGTGGATAATGACAATTTCTCTCTTTTCGATGGTGTTTTTATATTACCGACAATCGGATAAAAGATTCAGAGAATTTTCCAAAGTCTCCCAAAGGTGGCGCGAAGTCCCCGAAAATTTAAAAACGGAGAATCCACTAATTTGAATATTTATTATGTCCCCAGTAAAAAGGGGGGGAATTTTTATAGATAATTCTGAAATGACGGAGAATAAAGGATATTCAATAAATCACAGGCGAGTATTTATGGCCTTTAAATAATCTCGTGAAATAATAATTGCCGTTGCGCCTCAATGAGGTGTAATATAAACGATGAATATCAAAGTTGATTGTACGAGAGAATTAAAATAGTATTTTAAATGTAAAAGAGGGAGAGAGCGCTTTTACAAGTCAGGGACGAAAGTATAACTGGGAGAGAGTTTATTACCTTGCCAGTTGCGGAGGCCATGTACTTGTTATTACCGAGAGTTACCTAATTACTCGAATTAAATTCATGATAGCCATTGAAACAAGCTCTAAAATAATATATAGCTCAATGAATATATTTGTGAAAATTTCGTGAATTCAATGTTTTAAATTAAATAATTTCTTTTGTATTCTCAAGCGGAGAATGGTTAAAATCGAATGGTTTATACCCCTGAGAATATAATGGGGTTCTTTGAGGTGCTTTTATAGAAGCCAGTAACAAGGTCCCACCTACCCTATTAGCTCTGTCACAACGAACCATATTTAACGTCGTTTGCCACATTATTATTACCCGCTTCCTTCATAATTTATTATACACAATGGAAAATGTAATTTTACATCTAAGCCCTTTTATTCAGTGTAAAATTCTCGTAAATCAAATTATAAGAAAATCCCTTTAATTATTCAAAACTTATGAATTTTCTCAAATAAAAATGCGAAATACCCAAAAAAAAAAAAAGCCTCTTAAAATTACACAATAGTTTGAACGACTCGTTGATATAATTATCCTCTCACAATACAATAAAAAGAGAAAGAAAAAAAAACGTGAAAAGATAGACAAATGGCCGTATTACGATTTATAGTGTCAACCAATAGACGTACGTTTTTCAATGAAAAGGCAACATGTTTTAGGTGCAGATAGAGCGTGACAGAAGCACATCCCCATTGGAATCATACACAGCAGCTGTATTACCTAGGACCATTGTGAGGGTCACGTATTAGTTGGGACTGTGATGTGACTCTATAGGTTTCTTACGCCAGCGTAAACTCGGGCATTAACCATCACCCCTCTTTATTTTTTTGGTTGACTCCGGTCCTTTTGACGTTTCTCCATAGCGAAGTTTGTTTGCTCTTTCACTGGAATAATAAAAAGAGAATGTGAATACAAATAACGTTGAATTTAATGTTATAATATGAGGATACTTTACCCTATTATTCCTCATTTGTATCTGAAATTAATGAAAAATTGGGTGAGATCAGTTTGCAAATGTATCAGAGCTTATTATATTAGTTTGCTCTTGTTGTAATGAATTGATACGATATATACGTTTACCTACATGCAATAACAGAGGCCACGCGCCAGATGGTAACACGTTATCTATATATATATGTACTTATATGTGGAGCGTTATAGTTGGCCACCAATATTACGACTCAATCACTTGCCATCGATCAAGCGACATATTACATTATTACTCCACGCTTTTCCCCTGGGTTATTGCAGTCTGTATGAGGTCCTGATGAATTTGGATTATCTGGAAAAATAAAAGTCTCATGTTATTTTATGGAAATAGTAAAGTCGGATTAAGACTCGAGGTAACACACGTTTTAGTTGAAAACTATGAATGAAAAACGTAGTAGGCTAGTTTATGAATGAAACTGCGGGCGGCAGAGTCAGAATTCATCCGACAAAGCCAAACCAGTCACTAAACACTTTTTTTTGTTCATTTGGGGGTGGCGCACCTGTCCAGTTTCCTCACAATCCCCACAACTCCGGTTCATTCATGAGGATCAATACATTTTTACTACTAGAACACCTTCAGGGAGTCACGTCCGGTGACTTTTTCCGTGGGAAGAGCTCAGTACAAAAGAATCTGGAATTTTTTCACGAATCTTTGAGCATTCTTCAAGCATGTCAACGTCTTCAATCTCTTTTACATTGACACTGGAGGATTTATCACGAGATTTTGAAGGCGGGTGATGAAAAAAATTGGGGCTATCGGGCTTTCAAGTATTTCTGAATAACAAAAGTATCATTTGAAGAAGGGATAAGACGTGTTTACCAGAGAAAATTGATACTTGGATCTTTTGTTCGCCACCTGAGACACATTTGCACTTATTTTTATCATTCTCCCCCTTTCATTCTTCTCATAATGATCATGAGATGGCCTTTTTTTTTCGGATAATTCTCCATCATTTACATGTTTACAAATGTTTATTTATCCTTGCACTTAATTTTTTAAGGATTACTCGGAATAATTCTGAGTTAGCAGCTGTCGTATTTTCCACCTAATCCTACAACCGATTAATTACGTAATCTTATCAATCCAAGTTTACATTGATATCGGGGAGGATAAAGAGAGGGGGGAGGCCTAAATTTGGGTAAACAATTTTTTTAAAAAATTCTACCTTTTAATTTAAAAAAAAAAGTGCAGGAAAAAAGGAGCTGTAACCCACGTTTGCAAGACAACGAACGAATGGCAGACGCGCCCATCGGAATATTAAAATAATCTGTGATTACTTTCATAAATCTGGGTCTACCCCATCCGCCGACACATCCCCCCCTCTTCTGAGTCTTCTCTCTCTTCACTTATTCGTATTTCGCCAACGATTTTCCACGACTCTAACTCCCCTGTCACTGGTAAAAAGAGAGAGAAAATTCGCGCAGTCACAGATGTGACTGTACCCCTAATGAGCGCGCTATTTTTCACGAGTATTTTTATCCCGTTTATTGGCCGTCCGCTTCACAAACTGTCGGCTGGATATTAATCATTCGTTTCCTCTTACGAGGTGACTCTTACCCCCCCATTTTATTTCTTCCGGGGATAAAGGAATTGTAACGTGAGAAGGGAGCACTCGTACAGACATTCTTCTTCTTCATTATTATTATTAAAAAGTTGGAAGAGATGGGTAATTATTTTTGACTCTGTCTGCTCCCTCACTTTGCTTTCTTTTTCATTAAATTTTTTATGAATTCTTTTCGGCGATTGATTTGAAGAGGAAAATAATTGAATATAGTTGATTCTCAAGGGTTTATTTGTGGACGATAAATCGTCATGCACCCTACATTGCATCAAACCAGGGGATTTGTGATGTTGAATGAGAAGAGACGACAATAGTGATTCTTTAAATTCTTTTCCGGTGGATTAATAATGAATATATTTTTCAAAGTTTCTCTTTTATTATTGTAGGAGAAGGAAAAATGTAATATAAAGCTGAAAAGACACCTGTAGAAGACGTAAAAATACTGGATTCATTGAGATTCCGGTTTGCCTGTTGTTTGAAACAACAGACGGGAGTATTCTCGTGTGCACTGACACGGATATCGTTATGTCTCCGACAAAAAAAAAAATTCCAAAAATTCCTGTTTACAGAGTAAACACGAATGCTTTCATTACAATTTCCTCCATCATCTCTTCTTTTTCCAGGATTTATTGAGACGAATAAATCCGTCCAATCTCCTCGGGATCTCGTATCAAGCCCTCGAATGCAGATAAATCCATTGACCGATGCACCTTTTTTTTTTAAAAAAAAACCAAACATTCAGATTCTCTAAAATTACGTCAAACGTTTTGCTTTATTGCCACCGGGAGTATCCAATAAAAGTCCCAATAATAATGCCCGATGTTTTCCGATGCACCATATTTGATTTAGTGTCGGCCATTTTGTGATCACATATCTGCCTCGTAAATCTCCCGAGTGGGTGGCACAACAGGGGGGCTTTTGCCTGAGTTCGCGTGGCGCATAGTGGCGCCACCGCATAAAAATATCAAACGTCGATGCCCGGCGGGTTCAACCCCAATCCTATGTAAAATATTGCTTCTCCATTTCTGGATACGCTTTCTCTCAAACACACGGTGTTAGCGTGCCGCATGCAGAAAAGCTTTTTCCCTTTTTTTTTTTTCCCCCGGAATCAAGCACAAACGATCTGATACACATTTAAATCCCGGAGATACGTCCTTTCGTTCCTAATCCCCATTTTATTGGCGAATGAATGTTATTCATTTATCGGATAAAAGGCAGACACGAGTTCCAACGTTAGAAACAGAAGGGAAGTCGTCTGTTTCTCCGGGGGTGTCTGGATGAGGCAGTATATCGCAGTTATTGTCCATTAGGAGAGAACGGCCGCCATCCACGCCACAAACTTACTTTATGATATTGCTGGCAGTGGCGCTTGCCATCTCTTCTTCCACCGAGTTATTTTCCTCCTTTTTCCTCACTTTTTTTGGCAACAGAACAACCATTTAAATATTGAAAATAATTACGACAATTTCATTGGACAGAGTTACGATCAACTGCCGCTAGGACGCGCCCCAGCGCCAATTTTCTCGCTGCCGCAGTGCAATTGGAAAAAGGATAAATGGAAAAGAGAGAGAGAGTAAAACGAGTCTCAGTGCTCTGGGTAACGACCAATTAGATAACACAAAACGTCAAACAATAAAACCCGTCATGTTTATACTGGCAGAGGGATAAAACCCAAAAGCGCTGTACATTTTCATGCACAATAAACTATCCGTTATGCACGGATATGGATGGTAACGTAATGTCGGATTTTTTTCTCCGTAAAAAATCCTCACTTGACATCTCTAAAGATACTGCCTCTTTTTTCCAGCCTCTGATATGCTGGTTTTACAGACTTTAAAAGCCCTATCGCCACCGCAAGATCTTAGCATCGATATTCCCAGTGTCGAGGACAATGGGGTGTACTGAAAATACTAAATTTTAAAGTAACGATAAGACTCGTGATAGTTCTGCATTCGCTTTTTACTCAGGACCCTCTACATGGGGGATGATGTGTAGAATTGGGGGTGTCGTGTACAGTTGATGCCCCAACTAGTCCTGGGGATCAGAGACGGTTAATTGGCATGACAGATAGAGGGTGCGAGAGAAGTTGTCGCTTACATTACGAATGATGAAACTGATATACATCCCCTCTTCTCTCCTCCAGTCTCAACTTTTCCTCAATTCTCCATTTTTTTACTGAAATATCTATTGATACATTCCCATTAAAAAAAAGAAGGAAAATTCATTTGAATCCCACTTTACACTGTTGATTTCGCGTGAAAGCTTCTGAACAATTGTACACGCATAATTTAGTTAGCGCATACACTGGTCATATCGTTTACAGTTCTTCCCTTCTCCATAGATCATTCAGAGAGAGAAGAAAATACAATTCCCCACATAATTCCATCTCTCTCTACTGACTTGTTATTAAATTAATCCTTCGTTTAGCCAAATTGATGCATTGATATCACAGAGCACTCATAACTCACAACCGCCCTCGTTTCTATCCGCCCCCTCCAACCCCACTTTCCTGTTTTCCACTCTCATCTCACTTCACGTACACAAAATGCCCCCATGTGGTCGTACAACCGAGTAAACTGCGCATGTTTATTCCCATCTATTATTAAAAAAGCAAAAGAAATTTGAATATAAATCATGGAAATTGTTATCTGTCATTAATGCCACCACTTGCGGTTGTCTTGTATTGTCCAAGTTTATCCTCCTTGAGACAAATCGCTTCGGGATGATCATCCTGTGGCTTTCGAGTGCCCACTCTTGGACACATTGACCATCTGACAAACTGACCAAAGAGCACTCGCCTTTCCCCAGTCCTCTTCATCTTCTTGTTCTAGAATGTAACGATGCTTCTCCTCCAATTGATGATCTGATTAATTGCTTTGGATTCCGTTAGGACACTGGTTCTAATGCAGATGTTAAATAATACCGTTAAATGTCCGAAATGAATGAAGTGCCGCAAGCCCCTCTGCAACTTCCATAATAACGTACAAAGTAATTAAGGACATCGGGCGACAGCTAGAGGCGTTGTACAAGATGAGGAAAATGAGAGAGAGAGAGAATGGAAGCAATGTTGGAATTGTGAGAAAGGACAGTATAGAGAGGAAAATGTGGGGAGGCAGCCATGGCGGACAGGTTGGGGAATGCGACATTTACATAGTAATTAAATCGCGGGCGAGCAAGTGGGACCACTGGGGGAGATACTGGCGCTTCGAGCCATTACAGACGCATTAGATTGCGGTAAGCACTTGTTTATGGCACAACCCAAAACCGTAGGTACTTTATACTACACTCGATTCTCCACTCCTTTCTCATGTAAACAATGATGCTGTATGATTGCACCTGATTCTGATGGTTTTCATGATGTTTATGGTTTTGGTAATGGTGACTTTTTGCTTTTTTCAGATCCTGACAATGCTTAAGAATGATGGTGATGATGATGCTGGATGATTGCACCTGATTCTGATGCTTTTGGATGATGTTGATGGATTAGGTAATGCTGACTTTTTGCTTTTAAGGTCATTTCAGATGATGGGAATCATCAGACTCTTCAAAATTCTGGAGCTCCTGGATGACGCGGGTTTATTCAGATATAAAAGAGGAGCAGAGTAACAGGAGAAAAGGTCCAGGGGGATGGTGAGGTGGTGGTGGAAGGTAGTCACCAATGGGGTGAAATGAAGAGATAGGAGGAGAGGGATGGAGAATCTTCTGATAGCTAGAAAGAGAGAGACTCCAACATCCGAAGGATCCTCCTCCCCTCTTTGGTAAATGGGCGGGTAGGAAAAGGCGGAGAGGGTAAAGTTGTGTGGTTCAAGAGAGATATTTCTATGTGTGTGTGTGTGTGTAGATTGAGAGGCCAGTACACCGTTACACCACCGTGTAACGAAATTGAGTGCTGAATCCTGGATTACATGGGGGAGGACTTTTTCCAGTTCTTTGGAAAGGGAGAGAATTACACGTTTTTGGAGAAACAAGAGATACTTCGGGGGCAAAAAAATAAGGAAAAATAAAAGGCACACTTTTATATGTACAGAGTTGAATGTATAGAATGTGGAGAAATGGAGGAATGGGCAAACTCTGTGCATTTTACCACCTAGAATTGACTATATTTTCCCTCCTTCTCGACATTTCAAACTCTTGTTTCTACGGTCTCGTTTAAAGAAGAGATGGGAGATGGGGCAGACACTCTTGAATAATATCGTGGTGATAGTAACAAAAGTTCTTCTCAAACTCTTATACGGTTTCTCAATTCTCTCTCTCTCTCTCTAACGTTCTCGTATGTATCCAAAGTGTCTCTCAATTTGTAAGTGAGGCATAAATCTGTCTGTTCTTTTTCACGTTGTCTCGATTTTTCGGTTTCATTTGTATTTATATGGCACTTTGGAAAGCAAGAATTTTCTTTTCTTCGTCTACTGTTTGTCATAGCCAAAAAGTTGAGGCGGTTATCCACTTTTTAAAAAGACAAAGCCGCTATTTACATTTTTATTAAAAAACATTCGCGCGTATTTCGACGACACGAGATAACCTCAGATGACGGAACATTCAATTATCTTAGTAATCCTACAATTATAGCCAACGGATTTACTCGGTGAATTGTGGAAGTGAGATGGAGAATTCCTCTTGGGACAGACCTATGGGATTGCGCTTTCTCACTTACTTCACGTCAAATCGGTATTTTCTCGTCATGAGTTATGAAAAATAGGGGCAGAATGCAGCAGCTCTCCCGAAAAATCTGGAAAAATTCAACAACAATATATAGATATTCCTGCATGTTGTCAAATTTTTTAAGATTTTTTTGAAAACTCCTTCATTAAAAAAAATAAATAAAATGTCCAATTATCTTCAGTTTTTAATGAATTAAAAATAATAAAATAATAATAAAAAAAAAGGAGAATTAATGTAATAGAATTTCAAGTGCATGAACATACGGTTGGACAATCCAATCAGTCTTTCATGACTATCATATGTTCTCAATAAAGATAATTTAATCCCGGTTCACTTCCGACCGATTGAACGTATCAAACTCAATTGAACGATAGCAGCTTCTCTCTCTCTCTCTCCCGGGTTTTTCCAATCGATACGCGTTTTAATTACTCGAGAGATTGAAAATACAGAATGATATATACGAGTGTATTATCCAATTTCATATCACTCACTAATAGTAAAGTGCGCAAAAGTTTGTCCCTGATTGGGGCTTTTGGCCATTTATGAAATTCAATCGACACGAATAGTTTCGGGGCAGACCAATCAATTATCGAATCACCAATAACAGGAGTTAAACGTTTATTTTGTCTATCTCATGTGCACCAATGTATCCTCGCTTTCAAACGCAAATGTTTGCCAAAGTCCCAGTGAATGTGCATCAGAGAGAAATAGTAGAGTGCATTTATCTCTATGTACAAAATTCGTCAAACATTGATCTGTTGATGCTGTGACGATAAGAGGAATTTATGATGCACGATTCTTCAAGAGAATTATGTGAGTTTGCTCGTGGTCATTTTATGGGTTTTTCCATATTTTTGATTTTTAACTATTATTTTGGGTTATTTTGAGGGGGAAGGAGGGGAGATGGATTTTTTTTGATGATTCCAGTGAGAAGCTGAGGAAATTTAAACCGGAAAACATGTGTCACAAGTTTTTTTCGAGGGTTTTTCGAAAAAAATTCAAAAAATCCGAGGCTTTTACCTTCAATTCACCTCCGAAAAATCGTGTAAAAAGCCTAAAATAATTTTGTCAAATCCCAAAAAAAAATCAAACATATGTACCATAAGAAGCACCCAAACATGGGCGTTTCATTGAACCTGATCCTTCCATCCACACGCATTTATTTAAAAAAGCATGCGAGGGGCTGGAAATTGGGGTGGAGTTATCGAAATACCCGAAATATTATTACCGAGAAAAGCACGGATTATTAATGCTCAGTCGACAGGTCGTAAAAGGCCAGGGGGTGGTGGTATATACACACGGTGAAAAAAAGAGCCCAGATGATAATACCACGTGATATATCTCCTGTCACTTCATAAACTACAGAATAAAATTAATTTAATGAGAAAAAAAGAAAAAAAAAACGTGAAAATAACAATCGAGGGATTCAAACGAATTTTCCAAACCCTTTAAACCTCCAAAAAAAATCTCCACTTTTTTCATAACAATTATTGTTATTATTTTTAGAGAAATGCATGAAATTAAGGGAATTTTTGAGATTTCTTTGAAGGGAATTGAGGCTTCTGTATTAAAACCTGCGGATAAAACGCTCGACTGGCATTTGCAGTCTTCCACACACTTGTGACACCAATGGGGCCCCATGGAAATTCGCCTGTGGGTTGAGAAATCCGACGGGGGAATTAGGGAGAACTAGGGGTGGCCAGAAGGACGTTTATTAAATTACTACTCAGTTACCTACGCTAAATGCCTCCTCTTCATCTCTTTCTCAGCCATTTAAAAAAATATTGGTTCTCATTTTAAAATTCTCCTTTTTTTTAAATGAATTAATTCATGTGTCTCATGGGATTGTAAGAGTGTGATTAAAGTTTTATTGATTTCATTAATTTTCTTGAATTTAATTTGAGAAATTTAATGAAAAATTGAATTTTTTCATTTATTTAATGTGAAAAAAATTTGCAAAAAAATACTTTTGACCTTGAAAAATAGTGATTGATAAAAGTGCCCATATTGCCCCTTCATATACCACGAAAAAAAACCCCGATTTCCACTGCATATGTGGCTCAACTCTGGGATTACTGTTTGCGGTAGCCACAAGGGGCGTCTCGATAGTAAATCCCATCCGGTTATTTTTTTCCATCACATTACCACACCCCTTCCCTCTCTTTGCTCTCACAATTAATCCCAATATGTTGAGTAATATGGACGCCTGGGGCCAGTGAAGATGAGAATAATAAACTAGCATGAATGAGAATCTTTCCATTTTTTTTTTTTTCTCCTTTGAAACGTCTTCAGGTGAAATAAATAGGAGTCGACGTTTGCACCGACACATGCAGGCAACAATGGAGCTTAAAAGATCAAGGTGCCTCATAATAGAGGGGGAAAAAGTGAGTGGATACTGTATTTGTATAAAACCCCCTCTCTATTATCCTTATTTTTATAAGTATACGTGGTTGAGCATGGAAAGTCAAACCCGGAGCACAAATGGGGAGGCTCAATACAGTTGACCTGTGCCGACTAATTTGACGCATAAAATGCTTCTGGTCTCTATTGTCAAATATCCTCGCTTTTTTCCCTCGAAAAAGATGAAATAAATGTCACAATTTATTCAGGATTTTTTCCCATTTCTTTTCATTTCGAGAGGAATTGAAAAGTCGACAGATGAAAGCGGATTTATCGGATTTTTCTCAGGATTTTAGAGTGATTTTCTCGCGAAAATTGAGGAAAATAGGGAAGGAGTGGGGATGGATTTTTTTTGATGATTTCAGTGGAAAGGTGAGGAAATTTTAGCTGGAAAACATGTGTCGAAGTTAAGTTTTTCGAGGTTTTTTGAGAATTCGATTTTTTTCGTCAGGATTTGAAGGGGTTTGCCTTGGAAAATTTTGAAAAAATCACATTTTTGGGAATATCTCTGGTTCTATTGGTCTTAGCGCAGTGGGGTTGTGCGCAAATTGAAGGTCGCGTCATTCCCCACATTTTCGTTGTCGGCTCCCATCGATTTTTATCAAAAATTGAAAAAGTTATGGGCCAAAAACTGATTTTCATAAAATGGCTTGTAAGTTTTTCAATTTTTGATGAAAATCGATGGGAGTTTAACGAAAATGTGAGGAATTACGAGACCTTTAATTTAAGCACAACTCCAATGCGCTACGACAAATAGAACCGGAGATATTTACAAAAATGTGATTTTTTCAAATTTTTCCAAGATAAACCCCTTCAAATCAGGGTGAAAAAAATCGAATTTTCAAAAAATTGAAAAAAAAAAGTTGCGACACATGTTTTCCACCTAAAATTTCCTCAGCTTTCCGATGGAATCATCTAAAAAATTCTATCTCCAATATTTCCCTCGATTTCTCCAGAAAAACCTGAAATTTTTCAAAAATCAGACGCTTTTACCTTCAATTCTCCTCCAAAAATTCATTATTTTGCTCAAATCTCCTCTTTTTTTCCCCAAATCTAAATTGGAACTAAAGAATCAATGAAAACGAGACGCATCAGCTTGAAGAGATTAGCCGCATCTGCCGTTAGAACGAAAACCCATTGAATGTTACATATGCATCTATTTTTTCAAAATCCACAGATGACAATACCTAAGATTATACGATAAAAATATAAACCACAATAATGATGTCGGTTTTCTATCCACGTACTTCAACCATCGATCATCTACTCGTTATTATTTAAGCCGCAACGTGACGTCATTAATATCTCGTTAAGGAGGATGCGTATATAAGGAACAATGAGTGTGTGACAATGATGCATCGTTTCCTAATTTTTTTGTCAATTTTCTTTCATCGAAAAGAATTTGATAAAATTTTCCCACACATTTCTATTACAAATTCATCCCAAAAAATGTCCTAAAAATCCATTTTTTCAAATTAATAATCAAATGAATATTCAAAAAAACATAATTTCCAAAATTCTAAAGCCTGAAAATTCCGTCCCGTGCCATTGAATTTATTCAATGGGCCTCATATAACGCTCGAATGCGTCTGAGATGAGACCCTGGAGAGATCCAATGAAAAAAAATAGAAGAAACGAAGGAAAAAAGAGCATCGAGGTCGCCGCAGCTGTCACATGCCTCAAACCTAACTTCTGCCCTCTAATTTTCCGCTAGTTGGCTCCAATTTTCACCTCCAAAATAATTCCCAAAATTCAAGAAAAAAAAAAACGGACATACGCCCTTTCCTCTCTACATTGATCTATAAATTTATGAATGATTAAATATTAAATTGAAGGCATTTCATGAATTATCCACGGCCGACTGCATAATCCATTGAATAACGTCAGAAAAGAGCCCGGTGTTCCCAACGTACGCAACCCCCCAATATAAAAACGGGAGGGGGGGACAACGACGTCGACATATTCTTTACCTGCGTCGTTAATAAAGTTTGATGTTGCGTAAAATTAGGTCTCAATTACCCCCGGATTCTCATAGATAAAATTGAAATAAGTGAATGATCAGAAAAGCTGGAAAAAATTGAGGGATAAAATTAGCCCCCGACACGCTTTTACAACTGTAACTGAATCCAATCCTCACATTATATACAAATGGAATCTAATAAGCGATAGAATTGTCACTGAATTTGTCACATTTCCCCTAATTGTAATCGTGCCGTTTTTTTTTCCCAAGCAATCGCCGCAACAATTTATCCATAACATAAGTAGATACTCGTGTCCAGACCGTTAGAATCACTTTACCCAAAAGTATGCGCCCAGTGAGTGTGCGCACATACGTCTAAACCTCTCCCACTTCACTTTACCAAAAGAGAAGTCCGAGAGTTACCCATTTACCTCATACCAAGTATAAAAGCCGTTTTCAGTAGTAGTGGGTGTACGAGCGCCTCTCTTGTTTTATTCAGTCGGCATCATAAATTACGAGTTTAAACACACAATGAAAGACGCTTAACAAGAAGCTAACGCGAGATTGAGAGGCCACGCCCAATGTGAAACGAAAGAGACTTCCGGTTAAGCGGGATATTTCCGTCCAATGAGAGTCCATGGACACGCCCACAGAGTTTATGAAACACGCACACAGTGAAACGAGGTCTGGGCATTCAAATGGTGCAGAGAGAGCGAGAATATTCACATTTTCTTCCCCCTTCTGGTACCATGGATACGCCTACTTTAGCAGCACTACCAAGTGAGACAGATTGAGACTTTGGTTGGTAGAAAGTCGTGAATGGAAAGGGAGAATGGACACAGACTCACTCAACTAAAGCATCCCCCCTCCTCTCTCTTTTATGAAAGAGAGGAAAAAGGGGGAGGCAGACGATGATCTCGCATAGGATGCAAAGGCTCTGAAGCATTCGACTCAGTGGTGTCAAGGAATGAGCATCTGAAAGTACTTAGACTCTGATATTAAATGAATTGAGTGAAGTGTTTATGAGAAATAATTAAATTAACTTAAATAAACAGAAGAGTTTGAGTGAGAATTAATGGTGAAGTGATTCCATTGGATATATAATTTAATAATTATTTAAATTATTTTGAATATTGAGTGAATTTAATATAAATGTGTAATTAATAATTAATTAATTTATTATGCGCGTATCGAAATGGTTTGTTCCGTGACTAGCACCGAGGAAATCCGTGACAACGGTGCAATAGAGACACAAAGATTTGAGGATACGTCTCAGCTCGTTGGCACTGGATTATTAATTGACACAATGTCATCAATCAGTGATTCACATCGTCGTAATGGTCACATTGACGCAGGTGAAAGAAGTTCATCAGCAGGTTCATCCTTGGGTTCTTGTTCGCCTCCTCCAGCCTCGAGTCACTCTCCACCGCCACCAAGACCACCATGGCTCCATGATTTTCACGCTGCAGCATCGCCCCACGTTCTCCAATTTCTGAATCTATCAGCTGGTGCTGGAGGAATGCTCGGTAGCCAGCCACTAGCCGCTCTCCACTCAATGGCGGAACGCAGTCATCAACAGCAGAATCAGCACCTCCAAGCACAGCACCAGGCACTCCAGAGACAACAGACACATTTACCAGGTAGCAACGTGCCAACACCACCACAGGGCCAGTCTTCACCAACTGGAAGTGGAAAACACAGTCCAGCGACTTCGATAACATCCGTCGGTAGTAATCCCCATGGAATTGACACGATTTTATCAAGGCCCGCTGCTGCACATCCTCAGGTCCCTGTAACTGCTGCACACGCTCTTGCACCAGCACCAACTCATCCGCAGCATCTAACAGCACCGAGATATGCCATGCACGCTGGATTCACGACCTCAACGGGTATGGGCTCTTTCTTTTTATTATTTTAATAGCCACAGGTGATTTTAAATGGCTTTTATCATTTTTTCTTTGGTCTTCCAGGTCTTGGACAATTTCAACAGAGAACAGAGGCTCGTCATCCCGCAGTTTATTGGCCCGGTCTTCAGGGACTCGTCAGTGATCCATTGGCGTGGAGGGCAAGATTACACTCACGTTAGTAACAAAATTTGAGAATTATAGGATTTAGGTTTAAGTGATAAGGAATGAGTCTCGTAAGACATGGAATGAGGGGGAATTGAGTAAATCCATGTAACCGCGTGTAAATCGGAGGAGAAATTGTACAGCAACACGTGACACGGAGAGAAGTACTCCCTCGGCAAAATTTTCCCCCTTCCTTTTTAAGAGCATAGATCAAGCGACGGTGTGCCACATGTGGCGGAATGTAAGAGCTAAGGGAAATTGGTTCGTGGTTTTTGCCCTTCGGTTGGAAAAAAGAAAGAGAGTGTAAAAATAAATGAACGGTTTCATTCGATTGAATTAAATTCAATAAAATGAATAAAAATGAATAATTTATATTTTTTTTCCACCATCGCTTCACTATCAATCTTCCTTCATTATTCAGATGGGATTTATTGAATTTATACGGGTCCAATGTTGCTGATGGAATTGATGAAGAAAATGTTGACGATTCGTCGGTTTTTGGGGCTTTTTTCAACTTGTAAGCCCTCATATCTTTGCTGTCCCATGTGTGCATGACCACTGGGGGAATTGGGCTTATCACTCTACTAGAATTTTTGGTAGAAAAAGACCCCAAGAAATTGTTCTTCCGGGATCCAAGAGGGTCACAGCCTGCGCCGTCGGATCATGCTGATGATATTGAATGTGACTTTTATTATTTCAGGTTTTTTTTTCGTTTCTTCAAAATAAAATAAGATAAATTAAAATATCAGATTAAAGTAAATTCATTGAATATTTTTGCACACGCGCGAATGATGTATTTTATTTCCTCTTTGTTGATGTGCCTCGTGAGACCGAAACGATCACCACGGGAATTTCTCTATTTATGCTCGATGGAATCCATCGATAAAATTCACTTCTCTCCTTTCAAAGTATAAACGTTTCATGGATACACGTAAATAAAACTATCATCTCCATTCTTTTTTCATCCCCTCGTTCATACGAGGGATCATGTTATGACTCCCTGAACTTGCTGACGCTTCTCGATAAACGAGGATTCTGTCCACTTCTTTCATTATCCCTTTTTACCGGAAAAACTCATAATTTTCGTCTTGTGTATTATGAAAATTATGTAGAGATCAATTCATGTGTTTTTAAAATGAAAAATATGATGGAAAAATTGATTTGAAAGGAGTTTTGGAAAGACAAACCCCTAAAAGACATTGAATACATTCCCCATATCCGCCTAAAAAGGATAACCCCGGGGTTTTCGAGATAGCGTTGAATATATATACACCTAGAATGCGGTAAGCAGCTCGTTAGAACCCTTCCCCACCGACTGGCCATTATTGCCTCGTTCCGTATTCCGTTACAAATTGCTTTATTAAATTAAAGTCCCACCAGGGCCACACACATATACACACTAGCCACATTAGACTCAACTGTACTTGCCTCTTAATTACGGATGACCGTATTTTTAATTAATGCCACCTTCTTACATTAATCCTGATTTTCCAACGCAATTTAATAATCCAACAATTTAAAATCAATTCCATCAATAGCATCAAGAGCATCAAGCCAGATCCACTCTCAGAGCACCAAATAGCCTAAACTAAATCCTTCGGAGTGAACAGTTCATGACTGTAAATTGTCCTGCCACAAATTGCGGATATAAATGTAGTTGGCCGAATACATAATGTGCTTTTGGTAGAGAAATACATTATCACCATATAGGTACTCTTGCGTCCATAGCACTAGATCGTTTAATTTTCATGCGGATAACCGCTCGCCAATTATAAATAATTGAATGGATATTATAATAATAATTAAATCCAACAAATCCATCACACAAAAAAAAACCTAAAGTTTATCATTTTTTAATGATATAATTCTTGAGATTCTGTGTGGAAAAAAAACACACAAGGATTTTTATTAAGGCGAGGGCTCCCACTTGGCCAACTACAGTTTTAATCCAACGTTGAAAAATCTTTATCTCATTTTATCGTGTACACTTTTCTCAACTACTTTTTGTAAGCAACCCTCTTTCGTGCAACTGCCGTTTAGTAATTACAATTTTTTTTAATTAGCACATTTGTAAGACAACTGGATTATTATTGTAACACAAGCACAGTGGTGTTCCTGATTTTCTCCCGATTTTAAATGAATTTTTTTTTGGTAATAGTGTCGCAGCAGCTGGGATGTCAGCAGGCAATGACAGGAGGAGCTGGTGGAGCTGGTGGAGATCATGATAATGGGAAGAAGAAGCACACGAGGCCAACGTTCAGTGGACAGCAGATTTTTGCACTTGAGAAAACGTTTGAGCAGACAAAGTATCTTGCTGGTCCAGAGAGAGCCAAGTTGGCTTATGCATTGGGCATGTCGGAGTCTCAAGTCAAGGTAATGATTTGAGTTTAATGAATTATTGAAATGGGAGAATTTGGGAGATAGTTGGCAAATCCTGGGAATTTGAGGAAGAATCGTATTGCTCGTGTCCATATCGGCCTTTCCATTTCCACCGCAAAAAAAGAAAAAACCCGCCTATTTCCTCTCCTCTTTCACTCACGTTTGCCAGAGTGTTGCGCTGTCATTGGCTCGTTCCATGCCGCCATATTTACATTTTTATTGAAAGCTATAAGTCTGCTTCTGGTTTGAGTGATGGCGAAAAAGGGGAATGAAACGGATGCGCGACGGACACGCGATTTCATGTACAGTCTCTGTGTCTGTGTGGGAAAAGAGAGAAATGGAGAGAGATGGGGATAACGGGGGGATCGTGAACGATATCACGATGAGGATTGGGGTGGGGGTGGTATTCAATTACCTCGGATTTTCCTGTTGGAAAAGTGTGCGATTCGCTTGAGAGCCGTATAAAGCATTCGCGCTACCGAGATTGCCTTCGTGGGATAAACGAGAGCTCGTCATGAGGAGAAATAAAGGATGTATTATTTTTGAAAATGACGCGGATTTGTGGAAAAATTTGAAAAAATTCAGGGATAATGTCGACAAAGTGTAGCATATTCTCGAATTTTTTCGGATTTTTTTGGAGATTCTTTCGGGGTAAATCAAATCCCTGATTTATCGGATTAATTAAAGTAATGTTTAGAGTAATTTTTTTTTGTAAAAATGACGCGGCTCTATCTAGAATTTTGAAAAAATTCTACAATAAAGTAGACCCATCAGAGCATACTCTCAAATTTTTTCCGATTTTTCCATAAACTCGTTGACTCTGAAAAAAAATCCCTGATCTCTCAGATTAATGAGTCAATGTGTTAAACTCGTGAGAGGCCAGTAAGGGAGTGTCAAAGTAGCTTGAGCCCCAGCAAAATGCCTATTGGATCCGAACACAGAGGGGTGGCAGTTGTTTACGGCGGGGTAATCTGCTCGTCGACGTATACCAATATCGATGACGTCAATTAGTACACGGGCAACAGTTTTGGAATGCTCTCCAACTCGTCGTTTCACCATTTGCCCCCTTTTCCCCACCTTTCATATGCACACGAATATTCCTCGGTTAAACCTCTCCTCTTCAATTTTCCTGCCCTCACCCCTCATGTATCATCACGGTGGTATACGGGGAAATGGCATTGCACGGCATGGCATGCCGTGGCGTGATAAATCACGCCAGCAGGCGGTGTTTCCCTTCATTCACCGTCCCGCCACCGCACTCTCCAACAAACCCAGTCATGTCCTAGAATGAGATTCGTATATGAGGCCTCGTCTCCATCCTCATGCGTTTATCCCACATGCACTTGACTCTATAACGTCCGCATTGCGCTTCTCAATTACCCCCTCATTCTTCCCACTTAATTATTTTTTCCTTTTCAAGCAACTCCCCCAAAAATTCCCAAAAAATTCACAAACATTCTCCAATCCATCCCCCATAACCCCAAATTTTTTCATAATTTTCTCTCTCCCCTTTCACCCGAAAAAAAATTCCCATAAATCCAAAACAAAGAAATTAATAAAGCCAGTAGAACTGCCCGGGTTTTATCAGACGCGTAAAATTCACTTGGGAATAAAACAATAATATCGAGGGGATAACACGAATCGGTGAAGCCATTTGATCTCAGAAGCTTGATAGTCTCCTTCTTTTTTTTATTCCTCAACCAGAAAAAGCCCCTCCTCTTCTTTTTTTTCCATCGTATGTGTGTACGGAATTGGTGCGGTGTGAGTGTAGCACGAATGAATACCGCCCTCGGATACGAGAGTGGAAACATATCGATATGGGGCGCTTCCACGAGAGCTGAATACAGAGAATCATATTATCGCTATACCTTCTGTCATTCACCTGCACACATACTGCTGTATGAGTTTCGTATGTTTTCCTTACGTTTTTCAAGCGCTCGTTACATATGACGTACGAACGATCGATATATACTACTGTGAATAAATGTTTTTATTTGATAATCCGTGTTTTTTTCAAGATAATCCAAAGAAAAAAAAACCTCAAAAATTCATTAAACATAATTACAATTCCAATATAATTCTTCCAAGAACGAATAAAAAAATAATAAAAAATATAAAAAATTGAATTTATGTGACATGGCAATGAAATCGGACGATGTTTGAATAAAGAGCAAACAGTGAAACGACGTGGAAAAGGTTTTAAACCCCCCCTCCTGCTGTGTCAACGTCATTTGAGTACGGGTCATCGGTCACCCGTAAACTTAATACGAAAATCCATTATTTTAATTCGAAATTTTAAAAGTGATAGTAAAACAATGGTTATAAATTTTATTAATTCGCCATTAAAAAAATTTTGTACTGTGCAATTTCTTTTTATTTCGTGGAGATAAATTCGACTATCAATTGGGATCGGATGGTTATCTAATGCGGGAGAGGTGGGGGGAAAATGCGCTGAAGTATTGTGGCCTCGTGGTTTTATACTCGGGCTTTAGAGAACAATGTTACGGGCTTAGATAATCTTGATTTAATAAATCTAACAGTTGTGCGTTGTTTTTTTGAGGGGAAACGTGGCGCCACGTTAAACGCGGCATTTTGGGGTCTCTCTTTCTAGTCTCCGCAGTGTAACACCCTTCGGGCGAGGAAATGGCAACGCGTGCGTAACTAATACGCAAGTTTGGCGAAAAAAAAGAGAGAAACCGCACGTTTAATCCTGCGCAACGGGGGCCGCTGACAGAGTGATTCCGTTTGAAGACTATTTTTCTAGATTAACGGATGGATGAGTGGAATCGATAGAAATTCGGTGATGTCATGTTGTGGATGATTTTAGTGATTCATGAATTGAATTATGGGGAAAGGAGGGGGGATGGATTTTTTTTTGATGATTCCAGGGAAAAGGTGAGGAAATTTTAGCCGGAAAACATGGGTCACAAGTTTTTTTTTGAGGGTTTTTCGAAAATTTTGATTTTCCAATTTTTTGAAATAATCAGTTTTTTTGAGATATCGAGGCTTGTAATTGTCGCAGGTGAAAAATTCCGAATGGAGGTGAAAGGTGAGATGATTAGCCATGGATTAATGGGATTTTTACAACCCTTGAAAATCCAAAAAAACCTGAAATTTTTACCTTCAATTATCCTCCAAAAAATCGAATTTCCAAAAGAATCCTTAAAAATTCATTGAGACACATGTTTTCCGGCTGAAATTTCCCCAGCTTTTCAATGGAATAATCCAAAAAATCGTATCTCCAATATTTTCCCCGAAAAAAACCCCACAATTCTCATTTTCTCCCGAAAGTTTTACCCAGAAAAAACCCAAATCAATTACCCCAAAGTAATTAAGAACTAAATGCGCCAGTTTCTCCAAACACTTGAATAAGATTTTCACGCATTTCCCCCACTCCCCCGGCACTCAGAGATTTGTGGCGTGGCCAGCTAATAACGTAGCTTGATGTATCGGCTTTACTGCGCGTAACTCGAAACACGAAACATCGTACCGCAACTGCGTCCCACATACATAAACACACAAACACATAAGCCTCCGAATGAACAAGAGAGAGAGGGAAAGCGCAAAGAGGGTGAGGAAAAGCGTAGGTATAGTCGCCAATAACCCGGCCATACCGCGTCGACTGGGCGAAAATCCGTTGAGATTTATAGCCGTTCTGAGAGTACTCGGCCAATACGCTTCATCAGACTGAATCGTCCAAAGAGAACTTCAATAAAAAAAATCCCAGAGTTAAACAAACAGTTCCTTATCAATAAAACCCAAGTTTTTTTAAAGATATCTCGATTTTTGCGGAAATTAAAACTCAATAAAATCCAAAAAAAACCCTCAATTTTCAAGAAATTCTCCTCCCAAAAACTCTCATAACCAATATTACCCCCCAAAAAAAACCCCTCAATTTACCGCAAAAAAACCCCTTTTTCTTAAACTCCCGATGAATTCTTGCAAGTGTTTTAATTTTCATCGTAGAACCTATTAACTTTTACGAGTAGCCGTTTACTTTTTAATCCGTTTAGCTCTCCTGTTCTCTCGACGCTTATATCTTTAATTCAAGCTGGAGCAGGCGTCGAGAGCGGTTGAGTACGGAAAAAGATGGTGGCTTTAATAGAACGCTAGTAACTTATATACAGTGAGTACTAGAGTGAGAACCGTCGGCCATGGAGAGAGGGTGGAGGATGACTAGGGAAAAGAGGGAATTTCACCTCGAGTGGGGGGTGGTTTGTGGGTGCAATCGGTACGGCGTCGTCCCCTGACGCCCGTTACGTTAATTAAATACATTGTTGCGGGGACAGAGTGTGTATCCTCATGCTTTATAGGTGCACAAAAGCACCCCCCCCCCCCCCCCTCCTGAATTTTATTTTCTTCCTTTGATGAGGTATAATAAAGTGAATTATTTCGCCTTTTTCTTGCAGGTCTGGTTCCAAAACAGAAGGACCAAGTGGAGAAAGAAGCATGCAGCTGAAATGGCAACTGCCAAGAGACGACAGGAGGAGGTGGAGGGGGTGGTGGGGGAGAATGAGGATGGTTGTAGTGATGGTGAGACTGAAACGAGCGGTGAGACAGCCGCTAAGAGGCTCAGACGTGAGCTTGAACAACAGTATGGACCGTGAGGAAAGATGAGGTACGGGGATGGAGGGCGTGGCCATGGACTATAGGGGCGGGGACGTTTGTAGGGCGCGAGGAAGCACTGGGCGTCCAACGAGGGAAAAGAACATGTTACCTCATAGAGAGGGAATTTCTTGTTTTCTTATTTTTTATTTTCTGTGCACTTCTTTCGGAATTTTATTTATCGCATCATTTCAATGCTGTTTAATTGTGAAATCAGTGCAATAATTTTCTCTCCAGTGAATTTTTTGGTGGATTTTTTTTTTGGGGGAGGAGAGAATGGGGACTTTGTGACGTTCAGATGCTAAACTCGATTGATGAAAAATCATTTGTATATTATGTAGATAAAACTGATAACCGTGATTGTGATATTTGGCGTTTTAAATGCAAACCCCCTCGATGTAAGTAGAATGTAGGCAACAGTTGTAATATTAATAATGATCTCGCAAAGATAAAAAATTTAAGAAAACATTGAATTTAAGAGAGAATGAGAAGAAGAAAAAATAAATAATAGTATCGCTGATTTTAAAATGCACAGCGAAATAAAATAAAATATCTGAGTTCGATTTTTTCAATGAAAAAGAGAGAGAGAGAGAGAGAGAGAGAATCGACGTAAAATTTATAAAATTGCATTATTTATATATTCAATTGTACAGTAATTACCACCGTTGGCTATGAGAAGAAAAAAAACCATTAAATTGTAGCGACAATCTGTAAAAAAAATGATAATGGAAAAAGGAAAGAATGAATAATTAATATTAATCAAAATAAAAAAGAAAAAAACAAACACTGTATAAATTATACATAAATGTTACTCATCGCTTGTGTATTATATCTCTGATTTAATAAATGGCATGATATCGAGTGGCCTCGTTTCTTTTTCCTTCCAAAACCTATTGAACACGTGGTAGCAATCAGAAGTAGAAAAATAGTAGACACATGTGTAGAATATTTCCAATAAAACAAGAGAATCCAAATGAAAAAAAGAAGTGGAATAACAGATCATTTGCCAGAATTCAAAAAAAAAAAATCCCTTGTTTTCTCAAGTGTCCTGTTCCTGTCATCACGATACCACTCACGGATGTCCGCACCCTGTAAAAAAAAACCCCCCAAAAATTCCCTCTCCAAACTATCTATTTTGAGATTGTCATGTTGAGGATGAGATAGTAACTGATGGACTCGAATGTTTCCAAGTGTGAGTAAAAAAGAGAAGAAAAGAAGGAGAATAAAAGGGATTTCATTGAATTCATTGGAACGAATGTTTGACCATGATTCCAAGTGTCCCTTTGACACATGAGCAAAGCCCCTGATTAAATGCCAAAGTGTCCATTGCCTCCAAGTGAATCAACTTCTTTTTCATTTCTTCCAATTGATTGAGAATAGTGCGATTTATCTCATCTTTTTTATCAGCACATTCGAACCAATTTACCCTCAAGATGATGCAGAATCCTCCAAAAAAAAAGGAAAAAAGTGATAATTTGGAACAAGTGATAAATACAAGTGCATGACTGCAGAATCAATTTACTAAACGGTAGATTAATTTAATAACGAGGAGTAAAAGGAAGGGGGAAATAGTGGATAATGTTTCAGTCCAGGGGCTAAAAGTCGATTGAAGAGAAACTGGGAGGGAGACACATGGAGCGTAACGAGAAACCAGGGAATAGTTACGAAGTAGGTGCCCCCTTCTACAAACTCACCCCATGGCTATTCATTTGGCTAACAGGCTGTTATGATTAAGTTTGCTAGACAGAGACACTGGCAATTCAAGTGCCATCTCTATGACCCTCTTGCTCAATGCTTCATTTCTCTCTTCTCACCAATGGAGCTTCTTCCCTTCTAGCCAAAACCAATCCCTCCAATTTCGAGTTCTGTACGAATTAAACTACTGTACGTAACTTATCTCATTCCGTTTACGATTCAACATCATACGAAAAGCTTTCTGCTAATAATTTGATTGTACTTGGTTCTGTAATTTGAGTTTTTTTTTTTCTATTTTGGGTAAAAAAGTTACAAGAATATTATGGAAATCAAGGGAAATATTTGAGATAGAATTTTTTTGATGATTCCATTGGAAAGCTGAGGAAATTTTAGGCGGAAAACATGTGTCGAAATTAATTTTTTCGAGTTTTTTGGAAATTTGATTTTTTTCACCCGGATTTGAAGGGGTTTACTTTGGAAAAATTTGGAAAAATCACATTTTTGGGAATATCTCTGGGACTATTGGTTGTAGCGCAGTGGAATTGTGCTCGAATTGAAGGTCTCGTCATTCCCCACATTTTCGTTAAACTCCCATCGATTTTTATCAAAAATTGAAAAAGTTATGGGCCAAAAACTGATTTTTATAAAATGCCTTGTAACTTTTTCAATTTTCGATAAAAATCGATGGGAGTTTAACGAAAATGTGAGGAATTACGAGACCTTTAATTTGAGCACAACCCCAATGCGCTACGACAAATAGAACCGGAGATATTTACAAAAATGTGATTTTTTCAAATTTTTCCAAGATAAACCCCTTCAAATCAGGGTGAAAAAAATCGAATTTTCAAAAAATTGACAAAAAAAAAGTAGCGACACATGTTTTCCGCCTAAAATTTCCTCAGCTTTCCAATGGAATCATCAGAAAAATTCCATCTCCATCCATTCAATCAGAATGACCCATTTTACCCCAATCATAAAAATAATGAGAATAAAATATTAAATCTCTTCATCAATAAATTCCACTGAATCCTTCAATTCCCATCGAAAAATCCATTATTAATCCAAATACGACTTTTGGCCAACGCAAACTGTCCTTATGTCTCTCACCAATACCCTCAATAATCCACCCATTCCTCCCCAAAAGCGAATAGAGAGAAAAAGCCCCGAAAAAATACTGTCACACTCGCTGGTTCTTACTCACGAATATCGAAGGGTGGAATATACGAGGAATCTTCTATTACATTCAAAAGAAACATGATTTTTGTTTCCATTAGCGAGTGTTTTATCGCTCGTTGTCAAAATGTACAAGGAGTGGTGTCCTAGTCTATGTAAGCCATTAGCGTTACCAAATCCATGGCAATAAATAATCCGACACGTTTCGC
Source organism: Aleiodes testaceus (assembly GCA_963565655.1). Classification (NCBI taxonomy): domain Eukaryota; kingdom Metazoa; phylum Arthropoda; class Insecta; order Hymenoptera; family Braconidae; genus Aleiodes; species Aleiodes testaceus. The sequence goes on from OY751414.1 coordinate 802,203, forward strand.
GTTACCAACTGTACATATAGATACATATGTATTAAGTGAAATGGGGTGAGTTTGAATTTTCAAATTATAGAATTGTTCCTCTTATTCACCCTTTCACAATAAGTGACTCAATAATATCTTCAATTTAAATTATCTCGGAAACTAAAAGAGATAGAGAAATTTTCATTGATACCTTTTTTGTAGAGAATTTCGAGAGCTACAAAAAAGGTTACTATGATTATTGCTCTATCTCACTTACTTTCCGAGATATTTTGGAAAATGTGAGAGGTTGGTGGGTTTTCTTGTGAAATGCCCAATGAATTTTTATTCAATCCCATGAAATATTAATGACGCCGTGTTGTGTACTTCAATATAGCTGTCACTGAAGTACAGGAGTAAAAATGAAAGGGCGAGGTAAAAAAAGAGGAATGATGCTATCGGATAGATATCGTGGAGCGACATTTTTATGCCTTGGACGGGGCGCCACCGACGAGATTTACTGCCAGTCGCTGTGGTGTACCGGGGGCACCACCAGTCGCACCGTCACACAAAAGGGGGGTTGAGGGAAACACCGGGGGGGGGGGGGGGGGGGAGAAGAGAGAGGAAATATCCTACATCATCTGGGAAAAATGGGAAAACATATTTGACGTTATTATAAATTTTATTGGAAAGTGGGATTTTATTGGAATCACGAGAAATCGAGAGAATTATTGGGGAGAGATTTTTTCTGATGATTCCATTGAAAAGCTGAGGAAATTTCCGATGAAAATCATGTGTCGAAATGATTTTTCATTGAATTTTTCAAGAATTCGATTTTTTTCGGGGAAAATTTGAAGGTGTTTGCCTTTCGAAAATTCGAAAAAATCAGTTTTTTGGGAATATCTCGGGTTCTATTGGTCGTAGAGTAAAAATTCCGATTGGAGCTGAAACGTGAGATAATTTGCGATGAATTAATGTGTTTTTAAAATTAAAAATACGATTTTTTCACGTACTTATAGTGGAAAAACTGATTATCATAAAATACCCCATAAGTACGTTAAAAAAATCGTATTTTTAATTTTAAAACCACATGAATCGGAATTTTTCCTCTACGACCAATAGAACCAAACATATCCCCAAAAAAAAAAAACTGATTTTTTCATTAATTTATCATAAAATCATGGAAATAAAAAAGAAAGCACTTTACATTCTCCATCTTTCTCTCTCGCAAAGAAAAATAAACGGAGATTCACCAATAATAATGTAAGAGCACCCCCAGAAATCCTCAGGAGTGATTGCGAGCATGATTGCGTGGAACTAAGGGAAGGCGAACCAACACGACTTTTATATTCAGGCTCCTGGATTTTCATATCGTTTTATCGCTCCTACATTCGCTCTCCCCGTCATGTTTATCTTCCAGCACGCTCTACCAGCCAACCAACGAGCCTCTTTCTTTTTCATCCTTCTGTGTTTCCTTTTACACGTCCTCTCTTTCTCAAATTCATCTCTCTCTCCATTCTTACCCTTTATAGTATATACTTGGGACAAGAGTCGCTTCTTTTTTTCCTTCTCCAGAAACTTCTACAGGGTAATATCATTCTCATTCATTTTTATATCCTCCCCCATTCCAGCATCTCGCAATCATCAGCCATGCTGACTCTCATTTTTCCCCAGAATTATTGACTCGACTTTTTCTCAATAGCACAAGATGGAATCATCTCAATGAATTTTTCATTATTTAACTCAATTCAAAATCCGAATAAAAAATACTTAAAATCATGAAAAAAAAATGAATCAATTAACGTCAACTGCAGTATCACGAAATAAGCTCTGATTTTAAAAAATGGGATTCGTTTGAAATCGTAAATAGTTGGTCGGCATTTTTACGAGCGATATGCCTTTTTCTCCGGGGCCTCGAGAGTTTCGACGAGTGCCACGTGATTAATATTACGAGAGTTTGCGTAACTCGTAAAGTTAGCATACGTAGTTAGAGTACTTACTGGCATGACTCCGGTCTCTCCTTCCTTTTTCCATGAAAAATTCTACGTCTCCCTCTGGTTTCTTGGCGTTGTGGATACACAGTATGGAGTTTAACTGAAAAAAGAAAAGAAAACGTGATAAAGGGGGGAGGGATGAAAGTTAAGGCGCAGAGGTATACCCATCGACACTGCAAATTTATTGTCGACTTAAATCGTTAATATCTGCTTTTCGCAGGCTCTAAATCAATGGAAAATATTCTAATTGGAATATGAAAAAAGTTGGCACAGCCTGAACGTAATGCCCTCTCCTTCCCCCCTTTCTTTTTTTTTTTCTTGGGGAAATATTTAAGGAGATCATAAAGTTTTGGAGGGAAAAATCAAATTGTATTAAGCTTTAAATCTCGAGTTCTTGATCAGTAAATTATGACGGTTTTTTTTTTTTTTTCACAAACCAATTAACTTAATTCTCTCTCAATTTTCTCCTTTTTTTCTCTAATTTTGTAGAGTGAACACAAATGGGAGTTATCGATGTGCCTATGCTAATGGGGAATCACGTGTAACAAATGATATTGCACTAGGTTTCCACTGGATAAAGTATTATCTGTACTATTTCGAAATATTGCATTACTGTAAATTCAATTTGCCAATTTGTAATGAGTCATGGGTTTAGTGATAATGTTTAATTTATAGTAGTTTAAAGCTATTAATATTTTTCAATTAAATTTCATGACTCTCAATTAGCAAATTGATTCAGTATTTTATTTAAAAATAAACGTACCATAAATAATGAAGAAAAAAGGAGCATTAAGAAACCACTCATTTCGACTTCTCCAATCGTCACTCTGGGAAAAATCCTTTCACCCCCCCTTGACGATCCTAATGGACTGTCGCCTCGCATTATCGTTATCAATGCGTCGTGACGACGGTTAAATCCCCAACATTTTTCATGCAGATCTACAGTGAGAGGTTAGCCAACAGAATCTCCTTCGTCTTTTCCATTCTCATCCCCTGATTTTTTTTTTACTGTCATTAAGGAGAGAAAAAAGATCCTCCAGCAATCGATCAATCCTGAAACAGCAAAAAAATCATTAATTAATTTTGAAAGAGTAAAAGTATGGTAAATTATTAAAAAATACGTATTCATAGAGAATTCTCGTGGCCCTGAACGTGTGTCACCAAACTCGACTTTGATACTTTTCACAAAATCCGATTTAACAATCATTAGTAAAGGCGTTTGGGCTACGTGAAGTTTCATGATGGAAATATATACCCAAAAGTCCTACCCTACCTCTTCACAGACTCTCCAGTCTCTCCAGTTGGGTTAACGTGAGAGGGTGAAAAGTAGTCGAAATATTAGCGAGTCTACTTCAGCACCAGATGCTTTTTCCATTCTTCCGTTGAACTTTGCTTGTCAAAATCCAGAGATTCTCTAATGCTTGTTTTACAACCGATCAACATCATGTCATCCTGAAGCAAGAAATAATTCATCAATAAATGGAGATAAAAGATTGGAATAAAATCGAGGGAATTATTGAGGATAGATTTTTTCTGATTATTCCATTGAAAAGCTGAGGAAATTTCAGATGGAAATCATGTGTCGGAATGATTTTTATTGAATTTTTCAAGAATTCGATTTTTTCAGGGGAAGATTTGAAGGGGTTTGCCTTTCCAAAATTCGAAAAAATCAGTTTTTTGGGAATATCTTGGGTTCTATTGGTCGTAGAGTAAAAATTCCGATTGGAGATGAAAGGTGAGGTAATTTGCGATGAATTCATGTGTTTTTAAAATTAAAAATACGATTTTTTCACGTACTTATAGTGGAAAAACTGATTATCATAAAATACCCCATAAGTACGTTAAAAAACTCGTATTTTTAATTTTAAAACCACATGAATTCATTGCAAATTACCTCACCTTTCACCTCCAATCGGAATTTTTACTCTACGACCAATAGAACCAAAGAAATTCCCAAAAAACTGATTTTTCCAAATTTTGGAAAGGTAAACCCCTTCAAATCACCTCGAAAAAAATCAAATTACCCAAAAATTCTAAAAAAATCAATGATGGTACTCGATTCCTACGTAAAATCCCCTCATCTTTTCAATGGAATCATCAGAAAATCTCCATCTCCAAGACTTCAACCGATGGCTACTGTACTGCTACTAGTGGTAGCTCATTGGTCATCATTAGTGGCGATTTTAAAACTCACAGAAAGAACTGTCGGTTTCTTCTGGACCACATTGTCCCCCTTTATCCTCCACTTCTCCTCTTCAGGAACTTATAAACGTTGTATTCTATTCAAAAACCAGTCAAGGATTACTCCTAGTGAGTTTCGACAGAAAAAGAAGAGAGAAGGCTTGTGTGAAGGGCAAAGAGAAGCCTCTCTCTTCTCTTTTTTCTGGTGGTGGGGCTTTTGTCGCTTTGGTTGGATTACAGTCACTCGGACGATGACCATCCAACTTCTTTCAGGGTAATGTGCTTTTAATGTTGATTAAATTTATGAGGACTTTTGTGTGTATACGTGTGTCTTTCTCACTTGGGTAGTCACGGTTATATTTCTTTGTGGATGTTGTGCCTTCAAAAGGCGATGAATTCGTACACAAAACCTTTTTCACATTCTTTTTTACAGCTGAATCACGTGAGTTTTTAAATGAACAGCCTTGAACTCTTGGAGATAATTAGTTTGCCTATTGAAAAACAGAAAATAAATCGAATTAGTTCCATCATTACATTTTTCAAAATATCTCAGAAACTAAAAGAGATAGAGAAAATTTTGTATTTACCTTTTTTGTAGAGAATTTCAAGAGCTACAAAAAAGGTATCTATGATTTTTTTCGTATCTCTCTTAGTTTTTAAAGTATCAGCGAAAAACATATCACAAAAATTTGAGATTAATTCACAGAATAAATTACCAAGTAACGAGCTCCAGTCACGTGTCATACATGACATTAAAAAGCCAGATAAACAGAGGCAAAGTTAATCGCAATGAAAACACAAAATTCAAAGTGTGACACGTGACTCGAGTGACTTTTGTGTATCTAAATGTCGTATCTTGGCGTGCACGGATCATACGACGTGTCGAACAAGCCTGTTGTACAATTATTAGGGCAAAAGGGGGAGGGAAAGAGGCGAAATCAAGAGAACGATTTTCGGGTGGGATAGAAGCACGTGCCGGCACGCGTTGCGGGGGCATTACTTTTGGTTGTATCATTTTGTGATGAGAAAAACACAGTTTGAGTAATTTCTTTAAAATCAGATTTAAAAGTCATTTCATTCTCTTTATCTTAAAAATCCTGATTTTTACGAAAAAAAATCATTGGAGAAGAATATTCGAACGTTGACTCATTCAACAAAAATATCTTATGTTAATCAAACAATGATAAATCGAAGAATCAATTAATCTTTCCACTTTAAATCCTATCCCTCGACTATTTTTATGAAAGCCATAAATGATGATGATAATCCTCATAATATAGCTACAAATTATCTAAAAATATATGGAATAATGAGGATTGTATCATTGTTTCTTATTGAGGATGAAAAATAAAGCAAATTCATCGGATTAACAGAACGATTTTCGGCCAAAAAAAAATATGAGTAAATGATGGTTTATTAAATGCCATTATCCCGAAAAATAATAAATCATTGATTGTGGCCTGACATGGCTCTTGGATTTCCAGACACGTTTACTGTAATTCGCCTCTGAAGATGAAACAGTCTCTCGATATTGTGCGTGATATTATGGCGCAACCTAATTAGATGCAACGAATCATCATATACATGAATACCTACGTCACTGCAGCCTCAGCTATTAACAGCTCGACTGCATCTGCATTTCATTGATATGCATAGCAATGTCAGTACTGTGATACAATTAACAGGAAATTGTTGACCAATTAATTGTCCGAGATTCTGATTTCTTATTGTCGAATTAATAAATTTTATTTCATTCGTTTCTTTAAGATATCTAGAAAACTAAGCGAGATAGAGAAAAATCATAAGATACCTTTTTTGTAGAGAATTTTGAGAGCTACAAAAAAGGTCTCCATGAAAATTCCTCTATCTCTCTCAGTTTCCGAGATATTCTCGAAAAACTGATGAAAGAAAAAATAGAATTTTTCGAATTTCATCTTTAAATCAATTTACTTTATTTAGAATATCTCGGAAAGTAAGAGAGATAGAGAGAAATCACAAGATACCTTTTTTGTGTAGAATTTCAAGAGCTACAAGAAAGGTCTCTATGAAAATTCTCCTATCTCTCTTAGTTTCTGAGATATCTACAGAAAACTGGGGATTACCATGAACTCCTGAATTAATACGTTTTTTAACGAAAAAAATTAAGTGGAGAGAAGATGCAAACTCTTTCGTAGAGCTCCGGGAAATCCTCGACACGCGGCAGCTCAGAATCTCATTAGAAAATACAAATCCCATAGTGATTACATGAAGGGAGAAATTGTGTGTGTCATCAGAGTCAAATGTGCTTTATTTATTTCTGAAGAGAACAGAGTTGAATCCACAGGATTATTTCCCTCTACAATTCAAAATTCCCGGGAAAAATTCAAAACCCAATTGAACCCCTCAAACATTCATCATTAAATTCAAATATTGAACTTTTCCAATTTGCATATCAAATAGAAAAGAATTCAATAAAACTCGACTTTTATTTGATCTTCTCACGAGGTGCTACAAAGAGATAAAACCCGAGAAATAAACTTTTGAAAAAAAAAAAAAAATAAAGTAAAATACAATCCAAATGTTTAGACGATCTGGGAATCGAAATGGTCAAGCCATTTACGACGTTATAAAAGGAGAAGCGTTTGAAATGATAAAAAATAAGAATAGAAGATAAAAAAAAAGAAGGGCCGAAACCTCAGAGCTCCACCGCGGACACTGTAACCCATCTCTACCCTGGAGCAACGAAAATTTATCTGTATAATGGACGATACCCCCCCATGGGATGGCACCATCTGCAAATATCCCTTCATCCAGCCACGTGTGCCATACAAATTGAATTCTTACAAGTTTCAATGATATGGTAATGTAAGGACAACTTGCCGACCGGACACTTGCGGGGATTTTCGGTGTAAACCCCCTCCAAATAACTACCCTCATCCTTTTTTTGTTATGGGAAAATCTTCGGGCTCTTTATCCTCCATAAATACGATTTAATCGAATTTCCTCAAAACCCGGAATTTTCCTTAATCTAATTTAACTTTATTTTTAATTTAATAAACTCTTACCAGTTTTCCACATTATGTAGATTCCAATTGAATAATCACATTCGAGCAGATTCAGACATCTACCGGTGCATCTGGAAACTAAAATCGTTGGATTAGTGTCGATGATCAATGAAATTTCCAGTTTAGCCAACGGATACTAAAGACCAATACTGTACTTACCCCAAATTTTTACGTAATCGGACACTGGAGCCAGTCAAAATGAATTTCCTAAAACCGTATTTAGATGTTGTGGTAAATACTGGGAGAATTATCAAGCAGAATGGAGGTCCTCTTGGTTGTTTCAAAACCTTGTACAGGTAGGCTCATCTGAAAATGAAATTTTTGATTTTTAATTAAATTGTAAGGAAGAATAACGATTTGTTTTGGAGGTGAGGTTATGTGCTTATTTTCTATGACATTTCTACATTTTTACAGGATGGATGATTTGAAATGGGGCACAATGGTTGGACAAGATAAATACGGGAATAAATACTATCAAAACAATTTTTACTTTCTTGGTAAGGATTGAATTTTTATCCCATCCATGTATTCGATTTTCTACGATTTTAATTCGTTTTTCTTATGAAACTTTAGGCAGAAACCGATGGGTCGTTTATTCAGAACGCGTTCACATGGATTATGATGGCTCTCAGGTGCCACCAGAATGGTTTGGATGGTTACATTACAAGACCGATCTGACACCAGACAAGGATCCATCAAGACCAAAGCACAAGTGGATGATAGATCATCGTATGAATGTGTCAGGTACGAGAGATGCTTACATGCCATACAGCACGACTCAATCAAAAGTTGAACCATGGAAGCCACCGCAGTGTTAAATTATTTCTAAACAAATGTAGAATCTTCATTATTAATCCAGGAATTCTCCAATGTACCCAATAATTTAGGCACTTTCTCTGTGTAAATAAATGATTATCAGAGAATTCTCAATGTCTTAAATCAACTGATAATTTAAAAAATAAATAATTACTTTTATTTGAAAACTTGTAACAATAAATTTGGTCAATTATCAAAGACCAATGAAACTTAAGTAATTATCTGGAATGAAACTTAACTTACGATAATTGATCACATTTTTTTTTTTGGATCTTCTGGCTGTTATAAAAATAGTTTAATCCATTCTTTATAAGACTGGAATGTTCAAAATATTGGCATCTAGTTCTCTCCGATTCTTTTAATACTCGTAATGACTTGAATTATCTCAGTCTGTCTCTGAGCCTTTTTTCTTCCTGTAATCGTGCTCCGATTGGTATCCCGGAGGATGATTGTGTTCATGAACGCCTGTTGGCATGAATCTTTCAGCGATCACAGCGCATTTTCCACGACAGCCTCGATGCTGTTCAGCACATCGATAATGTGATCGATTCAGGACATCCGAACGTGAAGTTAAATTATAAACATAGCCTTCATGAACCAATTGTGGTCGTCCCCTCGCCGATAGCCTGTAGGTAACAGGCTCCGGAATTCTCTCTGAACTTCTCGCACTAACAGGCAAGACTTCCCCGGACTCCACAAGATCATCGTCCCTCGTCAAATCAATGGAATCCTCATTTCCCTCGTTCTCCTTCTCCCCAAAATCAACAAAACTCTCATTTTTATCAGCATCGACCTCATCAATCTTCGGGGAAGCACTTCCGACAGATTGTTCAGGCACTGAATTCTTTGTTCTTTTCGATGAATTCGTGGAACTCGTGTTTGGCAGTCTTTTCTTCTGAATCTTATCGCTTTTAATTAATTTCTTGTCTCCCAGGACTTTGATCTCAGTATCACCCTCTTGTTTTGGCACTCCGTTTGAATGAGTCGACTGGTCTCCATTGTCCTTCGGCAGATGCTGGAATTATTTAATTATTAATTGATAAATAATGTATGAAGAGTGAGAGAACAACTGACCTTCAGACTTTGTTTATCCAGAGTTAAACCTTTGACCTGGAGAGTCTCAGCGACTTTTAAAAAACTCGCAAGCTCCTCTTGTTTAACATTAACTTCACCCTGATACATAAATTTGAGTAATGCATCTACCTCAGTGTATCCCATGTCCTTTAGTATTACCACTGGATGTTGACAAGGATTTGCCTTTAAAACGAAATAAAATGAGTCCACCAGTTTTTTCGAAATATCTCGGAAACTAAAAGAGATACAGAAATTTCACAAGAATCCTTTTTTGTACAGAATTTCAAGAGCTACAAAAAAGGTCTCTTGTAAAATTTCTCTATCTCCTTTGATTTCCGAGATAATTTAAAGAAAACTAAAATTACCCAATTACCTTAAAAATATCCTGAAAATAAGTACTGCAGACCGACAAAACCAGCTTGTGTGCCTGCAGAAGTTGTCCTTCAACGGCAATAGTAACATCAACAAGATCCTTATTATTTAAATGTGTCAAGAATCCAGATGAAAGATTGTAAGAAAAGTTATTCCATCTCAGAGCAAATTGCTCGGAATTGAAGTCCTCAGTCATTGCCATATTTTCCTCTAATCTGCAAGAATTCCCAATTAATTCAAGAAAACAATATAATAATAACAATAATAATAATAAAATTACCTCGTGCTTCTTCTTTTCTCTTCAATTAATCACGAAAAATGATAAAAACTCATGAGTTACAGATGAATTTAAATTCTCTTCTTACTCTAGACGTAAAAAAATAAATATTCTCGAGTAGATCACCGTACTGAGATGGTTAATATCACATTGTGACTGACCGTGACATCAATTCGTGCATCATCCACTTGTGAATGCGTGTGTGGATAGCTAGAGCCTCTTTTATAGAGTAAAAAAAGGTAAACAAGAAGAATTTCCTTTTTTTTAAAAAAAGAAAAGAATGTGGTTATGTTCCCGAGGATTTCGGTTTCAATGGCGTTGCCATCGCTCTTTCAAAAATCACGAAAAAGAGGCAAAAAAAGTAAATTTTCCGAAATAATGAAAATCATTAACATAAACTCATGATTATCATTGCAATAATAAATCAATGATTCTGTTATCAGAATGAATGTGCAGATGAAAATAAAAGACTCACGGGAGTGATTAATGACTCTGGGAAATGGAGTGATGGATTCGATTAATGGATTCGATTATTAATCGAAGTGCAATCGACTCTGACCAATTTCGGGGTGGCCAATGCACGAGCGCCTCCTATTGGCTAGTCCCGGAAGGATTTCACGTCGTGTGCCAGAGACAAGAGAACGTCAAAGACAAATTAAAATTTCATCAAAACAAATGCAATAATTGAAGCATCAATAAATCAGTGACAATAATAAACTTTCATTGATACCATGTGAATAAAATAATCCGTGAAATGTTGAATTCAATGAATTTATCAGTTATCTTTGTTCTCCGGTGTCCATAGAGTCCAGCAAGGGCGGCGTGAAAACGCAGAGGTAAATACATGTATACACAGTGGATCAATAAATTATTGGAAAGAGAATATCATCGTTAAGAATGTTGGAAAATGGGTACATCAATATTTCCCAATTATTTGATGTTAAAAAAGTGGTAAAAGTATGGAGAAGCTTAAAAAATTGGTAAAAATTGATGTCCAATATCTTCAGGAAGTATCAAGCAACACAAATTGAATAATAAACACTATCGTACGTGATGTCACTCCAAAATGTCCATTTTATCTAAAAATAATGAATCTTCATGCTAAAAATGCTAATGAGTATTTCCGAAAAAATCGCCTCTTTCTCCAACAAAATCCTTATTTTTACACCTTTTTTTTCTCTGTTTCAAGGTGATGATTATGGAAGAGTAGATGCGCCTCATGGCTGGAGGCACTGACACCGGCAAGAGGGGAAATTTTTATAGTAAAGAATGGTCATGCAAAAGAATTTATAATCAGTCGGCTACTGAATGTCAAGTATCACTCAGCGAAACGTTTAAGAGACGTAAAAAATTTGAAAACAGACGTACAAACATTAAAAACATTTCTACACATCAACAGAATATACTTAGGTAATTTTGTTAATTACGTGGATTAATTGTGAAGGTGAATACTTTATTCGATTTTTTTTTTAGAATATTTTCGGACTGTCTGCACTGCGATCTTTACATAATACATGGCTCATACGTACTACAAACAAACACGTGCATTATCAAAACAAGATCATTGAAATTCTATGAAGCATTAGAGGAATTTTTTGTTAACGAAAACAAACCCATCAGATGTTATCTACATTCTCCAGATATTTTTCAACAAGTGCAAGCTTTTGTGAGGTATTTAACATTCTATTAATTTCATTCTTCTCATTAAATTCTAATATTTCAAAATTAATATCCTCAGGCTATTGTACTGCAATTTGGATATCTCAAACGAGGAAGTTTATCTCCTGAACTTGATAATCACCCATAAAAATGATAACCGTACAATAATAAATTCCACTGAAAATGAAGTGGATGTGAGCCCGAGTTTATCAGAAATGGCTGATTCAGGATTGGAAACTGGATCATTCAGTCTTCAGGAGAATACAGAATCCGAAAATTCAGGAACTGACTTTGAGGAATCACACGTCACTGATTATGTCTCTACCGACGATGATTTTATCAGAGTCTCCATAACTGGAGACATTGAGAGAACGCAGAAGCAAATATCGGAGAAAAATGTGACTACGAGCGATGATTATCGCTGTGGGACATCGGGAAAGCAGGAGCCAACGTCTATGGTTTGAAAAATGATTCTCACTCTTCCCCAAATCAATAAAATTCTTACCTAATTTAATTCTATTCACAGGGATGCTCTTCGAGAGAAGAAGAAGAGACAACAACCTGCGACAATGCGGATGACGTCTCTAAATACGAGAACGAAGTGTTGAACGACGTATTTTATGAATCCGATGGTAACGACAACGATCAATGCTCTTCATTCATTCCCACTGGCTCTTTCGAGTTCATCGAACCCGAAAATATTCCATCAGCTCATGTCCCCGAGCAGAGCTACAAATTCGACAACAATTTGGACGAAAAGAGCCTGAAGCAAGAATCGAGAAGCATGATAGTAGAAAATTTGTCTCATGAACTATCTCACTCTAATGATCCGGCATTAAAGAAGAGTTCCTCGAGCATCAACAGTTATTACTTTATCGATGCGTCAAGTCTCAATGACGAGCCTGAACTATCCTCATTAACGATAACAAAGGAAGAGGTATCAGGAACTAGTCTACCACCTTATCTAGAATCTTCTTACATTCCTTCGAGGACAATTGAGGAAAAATGTAGGAAATCCTCTCTTCAAATGGGACAAGAGAATATTGCGGAATTCGAGAGAGAATTAAAATTAACTGAATATCTTAAACCAGTTGAATGTAGGAAAGTTAAGAGAGTGGATTCGATAAGTGAGGAGAAGTCCGATGATAAACCAATTGAAAAAGAATCGCTTGTTGTTGAAATTAAAGAAGCTGACAGTGGAGAGAGCAATCATCCATCCCCCTGCATTGATAACAACAAAAAGGCAAGGGATAACGAAACAATAAATCAAGAAGTTTTATTAACAATGGAAGCATGCAACGATGACTCGAGAAGATCGTCATTAATTAGAGGCAACACATTTGAATTACAATCGGGTGATGAGAAATTATCGCATTTACGTCAGGAGTATGAGCGTCGTCAAGGAAATTTAGTATTTAAAAATTCAATACCTCAGTACTCAGGTCACAGGATTGATGATGATTTGATATCATCATCGTCAAGCTTCTCAACTCCATATTTCCATGATTCTCCAACTACCAAAGACTTTGCATCCCTGAATTCGAATAATTTATCGAAGCCCGAGGACAACGGAATCTTCGAATTAACGAAGAGTGTTAGTGACAAAAATCTCGCTGAATGCTCAGAGACTGATGACAGTTCAATAACCGATTGCACGAGTCTACCAGCTACGTTCGAGCCATCTTATCCAATCTCGAGTCACTCTGGGACAATGAAAAAACTCAGAAGAAATGAAATGACACCGATTGTCTCTGGTGGCGTGTGCTCAATTGATTATTCAAAGCCAACAGACAGTCCCACTGTTAGAAGAAAAATTGAATCAACTCCGATTGTATCAGGTGGTGCAGTTTTAATGAATATTCAACCTGAAAAGACCAGCAGACCCACGAGAATGTCATCATCTATGAATGCCTGGGTCGTAGACATGAGTGACTGCGGAAAAATTCCCCAAAAACCGATAACAAATAATTTAAACAATATGTCCCAAAGTTTTTCATCATCCGACTGTATCAACAAGTCCTCGAGTAGATCAAAAGCTAGTTTAGGATTCTTCGTTAATTTAAATGACATTGACACTCCAAAAGACGAGAAATTGAATAATTCAAAAAAAGAGGAACACAAGAACTTTTTCATTGATATTTCCCCGAAGGAAACGGAGAAAATAAAAAATAGAAAAATCGAAGCTAATGGAAAATTAAAAGAACCGGATAAAAAGAATATATTCTCAATGTTCATTGATCTGAGTGATTCAGATACCGGAAAGAGTCAGGTGAAACCAAGTAGGCTTCATCCAAGAAGTTCAGATGACAGTGGAAAAGAGGGAGGAAGTGAATCCTCACAAGAATCAAGATCAGCTGAAAAAAAGAGTGTCTTCATGTACATTGAGTCAGACTCTCCGGTTGTGAGGCGAAGAACATTGTCAACATCGAAGCCAGTGTTCCAGAGGCATTCCTGGAATATGGAGAAGATTCAGGCGACTGGTAATGGTCAAAAAGAGGCAGTCCATCGTAAAGAGCACAAGCGTGCTCATTCAGTCTCGATGGACCCTGACATTCAAAAGAAATTATCATCAAAGCGAAGTGATTCATCGGTATCCCTGAATCAAATGAGTAAATCATTGCCCCCACAAGCGCCTGATGGTGAAGAGATACTGGAGAAGACCCCTAAATATGCAGAAACTTGTTCTGCAAGTCTAGACCCTGAAATAAGGGACACACCGCCGAATTCCCACGTCGAAGTGCTAAACGATGATTTACGAGGCTGCGTTAAACGTCAGGAATTAAAGGATTTAATGAGAAGTGACCTGGGCTCCAGTACAGAAGCATCAATGGACCCAAAAGCGGAGGATGATCCGTCTGATGTCTCAGTATGGGAGAAAACTGGAACCGAGAGTACAGAAGGACACACGAGAAAAAGCGAGACCTTTGACATCAGCAGTGGCAGTGGCAGTGGACCATCACCGGGTAGTGACAATCAGGAATTCGAAATGTCGGATTACCGTGGGGAACGTCTTCATCCAGTTGACCTACCAATCCCCAGTAAAGTATCGGAGACCCACAAGTCATTAAAGGAAACAATTAAGAAGATTGAAGACGAATTGGTGGAAGGATACGAGGACTCAGTGAAGAAAAAGAAGGAAAAGGAGCCGCAATCAGCATCTTGCTCTGGTTTCGTCAGACTCTCGGATCTCGACAAGACCCCAGCAAAAGTGGAGATAACAGAGGCAGAAGACACCAGCAGAATCACTAATCTATCATACAGAATGAGTAAAAGTATCCCAGAGACTTCTTGGGTTGAGAGTAAACTAGCGATTCACAGGAGCAGTGCTCCATGTGCTGTTCGAACCCTCGGTACTCGAAAATTCAATTCAATAATGAGCACTTCACTACCAGCTAAGCACAAATCACCAAACGATGAATTCGGTGATTGTGAAACCGAGGGAATCATTTCGGAATCAGATTTAAGTAGTATGCAGAGCAGTATGGGTCGTTCTGGTGCCGATGTTTCTACTGAAGAAACAGAAACCTCGAGTTTTGCTGGAGTAAAACCGTATAACAGACTCGGTGAAGACTTACTCCGGATGTTTTTGGAGGAGATTAATCCTGATGTAACCATTGATGTCAGTGGACGTAGAATCAGAGCCCACAAATGCATTTTAAGCTCAAGATGTCAGTACTTTGCTGCTATTCTGAGTGGCGGTTGGATTGAAAGTGCTGGGAATGTTATATCATTACAGGGATACTCTTATTCATCTGTGCACTTTGCTCTCTGTCATATTTACAGTGGAGAGAGTAACATCCCGGATTCAATCAGTATCGTTGAACTCGCAACACTTGCTGATATGCTCTGCCTCGAGGGTTTGAAAGAAGTCATTGGATACACTCTTAAAGTTAAATATTGCCACTTATTTCATAAACCTTGTCAACTGTGTGCAGTTGGAGTACTCGATTGTCTACCTCTGGCTGCTGCCTATGGTCTAGACGAAGTCTACAGGAAATCATTGAGATGGATAACGAGGCACTTTGTCAGAATCTGGCCGTGCAAGGCTTTTGCTACATTACCACGTGAATTAATGGACAAGTGTTATCATCAGCATATCGTGCACATGTCTGCTGATAATGTTCTACAGACTATAATGGACTCTGACAAGCTTCTCGCAACATTGCCAAATGTGAGATGGGCCGAGCCGGTTTTCCGAATGGTCTCGAATCTATTGGAGACTGGATTGAAATATTTATCCGACAATTTCTCATCTGTACTTAGTAATGAGAGTTTCCAAGCACTTGGAAGAGATTTAACGTGGAATATCAGTAGAATTGAGGATAATGTGCTAGCAGCTGCTGACAGACTGCCACCAGATCAAGCCTGCAAGAGTTACTCAAAGTTATTCAAGATTTTGGCAGCTGCTGATGGTGGAGAGCAAGGAAAATCCCAGTGGAATCCATTATTCATTGATTTCCTGAAGAAAATTCAGGGGAGAGTTGAGAAATGCCTTGTTAAAGAGGCATCCAGAGCTGCGAGAACAACGACCTGGTTGAAAATGGATCTGGAACTGAGGAGGAGAATTCAGGAGCTTGCGTGTCTCGTTATTCTGCCTCATGAGTCCCTGAAGAGGCCAACGAGACGCTCGAATTTCGTCAAAGAATCAAAAACAACAGTCACACGATCAACAGGCAATAGAAGCATGGATCTCAGAAAAGTCAAGATGACGATTGTCGAGCAGAATGATAAATCCGTGAAGACAACGGTTATTCAGGCGAAAAAGAGTCTGCCTAAACCAAAGACTGATCCATTAGAGAGAAAGATGCAGGAGAGTAAAACAATCAGCCAGAATGAATCAACAATAAGACCAAAATCTTGGCCGAATAAATTGGAGGTAAAATCGAGGTATTTAGAGCCAAGAACAAAGTCAGTACCAAAGGATTCAGCACCACAGAGTCTACCAGACCGAATTTCCCTTCATCAGAGACGTAAAATAATGATTTCATCCTCTGATTCATCGAGAACATCGAGTCCAGCTATGAAACGTGCTGTTGATAAGAAACCACCGACTAAAATGAAGCTCTCTGTTAAAAAAGACGTTAAAGCATTGTCAACAGACAGTCTAGCTGAATCATCGAATATCAAAGGAAATTTAATGAAAAAGGAAGCAAGCAAGAGTTGTGGAATAACGAGACCGGAATCACCGAGTTTAAAAGCTAAAGAAATGGAGACAATATCCGTTGATTCTTTAGCTGAGAGTAAGAAGAAGCCTGGAATTGTTAAAAAATCCGGGAAAATGGATACATCAATGTCCACTGATAGTCTGATGGCAGAAGTAACACCAAAGTCAAGTGCATTGAATAAAATATCGCCGACTCTCAACAGACCGAATATCAAGAGTCAAGCATTGGAGAGGACTAAGAAACTGTCACCACCTATGAATCAGAGGAGTCCTCTCTCAGTTGCCAAAAGACCAACGAGAACAGTCGAGAGTTCAACTGCTGCTAGTAGGAACAGAGCTGCTGCTACAACTGTCTACCAAGGATCTCCTAATCTTCGAAGGAATCTGCTTGACGCTGCGAAAACTCCGGACATTGGAAGCAAAGTCTTCAATGGAGTTTCCAGAGTCAGCAGTCGACAGAGCACTCCATCAACGAGCACTCCACCAGCTGTCAAGAAAGATAAAAAAGATAATAATCCATCGAGCAGCGAGAGTCCCAGCAAGAGATCACCAAAGATGAACGGAGTTAATAGACCACCTAGAGTCATTGGGAAAAGGATGATTAAAGGCGTTGAGGAGAAAATTAAGGGAAAGGTTCTGAATGCCGATGGCATCAAGCAGCCCACCGTTGGGTCAAGATCTGGGACGTTCCTGAAGGATGAGCCTACGATACTTAAAAAATCCGATATGAAGAGCACGCAAGTGACGTCGTAAATGGAAATCGGGAGTCAGCATTCTCTTCTTGAAGAGAAACGCATGAAGAATAATTAGAATTTCATTAATTTTAATTAGATTTTAGAGATTTTTAAGAGCGAACGTCTTTCTGGGATTTTGATCACGAGGAATTCTCGTGAAAGTGATAATTCCACAAGTGGAATAAGTTAATCGTACTGTATAAATTTATTGAAAATCGATTGAGAATGAATACGTTGCAATTCGAGGCTTTACCGATTATTTTAAATATGCGCAATTTGCAGCATTTATTGATTATATATATAGAGACAAAAAAAAAGGAAGATACGTGTGCTAAATTAATGGAAAACAAAAAATTGTAATCTGATAATTGCCGGCATAGGCTTAAAAGTTAATCCAAAGTAGAGAATAATTTTTCATTTCCTTTCGTTTTTTCTTTTCGTTTCATTTATTATTCGCTGTTTGCAATTTTTCTCAACTCTCTGTGTAATCGTACGAAGAAAAAGATAAATGAGCTATTTAAAGAGGAAATTAATTGTCAAGTGGCTGCGTACTTAGAAATTAGATATTAAAAGCCCATGGATTCGATTAGATTTCACATGATTGGATTTAATATAATGAAAAGTAAAAGCCATATCGTTAATAATTCTTTTTTTTTTTCGATGGAAAGAGCATTTTTGAATTAATTTCATCTATCGAATGTTGCCATTTAATCAATTTTATTTATCTTCGATTCGAGAAATTAAGAAGAGTTAATATTCGGTTGAATATAATCCTGCCAATCGCAGTGTTAAATAAACTGTCATGCAGGACATGTTATGATTGGCAATTTTCCATTATTCAACGTAATTCGTATTCAATAAAATACGAAAAAAAAAAAGTGATAAGAATATACTTGATTACAATTGTAATTTAATTGCCATTTAAATGCGCATTTCTCTAATTTTTCAATTATTTCGAGTTATAATTTATTTAATGAATCATTTATATTTTTTGCAATGTACATTTATACGCAATTATTGTATCTAGTCATTTATATATTTTCAATAATTTTAGTTTAATGTAAACGTTCATGAAAAATATTTAAATACAACATTTAAATGAACTCAATAAGAAAATGCGTATTATTGTAATTTTATCCTCAAACTTTTTAGCAATAGTAATTTATGCGTAATGACTAAAGTAGATGATCAACTGTATAAATATTATTTTTGAGTGTTTCAGAGAAAAAAGAAATACCATACTTCTTCAATCATAATTTTATTATCTCAATGAATCGATGAGATAAGCCTCGAATTTTCTGACTCATTTATTCTTTAAAATTATTTATAAATTTCATTCTAACTAAAATTAACTTCAAAATTACCCGAAACTTTATTGTGAAAAGATGAAGAAGTGTTTTGTAATATCATTAATTGTCTCAATTAATGCAATTTCGGAATTTTCATTAATTCGAGAAGAATGGGAGACATTCAAGGTAAAAGTAATGAACCCAAAAACTTAATTCACTCAATAAAAAACCGATAATTTCAGTTACAATATCATAAAAAATACGAGAGTGCAATGGAAGAGAAGTTTCGCCTAAAAATATTCCTGTACAACCGCAAAAAAATCGCTCAACACAACGCAAAGTACTCGAAAGGTCTAATTTCCTTCAGAATGTCTATAAATGAATACGCAGACGAGGTTTGTTAATTACTTTAATCCCAATTAATTAATTAATAAATTAATAATCGAGGAAACCATTTAATTTAGCTGCACACAGTGTTCAAAGGGAGAAACGGCTTAAAAATCGGTCACATCCTGAATTTCACGAAAACTGGAAGACCAGAGGCTCTAAGTTTTCTTCCTCCAGTTAACGTAAAATTAGAGGATTCAGTGGATTGGAGGAAATCAGGTGCTGTTACACCAGTGAAGAATCAAGGAACCTGTGGATCCTGCTGGGCATTTTCTGCGGTAATTGATCCACAATGAAATGCACATTTTAAAAAATCATTTCGGAATTTTATTAAATAGGTAGGAAGCTTAGAAGCCCAACATTTCCGAAAAACCGGAGTTCTCGTGTCCCTGAGTGAACAGAATCTCCTCGACTGCACTCGTTCCTATGGTAATCATGGATGTCAAGGGGGTTTCGTGGACTTGGCCTTTGAATACGTGAAGAAGAATCACGGGATTGATACCGAGAAGAGTTATCCGTATAAAGGAGAAGAGGAAAAGTGTAATTTTAACCCAAATACCGTTGGTTCTGATGAAGCTGGCTTTGTGGATATTCCACAGGGGAATGAGGAAGCTTTGAAAGCTGCTGTTGCTACTGTTGGACCAGTTTCTGTTGTTATTGATGCTTCACATCAGTCTCTGATGTTTTATTCTGAAGGTACGAGTGATTTAGGAGGTGAATAATTGGGGAAACTTTATGAATCTTTGTTGCAGGAATTTATGATGAACCAAAGTGTTCACCTGAAGTCCAGGATCATGCTGTTTTGATCGTTGGATATGGGAGTGAAGGTGGGAGGGACTTTTGGTTGGTGAAAAATAGCTGGGGGGAGAATTGGGGGAATAAAGGATACCTCAAAATGTCGAGAAATAAGAATAATCAGTGTGGCGTTGCGACAACTGCCAGTTATCCTCTCGTAAAATAAAATTTTTGTGAAAAATTCATCTTAAAGGGAATAGAATCATCGTATTCTCCATAATTCAACCGATTTCCCACGATTTTAATAATATTTTCGCCAATTTCTGGAGTTTGGACACAAAATGGCGGCCAAACTCGACTCCCTCACTCTCGAATCGCCAAACCGCATGAATTTCATCGAATGTCCGCATAATTAATTAAAATAAATGATAAATCAAATTAAAAACACTCACCAGTGCATGCATTTGTTCTTTTGAATCATTTCGAACCACCTCCACAGCTCCACAGCTCCAGAGCTCCGATCCTGCCAGCACACGTCCACAAAATGTCTCCAAGCACTGCGGTGGCGCCCTCTGGTGACTCGCCCAAGAGCAAAAGTCCCTAGACTCCAACACTATTCTCCTATAAAACCCCGTGACCCTTAATTCCCATAAAAAAACCTTCCCATTCCCAAAAAAACCCATAAAATTCCCAAAATAATGAATAATTACACTCAATTCTCCAAATTCCGAAGCATCTATACTTCTCCCTAGTTCCCCTCCCCCACTCCGCCGGTGACCCTAGAAAAATAACCAAAAATTCTCGTGAAAACTAACCAAATAAAAGCGACAGCTCCAGATCATCACAGATCGACAATCAGTGAACACATTTACCCATTATCCCACACTGATGGAACACAAAAACGTGACACTCAAAAATCGCCGGTCATAAATTAATAATAATCACAATAATAACAATAATATAAGTGTTAAAATTTTCTTTGTGATTATTTTTTCTCGTATTTACGCATAAATTAATCTAAAAATGTTCGATACGTATTTTTCATTAAAATTATATAAAATAATGAATAAACAATTGATAAGATGACTGATTATTGCATTAATTTAATGCAAATTATTGGGGTAAAATAATGCTCGTGAAAAGTTTGTCTGATAAATCGAGAATCCAAAGGTAAATAAATTATTTACTCCCACCTGCATTCTTATAACTTTCAATATTTCATTGGACGAGTGAGACATATGTGTATGTCTCCTTGACGTTCGTACAAATCATTATTTTTTTTACTCCATTACTATTATTATTATTGTTTTATTATTGCGTTTGATTCATGATTTTCCACTGAATTTTTTTGACTCATTCTGTCTCTCTCTTTGTTTCTTATCTATTTTTTTTTTTAGTGATACGATAATATTGCTTGTGCATTGAAATTCCGAGGGATTATCAAAGAGTTCAAGAAAGTATTATTATTCATTGATAATGTGAATTGAGAAATTAATTATTTTTATTTTATTTCAGATGAATTTGTTGATATACAGTGGAATTGGAGGCTCTGTGATTCTCCTGATAGCATTATTTGGTCTTGGAACGATAATTAAAATAATTTTGTGTCTCGTCGTTTCGATTTTAGGGTAATTAATGTCATTAAACTCTAATAATGTATTATTATTCATTAATTACTTATCTATTCTCTTATTACAGAATATTAACTTGTATATATCGTAAATATGTGTCGAGACTCGAGGAAACTGTCAATTTCAGTAGAGAGAATTTGTGCAAGAAGACTGAAAAATTACAGAGGGTAAGAATAATAATTAAATCAATTATTTTATAATATTTTAATGAATTTAATTGAATTTTTCAGATCCTGGAAGAATTATCAAAGTCAAAGGTGACGTTTACCCTCGATAAACGTGTAACTGGAAGTCAAATTATCGATGAATCCCTCCAAGAAATCCTGGACTTTGTTTTACGTGATTACGTGGAGCCTTGGTACAGTGTATTAACTGATGACGATGAATTCCCCAAATCTGTACGTGATACTGCACAAAAAGTAGCGATTAACATTGCGAATAGAGTGAAGGAAGTCGATTGGATTCCATACTTAACGACACGTTTAGTTGACGATGCAGCATCGCACATGCGTCTGTATCGTCAGGCTCGTGCCAAACTGAAAGCATCAAAGAGTACAAAAACTTCGTCATCATCGAGTAATTCAAGTGGTACACCAAAACGTTCACCAACACATCGTCGTAATAAGAGTGAAACTGATATATCATGGTACTCACAATCAAAATTTTACATACCAAATTTAACATCATTAAATGAGCCAATTGATACAGGACAGAATGATGATGATGATGATGATAAACTTGAGAAATTATTTTTTGATCTTGAAGTCCAAATGGAGAATAATTTAATATGCCGTGATATTGTTTGTACAAATGAAGAGAATGAATTAACATTTCTTGGTGAATTATCAGAGATACTGTTATACTTATTGTTACCAAAAAATGATTTTAATTGTTTAACTGTTAGATTTATATTACGTGAATTGCTTGTTAATGTTATAATAAGGCCATTATTGAATTTATTCAGTGATCCTGATTATATTAATCAAGCATGCATATGGCTGTGTAATAAAGATTCAAATTTACCAAGTGATGTATTTCTAACAGTTATGAGAATAACAGATAGTATCGATGAATTAATTTCAACAAAAAATATTATTATCAATGAAATTACACATTTGAGATCAAAAGATTCTGGTGGTGATGATGATTTAATTGTTAAACAGCAATTAAATAGTTTAATTTATGTTAAAAAATTATTGGAAACTAGAATAATAAGTATGCAAGAGGGATTGGATTCAGAAACTGATAGTGTTGGTATATCACAGGATTGGAATCGTCTTTTAGTGCCTGGACATAAACTAGTTAATCTGCCACTCGATGAATTACTTAAAAATAATATTGCACTTAGTTATTTCATTGATTACATGACGAGCATAAGTGCAGAAGCTTATTTATATTTTTACTTAAATATTTATGGATGGAGAGTGTCAGCTGAACAGCAAATATCTGATATTGAATTACAAAAATTGCAGGCAAATAATTCATCCAATCAATCACGTAAAAAGAACATTAATCTTGAGAATCTGAAAGAAGCAGCAATGAAAATTTATCAACAGTATCTGAGTGACAAAGCAGCATCAAAACTACAGCTCGATGAAAATCTGGTAAAATCTTTATTAACAAGAATTAAAACTGAAATTGTCAAAGAAACTTGGTTTGATGAATTACAAAATTCTTGTTACGATAAATTAAAGAATGAGGACAGATTCTTGCCCTCATTCAAGAGATCAATGTCCTACGTAAAACTACTAGCAGAATTGGATCTTCTGAAGGACAATGCATCCGAGGATGACGTTAAATCACTCGATGGAATAAGTCTCTCCAGCATGACCAATGAATTGGATCAATTCGACGAAATAACCGGAATCATCGGAAATGAACAGAGTAAATATTCATCAAGAGAGAGCATCAAATCAAACTCAAACTCTTCAGCAAGTCTCACAAGTATAGAAAAAGAATCTGTCTCCTACGACGAGACAGATTACCTGAGTCCCAGAAAGTCCTTCGACACAGAATCAAGGATATCGGAGGGTAAAGACGCCGCATTTTACCTCGAGGGACAATCAGAGCAGATAATTAAACTCGACGAAAGTACTTACGACCAGAATGCCATAAAAAAGCTGCAGCAAGGTAAATTCGAGCTCACAGCTGAAATAATAGAGACTGGTGTCGTCAATGACAAGGGAAAGACTTACGGAATTTACGCAGTTGCTGTGGCTAAGAATTACGACACTGGATACAAGGAAAAATGGCATATTTATCGAAGATACTCTGATTTTCATGATCTGCATCATAAGATCAAGGAAAAGTACTACGATCTTGCTAAACTACCTTTTCCAGCTAAGAAGGCCTTTCACAACATGGAGAGAGCGGTTTTGGAGAGGAGAATGGTCATGCTGAATGCCTGGTTGTACAGATTGACGAAGCCTAGCATCACTGATGGTCACATGGGCCTCCAGAATCTTCTCCTCGGTTTCCTGGAACAAGGGGATTATGATAGAGGCGTCACCGGTGGTCACATCTCGAGAACCATCGACACTCTCGTGAATCCTTTGAAGACCTCCATGAAGACTGTGACGCAGGCGGTTAAAACCATGCCGGATAACATGCTGAGTACCGTTGATGGGGTCATGGACAATATCAGCAAATTCTTCGGGAATCCTAGGAAAAATAGTGTTTATTATGAGAGCGTCAAGGTTGGAGCCAGCATAGACACTGAAAGCGATGATAATATACCTCTGAGGATTATTCTTCTGCTCATGGATGAAGTGTTTGATCTGAAAGTGAGGAATCAGTGGTTAAGACGCAGGATTATCACTTTATTGAGGCAAATTATTCGGACAATGTTTGGGGATATTGTTAATAGGAGAATCGTCGAGTATGTGTCGTTGTTGACGAGCCCGAAAAATGTTGCCATGTACCTGAAACTGTTTAAGCAAAGCCAATGGCCAAATGGGGTTCGTGCTGAGGCTAAATTACCTCGTGACAGTGAAACGAAAAATCGTACACGTGTTGCAGCGAAAGTAGCACTTCTCTCGTGTCTATCTGATGAATTGAAGCATATCATTGGTAGTGAAACAACGAGACGTGGATTATTACGTGTTTTTGAATTATTTCAACGTCCAGTACTCAATAGAAGACTGCTCTATGTTTTATTAGAGGGTATTATTGTTAATTTATTTCCGAATAATGATTTAGTTACGATTATTAGAAAATTGTATTCAGTATCACCGAGGGTTAAAAATAAAAAAGCACATTCTTGACAGGAATTTTTTTATCAGAGACGTAAAAGTGGTACTTGATGATTCTAATTATTTAATGAAGAAAGGGGAACAAAATGAAAGTTTCAGGGGTTTTCGCTAAATTTTTCGTAATAATCTAGTGGCCAAAAATTTATGAAAATTTATAAACGTCTAACCATTCGCCTAATGTGGCTGCTAAACTCGTGGTATTATAGATATAATAAATTGTGATTTAATTAATTTTCTTAAAAAGGCAATTGAAAGCATTCCATTATTGTTCAAACGTTAATCGCAAATTAATTATTCAGTGACTAAAACAAAATGCCATTACTCGTTATTTGCTGTAAATAAAATAATTATATATAATATATATATATATATGTATCATTGAGTCCAAATGTTATTATGCACTCTCAAATCTATTTATTTATTAATAATCTAAACTAAAAAATTCTCGCTAATTAAGAATATAATATTAATGTGACCACGATTAATGTACGATATTACCCATCACTTTTATTATTATCATTGTATATTGATGTCTGTATAAACTGTTACAGCTTACATGTTTACATGAAAAAAAAAACGTCTTTATAAATTTTTTCGTAATTTCTATTATTTCGTTAATTCTCTCGACTCTTTTCGCAAAATGAATTGAAGTCGCAAAGACAAAGGAAGCTTATTACTCAATCATTGAGAAGCTTGAACCCCCCCTGATGCAGATGAACAAGCCTTTTCTCTAAAAAAAAGGAGGAAAAACAAAAAAACCACCTTCCCACCCCTGTAAACCAATCTTCATCCAACAGTGTATAGTAAAGGACGTGTTGGGGAATAAGGATCGAGAATCTTGTGTTTCATAACGTGTACAAGTGGACGTAAAATGGGGTGGGAGAGAGAAGAGATGATGGCATTGTGCAGAAGAGAATCGTACGTGCGTGGGGTATGTGAAGGGGATTCTGCGAGCCTTCGGCAATGAGGGACTCCAGAGAATGCCCTGAAAAAAAAAAAGGAAAAACACATCACGCTATCGAAATTGCGGGATTAATTGAATTGACGATTTCTTCAAAAGAGAATCCAATTCCCCATTTCATCCCCCAATAAAAATCCAATTTAAAAAATTCGAAATCACTAATTTAATAAAGAAGAGTCACTCCTTTTATAACGAAATCATCCCTCAATTTTTAATTTTTCATTTTCGAAAAAAATTTTGGATAATTCGAAATTCGTGTTGTTCCCATTCTCTGCGTGAAACCAGAGAAAATCGATATGCATGATTCACGCGAGCGTGCGTTTCGTTAAATAAAAGGGGGGAGAGAGAGGAAAAAAATGAGTGGAGTGAGACAGAAGGCCTGAAGAAGAGGGGGTTGTTGAACGGGGGAAAAAGGCGGGCCACTTCTCCCTTTGAATAATGTCCGTTGCCCCCCAATATCACCTCTCGCTCCTCGTATGTTCCACCAATTCTCCGTCTCTATTCATCCTTTTGCCTTCTCTCTCATGCTTGATTCCGTATGTCCAAAAAGGGGGGGAGAGAGAAGAGAAAAAAAAAAAGGAGCGGGGTTCCCAGTACCACAGCAGCACAAACCGTAATTCTATACAAGCTGTATAGAAACAGGAGGGGTTTTTACTCCCCGCGATGACTACCCCCTCGGTCACTCGATCAGTCGTGTCCCGGGTTCACCAGATTGCCATACGTGAGCTCCAGCTATTCTGTATTTCTGTTTTTAAAAAATATTAACGTGAATTATGTGATTAAATTATGTTTAGTTTAATTGTTACATTAACTTGTGATTATTATTGAGTTTTTTGAATTTATATCCCTTGGCTGGCGCAAGCGCGATTCAACTACTAGCGAGGTAACAAAAAATTCTCCAGTATTTTGATAATTCATTATTAATTTCAGTGTTTTATCAATTATTCAAAGTTTTCATAGGATTTTTTTTGTCCGTTATTTCATTCACTAAAATGAAGATAAACATTATTCTTTAATTTTTCATGAATTTTCTGTTGTTTGGGAAATTAAATGAGGGTGCACGAAATGGGGGTGAACTCAGGGATTTCGATGCAAGCAAAACGGCGTCGCGACGCGCTCTTCAAAATCCCTGAATTCTTAATTTCCAAACTCTCCTCGATTAATTATACAACGTAACGTTACGGTTTGTCGATTAAAAAAGAAAAAAAAAAACGTGAAATTACATAAAATAAAAATAATAATCTCAAGAAAAATGATGCCGCAGAGTCTGCGGTCAGCTGGCTGAAACGAGATACGCCTGGGACGTGAAATAAACAAATAATGAATTATTTTCATGAGTAATCAATAGGTAAAGCCTTGCAGCTCGACAAAGTCCTTTGAACTCTAAAAAAAATAATTAACTAAACCATCTGAAATTTCCCAGTCTTCAGAATCATCGTGCATGACAAACCAGAGTCCCTGAAATAAAAAAAAAACAATTGTTACAATGAGTATAATGATGTTGCAATTGCCCGAAGGATCCAGTGTCCATTGGGCATTGTAGCATCGCACGAAAACAGGGCGAAGACAAGAGGAGGATAAATTAAACTAAAAAGAAGAAAGAGACTAGGAGAGAGAGAGAGAAGGACATCGGGATAGGTGTAGACTTACTTTGGACTGTGGTATGGAATTACCGTACTTATATTCAAGTCTAATATTAAGTTACCATTTTGCTTTACGGCAAGTGAACAGGCTGCCAGCATATAGGAAGCCATCCGAGGGCTCCTGGGACACAGTGTCTCTCGGCTGCTCGTCTCTCAGGGCCCACCTATGTTGTCTTTACTTAAATTATTCTCACGCATGTCTCTTCATTAAACAAAGTCTTGTGAATTTTTATTCTGGTGTTCTGAGTGATTTAAAAGTGATAACACGGATGATGATTATGGCCTGTGTTTAAGAGAGAATGATTAAGTAATTATTGAAGAGAAGAGATGAAAAATGTGAGAAGGCAGAGGTACTGACTTCTGTGTGTGCTTGGCTACTGTTTAATGTCCTAGCACCATTTGAAATCAGTACTGCTCCTCTTGATACACTTCTATTTAATTAAAAATGAATTATTTAAAATTTACCTATTCATAATTTATTTATTTTAATATTAATTTCTTTATGCAGAACATCTCACCGATCACATCGGTTATTTTATATAATCACAATATATATACCTTTATTATATTATAATTAGATTACGTAAATTCATACACACTTATTTTGTGTAAAAAAAAAAGAACATTGAAATTCGCATTATCGTGTTACATTGATTCCTCTATTCTTCAAGATTAAAAATTGAATAAATAAAATCTCGTTATTTTTATCAGCTTCATAGGAATCCCATTTTATTTACACTATTTAACATATTTTGAACGTTATTCTTTTCAATATAATTGACGCCCCTTCGGATTTATTTTGAATAAATTCATTAATTCACTTAATCATGAGTTTAGAAACTAAATAATAACTAATGGAAAGAAGGGAGAGATTATATTGTTCAGAAATATATACTTTTTTTGATTAAAATTGAGGTTTGTTAGGTGGACTCGTTACTTCCGTTTGCCTGCAGCCTCGTCCACGTTTCTCCCAGGGCTTTAGCAAAATGATCATCAACTAAACAGAAATATTCATTAATTAATCTCATTTTTAGGAGAATTATGATGAAAGAAATTTCATTAAATTACCAGTGAGGCCTTCCTCCTTATCAGCATTCGAGGAAGCATTGAAAACAGCAGCGTACTCTTCAAGTCCCAAGGACCTTTTAAAGTGCTCGTCTATCGCTGGATCACTGACACCACCTGATGTCCTGATTCCAGTCCTCGCTCCTCCAATCGCCGTCGAGGGAGTCGCACTTGGGGTAGGTGTAACTGCTGTATCCTCAATCGTCGTTCCTTAGAATTAAAATAAAAATGAGTAAAAAAACGTTCCAAGACTGTTATCATTATTTAATTCAAAGAGGCAGTATCTCAAAATTTGTTTTACATTCTTCAATCAATGACGCACGTTCAATTTAATCAAATTGACTCAGAAAATTTGTCATTTGCTCTTTGAACAATTACTCATTTTCATTATAAATTGGGAATTATATGTTTCTTTGTATTTATGTTAATTTGTTGATTAATTTTGATTTTATTACCAGGCTGAGGTGCAGTGGGCACAATCACACTGGGTCTCGTGTGATGAACCCTGGTAGCAGACATATCGAGAGCTTCACTTTGAATCGGATCTCTCCTACGCTCTCTTCTCCATGCGCTGCTTGGTTTTCTATGCAGACTTGTAGTCTTCGGTCTCTCCTCTGTAAAAATTAATGAGTAAAATGGAGATTCTGATTGAACGGTTGGAGATAGCGATTTTCTGATGATTCCATTGGAAAGCTGAGACGATTTTACATAGGAATCAAGTGTGAAAATTGATTTTTTTTGAATTTTTAAAGAATTCGATTTTTTTCACCCGGTTTTGAAGGGGTTTACCTTCCCAAAATTTGGAAAAATCAGTTTTTTGAGAATATCTCAGGTTCTGTTTGTCGTAGAGCACTGGGGTTGTGCTCAAATTAAAGGTCTCGTCATTCCTCACATTTTCGTTAAACTCCCATCGATTTTTATCGAAAATTGAAGAAGTTACAAGGCATTTTATGAAAATCACGTTTTGCCCTATAACTTCCTTAATTTTTGATAAAAATCGATGGGAGTTTGACGACAATGTGGGGAAGGATGAGACCTTTAATTTGAGTCCAACCCCACTGCGCTACGACAAACAGAACCTGAGATATTCCCAAAAAACTGATTTTTCAAAATTTTGGAAAGGTAAACCCCTTCAAATCCGGGTGAAAAAAATCGAATCCTCAAAAAATAGAAAAAAAAATATTTTGACACATGATTTTCATCGTAAATTTCCTCAGCTTTCCAATGGAATCATCAGAAAAAATCCATCTCCAATATTTCTCACAATATACTCGAAAAATCTCTTGCTCAATAAATCTCATTTTCTCATCTATTTCCTCCGAATTCTCCAAAAATTCGTGTTTCTCCATTTATTAAAAATGCAGAAGGGTATAAAACACGAAGAAATATGGAAGAGGGGGAAAAGGGACTTTGAGATGCAACGTTTGGTTCCCAGGACGGGACAGGAAGTGCCTAATAGCTGTGAGAGTATGCACGGTGGGGCTGTTTCAAACAGGTTTTTCGTAGAGGACTATGGAAGCTGTAAAGATGAATGGAGCATTTTAAGAATAAGGTGGGATACGTTTTTCGGTTGTGCCTTTATTTTTTTTCACCCCAATTAACTTTTTAACATCCAATTGAATGATTTTCACGAGTGAAAATATTTAATTACATACCAAAATTCGTTAAAGTGCCTGATGATAATTTTCGTATATCAAAATTAAGCCAAGGCTGCCACAAATAATTCCTCCCAGAAATTCCCATTCTGTCGTGTCTATTAGTCTCCACCGATTGCATTTTATTCACAAAAATATATTTAAAAAAGAAATAGCACACTTGACACAATTAATTCAGCAACATTAGCACCTTTTAATGATAATAGTAAAGCGTTGTGACGTCACATGGGAGAAGAAAATGTGAGTGAATGAAGAATTTTGATTTTTGGAGGTGGTTTTGTTGAATGCCTCCTTACGACTGTTTTAAACGTTCATTCATTCATCTCGAGCGCGGTCTCATCTGCCTCACCGCGGTGAGCCGGCCACCTCCCCCACCCCTCTACAATCTTCACCCCCTTTAACGTTTCCCCCCCACACATGAACGCCCTTTTACACGGCCTTGCTGAATCTGTTGTTCTCAGGTAGAGGATCCACTTAAGACAACTGAAATTGATCCTTTTTTTTAATAAATTGACTTTGAAAATAAAAATAATTAGAGGTTGATGGTGAAGTATTGATAATTAAATGACTACTGTGATTTTTTAGGGTTTCGAGGCGCTTTTTATTTAATTCCGTTTCGAAATTCTAATTAAGTGAAACTGAAAAATGACGATTCAGCGGATATTACATCTGTTTGCGATTAGTTGTTCAATGTACCAGGAAACTGAATAAAGGAGTTTGTACTTACGAGGAAATCATTGAAACTGTTTTTTTTTTTGCTTTCTGGAATACATTGATGTAATTTGTTTTTTATTGAAGAGTTCGGGGAAAACGTTGATTAATGATTATTGAGCAATTATTGATTTTTCGATGGAAATATTGGAGATGGATTTTTTTAAATGATTTCATTGAAAAGCTGAGGTAATTTTAGCCGGAAAACATGTGTCGCTTTTTATTTTTGAGGATGTTTTGGAAAATCTTTAAATTTTCGAAAAAATTATAGAATTTTGAAAAAGTCATTTAAAATTAATTATGACACATGTTTTCCGGGTAGAATTTCCTCAGCTTTTCAATGAAATCATCAGAAATTGTCCATCTGCAATAGTTTAACTGAAAAATCCAATTTTTCACTTTAATTAGAATAAATTCAATAATAAATCATTTTTAAAATTCTTTAAAAACTCCAAAAAAGAAAAAATTAAAGAGATACTGACCTTGCATCATTGTTGCGGCCCTGGAGAGGACATCGAGAGCACTTTCAACAGCCGACATAGTTTCCAACTGAAGAAACCCCGAAAAAAATCCGCAAAACTCCGAAATTTCTGTTGAATTAAAACAAAAAATTACAGTCGATAAAGCAGAAATCCAAAGGAGAAGATAATGGAAGAAAAAAAACGCGAAGAATTCAAATGAAAAAAACCAATCATTCACAAATTCCTGAACTATCTGAACTACTCTCTATCTCAACTTCTCATAAAAAAAGGAATTTAAAAAAAATGGGGATTAAAAAAACGTGACATTGTCTGTGGAATGCGGACCCCTCACCAGGAGCTCCCCCCTCCTTCCAACTCCTCCACAAACGTCTCTTACTTGCTTCACGGCCCGTTGTATTCGCGGCCTCACTCCCCCCTCCCTCTTTTAACATACACTAAACATCACAATCTCATCGAAACAATATTAAAACAAACAGGGTCACTCTTCCGGATTCAAAGAACAAGAATAAAGAAAATAACTAAAATAATTAATATAATAAAAACAATTGAATTTCTCGAAAATTTACGTGAAAATTTCAATTAAAAAATCTATACAGGCATTTAATAAATATCTAAATTCTTCGAAAATCAAAAGAATTATTAAATTTATCATATCAAAAATAAAATGAAAACTAAAATAGCCTGATGATGAAATAACATTGGTATTTTTTTTCTCCGAATAAACAAAGCGCCATTGAGTGAATTCCTTTGAACGTAGGACGATGACACGCGTGATATTGCAGTGTGATGCAGTGCACACGTGTTACCACGTGTATACAATCCCCGAGTCTTCAAAAAATTACTGAAAAATCATAAGAAAAGGTTGAGATAAAGGAGCACACAATAATAATCAACAAAAAACAAAAATTTCAGAATTTTAAAAAAAAACCTCAAAAACTCAATTTTTAAAAATCCACAAAAATTCATTAAAAAAAAATAAATAATAATAATAATAATAATAATGTACTGGCGCGCTTATACGTTCCTTGTCGGTACAAATCAATAAAGGAATGCGGCGTAGCGTTAAAAAGGTAAGGCCTTGCATTCCACTGGTAGAAATAATGTCGACGAAAAACTCAGTCTCACCTGACAGATTAAATAATTCTCCAATTGTCTGATATTATTTTAAAATCCAGTGGCAATCTTTCCTGGATCACGTGACACTTTTTTTTTTAAAAATAACTGCCAATTAAAATTGAGTAAAAAGTGATTTTCTTTAACCGGTAAACTGGAGATTTCCATAAAATAGGTAAATTCTAATGGTATGCAGGCACAAAACTCGATACACACGAGATTTCTACCGTCTGACACGAGCCTACGTTATTCCACACTGAGTATTTCCCTTCTGCCTTAACTCAATCTATCCCCACTTCAACTACCTTATTTCTTTTATAACGAAAACGTTTTACCACTTTATACGTTACACTGGAATGCACGGTATTTCGCTTACGTACGAGCGCTATCTTCCGGCAAAACTTTGAAGTTTATGAGTAGAGAGAGAGAGAGAGATGGTGTAGTGTGAGTATTTGATTATTTTTTTGTTTATTTTAATGGATTTTATGTTGATATTGGTTTATTTGTTTTTAGGTAATTGGATTTACTGGGTTTGGAGGAACACCATTTGGAGGAACACAAGAGACTCGAATTTTTCATACAACTGCACTGCTTTCACGCCATTCCTGAGTCGTAATACGGGGTCAGGAGCTCGCCTGCTCCGTGCAAGGACACGTGCGGTTCTTTTTTTTTGCCTCGAGTCTTTTCTTCTTTGCCCAGACACAATTGTTGGGTTTTTTTTTGTTGTGGGGGAGAGGGAATACAGCTTTCACGTGTGGAATTTCGGTTTTTTTTTTCTGTATTTTTGGAGCAGATGAGTTGTTTTTTTTTTTTTTATTGGGTAATTTCATGGGAAAATGAGATTCAATGGAACAAATTGAGGGAAATGAGGATAATTTGGAGTAGTTTTATCATTGAAACTTTCACTCGAGGAATTTTAAAATTGTTCTCTTTAAATTTCTCTCTCTCTCTCTCTCTATTTCGTGTAATCACAAATTTATTAAAATCATGTAATAGTTTAATTTCACAATAAAGTAGCAATTGTTTGGGATAAGTAGTTGATTTAACAGTGTCAATGATAGTATAAAATATTAAAATAATTAAGAGTGCTACGAGAACGTTAATTATATTATTTTTGTACTTTTACGTCTCGTAATTCAGTCTGTTGATAAATTATTAAATTTTCTCTATTGTTTAGACTTTCGAGAGATTTATGTTGTCGTCTTCGTCACTGGATGAATCGATAGCATAACACAACTGAAAGAAAATCATAATAATTCAATTATAAGTTAAATAAAATAGATTTTTATTTAATTTTATACCTCATCGAGATTAGGATTCTTCAGAAGATCCTCAAGACCAGCTAAACGCTCGAGATAATTTGGCTGATTGCAGGCGTCTAGAATAAATTCGAAACGTCGTTTCCTGTACTCATTTATGAGCGGTGTAGAACAAGCAGTGCATGAGGGAAATCTGTGGGTAATTGTTAGTCTCATCTCGTGGCTCCAAAGTGATCCACGTATCGTATGTGGTACTGCACCTAATAATCCCTCAGTGGATTCACGTTCACTACGATTCAGGCTCTTTCCATCATCTAAAAATGCGTTAGCCTCGATGCTGCAGGTGAAATAATTCATTCGAGTTAAAAACTTTCTTTGAATAATTCATTATAATGAATTTCATTAATTCATAATACCCTTTCACGTGCTGTGTTACACCAACCATGAGCTCAACTGCAAGACCAGCTGCAATCGATGATAATCCCGGTCTACTAACTGTGCACTGTTGATCCAGTGTTCTATCCACTTGAGACTGCAAAAATTTCATATAAAATAACAATTCAAAAGATTAACGAGAAAATAATCCTATGAATAAATGAACAAACATTTCCTGGCTGTGTGACGTCGTTACAAAAGTAGCACCCAAGATCCTTTCCAGCTGGATAACGAACCGTGAGATCTGGTGATGTTGCAGTGGAGTTTCTCCTCGTTCCATGCCTCTGGACAGTATAAGAATCAAAACCAAGTGCAGCATTGATTGCTATTTTATCATGAGCAGCACAGAGAAGTGTTGGCAGCCACCTGGCTTCCCTCGAGTCCAAAAGTAGAAACACAACGTCGTGCATATCAACTAATTCCTCGAGTCTCTTAACAGCTGATTTAGTGGACTCGAGCATGCTCTGTCCAACCACATGCCCGGGCATTGGAATTTGCAGAACTACACCTTCTACATTGAAGCTCGGTGAGATCCTCAAGAGTGCTTCTTTAGCAGCTTCTGCTTTTAATTTTCTCTTCACAGCGTCCTCGTGAGTGTAGAGACTCTGTCTGACGGTGTTGCTGTGTGATACCGTTGAATTATCGACGAATGTGATGTTTTTGATGCCCCAGCCAATTAAAACTCGGGCGATCGAGCAGCCCAGGGTACCTGCACCAAGTAACAAGCACTTTAGCCTCGAGATTTCGTTTAAATTCAGATCTGGTACTAATCGCCATTTCATTAGTTTCAGGTTCAAATCAACTGCACGTTCTGCCATTTTCTTTGGGTCCATTGACAGTGATAAATCAGCGATATTCGGGCCCATTTTACCACTGGCATTCGCCTCCCAACCGACTAGTCTTCCCTCGAATATCTCTCGTCTTGCTGCTTCTATATTCACATCATTCTTCACCTTGATTTCGTGAATTTGAGAATCGTCTCCTCGGTACGATATTATTTTCATCGTTTTTTTTAATGAATAATTCGGGCAGCTCCAGAAGAGGAGGCACAGGAGGTTCCTCAAGGGCCAGCCGGGTTCTGAACTGTCGCAGGGATCGAAAAATACGAAATAAAGATTCTTGAGATCCTCTGACATTAATCTTGCGTGCTCCACTCCTTTTTCAAGACTCATTATCTTCAAATCCTCAGGGGTTGATGATAGTAGAGAGAAGAAACATCTGGATTTAGGCTCCAGGTTCTTGAAATCAGATTTTAATCGGTCCATTGCTGTTTTTGAGATTCTTGAGGATAAAGGCGAGGGTTCTGATTGGTGGGACATCTCCGGGATGTTGAAGGGCGTTGGATAAGCTGCCCAGTAGTGGAATCTGTACTTCTTCAAGTCTGCGTATGAGTAGAGTAGGAAAAGCGTTAGTTTCCATGGATTTTTCAAGGCTGCGTCGTCTTTGATGGAGTTTAGGAGCTGTTGGCCGATCCTCTCGATGAATTTATCTGGCTGCAGCTGTCTGAAGCTCTCGAAGGTATTCGTATTTATTAAATAACCGGAGCAAGGGACCTCGACATTGTGTGACGTCGTTTCTACATTCCTGGAATTAAAAATCGAGTTAATTCGGGGGTAAGAGAATTCTTTGGGAGATTTAATTGTTTTAATGAGAATTGGCAGTCCACCTTACTCGTTAAATGATGTGCAATCCAACAACAAAGGACTCGTTTTATTTTTAGAAGTTCCTTCGATACTGTAACTACCACAAATTGATATTTCTGTCTTTTCCTCTAGTTTATATTTATCCAATTTTAATTCAGCAAATTTTGCCCAAAAATTCGGGTTTATTGATGTTCGTAGTTTCGTAAATTTAACAATTTCCGACATTCTGAGGATTTTTCTCCAGTGCCTGAAAAAAAAGGAGATTGAATTAATGTTTAACCTCAATTTCCGGATTTGTGGTATTTTATTTTTTCTTAGTTTTGTTTTATCTCAGAATAATGAATATTTATGAGTTCAAAGTACAAATTTCCGTAAATAATTCAGGGTTATCAATAGAATTTCATGCATTAACTGAAGAAAACAATAAAAGATAAGATATTTTCAATAATTGAGTTATTTTGAAGGAATTCCAAATATTTGTTAATTAAATTCTCATTCATTGTCACAAATAGACGAAGTAATCAACAATTTGACAATTCTCACCTCTCAAGAGTCTCTCACCACTTTCCACTGACGACTGCCAAAAATTTAATTCCAATCAGCTGTTAACGGAATTATCTTGAACTATCGTTTTATCTTTTTCTTGAAATCCAGATGATTTCTTAAAGATTCTTCTTTACAAAAAAGTGGGGATATTCATGAGAAGAAGGTGAAGACATTAAAAAACAATGAATTACGAATTTATTATTAATTAATATTAATAATTGATTATAAATGCACAATTATTAATAAATTGTCTTCTTCCAGGCATCAAGGAACCCAGCATCATCCCAATACTTGAGTCTCCGTGTCATTGCCCTTCTGTACTCCGGAGTGTCCTCCCCATTTTCCTCATCTTTCTTCTTCAACACAATTGGCAGAGTTAAACTAGCAGCTTGAAACCCATAAAACTCCAATTTCTCCAAAGACCCCTTCAACTCGTCAACTGTAAGTATTTCCCCATGAAAATTCCCCATTGCTTCAGATAATGTCCTATGATACTCATTAATCAACTCATCAGTGTAATTAATGCAGACGTCTTCAGTTGGACTCGTATTAAGGAAATACTGAATATCAACAGCAGGAGAGGCATAAACAGAGTACTGAAAGTCCACCTACAAGAGAAGAATGACGTCAGAATCCTCCACATGTCAATGCACCTTCATTCACTCACGAAAATGAGATCAACAGGATTTCCTCGATCATCATAACGAAAGAGCATGTTGTTGATCCAAAAGTCCCCATGATTGATGACATTGAATTCAGTTGCATCAGGCTGCCTCACAAGAGCAGCTTTTTCAAAAGCATGATGAGATGCTTGGATGACCTTGTCTCTGCATCTTTCATCAATGTCCTCCCACGTGGCTACGATCTCTGCATTTCTTCTGGAGCCTTCATTAAAAAGGGAAACCATGTTCCCAGGTGCCTCAGTAGAGAACAATCCTTTATGATACTTCACCTTCAACTCTGGATCCTGAAAAAATCGAGTCAATTAATTATTCATTATTTATTTTAGGCTTCTCACCTTCTCGCAGACGTGGACAGAAGCTGCGTGGAATCTAGCGAGACCTCTCATGGCTATCAGACAGTGCTGAAGGTCCAAACCGTCTCTACGAGCTGCCATCCGGAAGCCCAGAGGGATCAGATCCTCGATTATCATGAATGTTGGATCCTTCTGAGCGTAGAGGCATAATGCACTTAATTTATCATCATTCAGAAAGGCTTCCATTTGCCGGAGGGTTGACGTCATCATGCTGATTTCAGTATCGAAGATCCCGATTTTCGAGCACTGAAATTCATTATATAATATCATTAATTCAATGATATTTGGGGGGAAGGGAGGGACTTACTATCTCTTCGTATCCTCCCTCGGGCTTCAACGCTGCTTTGATAATTACGGATAATTTCTCTGGTATTTTTGTGTTATTTTGAATTGTTGTGTACTCGAAATTCACACGAAACATGTCACTAGAGTAATTATCTCCGTCTTCTGTTGCAGGTGTTGTTACGGTTTTAATGAGAGAAAGTGTTGGATCTTTCTTCCAATTTCTTAAGATTTTCTCGAGGAATTGGGGAGTCAACCAGGTTGGTGCTGTTGGTGGCATCGTGCACTTTGATAATGAATCGATTCAATCACTTTATCATCGTGAACACAATTTAATTAAATAATATTACGATGCTTCTTCTTGGAGAGACTGGATACTACTGAACTCTCAATATTATTCTTCTTATGGAATTTTTCAAAAGAGAAATGTCAAAGTTATCGCACAGAATTTATTTAAATATTTACTCGGTAAACGTCATAACGAGAATGTTCACTATGTAGTCAAGGATTTTGTGAAGGATAACAGAGAAGCTGTGTCAGTGATGCACAATACAGATTTGAATCATTCGAGATACAAATATTAAAGGTATCCGGAGTTTTTTTTATTATGAGGCTCAATCTTGGAGTGTAATCAGCCCCCACTCTCTTCTTATGACCTTAATTCTAAATTTGCTAAATTGGAAGACTTTATTCATTTATTGTCTATCTTATTTTATGTATCATTCGCAATGTCCTTGAATTTTTCAAATCGAGATAACGAAAAGATGAATTTACTTTAGATAATTTTATTTAAGATATCTTAAAAATTGTTGATAAAAATCAATGTCCAACTGCTTCATTATAAAATGCATCTATTCTCCTTTTTTTTTTCATTAATATTGAGAGAATTTGAATTCAAATTTACCGCGCTGACGCTGACGCCATTTTCATGAAAGCGACAATTGTCATCTCAACCTAAAACATTCAGTAACCTCGTCTGTATTCAAGTGCTTGCGGTTATAACCGGAATTCTTTGCTCTTTTTTAAAATATTAATCATTAAGATAAAAATATATATATTTTTATGCTGATAAATTCAAGTAAATTGTGATTATTCCATAATAATTAAGTTATAATTGAGTAAACAGAATCATGGGGGTACCAAAATTCACGAGATTTATTTGTGAGAGGTATCCCTGCCTCTTGGAGGTCTTAAACGAGTATCAGGTATTCCATAAAACAATTATTTGACGCATTCAACCCAAAAATTGGCATTAAACCACAATAATTCCATTCTCACCTCCAAAAAACCCTGAAAAATCCGATTAAACCATGAAAAACCCCCGAATTACTCAAAAATAAAATTCCCCAAAAATCCGCTGTTCTCACATATGTTAATGCTCAATTATTTATTTACAGATACCAGAATTTGATAATTTATATCTCGATATGAATGGTATTATTCACTGCTGTTCACATCCAAATGACGCTGATGCTCATTTTCGTATAACCGAAGAGACTATTTTTAAAAATATATTTCTCTACGTAGAAATATTATTTCGTACAATTAAACCACAAAAATTATTTTTCATGGCTGTTGATGGTGTTGCACCTCGTGCTAAAATAAATCAACAAAGAAGCAGAAGATTTAAATCAGCCAAAGAGACTGAATTAATTGAGGCTAAAGCACGTGCAAGAGGTGAAAGTTTACCAGAAGAAGCTAGATTTGATTCCAACTGCATAACACCAGGCACATTATTCATGTCAAAGTTAACAGAACAATTAAAGTACTTTGTTACCTACAAAATATCAACTGACAAATTATGGCAAAAATGTAAGATAATATTGAGTGGACCAGAGGTGCCAGGTGAGGGTGAACACAAGATAATGGATTACATACGTTACATGAAATCCCAACCGGATCACGATCCAAACACACGTCACTGTCTCTACGGTCTCGACGCAGATCTCATAATGCTGTCGCTCTGCACGCACGAGCCTCACTTTGCAGTGCTCCGAGAGGAGGTAAAATACGGCAGAAATCCTCAAAAATCATCGACCCCCGAGAAAACAAAGTTCTGCCTCCTCCACGTCTCTCTCCTCCGTGAATACATGGAGCACGAGTTTGAATTAATGAAACCGAAGCTCTCATTTCCCTTTGACATTGAGAAAATCATAGACGATTGGATATTAATGGGATTTTTAGTTGGAAACGACTTTATCCCTCATTTGCCAAATTTACACATCGCCAGTGGAGCACTTCCTATCCTCTACGAAGCCTACATGGAGACCCTACCGACTCTCGATGGATACATAAACGAGAGTGGTAATCTGAATCTCCAGAGATTCGAGAAATTCATGGAGAAACTGTCGTCCCTCGATGTAAAGCATTTCACCGAGCATCAGGCTGATTTAAAGTACTTTGAGAGTAAAACGGGACGTTCATTGAACGACAAGAACTCAAAGGATTCACCGGAACACGAAACCGTGAAGAGATCATTGAAGAAGGATTTAGAGAGCTTGATACAATCAACCGATGAAATGCTGCTGGGTCATTCCGACGAGGAGGACGATTTTTTAGACACAGAGGACTCGGATAATGAAACCTATGCCCTTGAATTCATTCAACACAAGCAGGATTATTATTTGAAGAAGTTTGATTACGAGAAAGTCGACGCCGACGTTATGCGACAACAGGCAGAGGCTTACGTCACCGCAATTCAATGGAATCTTCATTATTATTACGACGGTTGTTGCAGTTGGTCCTGGTACTATCCCCATCACTACGCTCCGTTCATATCCGACATAAAGAACTTCAAGGATCTCAAATTTAACTTTGAAATAGGTACTCCCTTCCTCCCGTTTCAACAGTTACTAGCTGTTCTTCCAGCAGCCAGTAGAACTCTTCTACCCGAGGCCTATCAAGGCCTCCTAACCGAGGAAGCATCGCCCATAATAAATTATTACCCCGGCGACTTCCAAACTGATCTCAACGAGAAGAAACACGAGTGGGAGGCCATAGTCTTAATTCCATTCATCGACGAAAAGAATCTCATCGGTGCAATGGAGCCCCACAATGCTAAATTAACGACAGAAGAAGACCAGAGGAATAAACACGGTCCAATGAGAGTAATCACGTACACAGAAGAGAATCTCGGTGTCGTCACGGCTCCAGACTACTTCCCAACGATCGAGAGTCACGCTAAAGTCACTCTCGTTCATCCAATGGAGATAGAAGTGCCCAGAGAAAAACTGCAGAAGGGATTGGGT
The DNA here is from genome assembly GCA_963565655.1 of Aleiodes testaceus. NCBI lineage: Eukaryota > Metazoa > Arthropoda > Insecta > Hymenoptera > Braconidae > Aleiodes > Aleiodes testaceus. Next base: position 842,848 of record OY751414.1, read on the forward strand.
GAAAAAGTGAGATTAAGCACGTATTTCCCAGGTTTTCCAACACTCCAGTACATCAAACACGATGCTAGACTGGAGAAAGCGAAGGTCAAGGTGTTTGAGCAGCCTTCGAGGGGTGAAAACATGATACTGAGTATCTTACCGAAAGAAGTACCTGGAATTAACAAACTTGCAGGTGATATTCTTGGGAAGATTGTGTTTGTCAGATGGCCTCATTTATTAGAAGCTCATGTAATTGGAATTTCCGATGGATCCCGTAAACTTACGTTGATAAATCCTGATAAACCGTACAGTCCCAATAATCTTCATAGAGAGGAATTGAAGGGACAGGGTGAGGTTCAATGGAGGAGTTATGCACGTGATGTTGCTATGGGGTATAAGAGCAGGTTTGGTATTGTTGTTGGGGACATTGAGATGCTGATTCATGCCAGGCCCATTTGCGGGAGGAGATACGTGTTGACATCGCAGGGGAGAATGTCACTTGAGAAGGAATGGAGTAATATAACGAGTTATTACTCTTATCATTCGATAGTCAAGGATATTGAAGTGGAAGAAACTGGAAATATGGATCATAAGAATATTTCTGATATCTACAAACCCAAGAGCATCTGCTTCATGCTGGGACATCCTCATTATGGAGCCATGGGAGAAGTTGTGGAGCCTGGGATCAATCTGAAGACTGGAAGAGTCAAGGTGGCCATGAATACGGGTCCAGAGCCGGATTTCAATGGTCTCATGAGAGAACAGCATGAGAATAAAATGCAGTACATGCATGGATCCATTGCTGCACAGAGGCTTGGTATCAGTAGTCATTTGTTGAGTAGAATCACCGGCTCAATATTTGTTGTACCTTCTACATTAGATAGTACAGAGAAAAAACAACAGAATATCGGACTAAATCTCAAGTTTAATAAGAAAAACGAAGAATTACCTGGATACACGAGAAAAGTCAATGGACAATGGATGTACAGTTCAAAATCCGTGGGTTTAATCAGATGTTACATGGAGAAATATCCAAAATTATTTGAGAGATTAATGGAGAATGTTGGTAATGATGTATTCAATGAAGAGGATTTATTCTCAGGTAGTGATGAGGTTTTGGATGTTGTTAAATGGCTGAAAGAACAGCCATTCAGAAGTGTTGAGAGTCGTAACAGTGATCATGATGGTTTGGATCCAGATATTATTTCTAAATTACAGAAAGAAGTTGATGAATTCAATGAAGTTAATGAGAAGAATGGTAAAACTGTTATTATGCAGGTGAAACCACATTTATTATTCAAGCCTGGTATAAATAATGGAAATATTCCACCAGATTCAAGTACTAAACACTGTGTATTCGATAGAATAATATCGGTTAAAGAGAATTCAAGTGTTCCACTTGGTTACAAAGGAACTATTATTACCATTCAAGGAATCAGTGGAGACAGTGATAATATTTATGACGTACTCTTTGATAAACCATTTGTTGGAGGAATTTCATTTACTGGTGGTGTTAATAGTCGCAGATATAAATTACTTGCTGCTGAATTTATTAATATCAGTCATGGCATCAGAGCTGAACAGAATATCACTGGTATCGTTAATATACCGGATAAAATTGTGAAAAAGAAGCAGAATCAAAGTACTGATAATAATCAACAGGGAAACAGTGCATTTGCATCGTTCAACACACATGGCAATTTTTTCCCAGTCTTCGGAAAGAATAAGAATCAAAATACCAATGTGAATAAGAATCAGGATCAAAATTCTCCTCAGATTCGTGTTATGAAGAAGGGGAATAATCAGCAGGAAATGAAGAATTCTCCAGTGAGGAGTAATAAGGAGAAAAAGGGAGAGCAGATGATGGTGCAGAAGAATCAGAATTTACCTGAGAAGAAGATCAAGGCTCCAGCACCTCCTGCACCAATTGTCAGTGCTGATGGAGAGAAGAAGAATCCTGAAGCAGCTACTGAATTCCAAATGCTTTGGAATGAATTACACAAGCTTTCTGTAAATTTCTCCCTTTTTTATTCTTTGAATAATTTAATTTATGTGTAATTACATGTAATTTTTATTTTTTAGATTCCTGGAACCAATCAGAAGCCCATGATGCCTCCATTCCCACCAATGAGACCACCGCCGATTCCACAGGCTCCAATGCCTCCATCAGTACCAGATACGGTAATTCCCATAATTCTCAATAATTCATTAAATTCATCAGATTCATTAATTAATAAAACATTCATTAAATTTATGCAGCTGTGGGACATGAAATCTCCGGTGATTGAATTAATAAAATAACTAAATAGTTGCATGCTAATTAGAATAATAATGAATTTATAATGTAATTGTCCTCCTCTCTGTTATTATCTTAGCCTCAAGATCCGAGTGCTTTCCTAAAGGCTGTCCTCAAAATACCAGATGACAAATCAACCAACGAGCAATCAAAATTGTCAGCAGCAACGAATCAAAAACCCTTCACATTCCCACCAACACCACCTGCCCCAGCATCGAATGTCCCAACGTCAAATGCCCCAAACATGGTTCAACAGTTGTTTGATGTATGTTTTCATTCATTAATTAATAATACTATCATTAATAACAGATTAATTAAATTTAAATACAAGACAATTTGATAAAACAATTAATCTCATTGCAGCACGCGCGATTGGCAAGAAAGGAGAGTATTTCGTACTGTGGCCTCTTGTTGAATCACTTCCAGTTATTAGGAAGAGGCATGCCACGATACTTTTACAGTACTCAAAAGGGTCTAGTGCACGCGCAGCTAGTGCTACCAGATATGCGAGTATTTTATGGTGATTTGAGTGCTAATCACGAGCTGGCAGCGGAGAGTGTCGCGAAGAAGGTGTACAATGAGTTGGGGTTGGAAGAGGCACCAAAACCTCGGCCCTACTTTGACTTATTACCGCCCGATGCTTGGCTCAATGTCCAGCCATGTGGAGTGAGTGCTCCATTGATGCCATCGAGGCCATTTCCAGATGCTCAGAAGCCACCGGTGAGGCCTCCAGCAAACTGGAATCCCCGAATGCCTCAACAGGCTCCAGGATTCACGCAAATGGCTCCACTCAGGATGAATCATGCTAGACCTCCACCACCTAGACCAGCTACTGCTCAAGTTGATAATAAAGTGGAGATGAAACAGAGTACTCCGTTTGTTCCACTTCAGGCACAGAAAAAGACACGATCACGTCATCCAAAGGATGCTACGGAATCAGCACAAAGCACGAAGGAAACAACGGTTAAACAGCAAAAGGCAAGGCCTAAAGAGAATTCTCCGAAAGTTACGAGAGACGAGAAAGGCACGAAGGAGAATGAACTCAACAAATCATCTCATAAAGACAATCCATCGGTGGCACAAAAAAGCCACAAAAATCCGAGACAAAGGCGATCGAGAATCGCTGCTAATTTTGGATCCGGTGCCAATGGCAGTGATAAATAATTTAATCGATCTGTGAATATTCTGATTCATTCAAATTCATGATTAATATTATTATTTTGGAGATTCTGTGGAGTTAAGGAGAATGAGAAAGATGTAATTATAGGATTTCTTTTGATTTTCAATGATTTCTTATTTTTTTTTTTATGAGAACGTGAGGGGATTGTTGGATTTGTTTTTACTAGAGGGGATTTTCCTTTTTAAATTCATGAAGAATGTGGTAAAATTAGATTAGATAATAAAAATAAGTGGATAATGGTTTCTCATTCTTCTACAATCACACAATTGTTATCTAAACGTCATCAGAATTACTATAACTCAATTAATTTTGTCTCACTGTACAGATTTTCATAATGATAATCATTGTTCGGATAGCTCATCACTTGAATTTCTTATTATTTTTTCATTTGTAAAAACAATTTAGACATTATTTTTTCTTTTCGTAAGATGACTTTTTGTTTTTCTCACGACGTTTAGTATTATTCAATTTTTGATATATATGTCGCTATTGAAGATTGTGTAAAAAATATTATCATTTTTTTTTTTTTTGTATTTATTAATTGATCTACGAATTTTTTAATAATTGAAAAATTTTCTCTTCTTTTTTCTCTGTTTAATAATTATAATGTGCATATGATATTAATCAAATGTAATCCAATTGTTTCATATGCTGCCAGTCTCTATAAAATGAAAAAAATTCGACTTTACAAAGAAGGAAAAAAATGAGATTTACATTTGTTGAAATGAACTTTTGTAAAGAAATTTTAAAGAAAACAGATAATTATGTATATACTGTTTTCTTTTTAAGTTTTTGTCTTCATTTTGTGAATGAGAAAGAATCCAATTAAATAGCCTTGAATAAATAATCACAAAGTACAATTTTTTCTAAATACTATTTATATTCTTTGATTTTTTTTTTTTTTACCGTTCTGTAACACAGCCAGTATTGCCAGATGATATTAGTCATTTTCTATAATTTCTCCTTATGATTATCATTACTTTTTTTTTGTGCTACTTACAATAATTTGTTTAATTAGAGACGGATCCTGACTCTTTTAAAATTGATTAAAATACTGGGGAAGAATAAATCCAACTTAAAACGTTGGTAATTATTGTGTTATTAATTGAATATTGCAGTAGCTGAATAAAATTACGAGACAATTTCCTTGAAAAATTTCCTAGAAATCTTGAGCATTCAATTTAATTAATTCCAACAAAAAAAAAATCCGAAAAACATTATGTAAAGCAGAAAATTTCAATATAATTCATTGAAAGAATGTCTAATTACCTCTTTAAACGATTCAACTGAAAGATTCTATGTCTCGCTTTGATTTAATTTATTCACAGTCCTATCACAGGTCTTTGACATTGTAAACTAAATTTCTGCAGTATCTCAAATAGTCGTTTATTGTTACGTTCTCTCAGAATATTCCTCGTGAATTCTTCTTTTTGTCCTGGTGTCGTCATTGGTGCTGTGCCATCATCGAGAGCTGATCTCAACCATTGCCCAGTGAGTTCACTGCAGTTGCTGTTGAGAGCCAATAAAACACGTGCGTGAGATTCTAAATTACTTCTCGTCACCCTGCCACCTTAAAAAATCCCACATAATCAATTAACATTAATAATTCCAACTAATTAAATAAATGTTGAATAAATGGATTAAATCCTCACCAACACACTGTAGAATCATGCAAACGAGCTCCTGTCCAATCATCTGAATGAACGAGTCCACATGTCTACTATTTACAGCATGAGTTAAAAAGGTTCCTGCTGCCTTGATAACTCCACTCTCCGGCAATCCCAACCCAGTGATCCCGCACCTCAGCATATCAGGAACCTGCTCCGACACTTGCACCATCAGAACCGGAGTTTTCTTGCAGACCTGCGCCAACAGTCCCAAGTACGACTCCAACAATTCCGCTAGTTCCGAGAGGTTTCCCCCGACAGATTCACATGCTTTGAAGCCTCTTAAGCTGTGTCCACTTATCTCTCCGAAGATCGGACCAATGCCCTTTTCCCTGTCGCTCCCAAAGAGCAGGACCATCTGCCTCAACAGTGTCAGAGCTGCTGGATGCGGTCTTGTCTTGTAGGAATTAACTAAAATCGGGAGCAAGGCTCTGGCTTCTGTTTTAGGATGTAAAAGACACTGGAGAGACTTTTGGGCACACGTGTGCATCGCCTCGAGGATGAGATCGTCCTGTCCCCACTCATTGTGCTCAACGATTTGATTGAAAATGGGCACAAGTCCATCGAGGACTGATTTACCAATTGCGCCTTCTAGTGTTGATAAAAACATCGTTATCATCTTTAATTGATTGGCTACTGCGATTTTCTCCGAGTTGACTGGATGCCGGAGGAGTTGCTGAAGTCTGACAACGCAGAGGCCAAGTGTTGCATCCAGGTACTTCAATTGCTCCTCAGTTGAGGATAATGAGTTCAACATTTTTCCAGCTGCATACATCAATCTCAATCCTTCGCCACCGCCTGAAGCTACCATCGGCAGAGTCCTCGAGATTGTCTCCAGAATTGATGGTGCTAAAGGCGCCAGATGAGGACCACACTCTCTGGAAATATCCTTCAAGGCCATACTCGCTGGAGTCGATGCTATTGGCCCTTGCGTTAACCCAAGAGTCACAAGCTGCAGTGATCTCTCCAGCCATGGATCCGGATTCTCTCCGATCCACTCTGCGTATGCTCCAATCGTCGAGCAAGCGCAGGCTAATACTTCTCGGGGAAAATTCTGATAAGGTATGTGCGATAACACGAGATCAATCAGCGCTGGAACATAATCAGTTTCATGAATGCCAACGCTGTCGCAGAGTGCCTGAAATGCGTGCAGAGTGGACTCCACTTCCGTCCATTTGTGATTGTCAATCTGCGGCTGACTCAATCTCTGTCCCAATAAAATTAGTAAATCCTGGCCGAGGACATTGTAGCAGTATATCAGAGTGTCCGCAGCATCCTGTCGATAGCACCTCAACAATTCTCTCTCATCAGCATCACCAGCTTCATCGGGACACGAAGGCAGTGTAGCTTTTCTCAAGAGAGCCTGTGCTAGTCTCGCGTAGATTGGTTTAAGTGCGTTTCTCGCACGGTCTTCAATCGGTGGATCGAACGTTATCGCAGCTTCCTGGAGGGAATACCAGAAGCCAAAGGGTATGCAGCTCTTTCTCTCCTCAGTTGGATACCTTCCAGGATGCTCTGAGCATTCCAGTAATAATTTAATCAATGTCTCAGCTGTCCATCGGTGACTGTCGTCATTGTTCTCTGTCAATGCCAATAAAAATAATCTGCTATGCGTGTCACCAAGAGACGTGAGTAATTCCGAGAATAATGCACCTCCTTTTTGTTCAGCAACTGACACAAGACCTCTGGACCATTCCCAGAGTAGCTGAGGTCTCTTTGGTAATTCTGAATGAGAGATTGCGGTTATCAGGCACTCCTGACTCAATTCCCATCCTCTGATATCGTCAATTGCATCGTCGTTCGTTGGAGCATAGTGTGCAACAGCCACTAAAAAATGCTGATAAAGCTGGACCAATGTGTCGATAGGCAATTGGCCCAATTTCAACCAGGCTAATGCACACTCAATTGATAGAAGATAAATCGAATCATCGCTATTCTCTCCTAATACTGTTCTCTCGTAGGAAGAAAAAACTTGCTGAAGCAGCCACGATGTTTTGCACCAACTTGCCATCAAGTTTTCCCTCATCTTTGGACGTTTTATACCGCATCTCCTCTCAAATTCATTTGGAAGACATATCAATACCCTGAGTAATAGATCCAGTGTTTCTTGTGAATTGTAGGGGAACATTTTAATGAGGTCGTCGATAAGTCCCTCCTCTTCATTCTTCTCCTCAAGTACATCACTGTTTGCTAAAAATGCTGCTAATGCCTGACACAGTCTTGATAATATTAATTTTGGAGTCGTTGAACTCTTCATTAGATTCAGTATACGATTCCTCAAATCACTGTAATCAGAAACTGGCACTTCGTTCCACTGTTTTGATATTTTTGAGTGAAGTGTTGTGGCTGCGAAGAATTGAACCTCCCATGATCTCGTTGGCTCCAGCAGAGGCCAGACGTACGTCCAGGCTTCTCTCGATGCCTGAAACTGTAGAAGCCATAAATGAGCATCATTAGCACCAGCTGAATAAAATCTACGAACTGCATCCTCAACTGCTGATGAATAATCCATGATTATTGTCGTTTTATTAATTATGATGCTTTAACCTAGAACTCGAAGTGACATTTGGAGTTTTCACAGTTTTCGAGGTTTGTCTGAAGATTCTAAGGTACTTTGGGCAGGTGGAGGATTTCATGTGGCATTTCCGACACTCAATAATTCCTCTCTCCCACAAATCACATAAAATTATTACACTTTTATATTTGTTTTTACGGTTAAATCGCTCGAGTTCACGAGCTCCATATGAGATTCAAGGTCACTAGCACGTCCTATAGTCCAACTAGCGAAAAAGTGAACACGGTAAACGGCGGGAGCCCGGTTCCCCCACCACGATACTTCCCGTGATGCATTTCGGCCCAACGGTTTTGACCAATAGCGTTGGCCCGTTCTTGAAAGTGGGGGACGGATCGTGGTGGGGGAAGCGAGCTCCCACGGTTTACGGCGGTCACTTTCTCGCTAGTTCGACTATAGCGAAAAAGTGAACATGGGAAACGGCGGGAGCAACGGTAAACGGTAAACGGTAAACGCGGACCAACGGTTTTGACCAATAGCGCTGGCCCTTTCTTGAAAGTGGGGGAAGCGAGCTTCCACGGTTTCCCGTGTTCACTTTCTCGCTAGACTATATAGGTTATGAAGATAGTCCACAAAATGGCGGCTGGTGGCAGCACCGTCCACTGACTCTTTTCTTCTCCAGCAAACTTCAGGTCTCAATGCAGATTCAGTTTATTCAGTTTGTGTTGATCATCATCGAGTTCCAGTGTGATTTTCTTCATTTTTACCAGTGAAATAAAATGAATTCATAACCAATTATCATAAAAATAAACTCATAAACATTGATTACCATTTGATTAATAAAAAAAATTGGATAATTTAATTGTTTAATAAAATGAGCTCACAGCAGAGTCCAGCAGCTTTACAAGCAACGGTTGATCGTGAGAAAGTTTACACATGGATTATCGAATTATCAAATCCAGAGACTCGAGAGAATGCACTACTTGAATTAAGCAAAAAACGTGAAGTAGTGCCTGATTTAGCACCAATGTTATGGCACTCATTTGGCACAGCTGCATCATTATTACAAGAGATTATTAATATTTATCCAGCAATTAATCCAGCAACATTAACTGCCCATCAGAGTAATCGTGTGTGTAATGCATTGGCATTGCTACAATGTGTTGCTAGTCATCCAGAAACTAGATCAGCATTTTTACAGGTTTGTTTATAATTATTATAATAATGTGTTGATAATGAGGAATTAATGATTTAATTATTTTCAGGCACACGTTCCCCTTTTTCTGTATCCATTTTTGCATACAGTGAGTAAAACACGTCCATTTGAGTACCTCCGGTTAACGAGTCTCGGGGTAATTGGAGCCTTGGTAAAGACTGACGAGCAGGAGGTCATAACGTTTTTATTGACAACAGAAATAATTCCCCTGTGTTTACGGATAATGGAGAGTGGCTCTGAGTTGAGTAAAACAGTTGCAACATTTATTCTACAAAAAATCCTGTTGGATGATTCTGGTTTGTCGTATATTTGTCAGACTTACGATAGATTCAGTCATGTTGCCATGATTCTGGGGAAAATGGTGCTGTCCCTTGCCAAGGATCCATCTGCGAGATTATTGAAACACGTTGTCAGATGCTATTTGAGGCTCTCCGATAATCCAAGGTAATTTTGTTATTTGTCCGATGGAATTCAGTTTTATTCAACTATTTTTATGCTCAGGGCACTCTTGGCACTTCGACAATGCCTGCCGGATCAACTCAGGGATAACACCTTTGCTGCATGTCTCCAAGAGGATAAGTCTACCAAACACTGGCTCAATCAACTCCTGAAGAATTTGGAAACTGGACCACAGCCAGGACCACCCACTCAACCCGGTCAGCCAGATCCAAGAACTATTGGCATGTCTCCTCTTACATCATAGAGTTTCAAAAATACATGAGGATTATTTTGATAGAAACCAAAGTTTTGAGGGTTTATACTCATCTTTGATGTGAGAAGTTAATGATTGAATGAATTAATTAAATGTATGAAATATGTTGTACAGGTACTTAGGATCATTCGATAAAAAACAAAACAAAGGCTGTTTCATCTTGTAATTTTGATATTGGCTCTGTCAGATACTTATGATATAACAATTAATTATGTTAAGAGAAAAATGAAAATATCTGTTTATATTGTATTGTTCAAAAGGGAATAATGGGGATGAGAAATTATTGATTAGGGATAAGGAAAGTGAGCACAATTTGCTCTGTTATATTTTGTGTATAAAATGAATTGAGTGATTCTTTCTCTTCTTTTTTTAAATGAAATCACTTTGTTCGAATGTCTGTATATAAATTCAGTGTAATCAGAGTACATTCATTTTTCTTAATTTCTTTGAATCGATTGAGGCTCATCTCCCAATTGAAAATTTGAACATGGCTTTCATGAATGAAAAAAGAACATTTGGAATATTATTTCTTCCACAATCCAGTGCTGTATGGAAATGTACAACAGATTTGAAAAAAAAATGGAAATATTCATTAGCATTAAGATGTTTTTAATGATTTATTCAATTTATAATTAAGCATCGTGTGCTGGTAACAAGTAGGATTTGAAACTGAAGCAATTTTTTTTTGTATTTTTAAGATAAATTATATATTTTTCTCTGTATCTTTTTGATTTTCATTTTTTATTCATCCTTTGGTTAACAAAAACGAAAATGTACAAACAATTTTAACAAAATTATAGGAAAATTAAATAATTTACATTAATTTCCAACATCAGTGATTTTCTCGAGTTCCGTGCTGACCTGAAGTATTATTTAATCAATAAACTCATTCAGAATCAACGAAAATTAATAATAAAACAATATAATTACCAATATTTCCGGATTATCAGCGAATAAAAATCTGTGTATTATCGGTGTATAAAGTTTTTTATCAGAAAGCTGATACTTATTGGGCCCAGTGAACCAGGAGACGATGAGACCGATGATAATAGCCGTCAAAAATCCCACCCACGTGTACCAAAGGTACGACATTCGATACAAAAAGAAGGGTTCATCCCTGAAATAAAAATAAAACCCATGAAAATTATTGTAAAACCATGAATTAAACATTGAAATATATATTCTAATTTAAAAAAAATGAAACTTACGCAATTGTATCTTTTATAATGTGAGTTATATTTGCAATTTTCCTTTGAATTGCTGCTGGACATCCATCTGTGGATACTGGTTTAACTGGAAACTGTATCAAACCATTAGCCAGAGCTGTCTGAGTACCAAGAGATATCCAAGCGACTAAATGAAGGCTCACAATTGCGCCTATTAAAGCACCCTAGAGTTATAAATTATAATAAATTAGTCTTGAATAATCTTTCTTCAATTGTATAAAAAATAAATTAAATTATTTTGAGATTACGGTGGAGTTTGCCTGTGGAAAAAACATTCCTAAAGTGAAAATTCCGAGTAATGGACCAGCGGTTATTCCTGAGAGGCTTTTTCCTGCCTAAAAAAGAGGATTTTCATTAAAATTCATTAATTTTAAATTAATTATGAATTAAAGGGGGATAAATACTTGAATTAAACCACTTAGTTTCTCAACGAGAAAGACAAGTCCAACGCAAATAATTCCGATTATAATAACGAGGATTTTCATGACCCAACTTGCACCTTTCTGAGGCAATGGTTCCTTCAATAAATGTTTTATTATGTCCTCGTAAATAACTCCAGCCATTGAGTTCAATCCTGTTGACATTGTGCTGAAAATAATAATAATAATGTAATTCAATTGAATAGTTTTCTTATACATTTCTTTATTTTGTCTTTTAATACCTCAAAGCAGCACTGAAGACCCCAGAAACGAAGAGTCCAGGTAATCCTGGGACAGATTCAGCGAGTTCCATGACGAAGAACGGGAGGATTTGATCGGGTTTACGTATTTGCTGTTGAAGAATAATTTAATTGAATTAATGAATTAATTAATGTTTTTTTATACTCACATGAGTCGTCACAGGATCGCATTGGTAAAACGCAGCATAAATAACGATTCCTGTGTAACAGCTCAAGGAAACCAGGGAAATTATGCCCATCGCCATTATCACGACTGTTCTGCAGGATTTTTCATAAAAATGATGATTAATGATTGGATTTTATTAATTAAAATGCCGTGAAAACTCACATATTCGCTTTTCTCAAAGTCGACAATGATAAGCATCGTTGGACCATCATTTGATTCACCGAGCAAGAAGCCAGCCAATTAACATAATTACCAACAACGACACTCCAGAATGTGTGCCTGATCGTAGGATCCATGTCCATGCTGCAACAACAATCATAAGCTCGAAGCAAATTGATAAAAAAAAAAAATAAAACCACTTATTCAAGAGAATTAACGTAAAGCTTCATGTCAATGAAAAATAATGTATACTCATGATGTGCTGGGGGGAATTATATTTCGCTTAGTACTTGAAAAACTCGATTCTCCCAGATTCATAATTCCTCCTCCATATTTCATTGAATCCTCCTGCTTTTATTGTCCCGAGAACAGCGACAATTACGACACCACTGAACATGACAATTGTTTGGATTGTGTCGGTCCAAACGACGGCTTTGAGACCACCCTAGAAGAATATTGTGAATTAATTTTAAAAAAATGGGATTAATGAAGATAAATATTGAAGGTTATCTGAATTTTATTGTTTACCAATGTTGTATAAAATATGCAGACAGCACAGACAATTGGGGAAACAATGTGCATGTCAATTCCAGTGACTTGATTGAAGGCCAAAGCCGGGACGTACACGACCATGGGGATATACAGTAACTAAAAACAAAGATTTAATGATTATCCAAAATTTTAATGCATTTAATGAATTAATTACCATTTTTATTATGAATATTATAGACCCGAGGAATCGCACCCATTGGTTGAACCTGAGCTCCAAGTACTGAAAAAAATACTTAACCTCATGCAACTGTTTACATTAATTGTTGTTTTTTCATTTACCTCGTACGAAGAAGTTATTTGAAGACGATAGAAGACAGGTAAGTACACGAATGCCATTGTGACGGATACAAAAGCATCACCAATCACCGTTGTCCATAATTGCGTACCGTAGACATACATTTCTGCTGGGAATCCCAGAAGTGCTATTCCAGAAATGTAACTAAATTCCGGATTAAAATGATCATATATGCATTTTCTTGAGGGTAAATTGTTTTTCTGATGATTCCATTGGAAAGCTGAGGAAATTTCCGATGAAAATCATGTGTCAAAATATTTTTTTTTCAATTTTTTGATAATTCGATTCTTTTTATCCGGATTTGAAGGGGTTTACCTTTCCAAAATTTTGAAAAATCAGTTTTTTGTGAATATCTCGGGTTCTGTTTGTCGTAGAGCAGTGGGGTCGTGCTTAAATTGAAGGTCTCGTTATTCCCCACATTTTCGTTATACTCTCATCAATTTTCATCAAAAATTAAGGAAGTTATAGGCCAAAACGTGGTTTTCATAAAATGCCTTGTAACTTCTTCAATTTTTGATAAAAATCGATGGGAGTGTAACGAAAATGTGGGGAATGACGAGACCTTCAATTTGAGCACATCCCCAGTGCTCTACGACAAACAGAACCCGAGATATTCACAAAAAACTGATTTTTTCAAATTTTGGGAAGGTAAACCCCTTCAAATCCGGGTGAAAAAAATCGAATTCTTTAAAAATTCAAAAAAATCAATTTTCACACTCGATTCCTATGTAAAATCGTCTCAGCTTTCCAATGGAATCATCAGAAAATCGCTATCTCCAACCGTTCAATCAGAATCTTTATTTTACAGAATGATAATACGTACCTTGATATGAGGGACATGCCAATGGGGAATATCTTCATGTTTTTACCACCAACGAGATACTCTTTGACAGCATCAGATGCATTTCTGTCCTTGTAAGCATAGTAGATGCCAACAGCAGCAGAAACACCAAGCATAAATGCGAATATCACCCAATCAATTAAATTGAATCTTCGTACTTCAATTTCCTCCATTTTTTAATATAAAAAAATGCAATAGAATTACAACAGTTGTCACGAATGAATGAGATGAACTGCGGTTCAGTTTGAGATGACACTGTGATGGAGATGGAGAGGCTGAAATGAATCGCACGATTGAATAATTGCAGATTTCCTATCTTCCTCAAACTGTGTTATCTCATATTTAACTATCCTCTTTTATTCCCTTTTTAAAATTCTTTTTTTTCGCAACAATTGTACGTGTCTGATGGTGTAATTGAATGAAATCTGTCTACCACTGGATTAACACGTGGTACAGATTTATTCTTATTCTTCAGTACTCAAAAATAGATTTCATCCATTTTTATTATGATTATAGAGATTAGGGGTATGCTAATTGGTTCATTGAGGAGACGAGGACACTTCTATTTAATTTATTTATTATTGTTTGAATAGGGTTTTAGATAACATAGATTCAGTTCATTATAATTTATTAATTAATTCCTGATAAAATGATAAATGTATAATTTTCGATAATTCCATTGAAAAGATGAAGAAATTCTACCTGGAAAGCATGTGCCGCATGGTTTTTCCAAATTTTCGAAAATGTTTAATCAAAAAATTCGATTTTTCGAAAAAAATGATTAAAAAACATGTGACCTATGCTTTCCAGGTAAAATTTCCTCAGCTTTTCAATGGAATCATCAAAATCACTCCATCGCCAATGCAATACGAATTGTCATGAATTTGACGATCCACTGAATATGTGTCAAGTGAGACACATCGTCTGGCCACACTCCGTGTCGTTGCCCTCTCGTCGTGGATCTTACCTGGTTTGAACGCTACATCATAGCCTCTTGTATACATTTTCACGTTTTGCACTTGCCCATGTCCCCACTTCTTCTCATCTGCCCTCTCTTCCCACAACCTTTCCCAACTTCACATAAAGTCCCTCTTGATTTCTTCCCCCACTCCATCGTGCCACCTGTCGGTTACCTATGGCCCACGAGTTTATCCCACGTAGGTGGAAGTGGACATTTCGTCTAGAGGCTTTGAGAGCCTAAGTAGACACTATCAGTCGGAACAATAGCTCCTTCGTGAGCAGGTGCTCCTCATTTTCATTGATTCCAGTGGATTACAATCGACAATGTGGTCTGTGAGTGTCATCCTCGAATAAATTCAAGGACACCTGGAGAATTCTTCTCTTCACTTGACAAAGTAGTTTATAAAGTGAAGTAAATTCTAAGAAAAAAATCCAGCAAACCCTTTTTTTCATAGTGAAAACGACTATTTGAAGAGGAGGGAGACTGGTGGTGAACCCCAGTTGTCGGGATGCGGTACGCGGAGGTCCTGGACACTAGATAACACGTGGTGATTTAGCACACTCCATTATCATCAGGTGAGTCAATTAAAAATTCATTTTTCTTCATTTTTAAGACTTTGGGAATTTTTTTTCGGGTGAAGAAATCGATGAAAAATTCTGAAAAAATTCGAGAATCTTCAAAAAAGTATACTCATGATTTCAGAATTTTTTCAAAATTTTTCAACGACTCTTTCACTCTCAAAAAAAATCGGGAATTGGTTTAATCGAGTGGTCCATTTTTCCTCGGTTTTCCCCGGTAATTTTAAGCAGTTATGGTACTCATTGAGCATCAATTCATTCATCGGATGAGTCGGTAAGGATTTCTCTTCACGCACATGAATAAATGGGGCCTTTTTTACATTAATAGGTAATAGTCAAGAGAAGGAGGACTTTTGACTTTACTGTATTATCTGGGGGATGGGAGGGGAGGGAATGTGGTCAGTCGAGAAGCTTTGTGAGCACACGCATCACACTGAGGAAGACATAATGTTCGTGCCTCTTCTTGGAGGCAAAGGGGGAAGATGAATAATGGACTTATCTGGAGAAAATTTTATGCTTCAATGAATTTAATAACGTAATCGTTTACGGGGAAACTATTACAGGCATTAATATTCTCATTCATTATTTTCATTACATTCTGGATCCATAACCTCATGGAGACGTTCAATCAACGTTATTCAACATGAATCCGTTATGCCGTGAGAATCTGACGAGTTGACACACATATGGATTTTACGTTGCATCACACGTTTTTTAAATTATCTTGAATTTTTGATTTTTTTTTCCGGAAATTCCCGATGATTCCATTGAAAAGCTGAGGAAATTTCACCCGGAAAACATGTGTCGCAAGTTGATTTAATGATTTTTCCAAAATGATCGAGAATTTTCGAAAAATCATTGATTTTTCGAAAAAAATCCTCAAAATCACTTGTCGGTAGTCAATTCCATGTCAAATTTCCTCAGCTTTTCAATGAAATTATCAAGAAAATTCCATCTCGAAGACAAATATTTACTCGTAAATCTCCGATTCTCCATTTTTAACGGTAACTCCTGTATTTGCATTGACGTTCCCAAAAACCATGAGAGAAAGAGACAGACTCACGTTAACGGTCTCAAACACACATGCCTCTTAAATCTCATTAAATATTTACAATACAATAATAATAATCCCAAGTGTAAAACCACGTGTTTATGATCATTTATCTCTTTTCCGTCTGCAGCTTTCGCTCTTTCCAGTTGCAGCATCAAATCAAATATCCTCAACTAACAGTCCCCCATACTTGTAATGAACGGTTTAGTGTAGAGTCATAAAAACCTTCCAACAAGAACTCCGACAATTTCCTTCATTTCATTACAAATAATAGAAAAATTAATGATCTCCAACATTTAATTATCGAAAGTGTCAACTGTTGAATCATTAAAAAAAACTTTAAATTATGCAAATCCCCTTTAAATGCACACTTTCCACTGACATTAACGATCCATTAAGCTAAATAAAAGCGATAATTACCAATAAAATAAATGAATAAACGCGGAAATGCAGACTTGCCGCAAATAATCCAAAGTGCAATGTGAAAAGATGGAAGAAAACGTGCGTGTATCATGAATGGAAGTCTTACGGCGAAATACCGTCTGCGAAACTAACAAGTCACGGTCTACGAATGGCCAAGGCACTCCTAATTACAACATGTGAACAGCCGTTAAAGGCCAACCATGATCCACAGTTGCGGTCAGACGTTGATACCAATGGAGATGGTGAGAAGTGGCTATTGTGAGTTTCCTCGTTTTCCTTTTCTTTTTTTCCCTCAAATTCTCAGGAGAATTAAAACTTAACGCAGCGATGATTGCTGGTAATTGTTGATTTTCGTGACTCAATGATACTTTAATGCTAAAAGTACCTGATTAACGTCAGACTCCACATGACATCCAGGGCATTGAGAACACAATTACTCATTTTTCATTTAATTTAATTGAGGATTCATTGTTTTTTTTGTTTTTTTCAGGTTGAGAGGGTTTCAGGCTGATACGAGCAGGATGCCAGGAGTGTTGAGGATACTTCACGTAATCATCTACATGGTAAATTTAATTTAATTATGATTTTATTGTTGGAGTCAACCCTTCTTCATGAAGAAGCAAAAACATTTGGCTTAATCGTTTCTAATGAAATGTCGCAGCATGTAGAATTTCCTAGGACACCCCTCTTCTCTTCATCATCATTCTTTCTCATCAGTCTATCTTTTGACTCGTTGAAACTTGTTTTCACTTGTGTGAAAAACGTCGACCGTTAATGCAGCGGTAAAAACTTCACTCCGTTACAGGATTGCTTTAACGCAGATTTCATGGGGATAAAAAGGATCAATTTGAACACGTTTTTCATCTTCATTTCCCAAAACTATTCTATTGTATATGGATTATTACATACTGTTGTTATTATTTTTATAGAGTAAATAAATTCCGATAATTTTTCTGCGAATGTGGTTTAATTGGAATAGGGGAGACATCGATTTTCATTATAAGAAATAGGAGGAAGAGTCTAGATGGTTCGTGTCAATGCCTTTCTGAGAAAAGACTTCTTTACGAGTTTAGAATGATACTTTTTCTCGCACCTACCATATAAGAGATCATCGAGATGTTAAAGTACAGTTGATGTAACCAATGGTGGAATAATTAAAAAATAATTCATTTTAAAATCATTAGATTATAATGAAATTGTGATGTGACTGTATTTGACCCGAGGGTCCATTGATTCAATCAGTCAGAATGGACGAGATAAGTACAACATAACTGGAGGCTCATTCTCTGTATTTATGTGCGAACAGATGATTGGCACAAAGTACGCAATTGGTAGTGATGACATCTGGCCATTAGAGAGACCCGAGGGCATGCCAGCTATTCGTTCACTCGAAGTCATGTGTGGTAAAGATCACATGGACGTTCATCTATCGTTCTCCCAGCCATTCGAGGGGATAGTCTCATCCAAAGGACAGCACGCTGATCCAAGATGCGTTTATGTCCCACCTTCGACTGGACAAACGTTCTTCTCATTTCGCATTGCGTATACCAGGTAATAATCATGTTTAAATACGAATTTTATGGAGTGACTGTGTTATTTTAATGAAATAGATGCGGAACGAAACCAGACATGCACGGTCAATTCTACGAGAATACAGTCGTCGTGCAGTATGATAAGGATTTATTGGAGGTCTGGGATGAAGCGAAGAGATTGAGATGCGAGTGGTTCAATGATTACGAGAAGACTGCATCAAAG
This sequence comes from Aleiodes testaceus, assembly GCA_963565655.1. Classification (NCBI taxonomy): domain Eukaryota; kingdom Metazoa; phylum Arthropoda; class Insecta; order Hymenoptera; family Braconidae; genus Aleiodes; species Aleiodes testaceus. The sequence continues at coordinate 861,096 of OY751414.1, forward strand.
CCACCAATGGTGATAGCTGATCTCGACGTCATTCAGTTGGATTTCAGAGGTAAATTCTTTAAATCCATTATTTTATCAGATGAATAAAATGGGAAATTGTTGGATAGGTGATAACGTTGATTGCTGGATGGAGATCCAACATGGGAAGGGTCCTTGGGCACCTCCTGTATCCGGGATTGTTCCTCTGGGATCAACGCTGACTCTGGTTGTCGCGATTAACGATTACAGAAGTAAGTGAATTTAATCCCTAATTTACTCAAATCTTTAATTAATTAATCTTTGATTCAAGGGGAATTTGATATGCGTGTAAAATCATGCGTTGCATCAGACGGAGGTGGACACACGATACAGTTGAGTGATGAGCTCGGTTGTGTGCTCAGGCCAAAGATGATTTCTCGATTCCTCAAGTCCCGGGGATCCGATGATCGAGCTACTGTCATCACTTACGCATTCTTCCATGCTTTTAAATTCCCGGATGCACTCAGTGTACATATAAAGTGCAAGGTAATTCATCAATTTTAAAATGATTGTTCATGTTTTTTAATGATTTTATTACCCTCAAGGTCGAAATATGCAGGCACGGATGCCTGGATCATTGTCACCTGAACGGTCCTCCCCAGTATATTCAGGACCGCAAGGATCATCCTGTGAGAAACTATCCCCAGACGACTCAGACGACTGTTACTCATGAAGAAGACACGTCCCTCTATGATGATATTATACAGAATGGCGACGAAATGGCGTTAATTGGCAGTCACTTTCTGGGAGTCGAGAAATTAGCACCCAAGGCAGAGGCGCAAATAGCTAATCGCAATTCGGCGAGTGTTGCGGAGTCGCAAAAAGAAAGACCTGAGGAACTCAAAGTTTCTCATCCGTTTTTGGTAATTATCCAAAGAATTGTTTGATTTTAAAATAATCGGTTTATTTAATGTGCATTTTTATTAAATTAAATTGCAGCTGAAGCCCTCACGACTTCCAACGTACGATAATGATGAGAAATTTCCTCATGGCCCCAGAAACTTTGAGGAAGAAGACTCAATTCGTTCGAAAACACAGGAAAACACACGCAGACGACGTTCAGTTAGAGTTTCGGATCGCAAAGCACGTTCGACTGACGTTGGCGTCAGTGGTATCTACGAGGTCATATCAGAGGCAGATTTAGCATTCAGTCCTGATACACACGCCGAGGCAGTTACTATATTTCAGGGGAGAATACGAGAGGAAGTTGTTTATGGCATCTGTTTACCTATTCCTGGGTTCAGTGCTTTATTTATTATCGTTGCGTTATCAGCAGTTATATCGGCGCTCGTTGCTGGTGCTATGCTTCATCGTCTTCAGGTGCAGCGAGAGGTTGCAGCTGATAATAAGAAGCAACAGGCAGTTTTGGCTGGTAGCTGGTTGCCATATGGATTACTTAGAATCAGAAGTACACAGCAACAAACTATTCAAAAAATGCAGGATAGTGAAAATTCAGTTGAACACAGTTGAAATAATCATTTTGTGTTTTGCTATTTTTCTTCAAAGATTATGTGCAATATAGTGTACAAAGTATTCTAAGTGCATTTTAATGAAAAATCCAATGGACTTGATTATTATTATTATTTTCATTAATGCCTTTTATTTAATCGTCTAATTGGGATTAATCTTTGGAATTTTATTTTAATGGATATCTGAGTGCCCTGGATTTTTTCTTGAAATGCTGTTTCACCGCATTAATTATGAATTTAAGGAATATTTTTACGATTTATCATTGAAATCTTCATTTATATTCATTATATAATCTTTCTTTTTTTTTTTTTAAAATGTTATTATTGTTATATTGTTATGATTTGGTTAATTAATCGAGATAATATATGATAATAAAAATTCTTTATAAAATAATAAGTATTTTTATTATTATTTAAAATTAATTTAATAAAATAATCCCTATTATAATCATTAAGTAGCTATACAACATTTAACACTTCATTAATGATTATACACATAATTAATTTTAAATTATGTATAATTCATGATATTGAGCAAATTTCTTAATAACAATTACGATTTTTTATTTATTATTTTTCATTATCTCACAATTATTTAATTTCATTTGACGAAGAAAAATATAATAATACACTCAAATAATGATTTTAAATAAAAACCTGTCCGAGTTCCCATGGTTTTTTTTTCTTTTTTTTCCCTTCATGATTCTTCACCGAGTAACGGTCCTTTGCCATCAGCCTCAGAGCAATTTATCTGTTTATCCCATAATTTGTATACTAATAACGCAAATTAGTTGGACTTGTGTGTATTCACCTGGATTTTTCATTCATGTAATTAACATAATCGGAGTGATTTTCCACAAAAAACGGAGTGTCTCTCTCCTCAAAAAAAAAAGAATCCTTAAACACAAAACACATAAATATAATGTACAGATAAATTTAAATGCGTCGAATAACAACACTCTTCAAGACTCAAAAGAGTATAAATAGTGCAGAGTTTCCGACAGAACAGAGGTAGAATAACTCTTTCCTGGGATATAGAATTTCATGGAAATAGCACAAGTGTAAATAGTCACGATCAATCCTGCTACTTCCACGTACTCAAGTGATTACAAAAGCCATTAACGTATTAAAACATTTCCATACTTCGGTAACAAGATAAATAAGTTATTAATTAATCTTATAGCTAAGAGTAGAAACACATTTTTGGTTGTTCATGTGGTTTCTTCTGGGCATAAGAAGCATTAATAAGCGCCTTTTTCCTGGCAAAAGGTCTCAGCCGTATCCACAGATGAGCGGACAATATGCAGGACACTAGAAGAACGACAATCAGAAGGATCAGAGTAACAGCGAATCCAGGAGTCGTCATGCAGATCATGCTGGAGCCATCACGAACCGGGAAAACTAGAGTGGTATCAGGTGCAGGTCTCTCCTCATTATTTTCAATAGCAAACGTGAGGTCTCCACTGGAGACGACTCTGATGACTCGATTGACGCCGATGGTCTTGAGCGAAGCCTTCTGGACTTCCCTCGACTTTCTCCGTCGTTCGTCCCTCGGTCCAGCGGATATTGCTTGAAGATAAGCCTCAAGAGGAAGTGGAGGTGGTCCATACCCAACATCCGGTTGTAAATTCTTCAAGAATCCCGTGCTTGAATCAAGTGTCCCAGTTTCTGAACACTGATCGGGACAATGGTACCTGCATATCTGAATGGTGCACTGGAAGTGCACTTCCATCGAATCCGGGAACTTGAATGCCTGAAAGTGAGCATAGGATAAAACTGAAGCAGAAGCTCCAAAGTTCTTGATCTTCGTGAACCTCGACATCAACTTTGGCCTCGTGATGCAGCCTTTCTGATCGACCAGCTGAATCGGTGCTCGTTTGCCGTCATGTGCCATGCAGTTTCGCACCAGCATATCAAACTTTGACTCATCGTCCTTAATAGCAAGCACCATCGTCATCGTCTGTCCAATCTTAACCAAACCTGATACCTCAGACGCCCATGGACCCTTTCCCACCTGAATTTGCATCCAGCATCCAACATTGTCACCCGCAAAATCCGCACGAACAACATCCAGCATGTCCACTGGGAAGGGCCTGAATGTCACAGACTTCTCGTACAAATCGTGCCACGTGCACCTGAGTTTCCTCGCCTGATCCCAGACCTCCTGCACCTGAGGATCGTACTGAATAACTATAATATTCTCGAAGTAAGTGCCTGATCCTGACTCTGCACCGTATCCATACAATCCATTCTCCGTATTCCCAGCTGTTCCACACGCGTGAATTCCAATCTCAAAGTTCACCGAAGTCCTCCCCAATCCAGCTGGTAAGTACATGCAGTTTACATTACTAAAGTAACCTTTACTAAAGACAATTCCATAAAATGGTTTATCAAATTCCAGGAACACTTTCATCAAATTCTTCTCGCACTTGACATCGAGAGAAATGATCTTCGGCATATCCAGTGCTGTCGACGGCCACAATTCTCCATTTCCAGTTGCGGTAGTGAAGACCTTGTCCATTGCCTCAGTCTGCACATTCGGTTTTCCTGGTAATGGTGGAGGTGGTCCATGATACGCTACGTTCTGATGACCCAAATTGGGTCGTGACGATGGTAATGACAGTGGATGTCCTCGTGGTCCATTATTCTTGTACTGGCCTGAATTCTCCTTATCGCCCAATGACTCCAGGGCTAATTGATCGGATATGTTTGAGTCTTCTGGGCGATTTGTGTTCTCATTACGATTTTCATCACCGAGGATCGCCTCTATGACCTCCACCTCCTCTGCTCTTATCTAAGATGATAAAATAAGAAATTAGAAACGGATAATTCTGTTAAGTTGAGAGGTTTGAGAGTAAAACAAGTGGTTATGAAAAAATCGAGGCAGACGAGGAAAGAAGGTGCTCGCACACGGACCATAAGTGGAGTACAGGCAGGTTCTCTCCAACGATTATGTCACGCCTGACCCTTGGGTATAACGGGGCATGTATCTCTACCCACAGGTCAATCGGACAACGTTCAATACTCTCTCGAGGCCAACCGAAAAATGTGTCATTGTCCCAGTGTCTTTGAAAACACTATTATATTGATTATTAAGAAGATTGGAGACGTCCTTGGGCTATTGGAGTTCACCCTTTCATGAATGAGTAGATTTTCAGTTGAATGGAAAAGACGTAATTGACATTCCAAGTGGTACTTGGAACAAACCATAATGAGAGAGGAAAAAAAGATCCAGCGGTATTCGTGTGTCTGTGTACGTCGCCCTTAGCTCTGGGTCAACTTAACACCGGGGTATAACGGCATTGCCTGTGCTCTCTTCCCCTGGCCGTCTTTCAGTCGCGATATGTGGGTTATAATGCAGTAATTACGTCTCGCGACCGCATCTGTCCTTCCTTGAAGTTGTTGGGGTTTTTCCAAGTTGGAGACATTGGGGAATAAATGGGGAAATTGGAGGGTAAGTAGAGGAGATGCCTTTTGAGGCAGACGGAAATTAATTTTATGCAATTTTAGCATTTTTATTGGACTTACCCCTCCGAGAAGGAGACAAGAGAGAACGACTTTAGTCAACCGCATTCCGGGGATGAGTCTTCAATGAACCGGTACAGCACGAATTTCTGAAACAAGATTCAAGGTAAATTAATACTTAATCATTGGTAAACTGAGTTTATGTAATTTTCCACGATTTTTATAGGGCGAGAAAGATGATGTTGGCGTTGATTGATTTTGATTATCACTTCTCCATGAGCACCCTGGCAATTATGATGAACAGATATGCACGCTCTCATACTTCTGTCTTATCTTCCTTGTAATTACGCTCGATTTGCGGCACATTCACGCACGTTGACTTTTGTGAAGTCTTGGGGCACGTAATAACATGGTGTCTGGTTCTTCGGCACCTCGTTTTGAATTCTCATAACTTCAGGCCTTTTTTTCTTAATCATTTCGAAGGGAAAATTCGAATAATATTGTCGATACATTTGTTTAACTTTTTTTTGAAAATTTGAGTTTTTAAGAATTTTCAAAAAATCAAGGAATTCAATAAAATAACTTCCGGCACATGTTTTCGGGGTGAAATTTCCCCATCTTTTCAATGAAATCATCGAAAAAAAATCCATAAAAAGAAGAAATGAGGGAAATCTTAAATTACCATAATGGATTACATAAGCCACCATTCATCATCATCATAATTGTCATTAGGCAAATTAGCATGTGCCCAATCACATGACAAATACCGGAGTAACTCCGTTAATAGCTGTTCACCTCAATCAACAAGTTCATGATGACACATGTCAAAGTATTTGATCAGCATTTATCGTATTCTCTGAAAGGTAGGGCGCGGTTCTTGTGTTTCTCTGCATAAGCTACACCCGTCCCAAATTCCATGATTCGCCGTTATTTTTCATCACGAGGACGGAAGAAACCTGCCCAGAATGGAGATGAGACTCTGTACATGGTGATATGAGGAAAAAAAAAGGAGTCAAGTGGAGAAGGGGCTCTGGAATTGTAGACAATGAAAAATTTAGGGAAGTAGGACTAAAAACTCTCCATTCAGCATCAATAGCCATTAAATAATCATTATGTCCTTAAATCCTAATTCTCCGATTATTTTCATGATAATAGAATTGATTAATGAGTTTAATCGTTTACCATTTGTTAAATCGAATAATGCGGAGATGATCGATGTCAAAGACATTCATATCCATACATTAAACGAATTGAGCACACGAGAAAGGAATGGGCTCTCTTCCAAATACACATAACGGTAGTCATCGACATATGGGAGAGAACAAATTAACTAAATTTTTTTTCTCCTCTCTTTACCCCAGACTTTAGACATTCAATGAATAAACTATGATAATTGTGATTATTTTCGAGGGCCTTTTACGGCCACGCCTCATTAACTCATGACATGTATGAATTACGATAAGTACAGTTCTCCAGTAGCATCAAAGTGAGAGTGTACGGCTTAATCGTGATGAGTAGATTGATTAGACTGTTCAACATTTGCGCGCCAAAAGGAAGGTGCGAATAATAGTCTGAATAATTTTCAACGAAATACCTTTAATTCAGTTAATCTCCAGAAGTCTCAGCCTCACTCCACTCAATTGCACGTAACACTGACACCATAAATGAAGTACCTGAGAAATTCTTACAATTAAACAATGGATTACTCTTTATATTCTATCACATTAATGTCCGATTGAAAATAATAGATGATAAATCGGGTGTGACCCCTCGTTAGATTGATGATGCGTGCACGCGGTAAGTTGTCGAGTCAGAATGGTATACACCTGTCCAATATACCAAGTGTATGCTATAACGTCCCGGTGTCCCTCCCCCTGACCCAGACACGATGGTACAGTTATATAGGTCTCCCCTGGCAGTGGCAATGGGTAACACGCGTCAGACGATATCTCTCTTGTTTCGGCGACTCATCCCCTTTGCGTCAATGAATCCTCTCTTTTTACTATTTACTGCTATGTTGTGACGTTCTCTATGTCCTTCGCTGGTTTATTGGGAGCATTCAATGGGGCACTTCTTTCACGCTGTCCTCGATTGAGGAAAGGGGTGAGATAAGAAATTAACGTTTTTTTTTTTACATATTTGTATTATTTTAATTATAAATTAGATTATTTAGTCAATTTGGATTATTGCGATTACGTTAAAAATGTATTTACAAGTGTCTTCATGTACATGAATTTAATTATGTTATTTTTTTTTTATGATTTTATCTCAATTCTGTTAATTCTTTCGGTTATTTACAATAGCAATACATTTGTTTTTAATTATCGTCGATTTAGAGAAAATACATTGAATTATTTTTGATTTTTTTTTGTTTTCCTCGAATTCCATTTAATTTAAATTATTTTGTTGATACATTTAATTATGCACGTGGATGATAATCCGATGCAATAATTAGTTAATTGACAATATAACACGTGTAACAGTATACACATTTTTTTTTTTTAATTTAATTTCATTTTTATGAGTTATTCAATGGCTCTTTATTCACGATTTTTCTTTTTTGCTGGACCATTTCAATTGTTTAAACAATTCTATACTTATGATAAAACAAATTACGCAAATTGCATAAGAAAGACAATTAATTTTGCATTAATTACAGAATCTTATTGTCAATCATTAAACAAATCGTTCTTAATTACATTGAACAACATTATTTTTGTTTATTTTGTGAAAATAGTTTTGGAAACTTTGTTTTTCTGCAAATGGAGAAGCAATGTGTTTTTTTTTTTCAAAATCTATTTATTCCGAAGCTGGAGAATTTTATTATCTTTAGAACAAGCTTGGGAAAATTATGAAAATATCATTTGATTAATGAATTTAAAACAGGAAATTATGAAAACAATCCGAATTTATTTTACAATTTCGTTGAATTTTCGTTGATTAACTAATTATTTAGACTGAGATACTAATTGGAATGGAAAAATAAATAATCAGTCATCTAGATAATGAATATTTTGTTCCACAGTTTCCTCAATTATCTCCAAAAATCAAAATTTTTCCATCAACAAATGAAATATTTTGAAAAATAAATATGGCACTGATCAATAGAATGGATAAATATGTACAGAAAAACGTACATTATTCATGATTATACATAATTATTTTACAAATTAACTAATACAAATTTTTCACATTAATAAAAAATTTATTAAAAAATATATATATTATTTCCAAATGATTCTAGATAAACTAGAAACCAGAGAAAAAAAGAAGAGAAAAAAAATTGACAAAATTAATACAAATGAAGTTACGCAAGTGCCGAAGCGGGTAGTGAGCTGTGCTTTGGTTTAGTTTTATTCAAAAATACTTTGATGCACCCATTAAAATCAGCACTAACTAAAACATGGCCACCGCAGCCCTTCGTTCTCTGTTCAACAACTGGATCAACTGGATTAGCAGTTGCCCCACTGATAGCTCCATTCTTCGGATTTTCCCGTCCCTCCCAGTGTTCACGTGCCTCAATTTGCCGTATAATTGAATCCGGATTTGGTGCGAATACAGCACAAGTAACAACAGCATTATGCGCTTTGATTCCCTCCCAAAAGTCATTACGATCTCGCCGCACACTTGAGAATTTCGAGTAATCATGATGAGTCTTCCAAATATAAATACATTGATTCTCCGAGCCCGCAACGATATACTGTCCGTCAGGACTGAAGCTCGCTTTAATCTGACTGCTGACATTGACGTATCCCTTGTACTTGCACGATAGATTCAGATCCCTCAGGTCGTACAGTCTTATTCTGCTGTCATTAGAAGTAACGAGAATCTTGTCCTCCCCTGGCATTGGCTCGATGCCGCTTATTTTCCGACCCCTCGAGTTCTTCCCCCTCGTCGACCTCACGTCGATCTGCGTGTGATATTTGAGCTGATCCGTGTTATAAAATATACAACGACCATCGTACGACCCGACAACCGCAAATTTTCCATTCTGACAGAAGTTAGCAGCGGTTATGAGCTTAGTCTGCCCATCAACCTCATTCCAAACTGCAACCTTTTTATCCGGTATATTCCATAATCTCAATTTTCCATCCAATGAACCAGACAGAAAGTAACGATCATCCTTCGGGTGAAATACAATGGCTGTTACGAAATCAATATGCTGAAAGCAGCACAAACATTCTTTACGTGATATATGCCAGAGTCTCACAGTTTTGTCCATTGAGGATGATAAAACGAAATAATTCTTCGACCAGGAGACATCGAGAAGGTCCGACGTGTGTCCTATGTACGTGCAGAAGGGTTTCGGCATGAAGGGGCTCTTGGTACCCTCGATCTCACTCAATGCACTAGCAGCTACGTTTGGATCCTCCATCGATTGCTGAGAGACTAGGGACTCCTGGGATGGAGTTGGACTGACTTTTTCAGCGTTGTATTTAGTTCTCATGTCCTGGAAGTAGGTGAATGCATCACGGAGCACCCAGATACGGAGGACTCGGTCCTGACCAGCTGTGGCCAAGAGTCTGCCGCATGCTGAGAACTTCATGCACCAGACTGGGCCAATGTGCTCACCGCTGAGGTCCTGGACGTGCTGGAGACAGGAGAATTCGTAGGGTCCTTTGTGGCTGTTTGATGCCTTCAATTTAATCACCTGCGGCTCACCGGGATACACGTCGTCCACAATATCCATGACGTCCTCCTTGTGTCGTGCATGGGAGACTTCTTGCGCAATTGATTTCGCCTTGTCCATTGTCTTCTTCACCGTTGAACCGAGGAATCTCTTCAGCTTCTGCGTTTTTTTACGCACACGACCCACGGGGACGTCTTCATCCGGTGGAATCGACGACATTTTACTGTCCACACTCTCCTCGTCACTCTCCTTCTCCTTCTCAAGACTAGAGTTACTCACGTATTCTGATGTTAGCCGCATGATATGTAGGGAAAGGGGATTCATACATTGGGGAAGCTTATCCTCAGCTATACTTAATGGCACTCGTTCTCCTGTGTCCAGGTTCAGGACTGTCACTTGCTCCAGAATTTCCTGGAATTCAATATTATTTATTTAATATTTTGAATAGAAATTAGAGGATTTTCTTTAATAAAGTCAATAGATTTACCATGTCTGTTAATCGTTTCCCAGAATCTGTTCTCGTTCTAACAAACATATTCAACTGCTTCACCATATCTTGATCTCCAGCTGATTTACGTCTCTCTCTTGAACCGTAAGGATGGTTAATACCAGATAGCTTCTGGGGGCCGAGTGAATATCGACCGATACTATTACTCGATATAGAACCGAGAGGACTGTTTGATTTATCACTCGATCTCAAGCTCATCAGCTCTGCTTTCATTTTTTCAAGTCTCTCCAATTCTGCGGATGAGGGACCCTCTGCCTTTGATTTATCCTCATCCTTCATTTAATTGAAAATAAAAGATTAATATTAGTACATTGAAAAATTGAAGAATCCTATGAATACTAAAATTCACCAAATAAAGTTTTATCATCTCTAATTAAACAAGATTCGGTTTTCTTTCGAAGATCTGATATAAGGACTCTACTGGCACTTCTTTCCAAACGTCTACTGAAGCTAACAAGAAACCTACATACAACGAAACAAAATACATAAACGAATAAATAATTAATTCCGAAATTAATGAAAATAGCGATAACAAAATGCAATGAAAGTATACGTAAATCGATAAATTAAACAGGCATTGCGATAATATTAACCACTGACCCGGTCGTATTGGTGTGCCATTAGAAATCCCTTGGAGGGTGATATCGTGTCGCAATGAACTGGAATTTTTTCATCCTTGAAGTAAAGAACGTAATTACTTGTAGTGAAACTTGCCTGGGGCTTAACGACGTATTGGCCCTTAGTAGCTGATCTTATATCCAATGAGTGTTCAAATTCACGTGTTATCGATTCAATTGTACTAGCTGGACTCGGTAGAGAAGAAGCCGGCATCGATCCTGTTGCGGACGTGGGCTGGAACAAATAGAATCGTCGATAAATCAATGTTGAATCAGTTTTAAAGGACAAAAACCTCAAACTTTCAATTTACATACCGCCAAATCAGTCGGTGTCACTGGCTTTGACTTTTTCTTTCTTCTCGGTGGTGCAATGGGCATCTGCTCCTGATTCTCAATAGTCTTTCCGTTATTTTTCGTGCTAGCGATGACATCTGGCTCCTGCAGCACGACTCCAGCGTCTCCCTTCGACAGATCACTTCTAGAATTCCCGGATCCATCTTGAACAATATCCCCGGACAGTGTCAACACACTGGAAGACTGCGAGACCTTTCCCGAAGCTGAATCCTCGTCTTTACTGAGCGTGCTAACTAACGCCGACATCTGCGCTTCTCTCGACATCGACACTGGAACACCAGACGGTACAATACCAGATGCTGCATCAGATCCACCAGCTAAAATTCTCCCAACTCTACCAAGTGATGTCATACTTTGTAAACTCAGTGTGTCGTGCTCGATTATTCTGAAGGGATGGGACGTTTTCGATGTGGTTGGATAAACACCTTCGATCGAAGATGTCTGGCTGTCTGGTGGAGAATTGTTAATCGGTATATCGTCGTCCTCTGTCTGCATACGTTGACGTAATTCTCGGAATTTACGACGACTGACTGTCTTGTCGGAGCTGGCTGGTTTAGCATCGTCATCCTGTTATTAAATCAGAGTTGTTCAATGTCGTGAATTGGAGAATATTCATTTTTTATTTACCTTCTTCTCGGAATTAATGTTTCTCTCGACATCTGCATTGTTTAGATTCTGAGGAAGTGGCTTTGGATCCGCTGGCTTTACGAATACATTATCATTAGATGGAGTAATTGGAGTCGTTGGTTTTTCCTCGGAATTTCCAACTGCAGATTCCTTTAATTTACTGCGCCTGTAAAAAATATAAATTTAGCTTACTCATCAGTGAAAAATGTAATGACTCTATATCTTGTGAATATTATTATAATTAATAAACAATAATTACCTCGAGCTTTTATGAAAACTGTCATCCTCAGCATCGAAAAATTCCTCTGAATCACTGCTCTCAGACATGATAATCGACGAACGTCGTTTTCTAGGTCAAAAAAACCTGACCACATTGGAATTACTAAAAATTCCTTATTTACACTTTAATTCTCTCCATTATCACAATAAATTCCCTTGTACTCGTCATTTATTAATGAATACGTATTAAATTTCAAGCAACTACACCAAAATTCCAACTCCAGAAGTCACTGAAAGTCACCTGAATGAGCTGAACAAGTTGATCATGAACCTCACGATTTCATGAGATGAGAGCCGCCATTTTGTGTTGAATTTCCTGGTGGCACCGATGTGAATCACGGTCGACGGTAAATTATAATTAAAAATTGAGAATGCAGATGTCGCTACTGTCTTCAATAACTGCTTGATATTTTTTTTGAGGGGAGGAGAGGGGGAGACGAGTCGCCAATAGAGTGGTGCGTCGAGCGGCCTCCGTGTGCAGTAACAGGCCATTTTGATTAGTAACATGGCGTCGGCTGATATTAATATGGCGTCTTCGGACATAATAACTGAAGTGGAAATTCAACCGGATATACAAGAGGTAGAAATTGAGACAATACCAGTTGAAATACCTTGTGAAACAGTAGAAACAACAATTGAGGGTGATGATGGACAGCCAATGATATCACTGCAACCACTCCCAGAACCAGGACGTGAAGAAATCATACTGCAGACGCAAGAGGAGATTGTAGGTGGTGATCCATTGAGCGTTTATGATCAAATACCAGTACCAGACAACGATATTTATGTTGAATCCAGCCCTGGTCCATCGAGAAAAACAACTAAAAAAAATAGAAAAGGAGGTAATTCGAGATTCCGTGGGCCTGATCACACGATATTCGGTGAAATGGGCACTGAAACTAAGGCAAGAAAGTGGGAACAGAAGCAAGTACAGATAAAGACACTTGAGGGTGAATTTTCGGTGACAATGTGGGCATCTGGCACTGATGACGGTGAGTACATTATTTCAATTATAATTATCATTAATTCCATTACTTTTGCCATTTAATTAACGTTTAATTATTCATTAAATTCAAGCATGGACAGAGACTTTTTTTTTTTCTCAGTATTACGACTTCGTGTTACAAGCCATTGGCATACACGAAAGGGGGCTACGCACTTCCGGTTTAATAAAATCAATAACTACGTATTCAAGTTCACTTAATTCATGAGAATTCATTGATAAAAATTTTTCTATTATGAATTTTTGTTATTTGAAATACCGGTGGAATCCATTGACAGCATCTGTTGTTTGTTTTGATCGTGCCAACGCCATTATGATGTCAGGAGGCAGCCATATTTCGAAAATGGCTTCTTTTTCGCGATGAGTTAGGCAGCCATTAACAAATGGCGGCTCATGTAATACATTTGATGGTATTGAGTACAAACAATAGCCATTGAATGAAGATAACACAGTGGTTCTGTGTTTCCTGTTCTATTCTCTCTCATGAAACGATGATTCTTCATCCATAAACTTCATTCTTATTTTTTAAATAAACCAGTGAATGAATGAAAATTAGGGTAAAAAGAGGTTTAGAGGCTCAACTAAATTGTCATGACGTCCGCCATATTGTCCACAATGCAATGCGTGACGCGGGTTATTTGAAATTCTTGAAAGACGAAGTTTGGCTCTTAATTTAGTAGAAAACTTAAAAATTCTAATGAGATATAAATGAGCAATGCCATAGCTTTTGTTTGGGTTTGCTTGTTTGTTGCTGTTAAAGGGAGTGTCCTATTAGCGTCTCACCTGGTGGATGTTCCAGATGAGGGCTCAAATCCAGAGCCTGATCCAGATTACACCGAGTACATGACCGGAAAATCATCGACCAAATTCAATCATTCTGGGAGCTCAGTGTCCGATGGTATGCCTGGTCTTGATCTGTCTGATCCGAAACAATTGGCGGAATTCGCAAGACCTGGACACAAATTGAAAGTACGTAAACCACCGGCGATGGATGGAGTTGAACGGACAATTGCCTGTCCTCATAAAGGATGCACAAAAATGTTTCGTGATAATAGTGCAATGAGGAAACACTTGCATACACATGGACCGAGGGTACACGTATGCGCTGAATGTGGTAAAGCATTTGTGGAAAGTTCGAAACTCAAGAGGCATCAGCTTGTTCATACAGGGGAAAAGCCATTCCAGTGTACATTTGAAGGATGCGGGAAGAGATTCAGCCTTGATTTTAATTTGAGAACTCACGTGAGAATTCACACGGGGGATAGGCCATATGTTTGTCCATTCGATGGATGCAGCAAAAAATTTGCACAATCTACAAATCTCAAATCACATATACTGACACATGCGAAAGCCAAGTGAGTGAATTTTTCATGTCTCATACAAGAGAATTATCTCTATTCGTTAAATACTTAATTTTATTTATTTTTTAATCTCAAACAGGTCAAGAAATGCAATTGGAAGACAAGTATCACAAATTCAACTTCAACAGCCTCAATTTGTTCAAGTTGAAGTAGCAGATGTTGATAATCAGCAGTTCATCGTCTATGCGGATTAGCCCCCTTAAATAAACTAATGATCTCCTTTTTTTTTTTTCTTTTTTTTTTCTTTGATCCCCTTTGACGATACCCCAATTATTCCTACTATAATCTTAATCATTTAATGAAATAATACCAGAACTGTGTACATATTTACAAAGAAAAATGAAACAAGGAAATGAGAGAAGAGGATTAAACAATTGTGGCGCTTATATAGAGGAGAATTGAATGGTAATTTTCAACAATTTAAAACGTTAAATGATTTTGAATTTTTCGTGATAAAGAAAATAATAAAACGAAATATGAGAGAAAGTGAAGTTTATCAAAACACACAAGGGAGCACGACACGACTGTGAGATGTACTAATGTTATGTTGAAGAATCATTAATGAAGAAGACGTGAAATCAATAAATAAATGCATGATTCAAACAAATAGTTGTACTTCTTGGAGACGTACGAGGTAGACTGTATGTGCACTGCTCAATTTTATGTGGAAAAAAAAAAAAAAAGTAATAATGAATTTAATAACTTAATTGAGTTAGTGCTCGACGGAATACATGACTGTATATATTTATAAGTAAAAGTTGAATATTGTATACAGTATATTTTGGAGAAGAAAAAACTAAATGAAAAGAATTTGAAATGAAAATAAAATCATTGATTAATGATGTCGTTTTTCTCTCAGAAAACAAAAAAAAAAAATAATGAATTTTACATACGGGGCTTTAATTATCAATTTTAAAGAGAATTAAAGTGGATCTTTGATGTGACACATGATTTACTGTTTTTTTTATCATTAAAAATTTGGTAATTCAGTAGAGAGAAAGGAAAAAAGTTTAAAAAAAAATCGAATAAAATATAATTTTAGGAATGAAAATGCTGTATTGTTCTTTATGAAAGAGTTTGCTGTATTCTGTGGATTATGTATGTACTTTTCTTTTTTTTTTCATGAATACTTTAATTAATGTATTTCTATCGTTTTTTTTTTCTTCTTATTTTTCAGTCTATCTGATGCAACGTTTAAAATCAAAGTTAAGAAGAAGGAGAAATGGAAGAAGTCTTGTTTTTTACTACGGGTTTAATAATGAAAAATTGGTGATTGAAATGGTGTAGATTTTAAGATGAATTTCATTGAATTTCTTCATCACAATTAATTATTAAAATAACGATTTTTGATAACGCCACAAAAATGCGAAAGAGAAAATGAACTTTGAAGAATATTCAAAGTATGTAATCCCACGGGCCTATTATATTAATAGCGAATATGTAAACAGGTGTGAAAAAAAAAACAGAATTTAAAGACAAATATTAAATTTGTAACACCTAAACGTTAATTGAATAATTTTAGATTGAAATACAATTATGCATTTTTTTGTTTTCTCTTTGCATTTACTTATTATCAATGAATGTGTAAAATCTTAATTAATTCGAATCTCTGAATTTAAAATCATGGATCTGTGTGTGAGACAATGAAAAAGGAGCCGTATAAATTGTACATTATCCCCGAATATCATTAGATCAAATGATAAACGAGAATTTTTATTATTAAATATAAAAGGAAAAATATTGATAAATTTATTGAATCCATCATTGAAGCAGTGAGTCTCCAAATTCCGAGAAGAGAAGCAGATTAATTACGTAAATACAAATATTCTCTAATTAATTGTTTTTCACTTCATTAATTCAAATATTCTGCCGCATTGAAGCAGCCAATCAGAAGCCTCCCCCGTGTCGCCACGTAATGGCGGCCGCAGGAACTAAAACCCCAACTCCTTTCTAAACATTCATTATCAGAATTATCTACGTCAAGAATGGGTTAGGAAGAATTATGTAGCCGAAACCATCACAACATGTGGTAAAATAATAATCCTTGGAGCTGCATGTTATTTAGTGCAGTGCATTTTTTTCCATCATTATACTGTAATATCAGTGCTAATAATTTCCGTGTAATAAAAATCATTAAAAATTGGAGCAATGGAGCAGACAGCTGTTCTCTGGATGCTGGCTCTCGTGATGCTTGTGGGATCATACCTTGCTGGATCTCTTCCACTTGTTATTAATTTGTCTGAAGTATGCATCATCATTTACATTC
Source organism: Aleiodes testaceus (assembly GCA_963565655.1). Lineage (NCBI taxonomy): Eukaryota > Metazoa > Arthropoda > Insecta > Hymenoptera > Braconidae > Aleiodes > Aleiodes testaceus. The sequence goes on from OY751414.1 coordinate 877,693, forward strand.
GAAAACAATTGAATAAACAAAGTAATTACTTAATCTTCTTTGTTTAAGGATAAACTGCAATTAGTCTCGGTTCTTGGAGCAGGACTGTTGGTGGGAACTGCATTGGCTGTGATAATTCCTGAGGGAATAAGAGCTCTGTTCGGTGGAGTCGTTCAAAGTGGACATGGAGAGCACAGTAAGTTATCACTTTAACTCTCCTCCTTTTAAGAATCTATAATTCATTGTTTTATTATTTTCAAGATGATCCTCATAGTCTGATTGGTATAAGCCTCGTCCTCGGCTTCGTTTTCATGCTCCTCGTCGACCAATGCTCAACCAGGAAGTCTGGGGGAAAGGAGAAGAGCATGACTGCTACTCTGGGACTCGTTGTGCATGCTGCTGCTGATGGAGTTGCTCTCGGAGCAGCTGCCACAACTTCCCAGGCTGACGTGGAAGTCATTGTTTTTCTTGCTATCATGTTGCACAAAGTAAACATCCAGAAATTCCAGTAAATCAGCTTCACACGACTCAAATTAATGAATTTATTCTTTCAGGCGCCAGCAGCATTTGGTCTAGTATCCTTCCTGCTTCACGAAGGAGTCGATAAAAAAAGAATCAGTCGACATTTACTAGTATTTTCATTATCAGCCCCTTGTCTTGCGCTCATCACGTACTTTGGTATAGGAAAGGTAAATTTTATTAAGCTCACTCTTATGCAAACCTCTCAATATTTATTTATTGCGAAATTATTAACGTTTACTTTCACGATTCTTCAGGAGGGGAAAGAAACGTTGAGCAATGTAAATGCCACGGGCCTTGCCATGCTATTCAGTGCTGGCACATTCCTATACGTAGCAACGGTTCATGTACTACCAGAATTAATGACAAGAACCAGCAATTATTCACATTTACCAACAACTGAGGGAGCACCTGTTGCTGTATCAGGACTCAAATTCAAAGAGATTATAGCATTGGTAGTTGGCTCATTTTTACCTGCGTTAATTACCACTGGTCATCATCATTGACATGAACAAATCGAGTCTGATTTAAGATTTTTTGAAAATTCAACAAATTTATAGGACACAAGATAAATTTATAGCTTCAATTATTTGGGATTTTTGGACAGGAGAATCTTGCAAGATTTGGTAATACTAAATTAAAAAATCTTTTTTACAAACTCTATTTGTACCTGTACCTGAGAAATGTTTTTGATAAATTGTTATTGTGTCCACGTTTCTGATGATCCAGAAATAATTACGTGTGATCTGCCTTAGGGACGTGTTTCCGAATAATTCCAATTTGGATTTTAATTTTCTTCTTTTCACTATTATTTATTAATCAAGGGAATGGACACTTTTTCCCACATAGTTTTAAAGATGAAACATATTTTTGTTGTTAAAATCTCAATATAAATAGGTACAATATCATGTAGAATTCTAATTAATAGAGGCATGTAAATAATTACAATTGCAATGAGCCAATAGGTGTTCAACATTCCATTAATTGGACATATATATCTTCAATGCAATATGTATATTTTGTTGAAGTACTTATGAGCATTCTAAATAAAAGAATTCATTTCATTTCAAATTATCTCCAAAATCCCATAATTTTCGCGCTACAAAGTGAAGCTAACTGCGAGTACTAACCTCAAAAATATGAAAAGTGTCTTCAACAAGTTCAATTATTTACTGGATTAAAAAATGAGCCACATAATAGTAGTGAGGAGACACAAGACTGGAGATGAATTCCAATGTTCTGATATGATGAAGGACTCGATAATGATGTCTTTAAATTCAGCATTTATCTCAAATTTATTCAAAGAAGTTACCTTCCAATCAATGATCCTCTGTGCTGCTATCATGTTCATATTCTTCGGAATGCCCTTTACATTTTGTTTATTAGTAATTCCAATTGTTGTCTTTGTTACTTACATTGCGACGTACATTGGCTTCACGATGATTGCTGCTGAGAGGAATCAGGAGATATCAAACATCCCGAGGTAATTAATTTTCATTATTTACCTTTACTCAATAACCTCTTGACTTTATCTCTAAAATTTCCTGCAGAATTTATATGTCCAATGCATTTTCTTGCTTTTGGGTAGCAGAAGCATTCGAGCCTTACTTGATGACTCGTGATCCCAAGGAAGTGCATTACACGATAATGAGTGAGAAAAAATTCCGGGAATCGAATATAGACGTTTCCTCACAGGCTAAAAAAATTGTTGGAACCATTGGATTATTGAAGAGTCATAAAGTGGAGAAGGGAGCGTGGATTAAACGTCTCTGTGTTCACAAGAAATATCGGAGGAAAGGGATTGCCTCTTTTTTATTGGGCACTGCTGTGCAATTTGCTATTGATGAAGGATACAGTTGTGCTGATCTCGTTATTTCTGAGTATTCTGAAGGGGGAAGAGAGGTGTGCTTCAAGAAAGGCTTTGAATTGAAGCAAATGTATCACAGACACATAATTGGACCGATGGTCAGTGTTTTGTTGTATGAGTTGACTTATCAAATTAAATGCGATAATGATTATTATTCTGGTAATCAGAAGAAACACTCGTTCTAATTGTCGCATTTATCTGTATTTGCTAAAGTCCTCATTGAACATATATAAAAATAAATTATATCTCTTTAATTGATAACAGAATAATAAAATTTTTGTATTCTCTATGATATGTAATATTCTTACTTTTTTAAAGCAGCTCTGTACGCTTTTATCTCTTCATTTTCCCAGTGTTTTCCTTTGATTTTTGAGAGGTACCTGTAACAATAATAATATTTTATTTGAATTACTCAATTTAATGGAGGAATTGAAACCATTTTACCTGAACGACATTAAGCTGATGGAATTGTACCATATTAGGATGATTTAAAGTGAAAATCACAGGGTACTTTTTAGAGGAGACATTTTATAAGTCTCCTATAACGGGAACTATACATAGAAAACCAAAATAAATTGAGTCTTTTCATAATTTAATTAAATCATCAACCCAACCAGTTATTCATCGAGATGAAGGGTTTGTTAATCACATGCGTGGATTTTCCTTTTCCCTATTAACCTGTTGATTTGCTCTTTTTTAGGGAATGAGTGATATGCAGATGATGCTACAATTTTACTGAATAATCTCACCTCTGTTGGACTTCTTCGAGTGCCTCTTTCTCCTTATCTGTGATCCCATTGTACAGAATATCCAGATTCATCCTAAGCTCTCCTAAATTCTGCATTCCAATGAGATTAGTGGAGATATCTTTATTCTGCATGGCATACCAAACAGCTAATCTCGCCAGTTCCAAATCCCGATCGTTGCAGTACTCTCCTGCTCTTCGACACGACTCTTTTATCTCTTTAGCAGCCGGATGCCAATCCGGTGGTCCCTGATTCCTCAATAATCCCATACAAGGCGCAGCTGCATTTATAATTCCAATGTTATTCTCCTGAAATAGAAATAATCAGTTGTACTTTAGAGTTTCCACTGTGGAAAAGTCTCTCGATTTATCTCTTATCTGTCAAGAGTACCGTGAAGAAAGGCACGTAGTCCAGCAGTGTGCTGTCGATGAGGGTGTGCCTGGCATAAGATAGAATAACGGAAATGTTTATGTTACTCCGTTCAATGCATTCCTTCAGAATAGAAACCGGATATCCTGTGATACCTATGAATCTTGCTTTACCCTCACTGACTTGTCTCGAAACCTCTGGCAGTGTTTGGGAGATTATAATGTCTAAAGATGGAGCGAATTCAATGTCGTGAACCTACGAAAATGAATGAATTAATTAATTATTTGTCTTTCTCAAATATCTCGGAAAGTAAGGGAGATAGAGAAATTTTCGTTGATACCTTTTTTGTAGAGAATTTTAAGAGCTACAAAAAAGGTTTGTATGAAAATTACTCTATCTCTCTTAGTTTCCGAGATATTTTCAAAATTACACTCACTTGTAGAACATCAACGTAATCAAGTTGAAGTCGTTCTAAGCTTCTCTGAACACTTTTTCGTACTCTCTCAATAGAAAAATCGAACATATTCTCGAAATCCAGTTCATATCTACCGACTTTCGTAGCTATGTAATAGGCATTCCTGGGGATTCCCTTGAGAGCCTGAAATTGAGTGAATTAGAAGAGAATTTTAATTAAAAATCGAGGATAAATACCTTTCCTATGATTCTTTCTGATCGACCTTGACCATACCACGGTCCAGTATCAATGTAATTGATTCCCTTGCGAATAGCTTCACGAATAGTGGCGACAGCCTCTTCCTCATCGTACGTTCTTCATTTAAATCCAGAATTATTCAATAAATTCATTAAAATTATTTTATCTTCAATTACCCATAATGACAGCCAAGAGGACCTCCCCCTAACGACAATGTGCTTATTCTCAGTCCAGTCTTCCCCAGAACTCTGTACTCCATCGATTTCACAGCCTCCAGGTCATGAAAACCCTCGACATAAGTCGCAGGTAAAGTCCTGAATAAAAAAAATGTAAATAATCCAATGAATTCATTAAATAAATGAATAAAAATGGAATTTTCTTACATTTTTTCACACAGCCTCAGTTACAAATAATCCAAAAAAACTCCAAAACTTTATGTAATCAATGCCACATCTTCTCCTCTCGAAAGTGTACTGATGTCAATGTTATTGCGCACGAATTTCGAAGGTTTTCCGATGACAATTGATAAACAATACCGATGAGAAAGATCCCGAACTGTATCATCCAATGATAACGCGAGTCACTGCACTCCTCAACAAGATGGCGACTCCGCCCATGCGCATGCGCGAGGGTTGGTGTACGCTCTCAGCGTAGTTTCTCAACAGTCTGCCATGACAGTTTGATTGGTGCTGATGTACGGTGAAATTGCATTGAACTTTTAGCCTCTGGAATGTGTTACGTTTTTTTTTCATTAAACAATTATTTAATATAATAATTATTAGTGTTAATTAAATTGTGGAGATATTGTGAAAAGTTTTGGGAGTACAAATGAATTCACGAGGGAATTTATCGGAGAATTCCAACGGTACTCGACTATTTCGAACGTGTTTTCCATACTAACTGGAATTTTCACTTTTTATTAAGTTTCTCGCACGTTCATAGGACCGTTTGGATGTGATCTAAGTATCTCTCACGTTTTTGTCATTAAAAATTAGGGAGAAAGGAAATTATTAACATATCTGCATAATTTATTAAATGAATCTCCAAAAAAAAATGAAAAAAAACGTTTTGATGGAAATATTTGGATTGAAATCAATGTGGAATGTCTGAGGATCTGTCATCTCAATTCTCTCGGCAAATAAAAGGAACAAAAGAAGCCCGGGTAATTCAAATAGTACCTGAAAGTGCGGAAGTTTCAATCAAGGAATTACTCTCGGGAGTTTCCCCTTTTTTTTTTGTTAATCGAGGATGAAAAGACTGAATGAAAGGAAACGAGAGTGTTGAGACTATTGCAATTGTCTGAATGGACTCTACTCTAAAAGAAAAAACGGATAATTTTTTAGTGTAAGATATTTTTTTTGTCAATGAGAATGGAAAGTCACGTAAAGGAGGTTAGAACGACAGTTTTTCCGGCACGCCCCGTGGAATAAATTTCTTTCGCATATCACACATACTAATAATATTTATTATCATTAATTATATTTATTTAAATAATTGATGTAATGATGCGAGTAGTTATCACGATGTTATCGTGATTAATTAATTAAAAAATTGAGTTACTAGATATTGATTCTTCTATATATTTGCGAATGAAGAATTTTCATTGATTGGGGGTGAATAAAATGTTTAATTTCATGAAGAAAGCAACTGAGAAGGAGGAGAAAGAGAAGAGAAAAAGGGAGAAAAAGGAGAGAAAAGATGTTAAGAAGAGAGACAGAGGAAGCATGTCAGCAGAGGAATTATTGAGACTTGACGAGGTACTTATGCCTTTCAATAATAATAAATTAAGTGTCTCAGTAGAACGACTTTCCTTGACGTTAAACTGATAACTCTAATTATGCTTGAGAGATAAGCACAAGGAAACCCTATCTCCATTAATTTCCTTGAAAACAGAAGCATTCACTTTACTCACATTTTCAATGTTTTTTAAGGTTCGACGATCATTGAAAATCCGTGGACGTCGTAAGGAGAAAGAGAAGCTACCAAGCGGAATAACAGCTGACTACAGTGCATCATTTTTCGCCCAGCTGGACCGTGACCTGCTTGACAATTCGGGTTGTACAACAGCCAGTACGAGCTGGACTCGTACAACGGACGGTTTGACACAGAGTGACTCATCGGAGGCATCACTAACATCGTTAACCAACCCCAGTAGTAAAACATTGCCACCATTACCCCCAAAGCCACCGAAACGTGGAATATTGAAAGGCCCAAGAATGAGTAATTCTGGTATTACAACAGTTGCGGAAGGTGCGGTTCTGCAGAATGGAAATGAGAGTGAGAATAATCATTCAGAGGCCAGTAATCTACTCGTACGGAATACCCTGCAGAATGAAGTAATCGCTTATCAGAATCTACCTAATCAGTATGCAGACGGTTGTAGTGAAGAGGATTCGTCGTATCCCAGGCGAACGAGTCCCCAGGAACTTCAGGAGAGGCATCAACAGCAGGAGTCAAAGTTACTTCAAGTAAGTTGTGATAATTATGGGGATAAATGAGCGGATAAAACGGTGGTCTTTAAATTTCAGGTGGTGACGAGTGCAAGTCCATCTGCAGATTCTCTGACTGATACTACGAATTCTTCGTTTGCCACTCCGCCGTTTAGTCTGTCGCCAGTAGGAGAATCCCAGGGGTTTTCACGCTGGAGATCGTCGGCTTCTTTTGAAGATCAAGGTGTCGAGTTACCATTACCTGAGATCGTTCCTCTGGTACTTCCTGAGCCTCGAGAATTGACGATTCAGAGGCAGCCACCACCGAGGAACGATTTCGGGTTCTCTTTACGTCGTGCGGTTATTGTGGAACGTTTGGCGAACGGTTCTATGCACATGAAACCAGTTACTTTCGCAGAGCCTGGTGCAATAGTTCAAAATAATAATGATACGGGGCTGATACCTGGGGATCGATTGATTGAGGTCAATGGGATTGATGTGGATGATAAACCGAGAGAGGAGATTATCGATCTCATCAAGAGATCGGCGAATTGTGTGACGGTTAAAGTGAGTGAGTTTAAGTTGAATTATGATGGGAATTAATGGGGAATTAATTAATTGTGGATATTTTATGCTTCAGGTACAACCAGTAGCTGAATTATCAGAGTTATCACGACGCGGAGGATCAGACGGTCAACAGGTAGAACTCGCACCCGCTAATATACGTGGCGGTACGTTGAGACGCTCTGGAAGTCTAAGGTTTCATCAGAATATGGTGAGTTGTTCTTAATTTATATTGATTATTGATTAATACGAGAAATATGAGAAGTTTCTTCGGTTTTTGCGGGAGTTTCTAGATCTGCAGATCTCTAGCTTATTGACTTGAGATTCTGGTTGTAGCTGATGATATTGTAGTTTCCTTCCTCTTGATTTTAAATCAAAATCGATGGGAATATTTTGAAAAAATCCTTTCTGATGATTTTATTGAGAATCTCAGGAAATTTGAGGAAAACGTCGGAATTAATTCATTCTTGCTTTTATCAAATCACTGAAAATATTTAAAAATTCTGAAAAATTCGAAGTGGCATCATTATTTACCAGATTGATTTATAACTATTCGTATCTTTAAATCATTAAATCCATTATTAACCACAAGTTTATATGAGGCGCCACGAGCAGTGAACGTAGAAAGTAGCGAAGGTCATCGACATTTGATTGAATCATAATGTTTTTTTTATTTTATCGAGGGATTCGCCTAAGCGTTGATGGTAATTAGCATTTTTATAGCCAGTCTTCAGGCTTGATAGATGCTTTTTAAAATCTTGCATAATACGAGGCTATATAAAATACCATAAATATTAATAAAAAATCATTAATACTGAATGTTCATTGGTATTTCGTGATAATTATCCAGGCGCCTGTTATCGAATTAAAATAAATCAACGAAACGTGCAATAATTTTTGCATTAAAATAAACCAAAAAAAAAATCCCATGATTCATGAGAGATGCACTCGAGAAGCTCAACTGACGTCACTTGAGAATTTAAACTCTATAAATAATTCCGTAATCTCAAAGGGAAAGTCAACGAGGATAAAATACCAATTCTATTGAATCTATGATTTATATTGTTTCATCCTTTTTTTTTCCATCAATTTGCTGCCATTGAGTAATTATAAATATTCATGATTCTCGAAGCAATAAAAAGCTGAAGAATGAGAATTTATTCAACTGCAGAAGCATTAAATGGCAAGACGTTTTTCTTCAATGTCTCATCGATTGCGTAAATATCTTTCACTCAATAATACCAAAAAATTGTTTATTTATCATGTTTAATCTCAATCTTATTGTTAATTCCAATTATGTAGTTATTGACACCCATTGCTTTTATTATATTCAAATTCTAGTCTTCAATGATCTTTCGACATCTTCATGAATCATTCAACTGAATACTTTCCACATAATGAATTTCTGGCGATTGCATAATACTTGCATCTACACCCACGTGTCTCATTAAATCCTACTCAAGATTCCATGAAAATCGTGAAAAACAATGTTTTTTATCCATTAATGGAGACTTTTCTTATCTGAGAATTATTTTTTTATTACTTATTTGGTGTGGAAGTGTACACGGAATTAATTACCAGGAAGTGAGTCATTTACAGGTGTTATCCTGATTTTTATTTAATTTTCTATTGCTCAGGCATTAATTTCCCATTTTTTTTTAGGAATGAGGGGTCTAGATGTCCTTTGGAGTATCTGCTAATTGCCCACACGAATTTCACAATACCCACGTGAATTTCCATTGTTTTTCCCTCGGATTAATACGTAATTATCATTAAAATGAAGGCACTAATTATGGAACAGAGAAGAAGGATTCTATTCATTCGAGAAATGATTTTACATTCAGTATATCTTTATAAGGAAATTCAAAATTCAGGGCTGAGCACGAGGCAGTTTGAGTTTACATATACAACAGTAGAATGGAGCCACGAATAACTGTAATTCGTGACGACATAGAACCTTGTATAGATTTTCTGTATTTACTGAAGCAGTTTAGAATTCTTTTTATTTCCGGGATTATACAGAAATTTAATTTTAAGGAAAAACCTATTTTATTTTATCCTTCTTTCAAGATATCTCGTAAACTAAGAGAGGTACAGAAAAATTCATGGATACCTTTTTTGTAGAAAATTTCAAGAGCTACAAAAAAGGTATCTATGAATTTTTCTGTACCTCTCTTAGTTTTCGAGATATCTTGAAGAAACGATAAAATAAAATGTATTTATTCGAAAACGATTTAATACAATAACTCTCACCATTGGATATACAAACACTACCGACAGTCCTTCTGAACAAGTAGGAGGAACACCGGTCGTGGGCACACGCCTTGCACCATCGGCTTCACCAACCCAATCTCTCTAGAGTCAGTCGACTTTGGAGCGTAAAGCGTTGAGGAACTAGTGAATGTGATACATGCTTCTAATCATTCGGAATATCGTGATGAACTGGTGCACAACGATGCTAAAATAATAATAATAAAACCGAATTTAACGTGGATATGTGGTAATTAATAATTGCATCTGTTAAAATTCATCAGATATTGCATTAGAAAGTATCCGAAGAATGCCATCGAACGGGAGAGAATCGACGATTAATCATCATCGTGCATGCAGCGGCAAGGCGCATGCCAGTGGAATAGCTAAGAATGGTCAGTCCCTGACATCTCCAAGTGTCCGAAAGAATTCCGGAAGAAACGAAGTGAGTAGTCACAGAAAAAACAGCAGAAATTCCACGAGTTCATGGGATTACAGCGACAGTGACAGTCTAAATTCCTTCGAGACTGCAAATGATTCCACTCCAAGTGCTATGATAAGGAAGATTGATCTAGTCCTTGATGACATTGATCGTGGAAAAATCGCCTACACTCCAGACATTCGAAGGGACTCCATAAGAAGACCAATATCAAGAGCAGAAAGTAAAAAATACTTGAAACCTGAAACGTGGGCAGAGAGCCTGAGAAGTGGAGTTATTGATGATAGGTATAGAAAATTAGAAGCTGGATGGGATGATGATAATATAATAAGGCATCGGAGAGAGAGAAAATGGAGATTAACTGATGATGATGATAAGAGTCAGTGTAGAATAATTTATGTCGATAATGGGGAATGTAATTCCAGAAAGATGCAGCATGGAAGAGCATCGAAGGGAACTAAACACCAGAAATCATTCAACGATATTATTGAGTGGGAGGAACTATTGGAGATGGCCTTGTCCAGGAAATTCGGGAAAAAATACTATGGAAATGATAGTAAAGGTCTGATAGATCTTGAATTACTTCTCAGCGCTCAAGTGCCAGGACATGATAAGGTGATTCTAATATATAATCCGAAAATACGCGACAATGCCATGAGAGTCGAGACAGTTATCTTGGGTGAAAGCCCCACGCTCCCGGATTCGTTGTGTATTAGGTGATTGAATGGATGTGAATTAATGTCCATTTCACGTATCACAAGCCCACACGATGTATTTGTACCAGTACATAACGATGCAGTAACTCGGTTAAACACATAACACGTGTGACACGTCAGTTGAAGACTAGTGTCCACAATGTTGGGTTGTACAATAGTATTATTCGTAATTCTGTATATTCTCGAATTTCTATTAAAATTCCTGAAGAAAGTGTGGAAAATTACGTCAGCCGAAGCTAGACTGGTATTTAGAGGACTAAGAATCATGAATAATCAAGTGTATTATTTTAAGATGCTAATTAGTGTCTTCAGACTATTAATTATGTCAATTTTGTTGCAGGCACGAACGGAGGAGCATTTGGCTCAAGAGCAAGCATGGCTAGCATCAGAACGTGTCTGGTTGCTTCATAAAAGTGGATTTACACCGGCAACTAAATGTGGAGCTGGTGATCCGGATACTGGGAAAGTTAGAGTTAGATTGATTCCTTCTAATGAGGAGCTTTTGGTTGATGAGGAAGACGTGGAGAAGGCTAATCCACCGCAGTTTGATAAAGCCGAGGAATTATCGCAATTGAGGTTCCTCAATGAGTCTTCGGTACTCCATACCCTCCGGCAAAGATATGCGAGTAATCTTATTCATACTTATGCTGGTGACAGCATGGTAGTGATTAATTCAGTTGCACCATTGGCGATATACTCGGAAAAGGTATATATTACTTTTTTTTAAATAAATTACTGCTTGATAGGATTTTTTAATAACCTTGGACTATTTTTTTTAATATGAAATTAAATTTTTCCAGGTAGTGCATATGTTCAAGGGCTGCAAAAGCGAGGACATGCCACCACACATATACGCAATGGCACAATCCGCCTACAGGGGAATGCTAGCAACAAGACGTGATCATTCTCTGGTTTTTCTGGGTCGCAGTGGATCTGGTAAAACTACAAACTTCAAACACGCCTTGCATTACCTTGTACTTGCAGCTGGCACAGTCAACAAGGTATGCTATTGTCATGTTAGTTAATTCAATTGTGCTATTAGATAAGTCATATTTAAATTGTATTTTCTTCTTTAGATACTGACAATTGAAAAGTTGAATGCATTGTTCACGGTTCTCGAGGCATTTGGAAATTGTAGGACACATATGAATTCAAATGCAACGAGATTTACACAGATTTTCAGCCTCGATTTCGATCAATCCGGACAAATTGCATCCGCTTCACTTCAAGTATTGTTACTGGAGAAATCGAGAATTGGTAGAAGACCAAATGGTGATCCAACATTTCACGCTGTCTATCGTTTATTGGCTGGTGCAGAAGGTGCACTACGTAAAGAATTGAATTTAACGAATTTGGTGGCTGAGAATAATCCATTTATAACGCCTCTTCAGAAGCATGAAGACAAACAGAGAGCTATGGTTGAATTTAATCGTATAATAGCAGCATTCAAAATCCTCCAGATATCAGAAGCAGATGAAAAAGTTATATGGTTGGTACTAGCTGGTATTTATCATCTGAGTTGTGCTGGAGCAGTGAAAGCTGGTACGAGTTCACAAAGCCGATGGCAATTTGCCAGAGTTGATTGTGCTGAGAAAGCTGCTAATTTACTTGGCACAAGTGTGGAAGAACTCAGTAGAGTAGTCTTCTCATCGAACAACAGCGGTGGCAGTGGTGGAGGCGGAGGAACTCCCAGTGGACCCAGACCAGCACGAAGAACCCCAAGTCCTACTGAATGTACCAAAGACACCTCTGGATTTGATGCACTTGAGGGATTACTCGTGGGACTGTATTCAGAGGTGTTTCATTGTATCGCCGCACTCATCAACAGATCTATATCATCGCCCGTTCATACAGTCTCATCGTTACTACTCTGTGACGCACCGGGATTTCAAAATCCAGCCTCTTGCGGTCGTCAAACAGGCGCTAACTTTGAGGATCTCTGTCACAATTACCTTCAAGAACGTCTCCAGCTATTGTTTCATTATACTACACTTGTTGCACCGAAAGATCGTTATATTCAAGAGGGAATTGACGTTGATTACGAGGAGGATTACGATGAAGATTGCATCGGCTCTCCCCAGGCACTTGTATCGCTTCTCGATCGTGGACAACAAAGTGCAACTATGTTGAGGACTAGTCAAAGTGATTTGAGGCAAATTGATCGAAAGGGATTACTCTGGATACTTGAAGAAGAGACGGTTTGTCCTAGGGGGAGCGATGAAACCTTCTTGGACAGGCTCTTCTCGCATTATGGAGATAGGGATCATCAGCTATTGTTGCGGAAGGCTCCTGGGTACAATCAGTTTGTGCTTCAGCATCTCCAGGGGACGAATCCGGTCTTGTACACTGCTACTGGGTGGCTGAAAGCTACGAGGGAAAATCCTGTTACCAAGAGTGCCATTACAATTCTGCAGGAGAGTACCAGAGAAGATATCAGCAGATTGTTCGTTCAGGCACGTGGAGCTGGAGCTTCTGGAGCCGTTAGTGGCTCGATGATGGGGATTGAAGGATCCCAGTCCTTGAGGAGGGTATCCAGTATTAGAAGGACATTCACAGCAGTTAAACGGAAAAACGCATGTCTTCAAGTTAAATTCACTGTTGATGGACTCATTGAAACTCTCAGGAGGACTCGGGTTAAATTTGTACACTGTTTACTTCCACAACACAATGCAGGATGTACGGATAATAAAAGTCTGTTAATAGTGAGATCGAATCAGAGTGAGGACAGTATAATTAACGTGCCACTTCTACGATCTCAGGTAACAAACTCACTCTACTTGTTTTTCAATGACATAAACACATGACTCAGGTGCGTGTAACTGTAATATCGGTTTTCTATTACCAGATACGTGGTAGCCAGATAATAGAGGCTGTAAGACTGAACAAAGTTGGTTTTCCAAAATATATGCCACTTGGTGAATTCCAAAGACGCTTTAGTTTATTATCTAATGACACGAATACACGTCCGGGAAGTCCAATTGCTGATGAACGAAGAGCTGTTGAGGATATGCTGTTGTCGGTTGATATCGATCCAGCATCGTATCGCGTTGGCCAGAGTCAGGTGAGTACTTAAATTCATTATTTTAGATTTATTAATGTGAAATGAATTTTACTCGAGTCTCCTTGACTCAATTCTCTCAGTAGATCTAAATTATGAGATAATTTTGTTGATAATGGAGGGATTGAAAGGGTAATTTATGTCTGGAGAATATAATTCTAGTTAATTTAATCCATATTTTTTGATAATATCATAAGATAAATTTTTAAAATGAAAATTCATGTGGGCATTACAGAATCAATGTTTTCTCTATTCACTTTCACAATTCAGAAAGAGAATTATAGGATTGTATGTGCATATTTTATATAAATGGTGAAGTTGTTAAAAAATTTATTGTGAAGAGTACTCACGAAAAATTACTTGATGAATTTTTGCATACGAAATTGTGAGCTTTCACTGGTTATGCTCGCGGCAATGTGAACGCGCAACCTCAATGAGTTCAATAATTCCGACAAGTACTCTCTTCATCGCATCTTTTAGTGGATAATTTTTTTCTTCTTTTTTGCACATGTTTATTGCTAATCTTTTCTCCTCTGGTCCAGGCTTTCACTTGATTGCACAAAAACTTGGCTTTATGCTGATTCTTTCATTTATTTTGAATGAAATGGAATTACAATAATTGTTTAATTAATTTCTTTATTTTTTCAAATTAACAACAGGCTTTTATCGATTCTCATTACTGTAGGATACTTTTTTATTGTATCAAATTCCAGAGTCTTGAACATCAGTCACCAACTGAATATCATGAATGAATATTTTTTTTCACATGTAATTGATTACTGCGCATTCTCCACATCTGATAAGAAGGGGGAGAGGGCAATTACAAGTTGGGGAAAGTGACCTCGAAAGCAACGCAGAAGAATAAATTAAAAAAATGCAGCGAATGCGAGATATTGAAAAACAATAATTCCATTGTCAAACGAATGAATTAAATTAATTCTCTATGAAGAAGAAGAAAAATTGCAATATGATGACTTCTTTATGCAGTCTCGTGCCCTCGAGCCAAGAATGAAAGTAGCAAGAGGAAAGAGACGATTGGGGAAAGGCAAAAGAAAATCGAAACAAACTCTGAATGCCGATGTGTATGGGAAAGGCAACATAGTGATAAAGAAGAAAGTGGAGCAAAAAGAGGCCATTTAAAATGAATTCTCTCATTAAATATTACATGATCATGTAATCAGAATTTCTCAAAAAGTTTCAATTTCTCTTAAAAAGCATTTTTTTCCAAATGCTCATTCGGACATTCAGAGATAACGATTCCCTCGAATTCTAAAGAAGATCGTTGACCGAATGAATCGAGAAAAACATCATGTGAATTGAAAAAAAAAACACCTCATCCCCAACTTTCACGTGGCCCACATGCGCGTCTACTGTTGCTGTGCACACGTTCGCCGAACCGTTCCTCGGCCCCATTTGCTCTCGATCAAATTGATGAAATTCATCAAAGTGACATTTGGCAATTGGTACATCTCTGGTATTTGAATTTGTCATTTCCTCTTTTTTTTCCCCCCCTCTGAATAAATGATTAATTCAAGAGAATAGCTCCAGGAGTTTAAACATTTCTCTGAATGACTGGTTAATTCACTTCCTTCAATTCTCCACAGATTTATCATCCGAACATCTGTATTCCAGAAGAAGAAACACGACCCACGTGTCTTCCAATTGCTGGAGAAAGGTGTACATAGAAATATTCACGTCCAACTTCATCTTGACCTCTATTCCGAACTCTGTGAAAAGCCCTGACTAGTTTTATTAGCCACTTTCAACTCTCGCATTGGCACTTTATCCACAATTTCCTGCTCCAACGTGTATTGCATATTCAATGGCCTTTTTCTCTCTGTCTCTGGACAAAAAAAGTTTTTTTTCATTGAATTTAATGCACAATTCATCACATCCCGTATCCTTAATTACAAAGCCCATCAGATTAATTACTTTCTCATGTAATGGTTCATTGGAAACTTGAGCCTCGAAAATTCACTTGGGAATACGAATTTTATAAAGATTCGTGTGCGTGTGGTACACGAGAGCTGATTGCGCAATCAAGATTGCAAAGTGATCTCTCAGCGTTCTTCAGCTTTTCAGTTGACGTGGAAGGAATGAGCTGGAATATTTCTACTTCATTATAAAGAGGTTGAATAATGTTTCATAAAAGAAAACAACATTCTTTTTAATTTATTTGAATTTTTTTGATTTTTTTTTTAAGTGAAGAGAAGGTGCTTTGTGATTGAGAAATACCTATTGTACATTAACAATTTCTTCAACTTGCAGATTATATGAAACAGCTAGGAATAGAATTCAATACACATGTATTCATACAAATACTGGCGCAAAAGTTCTGCAGTATGAATAATGTATGCGCAACGAATAAGGTATACATGCCCCTGGAGCTTTGAGATAGATGGAAAAAAGAGTACTGAGATTATTTACATGCTGGTCGACAAAAAGGAACAATGAGACGCACAAAACACACCCGCCCACGATCCAATGATATGGGAATCAAAAAGGGCTCGCTTTTTTTTTTCACTTGTGAGACACAGATGAGTGCATTCTCACCACAGAGAACGGAAATACAGGCCTATGCAGTGAAACTGGCAATCTACGTTTTAGGAAATTGAAAGAAAAAAAAATGCTCATTACACTCTGAAATAGTCATACATTGCTCCATTGAATTGCGTGTGCAATTTTTTATAAAAACAAATACGTTTCGTTTGAGTTTCACTGGTTTTTAATTACAAAAAATAGGCCACTAACCGGTTGGCTTGTCTCTCGTGTTTATAATAATTTAAAAACTAAAATTACTAAACCAGAGAAATAGAAAACATTTGTTTTTCCATGACTTGCTGAGTCGCATTTTGCGGATGAGTCCAATGGGAAACGAAGAATGAGAGAACAGGTTGAAATAAAAATGAAACGTGAGAGTCGTTGAGCCAGTCGGGAGTTTAAAAAAAATCGTTATAAATTACCTTCTTTCGTACTTTGGCTGTACCGATCAGCGGCCACCAGTAATGGCCCCCTTTTTCCATTCTTTCTCGCTTTCTCTCTCTCCTTAACTTATAAAAGGTACTGCGATATAAAAGGCCTTAACATCGGTCCTGTACCTTGAGATGTCCGAGATCTATATATGATGCACTTGCATCCACTCGTTTAGGCAATGTCTTCAAGTCATAATGCATTTCTATAATTTATCTTCAAGTTGCATTTGGAGATTAAAAGAATGATGTTTCATTGGAACAGCCGGCAAACGTAGTAGCGGTAACAGAACGTTAGGAAAAGCGGATCTTCGTTTATGGTGTGATTATCACTGATTACTATCATGTGTTTTGAAGTACAGTATGATGTTATGATTTTTAGAATATGTGAATTTAATCGAGAATAATCATCTTTCAATATCTGTTTAGCATTCTTCCATGATTCACCACACCTCTGTGTTTTGTGCAACATTGCATACAATGGTTGGTTTATAAAAAAAAAAGAAGATAAGGACATTCGATTTACTCTCATCTCTGCTAATAATTTGAAGAGGACATAGAAAATACCTCGAGGCAAAAATCCCACAACACTGGAGCACTTCACACATCTCTGCACGTACTTGCCATAGAATGTTCATGTGCAATTCCACCTTCTCACTGTCGTATTAACCGTCCAACCGATTATGGTTTGGTGTGTGCAGTTATCAGGCAGTGTATATAACTCTGCTATTCGACTAGCAAGTTGTTGTACAAGAAGGAAGGTAAAAGAATTCTATGGCATTAACTCACAGTCCTATAATTTTGTATTATTCATCCTTGTATATTCAACAGGCTTCATGCGCGTGTACATTTTTTTTCTTCTCTTTTTCCAATGTATCAAAATGAAGATCTCATTTTCCTTGTGAATTAAAATTCTGGAAATGCTACAGGAAATAGAATAAATATTCACAACAGCCTGAGGCTAACTGGAAAAAAAAAAGAGAATGAATAATAGCACAGATATATGAGACCGGAAGACATACAGGCCGTTACACAATTTACTATCAAGATGCATTGGAGTTATCGTTAATATTCCTTCACTGTTTGATAATCAGTGGAAAAAAAGGTTTGAATTTAATCGTGAAATTCAATTGGTATCATCCTGCTTCTTCATACTTCTACTGAGTTATTACCGATTGTTTTTTACACTATCGCATGGTCATCAGTAAAAAAATAATGAAACTCGCGGTGGAATCTTTGAGATAATCCTTAGTTGGATATCGGAGGAATAAAATGACCCATAGGCATAGATGTATGACTGGCCAGGAGGTCTGAGAGACAGGAAAATCATGCCGGAGTGAATTTCTTCGTAGTCATGGAGAGACCGGTTGCTTCAAGTCAACTTGTTGCTGTTTCTCCTTTTTTTTAAAATCATTTTCTTTCTCTTATTCCCAAAATCTTCTCGTCTCTTCAATGAAATCATGAGAAAAAAATCCCCATTTTCTTCATTTATCATTCGTAATGGGCAGTTTTAATGGTCTTATATCCTCTCGTTACTTTTCTCGTCTCATCTTCTTCCTGTGATTCGTTCTGGTGGAATCGCACCGTTGAAGTTGTGGAGAGAAGGGGCAGGTCCCCCTTTGCACCTGAGCCAGCCACTCACACTCAAGCAATCCATGATAAAGAGGTTCCCCCTGAAAATCCCAGAGACACTCCTGGGACTTCAGTAACCGTTCGTCTTGCTCGTGATCAACAGCGTTTTATTAGAAATTCGGGAATTTGTGATGTGCTTTGAGTGATCGTAATACAAGTGTACATGAGTGAAGCATCAATTTCATTTAATTATTTTAATTGTAATTAAAATTAGGAATTTATAAGAGCTATGATACTGTGAATGAGCTTATGATATCGATAACGGTATATTGTTAGGAAAGTTAGTGTTACAACAGGTGTCCTCATTGAATCAAAAATATTTCATCAGAGTCTCCATAGAATTCAAACAATCCCCATTTTATTTTTATTTTTTTCATTACAATAATCTTTTAATGCAACGTAGGGGAGAAAAAGTTATTGCGAACCGGTTTATGACATTGCAGAACGCAAAGAAGTTCCACTAAAAATCTCCAACTGATCGTAAACTCGTTTTCAGTGGGATAAAAAAAAAAAGAGTAAAAGACAAATAATAATAAAAAGAGAATAAACTTTACAACGAAGACCTAGTCCTTTGCCCCAGCTTTTCTCATTACTTCTTCTTGTTTTTTTTTAAAAACAATTCTTGTTACTTTATTTTGAACGGAAAAGGCGCCGACTATCCAGTAAAAGCCAGAACTGTGCAAACCAATGATCCGTTAATGGTCGCCTCGTCTCCTCAACCTCCTCTCTACCTTGTATCTTTCAGTTTTTCATCTCCAATTAAAAAGATAAATCTTTACGCTTCTTACCACAACAATTTTCTCACACGAATTCAGTCTTCCTGGGATTAATTCCAGTTAAAAATAAATGTACTCTTCATATTTATGATTCAATGAGATTATTCGAGTGTATTTTTAAGTGCATCAGTGTTTCAATTATTTTCTAGGTCCTAAGATGTGCTAGTGCTTCAGTTTAATCTTAGAAAATCGTTAAGTAACTGTCAATATTAGTTGAGTTCCAATGATGGCTCCAGCGAAGACACTCACGAGGACATCCTCCGGAGTGCCCAAACCAACTTCAACTCAATGGTCTCCAAGTACCTCTAAGACTTCAAGTATTAACGCTAAACTTGCGAAAGCAAAGAGCAGTCCAAACGTCTCGAAGCCACCGTTATACCAAACGAAATCAGTGACATCAGCATCGAAGCAAAAACCGAGATTGTCGGATCCAATTGACCCCAGAAGCAACGTAACAATCATCGAAGTCCAGTCGCCTCAAATCCGACAGAAAATAAAGAAACCATTGATTGGAACAAAGAGCGATGGTGGAAGACGATCGGAGGATGAATCCTGCACGATTTTAGAGGACAGAGCTCTTTTAAAAAAAGGATTGACTTCACAGCCGCCAAAAATGCCGAAAAAACTCGATACTCTACGGAAAAAGAGTCTGAACCGTTCCACGAGCCTTTGGAACGTTCCTGCAGATCTCGAATCAGGTGGAAATAAAAAACGCCGGAGTACCGGAACAATTGAGCCGAAAAAGGAGGTGAAGAGTGATGAGGTGAATAATGGGAATTTAAATCGTGCCTCAAGCCTTTGGAATGTTCCGGGGAATATTTCAAGCAAGATATCGAGGGCCAAATCAATAAATACTTTGAAACCAAGTAGAATACCACTGTTAACTCATAATTTTTGTAGTCAGAGTAATCTGGGACAATCTCTCGGCAATCTATCACTAGTAGATCGCTCCTCTGAGAAGATGCAGCCCAGAATTATTGATTTTTATGAGGTGGATCAGGCGCCTGATAATATTTATCAGAATTGCCATGAAATTGCGGAGGATTCTCCGATTTATGAAAATTCGAAGAAGGAGTTGATGAGAACCAAGTCAGTTCCCATTGTTCCTTTTCCTCAGAGAGAAGCTGAAGTCCCTCAGGGAGATGATGAAGTGGATAAAGCAGTTAAACCAACGAGGAGAAACAGTAGAATAGATCTTGAGGCCTGTAGAGTGAGTCTAGAGAGAAGCAAGGATCTGTTATCCCAGAGTCGAGAGAATCTCGATAGAAGCAAGGAGGAACTCGCTAAAAGCAGAGAAGAATTAGCAAGATCCAAGGAGAACTTGGGGAGGAGTCAGGAGATTCTCGATCAGTCACGCACATTCACTAAAAGCCAAGACAGTTTATTCACACGTCGTGAAACCGAAGTGAATATCCGAGAAATCCGAAAAAACTGGGAAAATCAAGTGAAACGTTCGCAAAACATTAAAAAAACTGGGGAAAAGGATAATATTCCGGTGAAGAGAGCGAGGGACATTGAGCACTTGGTTAATTTCTTCAATTGCAAGAATTCTAAAGCCTCGGAGGAGTCAATCCAGGAGTCTTGGAAAGTCAAGGAATCTCCAATGACTTTAATCTCGAGAAAAGAGGAAAAAGCGAATGGTTATTCGTCAGATGGAAATTGCTCGGAGGACAGTGGCCATATAAGTAATGAGAATGACGTTGAATGGAAGGATGATCATCATGATCAAAAAAATATTGTAAAAACGGAGAATTTCCTGACGGGAATTATTCATGACCTGGATACTAGCCTCGAGAGAACCATCCAAGTCTTTGATACAACGCCGATTGTCCAGCGATACGTTGCCGATGATAAGATTAAGAGAAACGTAAAAAACACATTATCAACATCAAGTGATGCTAGCAGTGTAGACAGCTGGAATGAAACTGGCAAATTAACGAAGAGAACGAATAAAATAGCAGATGAAAAGGCTGGAGATCAGGTCAAGATTATCGGCATTACGGGCTACCGAACTAAGGTAGTGGGGCGCTTTGTGGTTTTCATGGAAATAACAGCCGACCGAGTAGGTCGGGGTTACTATTCTAGATCTCTTGAATGGACTCGTTTTGCATGCTCACGTCCTTCATTATTCTTCCTCCTTTTTTTTGCATACATAAATTCTTCTATTTGCATTAGCTATTGTAGAGAGTAGATGCGAGTAAATTTATTCGTTTTTGTAAAAGCATGCTTTTAACAAATCCAATGACAGGGAATCGTGAATAGATTGCATTCTCCAGGCATAAATTGATTGGATTACTTCTTTTATGTATTTTATTGATGTCTAACTCTTTTTATTTGATTTCTTTAGATATTCTTCAGGGCTGGAGCCCTTGAGAGACTCGAGTCTCAGCGTGATGAGAAATTAACCGGACACATTATCCTCCTTCAAGCAAGATGCAGAGGCTACCTGGCGCGTAGGAAACTGAATACTCTAAAGGTAAAATTCTCATGATTAATCCTATTAAATTTGAATAAAGAAGAGTCTAAAAGATCGTTTAATTTCAGCTCCAAGACCTTGCAGTAAGGTGTATTCAGAGAAACGTCAGGAAGTTGATGTCCGTTAGCGAGTGGCCTTGGTGGAGATTATACGTTAAGGTCGCACCTCTGCTCAATGTCCATCGAACAGAGGATCAGTTGAAAGCACGAACGGTTCGTTATTCTCACCCTTTTTCCATGATGAATAGAATGAAGTCTTTTCCAATCCATTCTGTAATGCACGTTTTCTTTTATCAGGAGGAGCTCGAGTTGCTGCGTGCAAAAGTCGAGAAATTGGAGCAGGAGAGAACGCACTTGAAGCATAACAATGATAAACTAGAGGCAAAGGTGAGTAATTATCTCGTTAAATATCGGAATCATCTTGTATAACCGTATCCAATTTCCTCAATCAATTTCCCCCAATTTTTACATCCTCAAACTTGAGTTTTGGATTATTGCCAATAACCGAGCGAACGATCTTTCTCTCAGAATAACCCAGAGGTGATCACCTCCACTACACACTACTATTCGTTGCACCTCAACGAAGCTAGGGTGGCTCTAAACACCCAGTTCTCTCGAAACTCCTCGGGTTTTCGGTTCTATGCATTATGCAATCGAGAATTTTTTCAATAACATGAATAAAAGGATGAATGAAGTGGAGTGAAGTTTCATAGATTTTCTCATTCGGTTGCTCTAAATTCAAGATAAAATGCCTCTGTGTCCATCGAACATCACTAGAAACATGCAATCAAATAGTTTCACATCCGATTCTAATGTCCGCATGAGTAACGAGGCCACTCACTCATTTTCTCTGGATCCAAGGAGTCCGGATGCGGCTTTCAATGTCAGCAGGCCACCATTACCACCGAGTCACTTGAAATCTCGACCGCTCAGTAAAATAGCCATAATTCGACCGAATAATACCGCAAGAATCTGCAGCAGAAGTCCATCACCAGCTTTATCAAACAGTTCAAGATATCCACCATCGAGTCTCTGTTATCCGAGAAGCAGTTCACGTTCTTCCATGAGCTCCACGAATTCATTATGCAAATCACCGACACCCAGAAGAATGTATCCTCAAGAATCTCATAATTGTGACTTTGATTACGATGAATTATCGTCGAAGGAACAGGCGCCTGTTATTTTTGATGCAAGCTTGAATTTTGTCCTTGGAATACCAAAGCAAAAAGTCAGGCAGTCCTTCAGACCAACTGCCTCACATCTAGAGCCTGAAACAGCATCGAACCTCTTGTCAGCGAGAATATCACAGTTTCTTCAACGTACAGATCATGTCATGGAAGAATGGAAGAGATTGGGGAATAAAGACGAGGGTAATGACCTCGAGACATTGACAATGCCTTATGATAAGCATCGACGTCTTGGGAGGAGCAAGAGTGTCACAAATATCATGATAAAGGGTTTTCAATACTACAGTCGTGCTAGTAGTGTTGCTAGGAGTATTACAGACTCGAATGCTAAATTATCGAGACTCTCGGAGGATAGAACGTTATCAGAGTGCGATGATAATGAGGTATTAATTGAGAGTGGAAGATTGAATTGGCAATTAATTTTGAGAGCGTTTGAATGAACTTTAGTTTACTATTGAATTAATATCACTTTCTTTCAATTTTAATTACAGTTGAGCGTTATGACAGCTGATTATGCAGAGGAACATTCAACGTCTACACTTGCAGCCGAGAGAATTGACGCAGAGACGTCAGAGAGATTACGATTGGAACGTGAGCTTCAAGATGTCACTGAGGCGCACAAGAATCTTCAGCAAACAACTGAGAGATTGGAAATGGAGCTGCTTTATGCGAGAGCTGCTGATTTGAATGGAATTGTCTCTGATGGTGAAGATGGGGAGGATGGGGGTGTTTATAAACAGAGATATGAACATGCGATACGTGAATTGGAATTCACGAAACGGAAAATGGCGCAACAGCATGAGGATGATTTGGAGCAGCTCGTGGGATTGAAGAAACAATTGGAGAAGAAAGTGAGTTTGTTTTTGGAAATTTTGGGGTAGGGATAAGCCTCTGTTTATTTAATTTCGAGGATTAATCGGGATAAGAGACAATATTATTCTTAATCATTTTCATTACCATGTGTTCACAGCTTGCTGACGCTTATGAAGAAGTAGAGGAGCAACGACAGGTCGTTGGTCAATGGAAACGTCGTGTGCAGAAACTGAATGGTGAGATGCATGATCTCAGGCTGCTGCTCGAGGAACAAACAGCGAGGAATAATTTATTGGAGAAGAAACAACGAAAGTAGGTGTACACAACGAACTTTTGAATTATATTAGAAAATAAAATGAGGTTGAATTTGTATAATACTTTAAGCATAAACTCTCGTTCTATTCTCATTTTTCAAATGACTCCAACAAGTGTTTTTGGATCATAGCCAGGCTATTCTATATATGTAACTCGTAGTCTCAAAATTCAATACTCATGCAAGTGCGGAAATAGATTCTCCGTGATTACCGGAATCTATTAAATTTTGTTTATTGATACACCTCTTTCCACAAATAATTATTCTTATTTTAATTTTAAGATTTGATTCGGAGACGCAGAATCTGCTGGACGATTTACGTCAGGAAAAAGCGCAACGTGAGAGATTAGCCCGTGAGAAAGAGATTGTAATAGCTGAAAAATTCACAATCGAGCAGAATTTGAGTGACGCTAAATTGGAGATTGAACTGCAAGAAGAACGTCTCCATACACTGAGTCAAGAATTAGAGGAGCTCACATTCGGTGGAAAAACTGAGGAAGAAGTTGCCCAATTGAAGAAGGCTAAACATGAACTCGAGAAGAAGTGCAAGGATCAGGAAGAGGAACTCGATGATCTTGCAGGACAGGTGCAGCTTCTCGAACAAGCGAAACTGCGTTTGGAGATGAGTATCGAGCAGCAGCGTAAAGAAATGCGTAAGGAGATGCAGCAGAGAGACGAGGAACTGGAGGACGTTCGTGGTAACGCCCACAAGAAGGTGAAATCATTGGAAGCACAATTGGAGAACGAGCACGAAGAACGAACGATATTACTCCGTGAAAAGCATGAATTGGAGCGACGACTAGTGGCCTTCGAGGAGCAGGACCGTACAGATCGTGCAGCGGAGGCTGAGACTACGCAGAGACTCAAGAGAGATTTGAAACGAACTCGAGCGTTGCTGAGAGACGCGCAAACGATGCTGGAGAGATCCAAAGGTGATTCAACGGGTAAAGCAGCACTGCGGCAGTTGAAGAATCAGTTGGAGGATGCGGAATGTGCTCGAGCTGTTGCGGTTAAAGCAAAACAAGCATTGGAGCAGGAGCTGAATGAGACGCAAGCTGCATTGGATGAAGCCTCCAAGTCGAAATCGGAGTCTGAAGAACGAGCTAACGCAGCTAATCGTGAGAGAACGGAATTGCTCTCTCAATTAGAAGAAAACGAGGAGGAACTTGCGGAAGTACTCAAGAAATATCGAGCAGCAGTTCAACAAGTATCAGCTGAACAGTCGCAGCTTCAAGAGGCGCAGGTGCAGATTGCTGCGCTTGAAGCTGAAAAATCGGCACTCAAGGATCAATTATTGGAACTGAGTCAACGATTAGAGTCAGTTGAACAATTGGGCGATCCTACTGCCAATAGTTTGGCCACGAGACGTTTGGAGTTCAGGGCTAAGGAACTCGAGAGCAAACTGGAACTGGAGCAGACAACTCGTGCCAGATTAGAGACGCAAATTGCGAGACTGAAGGAAACTGTTGATAAACTTCAAACTGAGACTGCCTTATTGAGAACTAAAGAACAAACTGCCCAAGACGCTGTTAGGAGACTCCAGAGGACTCTCAGAGAGGTCAAGGACGAGGCTAGCTCGTCGGCTGTTAGAGAGCAGGAGGCGACGAGGGCTAGAAGAGACTTGGAGAAGACACTCGAAGCTGCTGAGGCTGAGAATAAAGTTGCCAGGGATGATTTGAGACTTGCACTCCAGCGAATCGATGATTTACAGAGTGCCATTCAAGGGGAGTTGGATTTGGACTGCAGCGAGGAAGGGACCAGTGAAAATAGTGATAGGTAAATGATTTCCTTTATTTTATATTAATTCTTGGAGAATCGTGAAAATTAATGGATTTTTTTTGTGCTTCCAGTGACTGATCCACGACTCCCCTGGATCTTCATTCAGACTGGGACTCGGAATCGATGAGAAACAATTAAACGTGAGACTGTCTTTATAATATTGTTGAATAGGGTGAATGCATCAGTGAATAGTATCGAACTTTTTTCAATGGATTCATTATAAATATCCAATCTCGTATAAATTCACCATTTTACCCCGCATATTCACTGGTGCACTTGGCCTCAGTGCGGTTCATTGCATGAGCTAGGGAAACCCTTAAAGACAGGATTAGTATTAATACTTTTTTTAATCGAAGAATCTATTCGAAAGTGTAATTTAAAATATTAGCTGAAGATACAATGAAAAATCGGAGATATAATCCATTTAACATTGAAATAATTAATTATTTTCTGGCATTCCTTACGAGAGAAAGGAAACTATTGGAAGTCAACGGATTTAGTTAGAAATTTATTTGTTTAAAAACGAAAAAGAAGATATTCCGATTTATTTGATACCTTTTTTTGGTGCTATATCGCAATTACCCGCGATTCCTCTATGCTTAGGTCTTTCAATGATTCATAATATTGAAATTAACGTGTCATTTTGTTGCTCATTGTTCCACAATTGAATTTCTTTTCTTTTCAAAGTCATTATTAATTGAATATGCTTCTGAAAATATATATGAAGAAGACTAAATGCAAAAATGAAAGATAAAATTAAGAAAGTTGAAACATTTAATTGATCATTTGTATAAATAAACCGCAAACGATTAATAGCTATTTAATTTCCATGTACGGACAATTATGTAACTTATTTGCTTTGTACAATGCAGATCTTATTTAATTAAAACGTATTGTTATTCATTTCCTTCTTCATCTATAAGAGCAACGTCTGAGAATTATTAAACATTAATTTGATAAATGTCATTTATTTTTGTACTCAAAGTTAATCCAATTAATTCTTTTTCTTCAATTTAAAACTACGTTGTGCCATGTCACGTTGTTCCTCAACAAAAGGTAAATCTCTTTACTGAGAAAGAAACTTTAATTACAGTTACTTTAATAGAAAAATGCGGAAAACTCAGGAGATTGACACATAAAAATGAACTTTTGATGGAAATGAGAGGAAAAAAGAAAATACAACGAAACTCCTGAATATTTTAATCATTTTTTCCATTCAAATGGGAATTGACAATCCTTTGGCTTTGAGCCAAACACGACTTTTAACTTTCATTAAGTAAAGGATTAAATTCCGAATATTGGAAAATTCCTTCAAAATTTTAGCCAATTCCCAATGAAGAACGACACTCTCTCTTTATGAACGACTCTGTTAGAACTGTTCACAGAATAAATTATTCACCTACTCATGGAGAGAACTTCAATAATGGGCACAAAAATAGGCTTTCCACTACAGAACATCATTTATTCATCCCACATACTCTTCTCTCAATTGTATCCCACTTTGAACAAGCAAAAATGAGTAATTTCACAAATTCCTTCTCTTTATCTCGAAATAATTACACAAAGTTGGACGTTGCATTATCTAATTAAAAATTCACATACAAATTTTCAAAAAAGTCTCCAGCGAAAAAATCATAATAAAAGCTCAAGTTACTTGTTTCCAACATAAATAGCGAAGGCAGATCCTTCAGGCTTGAGTTCTGTTTCATAATATATGATTCACTTCACCACTGATATTTCATTACGTCAGGAGTCTCTCCAATACCCTTAGGCATCGCTGAACGATGAAAATCTGTTGTATTATTACAGAAAAGAAGTTTAGTTTCATAACTTTACATAATTCGCTTTTCCAAAATCATACAAATAACTGAGTCTGAAGGAAAATAATAAGAATTCCTTTTGTTTTTAAACTTTAATTGACTTCAACGTTGATGCACATCCTATATTATTCCAATGAATGCAAAATTTTCACCTCTTTTTATTCTCCCAGTGATAATTCATTAATAAATTAATTTTTCTTTGGCGAGGATATCCCACCAGCGTAACCGAGGTCAAACTTCTGTCCTAGAATATGATAAAAATACAGGAGACATAGGGATGAAATAGAGCGAGCTGCTCTTTTCTGCATAAAGTTT
Organism: Aleiodes testaceus; assembly: GCA_963565655.1. Taxonomy (NCBI): domain Eukaryota; kingdom Metazoa; phylum Arthropoda; class Insecta; order Hymenoptera; family Braconidae; genus Aleiodes; species Aleiodes testaceus. The sequence goes on from OY751414.1 coordinate 905,360, forward strand.
ATTATATGAGAATTCAAATGAAATTCCCACGCAATATCATACTCACTCGGCTGGCCTGTTCGGGGGTGGTGTTCTTTTATTGCGACAGCAGAATCGTATCCATCCAGAGTATCTCGATTCATTTGATTCAATTTCAATGACTATGTGGAATTGAAAATTATCTATTAGGCATTGATAACGTCTGCTAAGAAAAAATTGATTCCTCATTAATTTCATCAATTTTCTCGTACAATTATTGAGTTTAAGAAAAATACCTGAAGCTATTCTTTGCCGCTGACAAGCGCTAAATGTTGACTGACGTCGTGTCTGCTGATCTGCAGCTCTCAACGACAGATGCAGGGATATTGTTTTATTCAAAGCCGTTCTCACCTGACAATGGGCAGAAGATAATCATCATTAATCGAATGAATCCATTGAATTCCCTGAATTTTTTTATTCAAGTAAAATCGAGGCTTAACAATCACGAATCGACATTTCAATGCTTCTTTAATTGCTTCTTTTGATGTTGTGTGAAGCGTGGTGTAATTAATAAGGAAGAACAATCAGAGATCTCCATCTCATTGTTCAGGATTCTTTTACGAATATTTTTAATCGTAATTATGGAATACTCACCTCGCCATTGAGAAAGCAGTATAATGTGGCAATGAATAATCCTTGGAATGATGTTAAAAAATGGGTAGTGTATGACCAAAGTGCAAACCACATAGTTTCCTCGAGTGGCGCTCCTGCCATTGATATTAAATTTGTAATGCCAAGAAGAGGAAGTAGTACAACAGCAGCTCTCACTGCTTTCCTGTTTAAAAAAAGCATTAAAAATACATCAAGCTTGTGGTTGCTCACAAGTTAAGTATTCCCATTTACTTACCTCACTTGTTCCGTCTCACTGCTGTGACTCTGTCTCAATTTAACGACGAGAACTCTGACGATATTCATCAAGAACAAAAAATTTAACTGGAAAATGATGAATTCGTGTTAATAAGAGAAAGGAATGATGGATAATTTATGAATTTTATTGATTTACCAGAATCACTGCCATTCGAGGTCCCTCCAGTATCCAGAAGTACAATGTAAGATTATATCCCCACCAGCATCTTCAAAAATCATTAAGTTTTCTATTGAATGAGTCTGACACTTTCAAGGTATCACTACTTAAAAAAACCATTGAAAGAAACTCACTGTGATGGATGATAATAGAATGTCACAATAGCCCAAGCGAAAGTCATCACCGCAGGGAAACCCCAACCGACTAATCGATACATACGATAGTATGAAGTCTCATGAAATACAGTTACTGAAGATATCCAAAGTGCCACCATTATGACGTTCATGAAAGTAAGTGGATGAATAAAGGTATTGAATGATTAGAATAGAATACTTGAGTTTATGAATTAATTGATAATGAGAATAGATTAATTCCCTCGAGATCTCGTGCATGAGTAAGCTCCTTACCGGTTACCATGTTGTGGAGGAAAAAGCCCTCGATGAACATCCACATGAACATGGCAGTTCTCACGTACTCGAGGAGCACATAGCTTGCTTCACATAATACAGGCTGAAAGATGCATTTTGCGAGTTAATCAAATAGAACCAGGTACACTGAATATTCTTGAAACCAACCGTATTATTTATGCTCTGTTGCGGAGTGTAGAGTCCTCTTTTCACAAAAGCTTGGTCGATGTATAGAGTCAGGCGTATCACCACCTGTATCACCATTGCGACGAATAAATTCTTGTGAATACGCGTTCGTGTGTTTCTGAGGGATCTAGAATTTAAATTGAATTATGATTATGTTACAGAAGTCGTTGGATTGGGGAAATGAAAGACAATGGTAACTCTAATTGAATATCTCTTTACAAGGATAATGATGCATTGTATTATTTACCTGAATCGGCAGAAGATTGCTAGAGACAGAAGAAGGGCAGTCAGGGAAATACTGAGTCCTACGAATTCTAGAGTTCGTGTCTTCTCAGCGATATCCAGTTTCACCTGAGGAATATAATTAAATATAATTATTAAATCTCGTATGATAATTTTGAAATATTGTGTACCTTAGCAGCTTCTTCATTTCCAGTATAGAGTTTCCGGAGGAGAATAATCATTTCTGGTGTGTAACATGGAGTGTAATTGGTCCAACCACTCGGAGAATTTGGCTGCCCTGGACCTCCTCTTCCCTCCCATCTTCCATCCTCGCCGCACCGTTTTTCTGCAAATTCTTGAAGCAAAGAATTTCATCAATGATTCATATTGACGCATTGTTTTCCAGCATTTTTATTCAAAGGAAAATAATAAATGTAGAAGACGCTGATTCCCAGAGCATTTGAATCAGCAGTGATGAAAGCTCTGGTATTTCCATGTATCTGTATGCATTCACTCATTCGGGTGAACATCGTGTAATATCAAACAATCGAAGCTACTCACCACTTCCGGAAAATGGGTCAAGTAGCTGAAGTAACCGTAATACAGGCGATTTCTCAATGGACACTTGGTGTATTCACCAATTTCTTTTTGCCATTGTCGCCAATAAACTTTGCTCATTTCATTCCCCAAAGTTCATTGAAATTAATAATACCGAATTAACGCTATTTAAATAATTAGAAAATGAGGAATTTAATGAGTTTTTAGGAAGAAGTAATATCAAACTTTTAAGGAATAAACTATTCCTTTCAAGCTGTCATATTACCTTCTCCAAGAATCAAGATGCAAATCATTAGTTTATGTATCTTGGAGAACTCGAGCGTAAATCTAGTGGAGGAGGTAAATGAGAAATGAGAAGCTTGGATATATAGTGCACGAGAGTATGCCAAACAAAGGCAGGACACTCTACCTCTTTCCCTTTTTTTTTCCTTTGGTCTCCGTATTTACCTGAACCAGGAAACACAGAGTGTCATGTGGTGGGGACGATCCATGAGAATTTCTCCAAAACTCGAGCAGAGGGAGGAGAAGAGGGGGTGATGAATGAGAGAACCTTGACTCTCACTCCATAAGTGCATCCAATTGATATGACCTTTATTATCTCACATCGTCGAGATTAGAATTCGTCGTGATGCAGCTCTTACTACCGGATTACCGAAGTTTCGGAACAATCCAGAGGATCCATTGATGAAATTATACAGAGATGGTGAATTTTGAGTAATGAGATCATTAGCAGAAATTGCGACTAATGAAACTAGAGAAAATTGGAATAATTCAATTAATGTTAAGTAAAATGGAGAATTTAAATTGCGAGAAAAAATAATCAATTAAATGAAATAATACAGAGTTTTGTTTATACATTCAACAGTACATCGCTATTGTCCATTATAAGCCCCTGGATTACGATCATTTATCGATTCATGAATATAGAAGAGACTCTGAAAACTCATTTTATTGATAAAGAATTGTTCAAGAGGAATAAATACTCGAGAAGTTAAATTGTTTTTCACGTGAAATTTCAATTTAAAGTTTAATGTACATAATTAATATTTTAGAAGTTAAATATTTGGGATTTTCATGATTTATTCATTTTAAATGCTCAATCGAGGAAAAATCTGTGACATATTATCAATTTTTGGAGTCAGAGGATGAAAGAGAGATGAGTGCCCTCAATTAATATTCCGAGTTGAGTTCGATGTGAATTTACAATGAAGTGTCATTGATTTTAAAAGTGACGAGAGACCTCAAAATGGAATTCTTCGACGATTTAATTATTAATTCCTTTGCATTTGTGAAAAAATGTCGATTTCATTAATGGAATAAATGAGTAAAATGCATCTCACGAAACATCCTTATATCAATTAATTATTAATCATAAATAAAACAAGAGAAATCAACGATTCCCTCTTAATTCTATTTTTTAATGAACATAAAATTCCATTTAAAGTTTCATAAAATAAATTAATGAGCAATTATGAATTAATGGACGATTGATCCAGCTTAAACCGGATTTTCGTCATACGGGTAATTTCCGTAGTTTCGATGATTGCAAAATATCCTATTGTTACGAAGAATGTGCTTTTTTGTATTGAGGAATGTAGTGAACCGAAAAATTACCTGGATCACTCACTGCAAGCAACTTTCTTCATTTCTCTTCAGAAGTACTTACTTACTGTTCAATGAGCTCTGAGGATTATCCGTGATATTTATAATTCAGTGAACTTACTGGTAGTATCAAGACCATTAGCCAACGGACATCTCTGGTATGCTGTTCTAGACGCTTTCGTTGGCTCCCAGCAAAGAATCGAGTCCCATGCCCAACTGCACCAAATTTCTAGATAATATGAAGAAACAAAAACGCGAAAATTCATGATTCAAATGATTCACTCGATCTCTTCACAATTTACCTCCATCAGGTATCGGATAATTCTCGTAATGAAGACGACACAGGGTCTCTGAGTTGTTATTAGCATTGGCAGGATCCACCATCATCAATATTTATCCTTTGTTTCTTCTTTTAACGATTGAATCTCTAAAGGAATCGAGAAACTGGACGATTTTAAATAGTCTTCCTATGTTAAATTCATGCTCAGAAATTGTGCTTTTGCGATGTCTCTTCGTGAAATGTTGAGTATCAATCCTTTAAGCTTCTTTTACACAGATTTTCATTTCCCTTGAATTTTCTTCGTTGAGGATTGGGATATCTTCGGGATGCTGTTCCTTTCATGCTTTCGAATAAACAGAGTATCTGAAAATCAAGGGAATCAATGAATAACGATGCTTTAACACTGCACTTTAAAATTAAAATGACATGATGAGCTCTCATGCTCTTTTCACAATTCTCGGAGGTCCTCAACTCCTTCGATTAACTCTTCCTCAGTCATTTCAGTACGTGAGGGAACAAAGGCAGTGCTGTGACCGAAGGTCATCGAGTTGGCACTGAATTACGGGAACTTTAAAGTCAGCAGTACATTCTTGTGCTCATGGTTCAAAATACTCGTGACCTAGTAAGTGATTTAGTTCAACTTTTTTTTATTAATTCTAGATTCAATTTGAGAAAAGGGGATTCCCGGGTTCATTTCACCCTCAGTGTCTAGTTTATCGACTTATCATCCATTGGTACCGGAATATCCATCAATGCAGTTGGCGAAACTGATTCAATCACAAATTGCACGAGAATTAACTGCACGAGTTTATTAAAATTCGTTTTTCACGTAGAATTAACACTTTGAGGCATTTATTTTATTTATTTACTTTGCCTACCTTTTACGCAAATTTATGAACATGACCAAGATACAATTGGAACACTGATGAAACCAAACAAGTGGAAGAGCTTGATGAATAATCTGCCGCGTCAATTGATTTCCAGAAAAGAGAAATGGAAATGTGGAAAACTGGAAAGTTAAAGGTTCTAATTGTTTAATTATCAAAATTCCACGTATTTAATTAATAAATATGAAAATTTTGGTTTTAATTAACGTTTGATGTCGTTAATAATCCAACTGAAACTCACCATGATAAACTCAATTTTTTGGTTTAATTAAGAAATTCTTCACTTTCATAATCGTTTTCGTGATATGAATTAATGGGAAAACTCTTCTTTCGGGTTTTTCTCGTTAAATCCGAGATACGAGACTTTGTTAACGCTTCAAAGTGCGCGCGACGACTGTTTGCAACGACTGCTACCGGTTGAACTCATCCCTTCGGGATACAACCACCCTCCAACTACCCTCGGCACACGCTATGGGTTTCTCCCTCTTCTGTATGCTTCCACCAATGAGAAACGAGGATTCGCCTTTTTTTTTGCAGCATCCTGAGGAACTCGCACGTTTTTTTTAAGACGAGAATCCTTCATTTTCGTGATAATCATGTAGTTAACCCTAAAAAAAAATGGAGAAAATTATTTTAAATAAATAATGAGATAATAATGAGTCTTTGTTTGAATTATTGAGTTTCTTGTGGAGTACCTACGTGATCTCAATTACGTAAGCTTCATTGAAATTCACGAAAAGTTATCGAACAATGGAACTGATGTAAGAAGCAGAACTTAGAACTTGTGTTGATTCAGTTCATTCGCTTCTAGCTATGAGCATACTGTTTATGTAATTCATTAGGGGAAGAGCACCCGAGGGTTTGTATCCAACTAATTTGAATGATCCCTCGGTATTTTCAATTTGCTTTTAATGATAACAAGGTAAATCCAACGAATTCATCGTGCCAATATTACATGGGTTACGTAAATGTAGGGTGATTAGTCACGTGGCATTGACGAATGTCTGTTCCACGTGACTGGTACTCCAATGGACATATTCCCCATTGAAAATGCACGTGATATACTATTTGTTTATGCGGTTTCCTGTATGTGGAGTGAAAAATAAACACTGTGAGGAGGATTCTGAATGAATTGTTTAGAATTGGGAATATCTCGGAAACTAAGCGAGATAGAGAAAAAAGACAAGATACCTTTTTTGTAGCTCTTGAAATTCTTTAGGAAAAAGGTTTGGTGTTAAAAAGTCGTATCTCCATTATTTAGGGAGATATTCAACAAATGAATGAGAATGAAGGAATAATGGTAATTTAATGATTTTAGTTGATGCAGTGGTGGCTTCGCAGTTGATAAAGAAGAAAATCATGTATATTTTCGTTTGATTATTTAATAATAATTAAATAATTCACTAGCAAAGAATGAAAAGTATATAACAATCACCACCAAACAAATCACAAACGATTGCATATTTTTTTAATTGAAAATTCAATTATTCATGCTGCTAACTTTATTTATTCGATAATAATTAAACAATTAACTACCAAACAATAGAAACTATATAACAATCACCACAAAACAAATTACAAATGATTGTATAATTTTTTTATTCAAAAATTCAATTGTTGTGTTGCTAACTTTATTTATTTAATAATTATCTAGCAAGTAACTACCAAACAATAAAAAATAGATACCAATCACCACCAAACGATTCACAAACGATTGCATATTTTTTCAACTCAAAAATCCGCAACGTTAGCAACGCAATAATTGAATTTTTGAATAAAAAAAAATATGCAATCGTTTGTGAATTGTTTGGTGGTGATTGGTATTCACTTTTTATTGTTTAGTAGTTACCTGCTAGATTATTATTAAATAAATTCATCTTCCAAAATTCAAATTTTTGAAAATTGAGGTCGGTAAGTTGGGGATCTAGCGATTTACCATAATTGGTAATTTGATGATTTTCATGAATGAAGTGGTAAAGGAGGTTAAGTCTGAGGTCGCTGACTTAACCTCCTTTACCACTTCATTCACGAAAATCATCAAATTACCAATTATGGTAAATCGCTAGATCCCCAAATTACCGACCTCAATTTTCAAAAATAACTAACGATCGTTATCATCAATTTGTTTTTTACCGACCGAAAAGAATTTAGAGGAAAAGCTTCAGCATTGACCGCAAAATGGGAGGGCGTAAAATCGCCATCTGATGAAAAAATTATTCCCGGTCCTCAAAATAATTAATTAATTAAACGAACTCTATTAATTGTGTCAAAATGTTTAAAATACTGAGAAGAATTCCAAAAAGTAGATTAGCCTTTTTCTCATTCTTCGCACCATCAACTGCAGACACTGTAACAACTCCAGGCTATGAGGATTTGGAGAAAAAATATTATGGCGTAGAAGCCCTTAAAAAAATGTTTGAATCTGAGTAAGTAAATAATACAATAAACAATCTATTTTATTATCTTGATTTAAAATTTGTTAATCAGCTGAATTTGCCAGTGAATACGGAGCAATCAGTCCGGAATTGACAACTGCAGTGCACATGAGTGCAACGAGTCTCTTGGTGGGACTTGTTTATGGTGCAATTCGCCATGGACGAGTGGCTTTTGCTAATTTCATAGAAAACAATCAAGCAACACAATTCGTCAACCACATAGATGCTAAAAAGAAGCTGCAAGACCAGATAACCCTGGCGATGGGCAGAGGAGCGATAAAATGGGGCACGAAAATAGGATTATTCTCGACGATGTTCATGTGAGCATTTACATAATTAATAATTGTTATAAGAAATTGAGTTTTACCACTTGTGCCTCTTTCAGAATGTTACATACGACTATGAGAGTGTACCGAGGAGGACCTGGTATCTTAGAATACGTAGCAGCAGGAACACTCACCGGGGGATTCTTTAGATTAAGCTTAGGACCCAAAGGATTCGTTGTTGGAGCTCTCGTAGGTGGTGTCATTGGAACAGTAGCTGGTGCTGCGTCACAGACTATCTTATATATGTCGGGATATACGATGCAAGACATAGAAAAGGCTCAGCATCAATTTCACCTCGACAGAAACGAGTAAATTCTTTTTCTATTCCATCTTCAGTCTAACTACGTGTGAGATTAAAAATAATCTTCTTTCACCCTTTTAGAGCCGTCAGAAATTCGACTAAAGCAACTCTTCAAACCGACGAGGAAACACGTAAATTAAGAGAAGCTCAGCAAGAGGAAAAGCTCACTAAATCGTTACCCTTCGATAAAATCCCAGATCTAAAAGAGTAATGAATTATCCATGAGATAATGTACTTGTAAATAAAAATGAATTTAATGTTATTAGATTAAGTAATTTGAGTCAATCACCTTTTATTTTGTACACTAATATTTCCGCTCATAAATTTAAATACAAAATAAATGCACCTCCGCAGTTATTGTGAATAATTGCTCGGGATATTCATTAATTAAATAGGCCATAAGAATATGAAAAGAAAATAATTGTATTATTTAATTTGCATAACTTATAGAATAGGCCTGATTCACCACAATACTTCATTTAAATACTATCAGAATTGAATGAAAAAAAAAGGAATAATTTCAACAGTGTAACACTCCCTATCACCCTGATTTCACCTTTATATCAATTATTTATCATTGAATATTGTGAAAATAACTAGGATTCTTGTTTTTCGGATTCTTGAACCTTTGTAATACGTTTTGCACCTCTTCCTGGTGGGCCCTTTGGCTTAGCGAACTTTGGACGATGCAAATTGACCTTTGGATGCAATTCCTCTTGCAAATAATCCTCAGTCAGTTCCTTTCCATCGTCAATCTCTAGCTACACATGTCAAAAATCAAGAGATCATTATTAATTACACATTATACATTAATTTAATTGTAAATAATTGTGTCAGGCCTATTCTGTAAAGTTAATACTCTTTTTTTTCTCATTTTTCTGCTACATACCGATTTGTTTCCGATGCCATGTGTCCATAGTACCTATGAGGCCTATTCATCTACTCTAAAATAAGGATTTCATTAAATTCTGGAAACTCTGGTAATAACAACAGTACAAGAATCAATTGCATTATCGTTTTATTGTACACATAACGTAGTTAATTGTTGGCAAGATTTACAATTTTCGTAAATTTGTAATTAATCACTTCTACATAATTAACAATTTTTGATTTTAAAATGATTCGAATGGAATTAAAGTTAATTTTGTTTTTGATTATTAAACGATGAAACTATAACTTACAGAATAGGCCAATAATTATTGCAATTTATTTAGAATAATGTGGTCATGCACCAAAAAATTTTGTGCGTCAATTATTATTATTACTATCATTAGTATCAATCAAGAGAACACAATTAATATTCTGTATTTTCCCATTTTCTAATGATTTTCTCTCATTTTTTGAGCACGGTTCATTAATTTACGAGGCCTTTGACATTTGGCTTGTTTTTAATTACACTCGATTAAATAAAATGTTAATTATTGTTAATTGTGGATTTTGACAGAACATTTGATTTTCAAAATTTTATAAAAAATCTATTATTAAGAAAATACACATCACAAAAAATAGTATTTTTTTAATCGTAGGAGCAACATCTCAATCCTTACTAAATTTTAATCTGTTTTCATTATCATTTTTTTTTCACAAAATCTCAAAGTAAATTAATAAATATAATGCAGCGATAGAATTTAATATTTGAAATTGAGATGAGACTCGTCAGTCTTGAAGTGGTGCATTTCAAATGAATTATATCATGAATCTCTTGAATGCACCATCTTTCACCAAATTACCGAAATAATCCAGAATCGCGCGATTTTCCAATTAAAATTTACAAATATAGCAATTTGCGCGTGACAGATCTATTTAATATAATAGCGACACTTTATTAAAATCATAAATGAAAAAAGTTAGGTGAATGGCATCTATCTAGATCCTATCGAAATTATTTTCCTAACTCTCTAAGTAATCACATTGTGGCAAGTGAATCACAAAATATACTGATATTCAATTTTCCATAAATTTCATTATATCAATAATATTATCATCATATTTTTCCTTTAATTAAAACGAAATAGATATGAGTCTGATTTAAGAGGCAAGCCTTCTCATCAAAATAACATGAACTTACGTATATTTATCACTTTAATTAAGACTAAGAAATTAATTTCATTGGAATGATATACTGGAATTTTTTAATCAGACAATAAGACACACAAGTTAAAAAACGAAAATGCTAGTCACACGATTTTTGTTAGTTTTGATTAAACGTAAAATGAGGAAAAAAATTAAAAAAATTCAGTGGACACAGAAGGCTTGACTTTAAATTGACTTTCTGAACAATACAAATTAATAAAAAAACACCAAAAAATATCCTTGCACTTTAATCTCAATGACAAATTGCAATAACTAAATATATATACTATTATTCAAAGATTATTCTGACTCTAGAGTTTTAATTTTATGGAATTATTCTTTTACCACAGGCATTTCACAGTATTATTAAATATATCGAAAGCTGATTCCTAGAAAATACCAAATATATCGTGGACGATATTTTGTTTATTTTTTTTCTAAAAATTTTTGAATTTAGAAAAATACACCGGTTATTGCTACTCTGACTATGCAGATATACATATCACGTCTCTTTTTATTTATTTTTTCAAACAAACTAGCAAACTACTGGCTTTGAGACATTAATTTTCCTTTCATTCACATGAAAAATAGAATGAATAGATAATAATCAGTACAGATAATTCCATATAATATTTATCATTTGTCGCGAATTTAGCTCTCCGGTCATGGCCCCTAATAACAAGTGATTAAGAGCCATTGAATAATCAATGGCAACCTGTTAACTCAAAACGCAGGAGCGTTTTTGCTTTGATTTTTTCTCGGATATCATCTGCGGAGGTACGGAGGGTGTCGACGGGGTCATGGGGGTAGTGTTGCCAGTAGATTCTTTAATAGTGGGAGGATCCTCCAGCATGTCTGCTAATTCTTCTCCGCTATTTACCTCCAACTGCGATATTTTGTCTTTTATTTCGTCTTATTTAAAAACAAAGCCTTCTTTTTCACGCGAAAACACATGTGATTTTCCCTCATGCAACTCTCGAATTAAATAAGCATTAGCATTCCACTCCCAAAGGTGAGTATTCATGCGGAAATTAATTTTCAAGAATGAGTTATTAGTTCAGGCTTATTTACTGACCTTTTTAGTTATGTTGACCCCTAAGGATTGAATGAAATCCAGCAGTCGTGCTTTGCAGGAGGAATAAAGCATTCTTTCTTTGATGCTGCAGGTGTAGCCTGGCATGCTGTAGATGAATACTGAAAGAAAATTGAGTTAAAGGGACTGTCTGGATAAATTAATAACTCTAAATAATTGTATAAATTACCGATGCACTCTACGTAATCTCCTTCATGCGTATGCTTGAAATTGTAAAGATGATATCTAGCTGAATCAGATGGTACTTTAGTCGGCAATTTGTCGAGGGAAACATCACATGCGACAACCAGGTGAATTTTCTCCTCATCCAAGTCAATTTTTAGCTGCACATACTCGTATAGGCCTTTAGCCATCTCAGTTATCGCCTGTTTTGCTTCATCAGTAACTGGAAATTCAACTCCGCCCAATGTTTGATGTCTCGTCTCGATATTGTAATCAGTATGAACTGCTGTTTTCTTTAATTCAACCAATTCTTCTTCGGCTGAAGTTAATGGTACTGGTGCAGCATCGTTCTTTTTATGCTTGTGATAGCCTTCTAGGGTGATGTCTTCTGGTACAGTACCATGCAGTTCGTCCTTGATAGAGGCAGTACCGAATTCTTGCTTGAGAGTAGCTTTCGTCGAGGCATACAGCATTTTCTGTCTTATCGGGGCTGTGTCAGGGGACCAGGAGATAAAGAGCCAATCGTATCCAGAATCCGGGGATTTACTGTCTAAACGGAATAAAATGTAAGCCGGTTGATTCTCCTCTATCAATGGCTTCACTGAACGCACGTAATCGTCCTGCCATTTTCCAACTGGCTTTGCTGATGTCGCTGGAACTAGCTCCTCTGTTTAATTAACATAATTCATTAATTTCAAGGTTTCAGACAAATTTCATCTAATCATCTGTTTTTTTGGGATATCTCGGAAACTAAGGGAGATAGAGAAATTTTTATTGATACCTTTTTTGTAGCTCTTAAAATTCTCTACAAAAAAGGTTTCTATGAAAATTTCTCTATCTCTCTTAGTTTCCGAGATGTCTTGAAAAAACAAAGTTAATTGTAAATGAGACATTTTGAGACAAACCATTCTCTATAGAAACTTTTAGAACTCGTATTTTTCCATCTCGACATTTGGCAAATATTTTTTTCAATGGATCATTGGCTAAAACAACAAATAGAACATAAAATCACAATAACATCTGATAATGTAGGAGTGGCACAGAATTTTTGACTTTTTAGGTTACACACGTATGTTGAAGCAGAATTAATCACCTTTAATTCCAGTTTGATGCGACATTCTCTCGGTTTAATGAAATTATATATTCGTATTCTTAATTATTGTAATTATCACTTATTTCCCCCTTTTCTTGTGACGTAGTCGAGTTGTGCAGGAGATTAGAGCTTTTATTCTTTCTCTCAAACAAAATGGGGACTGCAGAGAGCCCCGTAGATGACACACACACACACATTCACGGATTTAGCCATCTTTTATCGGTAAAAGAGGCTATTTTCATTGATGACACGAATTTCGTGTAATTCCGACAATATTTACGTTTATCACCGGCTTTGAATCGACAATTTCACTTCAATAATCCAGTGACAATAATTTAATTGTTATTATTGTTTGTGAATATTCGAGTGCACGATATTTTTGTGATTTTTAATTAAAAACATGTCAACTTCAGTGAAAGAGGATCATGAGGACAAATGTGATGATAATGGAAGGAATAAATTGAAAATATGCTGTCAATTTTGCCCATCGGTTATTCTAAACCCAGCAGCAGCAAAATTCACGACACATGAGGTTAGAAAATTGTCTGAAATTATCAAGACAAAATTAATTCATTTCTTCATCAGTTTTTCGTGAATATCTCGGAAACTAAGCGAGATAGAGCAATTTTCATAATAACCTTTTTTGTAGTTCTCGAAATTCTCTACAAGAAAGGTCTCTTGACGTTTTGCTCTATCTCTCTTAGTTTCCGTGATATTCAAAAGAAACTAATGACAAGAATGACAATTGTTTTTTAGTCATTTCTTTAGTAATTAAATTTAATTACATTTTCAGTTTAATTTACCACCAATGCGTCGCAAAAATGATGAGGATGATGAGGATGCTATTGAAAAATTGAATAATTACTGGTTAGTCGAGGATATGTACACTTTCGAGAATGTGAGTGTAACAAAAACAGTGGAAAATATCAAGTATTTAGCATGTGCAGACTGTGAAATTGGCCCAATTGGGTATGTTGACGTTTTGAATAAGAAATATTACATTGCACTATCAAGAGTAATGTACAGAGACAAATCTTAATGATAAAACTAAGTTACTAATGTGAAATTATCGGAATAAAGTACTTTTTTGTGTGAAAAACTCCATTCACATCCATTTATTGAGGGAAAAAAGGAGCATGAGGATAAAAAATCAATTTCAGCTTTGTAAAGTTTAATTTTTTCATGACCCTGCCAAATACAATAATATTGATGATAAGAATAATATTGTAATGATATTAATAAAAAAAGTAATTGAACTAATGATTGATGATAGCCGGAAATCAACAATTGATATTACATAGAAAATAATTATTAAAAATCATCGGCTCGATCATTTACTTTCATAGAATAAGCTTACATTACGCTGATCATACTAATAATGAGAGTGACATATTCGTTTTTTTTTTCTCCTATTTCTGTCTTTTTTCTCACTGTGCACATACTCATATACAACAAAGAGACATATTCGTGGTAAAATGAATGATATTGCCACAACTTTCACCTCTTTATGATACAATTCTCCAACGATTCTCTCATCGTGTATGTAAATATATGATTTCATATGTAATATATAATTTACTATATTCATTTAATTCCCTCTGTGTTTGGCCATAGGAAACGTTCTTATAATTTGCAATAAATAAATTATCTCTGTAATGAAACGAAAAGAATAATCAAGACATCGATATACAATAACAAGTAATAATATGTAGTTTAGAACGACGCAAAAAAAAAAAGAAAGAAATTCTCATTATTATTCTTTTGAATCGATCTAATGCAGTAACATCCATACAATTTACAATAACATTATTTTCCCATTCATTTGTAGTCTTTTCGTATCGTTTTTCTCTTAATCTTAATGTCTATTATTTTTCATTGATTTTTTTTTTGGTCCGAATTGAAAGAGTATAACAAAGCTAATGATATTTTTAAAAAGTGTAAAAACTTTTTAATAAAATGTATAATGCCTTTTATATTTAATTTCCAATATATTAATCTACATTTCGTTTTCTTTGTGCCTAATTATTAATTAATTAATTGCAGTGCATAACTTGCATTAGGCTGAGAAAAATTCGAATTAATAGTCTTTCGAGCCTGATTCATTTTTTATTGTCTATAATAATACGATCATAAATAATACGAAATTCAACTGAAATTCAAGCGATTTCGCTAAGTATAATTTTTTAAACAAATTTTATCACAATTTATCGAGTGCATTCACTCATACAATTATAAAATGTATTGAGGCCATTCCGGACAGGATTTAATCGTCTTTTGCCTCAAATTCCAGGAGATAATTACTGGCCCCCATTGGTTATTAGTGTGATTTCTTTAAATTCCATTTTATTTTGAAAAAAAAAATGATTAATTCTTCAACATTCACAGAATATTTACATTTTATGTACTGAGAAAATCTCAATGACTTATGCAGTATTTTTTCATTAAAGAAAAAGACTAAAACTTTATTTGTAAATTAAATTTTCATTATTATACCATTTTATCGTTCATTTTAGTCTTCCTCCAAGGAAAAGGAAAAAAAAGTACACCCTGTGCGTGTCTACTAATGTAATACCTGCTGGTTTGTATATCATACAGTGATACTGGCCACTTTTTCTTTTTTTTTTTAATGACAACTATTGATGTATCAAATTATTAAGAGCAGTAATTAGAGACTAAAAACACTGTGGCCCTCTACAATTAAATAATTTCCACTGAAAACCCGATAATTATGCTTATTTTATGCACCTAAAGCAAGAAAGGAGAATGAAATTGAGATTTCAAAGAATAACTACGTGAATTCTAGAACGAATTCGAGAATTAATGAGCTTCAATCATATAATTTTATGATACATTAATTTGCTCCCATATTAACTGGATTTTTTTCCATAGAAAAAAGGAATTCTGGAATAATTTGAAAAATTAAATAGTTTTAATTCGAGTGGCGATGGACGTCTCTTAAGGCACTTAAATGCGAATTCCAAACCGTTCACATGCAACAGAAAAATCATTTTCTTTTACCAAATTTAATTTATCATCGTCCAATGAATTACGGAATGCATCAATGGAATGTTACTTAATTATTCTCTTCATTTGGACGGATTTGAGGGTAATTTCTAATTAAAAAAAAAATCCTGGTCCCTCGTGAATGTGAATTTAATCGTAATTTTATTAATAAATAATTCACGTGCATGTGCAAGCATATTGAAGAATTATGGAGAGGCTATTTTTTCATTAAGGCACTAATAACGATTAGAGAAGGCACAATTATCTAGAGTGCAATATTATAACAATGATGAATTCTTAATAGTTAAACGTAATTCAAATATTCTCAATGAAGAGAAAAATAACACTGGCTCCAAATATACTGGCATCTCGTTGCTTGTCTCGTAGAACCATCATTTAAAATAATTATCATAATATACCTTAGATATATCACTTGTGCATTGTCGTGATGAGAGAAAGTTTTTCTTGTGTTTCTGGCTCAATTTAGGCGCTTCTTTTATCGCATATTCTGTATTAAGCTATTCATGTGGTTCATGACGATTATTTCTCTTAACTTTTTTGTTCTGCACTTTGTGTGTGAGTTTAACAAGGAAACGCGTTATATATCTATGAAAAACAATGAGCAAAAGTAGAATTGAAGCATTCTCATTCAGAATTAATTTCTCTTTTTTTTTTTTTTTCATGATAATTAAGAGGATTTTTAATTCATTAAAAATTGAGGAGAAACTGCAGAATCAATTAATCATTGTTTAAATGTTTTTTAATTGAAAAATTGAATAGAATTGATTATCATTTTTGATTCTTTGTGTGTGTTTGGAATTGTAAGAATTGTAAAGAGAGAAAATTGAATGAATTTTTTTATGAAAGGATTTCTTTTTACGCAATTTTCTACTTTGGCACCTTTTTGCGCAATTAGTAACAATTGAATACATGTGAAGTGTGAATTATTTTCATTCAATTACTATTTAAAAAGCTGATGAAAAATATAATATTATATTACTAACTGAAACTGATAGATTTAGTAATACTTTTAGGATTTTAATAAATTTATTTAACCATGGGTTTATGATTGTCCTTTCACTAAACGCGAAATTCTTCTCCCACTTAAAATTTAATATTGTTCCTTGATTAATAAATGTACCAATGAAATTGAATAATATTCACCATCACGATTCATTTCTTTTTATATATTTAACTGAGCATGCTAAGTCCCAAGCTCCAAATAACGGAGAATACTAATTTCTTTTTTTTTCCATTTTTTTAAACAACATTTCATTTAACTTAACTAAGTTTCCTATAATTAAACATTTTACTGGCTCCATTTCCTTATATCCATTCGATACAGATTGAAATTAATATAAATTGCTCTAGACTAGTTGAGCTGGCCTTATCTAGAACCAAAGGAGAAAGAACAAAATATACATGTAAACGGTTTTTTCTTTAAATTACATTAGAATATCCGTATTGAAATTGAACTCGATCCCATTTTATCCTTATTTTTCATTGAAAATTTTTCCCTAGTTTCTTTTCTTCCCTCTTATTGAGAAAATTATTTTCAGGTCCCAAATGTATATCCTCAACTCATTCAGTATATTCATTGATAATTGAGATATCTGTCAGTGCCTCTTCATATGCAGTGATAGGTGATCACTTCTTGAGAATGATCTCTGGCACAAATGGCACTTGAACGGTTTCTGTCCTGTATGTTTACGGAAATGTCGAGTCAACTCATCAGAACGTGCAAATTTCCACGTGCAGCCCTCCCACGTGCACTGGTACGGTTTTTCACCTGAAACAAAAATTTAATCCCATTGATTATGAAGAAAGTGGAATAGTCCAATGGTAATTGCCTCTGAAGCATGCTAAATGTAGAAACTATTTCAATCAATCTCCAATCGTTTCGATCTCTCACGCCACTCTGACATGATACGACATCTTAAAACGTTCAGTGTCCTTAATCCTGACGGAGTCTTTTTCACACCCAATTAAACGTCCTTTGGTCAGTGTATACTTTCTTATTAGTCTCGAATGGTTCTTCTTATAGACAGCTGTCTTCACGCCATCAGTTTACCTATTGTGTGAAACTCGTGATTCTCGGTAAAGAATGATCCAATCGATTCACTAGGACATTTCAAGAAGAAGACTTGAGTATCAGAGTTCACAATCAGGAGAAATTGTCATTTGCTATAAATTCCATTGAAATAATAATATTAATGAAATCATCATACTAAAAGGGAAATTATGAAGAAAAAATTCAAGGGGAACGTTGCTGATTGATGTGTAACAGTTATGAAGCTAATAATAATTTCCTCCTTTCTTTGCCCATAAAGAGTTTAATAAAATAGAGTGATTTTAATTAAAAAAAACAGTAGGACTCGCACCTACTAACATCTTTACTGTTTGCCGACAGGTATCATGTAGAGAAAACAAAGTGCGAGAATTCTCAATTCATGGGATTTAGAAAAAAAACAACTGCAGCTCCATCCAATTACGCATTTCTCATAATTATCCGTAACGATTTTACCCACGCGCGATATCCTTTGAAATTAAATAACTTATTTGGTCAATAGCGCCACACTATTACGGATGTTAATTCAACGATACCATAAAACGTGGGAAGTGCGCCATCAGTGATAATTGACGATGGCCAGTAATCTGCATCATACTATGGTGATTCCTCCTGTTCATTTGGGATCATGAGGTTCACGCTGCAAAAAGTCAATTTCCTTTTGCCATTCACGCGCAATGGAGCCACTGCCAACTGTGCTACTCTTCACGCGCATCATATATCAACCCCCATGATGGTAAAAACACTGACGCCAAGTAGAAAATGCCCATAAAAACGTGTACAACTATTCCCCCATTGTTTACGTGATTAATTCCCTCCTGAATTTAATTATCGAGCAACTTCATGCTTATTACAAGAATGAAAGATTACTCCACAGGCTAAAAGGGTATAAATTACCAGTGTGTGTCCTCTTGTGCGCCTTGAGATGTGAACTCTTGGTATAAACTTTGTCACACCCAGCAACATCACACCTGTGGACCTTTCGCCGCTTCAGGGCATCGCCGCACTCGCTATCACCACTGAGACCACCACCGTTACCAGTTACCGCACTATTGCCACGACCTCCCAATCCTATTCCTGGTATTAGCGTTGGTCTTTTATGGAATACTCTGAAAATAAGTGATAACATTAATGCACAAGACAATTATTGGATTGGAATGAATTCAAAAAATATCATAAATAATATTGAATTCTTACAAAGAAGCTTCCTTTATCCTCTGCAATGCAAGTAAAGCCGCCGATGATGATACGAAAACAGGATCAGGTGGCTCGATTCCACATACAGATACCTCACACTGCCTATCTCTTTCTCTCTGCTCTTTGTCTCTGTGTTTATCCCTGGATTCTCTTGTATCACGTTCTCTCTCCTGGCTCGAGTGATGCTGGTATGCTCTATCACACACACGCTCGTTTTTTCTATCCTTCTCTTGATTTCGCCCTCGTACAACATCACCAAGAGGCAGGGCCGGTGAGACTGTAACAAAAAGAAAAAAAATGAAAAATTAGCACAATCAATTGAATGAAGAATGATAATAAAAAAAAAAACAACAAATGAAATAGTATGAAATGAACTTTTCCAAGATTTATTACGACACGTCTCCTTTAGCCTGACAGAAGAGTTGTACATTGTAGGCTGATGGTAATGTTAAAAAATAAAATGAGTATAATATTGTTGTAAAAAGTGGAAAATAAGGTAAATGCAATTCTTCAATTGATGTCATTGAATAAACATGGCATGTGGGCATCCTTTCATTGAATTTGTATTATTGAGTGAGATCACTTCATAGAAATACCGCAGTCTCCCCAACTAGATCGATTCTAATCTCGATTACAAATCGGCGCCGGTTAGAACGTCCACTGTGTCTTATAAATGTACAAACATGTACGATATGTCGCATGAGACGATACTAATGTATATACCAGTATTCAGTTGGTGTTTGCTTTTTCTTGACGTGTAAAAAAAACGTACGGATAACGATTTATTCGTGATACGTCGTTGGGGAGATCGATCGCTCGTATCCATCGATAATAGGATACAGGAGAGACTGCCCGTGGTGTCACGCATCCGCGTAAGATCCGTCCTTGTCGTTATTTTGCACAATATGAGAGTCCAAGGGAGCTGGTGCTAGACATTATGATCATGTGTATCAATGGAGAAGTCGTACAATTTTTTTTTTATCTAGATACTAGAGATATCCTGAAGGTCTATTACCAAGACAATTCAAGGATTTAATATTTATTCGTTCATTCCATGTGGGTCATGATTTCAGTATCCTTGAGATCTATCTTCCGTATTTATTTTTTTTCAATTGTAATGACAATTTCACTCGTTTTTTCATCGTTTTTGGCCTCGGGACCTTGTGATTCCTTCTTTCTCTTTATCATTCACCTCAGGATTAACTCTCTGATGGTATTTATCTTCCTGCTAATATTATAAAAGATTTGACGTATTCAGAAAGAGACATAATTGATAATGTTAAACTCGAGGTTAATCTTGCGATTTATTCTCCTGAATTTTCCACGATTTTTTTTCCAATTAAATCGCTTCATTCTATCATTCAGAAGTGACTTTTCATACACAATGGAATTCGCCCACAAATCTCTTTGTCAAGCAAACGAACTACCGCAAAATTATCCTAATTAACGGTTCACCTCTCTCTACCGTCACCGTTGATCTCACTAGTGCACACCCAGTGCTAATTCAATGCGCTAATTGCCGAGACGAGTGAAAGTATGACGCGTGCGCGTCGTGTCATAATTATTATTTCAGTGCTGAGAGCTATGTACTGCCAATGCTAGAATTACAAAGTGAGAGAGATAATATAAAAGTCAAAAATTATATTTTAAAAAAATTGAGAAAACGTTTACCACCATCTTCTGCATGTTTCTAAAGGGCTTGGATACACCTCTGCCTCATTTCCTCAATCAATCATTATTTACAGTACGTGATTGTGTGGATAAGAGGGATATGTAACAGGCAGATCTCCAGGTAAACGTTATACGCTAAAAATCATTGCGCTAAGCCTCCAGAGGCGTGAGAACATCGATACTAATGGTCAACGGTCATCGTGTTTCAGAATTTCCGATAGGATCTTCTCTCCTAAGTGCTGTATAATGTCATAACTCCAGAAAACTCTTGTATGAAATCCATGTATCTTCTCCGTTATAAATATGTGCATGAGAATTCTCTCAAATGTTTCACAGTGCCTTTTTTATTTTTAAAGGCATCATGTGTGTGGCATTGAATTCAGCTGTTTTTATCCATCGATTCCATAAGCATTCACCTCGTAGTCTAAGAGAGGTTAGAAAGAGACTGTGCCAAGGATGCACTGATACTGGCTTTTAAATCTACGATAAAACAACACATAACGAAAATTAAGAAAAATTGAATTACGTGAATAATTAATTATCTTCATGTATACACATTACCAGGATAAAATCATCTTCACCATCGTTCCTCTTTCTGTGCATTAACCTCATAAAATTCTAACGGCATTTGCCTCTTTTTTCTCCCCCCACTCTTTTGTGCACTTGTGTGTGTGCATGTGTTGGGCATAGTCCGCCATTTTGGACACACGAAATCATCATCAAGGTAATGATGCAGATAAATCTGTAAAGAGAAGCTTCTTGTCTCCAACAAATTGAAAATAATTGTGAAAAAAATGCGAAGAATCGAGGGATAATAACAGATAGCTCTGAGATAAGAGAGATATACTGCGTGTAAATGGCATAAAGTACAAAGGAAGAAATAACGAAGACTCCATCTTGATTGGAGTGGCAATAACACCAAAAGAGAAGAGTGTGTAATGCATTTGTGATGATAGTTAAAATAACGTATATGGCTGGTGGTATCCATGAAGCCACCTGCTATTATCTCCAAAGACAGAGACTCCCGGATTTCGATACATGGTCAGTCTATACATATTCCATTTAATGCACTGGCTCCATTCATAATTCAGTGAAAATTATGGAGATTATATTAAAATACTCGTGTTTAATGATGCAGATGCACCTAAATTGAATGGAAAGAATTGCAGCACCGAGGCAACAAATCACTTAGCACTCGATAATACCCATTGACCTCTTCCCCCAAGTGCATGAGGTCTGCAGGTGGAGCAAAGGTTGCTCCAATCGCTGGTACGTGTTATCCAACTTGTGAAGATTAATGTGGGAGACGATTTCGGTTATTCAATTACAAATTTCAATAATTTATATCAACACGCCCAGGTGAGTGGATGAAAATTTTACAATAGAATATAAATATAACACAATAATAATCACATTTACCCATGAACGTCATTTCTATTTCTCTGGTGTTATTCATAGGTCCCAAGGGTTAGCCGCGATCATAGTTTCGCAAGATTGCAAGTCTCCCAAGGCTGTAGCGTTACTTATTACCGATGGAATGAGCTTAGTAGTTTTCTGTAAAAGGCAATATCAAGAGTCGTGGCCTCGTGCGCGGACTTCCCACGTTTCAAGGGTTCCAATCGTGTCTTTCTATCTGATACGAAGTAAAGAAGGTTTTTTTTTAGCATCAGAGTCATCAGGAGAGAAGAAGAATGAGCGTGATAATGATGTAAATGGTATAGATCTTTGATGCAGCAAGTGCATTCAACTACTCCATCATCTTTTCAGCTTCTAGCTGATCGTACTGGAGCAGAGAAACGAGTGAGTGGAAAACAGATGAACATGGGGGTCCTTGAAGGCAATCGGAGTGATTCTGAATCTTGTAACACATGGAAACCTTCTTTCGCCTTTTTCTTGGACGATGAATTTCATAAGCCACGCCTTCTAAACAGAGCCAGTAGCTTGATCATCGTTTGGAATAGCCTCTTTACTATTTTGCCGCAAATGTGAAATGTTTTTTACAACCAGTAGTCTCACGGAATCGATCCATTTACCAAAGCCACCTTTTACGAAATCGGCTTTCGGTTCGAATGTAAATGGCGAATGGAGATTCGTCAGCTGTTGTCGAATCTACATATGCCAGATATATGTGCAATACAAATTTTTTATCAAGTCACGCATGATTAAGTGTACACGAGGGAATTAGGATGCTCTGGATGAAATCCTGGTGATTGTGAAAGAAAATTAATGGAACTGAGTCATTAGGTATACATTCTCCCTTTAATCCCTTATTTAGAATAATATACGGGACACTTGATCAATCCTGAAACGGGTGGATCAAGCATTCAGATCCATCGAAAATAATGTTTCGCTCTGGCTGACAGGGATATCATTGCGCATAGGCAATAACATAGTGGTATAACTTATTTGGAATTAGAAAGCGGGAATATCAAGGGTTTGCAATACTCCGCCAATATAAACTATCCTCGGACGAAACGGCTATGGTATCTATGGAGCTTTGGTACTGAAAAAAATTAACCAGTGTGATACATACGTTTCATGTGTGATGTAATCAGAGGCTGATGTTTTAACTGCACCTTTCAGAATTACGCTCCATCTTAGTTACCAATGGATTTTCATCCACGGTTTACTTGATACATGACACACGCTATTATGCTAATTAATAATCATCAAAAACAAACACCCAGAGTCTCGTGTACTTATCGAGTAGGTGAAGAGGGCGTGTACGATGATTTAGAATCATATTATCATTTCACTTGGTCTATAATTTTTAAATAAATTGAATATTCCACGGTAATTTTGTGCAAATTGATTTTTCGTATATGTAATGGCGGTTAGGAATTGAAACATCATGGTATTAGGAAAATTATTACGTAACTTCATGTGTTTCAAGGCTCAAAAATTCATTTAATCATAGAGAAGTCAGAGTCTCATTATTTATTGCAAATTTTTTGATTTATCTAATTCATGGTAAATTATGATTGCATCATTGTTTTTGAGGATTTCAATTTAATCGGAGCAATCGAATGATTTTTTTTTTTCATTTCATTTATTGATTCGCCAGAAAATTGATTTGTTAATGGATTCATTTTCCTTTCTTTTTTGCAGGTGATTGTCATGCTGATTTGAATGAAGTGAGAGGGGCAAATGAGATTGAGATTGATCATTTTTTTAGTTCGCTGAGGGTTCAACGTAAACATGAATTTTCACCTGGAATTTTCGCTTGTACCAACGACCCGTTAGATTTCACCCAAAGAACGTGGCATGTGCGGAGATCATCGCGCAAGATCTCGAATATGTATGTTATGTTGATATAGAAGACGTTGTACACGGGCGCGTGATACACGAATCACGCTCAAGAGACCCAGCGCACGTGCCTGTTACTTCTTTAAATGGCTCGATATGGCAGAGTAAATAGTGCCATACAAACAAATCAAAAAAATTCAACATGGATAATCAATTCTAATAAATAGGCGAGTAATCCTGACGAAAATTTTCCATGAAGAACTCTGGATTTTCATGAAGAAGAGCATTACTACCTGTGAAAGCAGGTCACAGTTGTGGATCTAGTGGCAATTCATGTGGCAATAAAGGCGCATGGATTTCTTCAAGGATGTCCTTATGGCTTGGGTGTACTGTCACGACACACGAGGGCTTCACCTTTTATTCCACGTGACTCTCACTTTTTCCAACACATGCAGCATCACAAATACATTGAATTTTCGAATTAATGAGATTATTCATAAACCCCATAAATTAGTGAATCCAATGGAATAAAAATAACAAAAAAAAAAATAAAGGATTGAGTACTTTCACAGGTGTATCCATGAGTTCAAGAGGCACGCCTATTACAGCTCTTGTAGGTTGATGGAATCAAGCAGACTCGGTTCATTTGGCTGGAGGAATCAGTGAGAATTAATACGGTGCTATTAATCTCTAGGCAGTGTGTGTGGATTATGCAGTATCTCATAAAAGGCGAAAGGAGGAGAGGGTAGCAAACATCGTATGCGGCTACGTGATTTAGGTAAGACTTTTTCAAATTTTTTATCACGAGAATAGAAGCGAGGATGAACCCAGATGAACCCTTTCCAGGTGGTATACGTGGAGTGTATGTGCACCTTCTCACACTTACCATAATGGGGCGCATCCGAGGAATCGGTCAGTACGAATTAATGCACGAGCATCGATTACGCGAGACTAGAATGTGTATATGCAGTATACACTCTGAATGCATCGTAAAAGAGAGATGTATTTTGGCTTGTCTCGATACGCTCAGAGGAAATCAATCAGTCCAGCTCGAATTAATCTCCATCAATTACCTCCATGTGCAACAGAGAGCCCACAATCAATATCTTCACATTACGTATCTCATGATGCATTCAATATGCTCATTTATTCTCCTCTTTTTCACTAATTTTGATAGAGCTTTATGGAAATGACGATTGTTTTATTGATTTCAGGGATTTCAAAGAGGACTTCAGGAGTGACCAATCCCTCGGTATTGCCTGATTTGTATGAATTACCATTATCGTGTGTAAGTACACCTCCGTGAGTGCTGCAGACAACTAGGCATCTCTCTTATGAAGCCATTGTGGATTCGCCGCGGGGGTCCTAGGGTCTCGGGCGTATTGCACCTTGGTATAAATTATACGTGACTTTGTATGAACACTGGAAATTTTGAATTAATGGGGAAAGTTCAATTTATCGGTTAGGAGCTTCGAGTTTAATGGTATCATTGGGAAGGGGTCAAGTACGGGCTGATGTCTCAATTCTCTCAATTATTGTAAATGCAAAATTTCACAATGTAAAAGAATTTAAAGTAATGGAACATGAATATTTCTAGCACGTTCTATTTTATGAATTGTTGAGCCTCAGAATCACGTAATATTGTGCGATTAACGCCTCTATGCCTTCCCAAATACGGGCGACTCTACACATGTGAAAAGAACGTTCGATTTTCTCTGAAGCGATGAGAAAAAAAGATAATGAACATATTCTAGTGTTTATCCTGTATTTCGTTGGGAAATTGAGGATTATGCAAAAAAAAGGAGTGGCTTTAGAAGAAAAAAAATTTGAGATGAATCCATTTTCATAAATTGAGATTATTCCAGAGAATTTATCAAGTTTGTGGTTTTCGCACGTAAATACACAATATCCACAGCTTTATCATAGAGTCCTTGGATTATTTATTTTGAATTATTTTAAAATGGAATATTCGCACCGTATGGCTAGTATCATATTAGCATGTTACTCATGCAACTTCATGGAATCATTAGTAGCGATCAAAACGAAAATTCAATTCCAGGAAATTATTGCACAACAAAACTTGGCATTTCTTATTGTTTTTCGTAAAAGGAAACATCGACATCAATAAGGAGAATGCAGAAATCCAAGTGGCTCGTGTGTTTGCATGTTACATTTGCTCACAAACTATTGTAAAAAAAGGGGAATAATCCGTATTGAGTTGCAAGCCACAATGTTATCGTTTTTTTTTTGGTCGATTAAATCATGAATTGACTTTTCCTATCAATTTGTGAGGAAAATTCCAACAATACACGTGCAGATAAAGTCATTAATTAATTGACTCTTAACCGAATGATCGCTAATGTTTTATTCATTGAAAATTGACCATTGAATTGGAAAAGGTCAGTGACTATTCTATTATTTAGGGAGGAGCACAAGTTCATGACAACAAAATACCTCTATTATTTAAGCCTAGAAGTTGATAAAAACTATCGCAGAAAGATTTACGAGGAAAGATCCGCCATGGAGCCAATTATAAAGCCACGATATGGCATCGGGGTTATCTTTGGCAAGGGCGTGCCGGACATTCTCTTAATAAAAGAGATGAAGAAAAAGAAAGTCCTCTGAAACATGCCGTTGACGGGGCGTCGACACCCACGCCACAAGGACAATGAAATGCACACACACACGTGTACTTATTTTCGTATTTTTTATTCACTCGATGACCACAGGCAAATGCCGTTTATAACTGCACTCACCCAATAAAAACCCGTAATTTTTTTCTATTTTATAAGAAATACTTTTCATCAAGATAATACAATGATGGTCAAAATTTTCGCTTCATGCCACTGCTTTCTACTGCACATGAAATTTACCTTCAAGCAAAACATGTGTCTTTTTTATTTCTCTCAATTCCTCTTTCATCCTCATTTGGAAACCTCCTGAATACGAGCACACATGTAGGTGGGCCGTCCTCATCTTGACTTCACGCGCTCCCCGATAATTCAAGCCCGTTAATACCGAATTAAACCACGATATTTATGCGGGCGTATGACCGATGATTTACGGAGGATCGAGATAAACCGATGAATAAAAGAATTACAGCAGCTCCATTTTAATGACCCGAAATTACGGGGAATTTTATTACAACAGACAGGTCTTGAAATACCTGATTAAAATAACGTGAAAAAATAGCCTCTTCTATTTAACTAAAAATTAATGAATTCTTGGGTTTTTAATAATTTATGTAAGAGGCATCGTATGAGACATGTGAGACTGGAGATTATAAAAGTGATGGTAGATGCCAAGTACATCGATACAACCGTGGGGCATTTTTATCGTGACCCAGCGTTCAACAATAATACGTGATACGGCCTTTGCTGGCCCGATGGCCCCTTGCATACACAGTTGATGCTAACGAAGCCCACCATTGGCTTTCTTTCACCTTTCACCAGGTGCATATACACTCAATCAGATGAATTCCACGCGGGATGCTTCACTCGCGTGCTCACGAGGGCGCTCCCTATTACTCCCATGTACCAACCAAATCTTCCATAACATTTCTAATAATAATGATAAAAATAATAAATGTTTCATCATCAGGATACTTTCACACAACAGCGCGTTTAACTTGCATTATAAGTGCATGCTCAACTTGAGCCCTGAACTTGCATCTCATGGATCATAAAACTTGTTGCCTATCAATCTCACAAAGTACTCGGATAATTCCACCATCTTCAACTATCTCATGTGAAATTTACCTACTAATTGAGAAATGAGTTCATATTTTCGAAATATACGTGAGGTCTAACGTAATTGCATTCATGCACTCGCTGGCCAGAGTTTAACGGTCGCAGTTCAGGGTCGATCGTGGTTTGCTATACACAATGATTACTTTATTTCGAAAAATTATTTTATTAATTCGTAAAAATAAAATTCACGATTTTTCGTCATACGTTATGGAATATTTAATTTAAAAAAAAAAAAAAAAGTACTGTGAAAATATAAAAACCGGTTTTTCACACTTGGATTTATTCAAACGATAACGACGATGTTTTGTCGTAAACATTCCGTTAATTTTTACCAGTAAGTCAGAGTTTTAAAATAATGTGTTGCTCTTCGCATTACGTTATTCCACCAAAAATATACCATTAATATGGTGTGTGTAACGATGAGGATGAGCCCAATGTACATCATCCGCGTAATTCATTTGTTTCGTACGGTGAAAGTTTATAAAGTTTCATTTTTTATTGAGACGATTAATTATTTCTCTGCCCCAGGCTCCCTCGAAGAGCCATCGAATCATCAATATTCTCACACAATTTCATTAATTTCTGATGAAAAAGTAAATAATTACAATTTTCTCACAAATCCATCTTCTTTGATATTGGCAAACTACCGCTGCACTGTATTTTGCGCAATTTTTTTCCCTCAAGCGGAACGAGAGAAAAGAGAATGCGAGAATGAGGATGAGTGTAAATACCGACAGTTAGTTGGTTAGTACCAATTCTCCTTCTCTCACCCCTTCCTGTAGTTTATTTAGCTTTTGCCAGTTTCTGAGAGAGTTTCACCGCCGTGTGGTCAATTTGTGTCTAGCACGAGTCAAAAGTACTCGCATCCGTTGAATATACATTTTTTTACCCTCCTGCCGACGTCATAGACGCCGCATAGAAATGTCCCTCGGGGTGAAGAACGTGTAAAATAAGATGTAGTGTCACTGATAACTCGAGCACGCGGTGTGTGTTTCACAGCAACAAGAAGCCGCTGTGTTTAACTCCTTCGAAGAGTGCAGAGTAAATCTGATAGTAAACACACTGGCGCGGTGATCTTTCTTCTCTTTTCAATTCCCCCCTTTTTTTTTTTTGAGATTGTAAATTCGTACGGCTATTTATATGCACACAAAAGGACCGCGATGTAATGAGCATTCACTTATTTAGAAATGGAAATTAGAATAATGGAATTTTAACTGCATGAGAATTTTCAGAGGTTTTTTTTTTCTCTATTTTTTCTATTATTTTTTTTTATGTAACTCCGGTGTGTACTTATGTCTGTAATCCATGCGTTACGTGCACGCTGGTACTTTATGATTATTAGAGGGCGTTTCCAAGTGGTTGATGGTCAAGGATGCATATCGCAGTCAACATGTACCTTCTTACATGTGACCTTAAAAAAATAGCTACTGCTAAATTATGAATCTGTGTAATTTATGGAGAAGACTCATTCTGACCCAAATTCATGGATTTTTTGAATTAACACTAAACCTAACGACATAATGATTTCATAAAAATAATTGGTTTTAGAGAATTATTATTATTATGAGTCTTATGAATAAGTTTCTTGAGGGCAGATACTCTTTAACCAGAAACTAATATTTTCCCAAGATTTGCATGTCTCTTGGAGTCAATCATAGCGTTTGCAAATTTCGAAAAAAAAAAAAAGGGAATAAAAAAAAATTCATTATCTCAAGATGCAATGATGCGCAAGTTTCACACGTGCACGTCTTTAATGTCCCGAAATCAATAAAAAAAAAAGAGGCGACGATACTGCAAATGTTAAAAAGTATTGAATCTTAAAACTGCTGGCGAAATGGGATACTCGTGTACTTGCTACTCGTGAAAAGATAAAGGAACGTGACTTTACCACCTCTCGGTGTGCTCTCGTTGCTGGTGAGCCAGCTAATTACACTCGTAAAGATTAATAAGATTAATGCTGTAGCGACCCTATCTCTTCGGCAAACTCCCAACTTGCGAGTTAATTCAGGGGTACTCGTGTAAACCATCAATTTCGCATCATTAATGTCGTTATCTCATCATAATGCATGAAGATGAAAGTGTGGAATTTCATAAAGATTAGGAATTTATTTTAGGGTGAAGACTTTTATTGAGAAATTCGAAAAAAATTCATCAACAATGTCAACAAATTTGAGTATATTCCTGATTTTTTTCACAATTTTTTTATTAAATCCTTCATGAAAACAAAATTCTCAGGCAAGCAGGTTGTTCCACTTGAGAATACGAATGAAATCGATGCGTCAATTAGTGTAATTAACGTAGAAATAACGTACATAGGCATACGGGGATTTCATTTACGCAAGAGAACGTTAAAAACTGTGCTAACATGGCACACGCATCAGTATATATTAGTTTATAATACAGTCTAGACACTGGATGTTTGATACATGGTACTTGGAGACCTATATGTGGTGAATGAAAAGCGCCTCGGTAGCGTTCACCAGTGGCGCGCGATATCTCGATAAATCTGATCGGATAGAAGCCAGCATACACCGTGCGGTCTACAGTAGTCCGTCCTGTAAATCTAATCGATAATCACCATGACAAAAAGTGATATTCAAAGACGCCGTTATTTATGGTTTCGCACCGAGAATAGCCCCAGAGATAGCAAATAACCTTTCGCCATGTGAAAATAATCATTCACTTTTTTTCATGCTAATAGAGAGGTTTTGGTCGTCATTGGACCATTCTTGATGATTTGCTCTTGGCAACAATCTCGACACACATTAAAATTCAATAATAATCATAAAGTATGGATGCTGGAAAAAGTGCGAGAAATTTTTTGGCTTTCGACTTCTCAGACCGGTTATTACACATTTGGAGATTATACAACAGTTGAGGCTTCTTGCAGCTATAAAATTAATTACTTAACGAAAAAGTTGAGGAGTGAATTGGAGGATTTCTTAACAATCTCGTAATTACAGAGTATCGATGCGGGTTTTGTTATGGTGTTAAGTAGTAGTTTGGTGGTGAGCTCCACAAACACATTTACTAATGGTACAGAGGCACTTATCTCAGTACATAGAATATAATAGAAGTGCATTAACCAGTTCACTAATGCCACTTCATTCCACTGTTCATTACACTTTCAATGATGTTTTCCCTTCTTTTCCACTAGAAAACTCGTTGTAAATCGATTTTTATTCAGAAGAGTTTGCTGATAAAGTCAGCACATGAGAGAGGTTTTGTAAAAGTTATTTCTTCAACCGCATTATGAGAAAAGATATATGGAATTGAATTAGATAATTGCATTCTCTGCTTGAAAATCATGGTCTAGGTGTCGTTCATGATGCCATGAATTTTCCACATTATGATCATCAGGAACACGAAACAATTAACTTTTATTAACTGGAAAACGACTCACTCCTCCAATAATCCTCATAATTTTCAAGATAGCCATCACATGAATGTGAAAGAAAATTGAAATTAAAAAAATCATTGAATGAATTATTGAACTGATCTTTCCAATGCCCTAGCACTTCTATCCTTTCTATCTCAACGGCCACTAATTGCCGCAACTAGTGAATTAGCATCGGCAATAAACTTACTCCACAGTCAAACATGATGACTGTGAAGGTTCATTAGTCACTGTATGTCGTAACCAGGCTATCTGAAAGGTGCACCATACCATCAAAATTCAAAAATTCTCCCCGAAACCCATTCTCAGATAGATAGATCCTGCAAACAACCTAACAATATGCAAACGCACAATTACACTCGAGTGTCGCCTTGTTTACGACATTACGAAGCAGGCTCAGCGAATTACTAACAATGAAGCACAACGTCCTTGGCGCCCGGTGCAGTTGTAACTATGGACGACCGACTTATATAGCTTAACGTTTACTTGAGAATGTGTCTCCGTAAAACCTGTTCACTAGTAAACGTAAGTCAGGAGCCCAGAGGGCCTCGTTATGTTTACAACCGGTAGATTCGTCAGACTCATCATAGATTTGCCTCGTGAATCTGCAAAACTGTCTCGTAACTAAGAGCCAGTTGGATCAAAATGAACCATTTAAACTGCATTATGATCAAATGCTGAATTTTCCATGAATTTCGCAAGTCCAATATTATGATTCTTTTTTCACCATTGTCGTCATTCCATGTTGCCTTCACTCCGTATACGTTCTATTGTGAGATAAAGCCCCCGAAGCTCGACGATGCTCGATAGTGATTGATGATGATTAGCTGGCGATCCAGCGATAAGAAAGAACATATCAGAGAACCGAGTGCCACAGTTAACTCTCTAGCGTGTACACCGCTTCATGGATCTCATAGATCTATGTACATATGACGTCACGATATCCAGTCCACGTCTATCTATCCATGTAAATCGATAACACAATGTGCAATTATCACCAGGATTTCCCAAGTGTCCCATAAACTTTAAGAATTAATAAGTAGTCTCAAAGTGCAGGCAAAAAAGAGAGGGATTCCCCTTTGAATTCACCTGTCACCACGATCAAACTGCCTGATCTTCGCACTCTCCTCGGGTATAATCGTATCTTGGATTCTGCCTTTTCTGCCGGCTCGTTAAATCCCCTGGATTACCACAAGATATCTCCCCTTTTTTTTATACTTTATTTTACTGTATTTCCTGCACACTCCTTTCCCACACATTGGCACTGTTGAATGAGGGGATAGAAGTTGTTGTTTTAATAGGTGAAAAAACGTGAATTTCCATGTCTCGTGATTTTTGATAATTAATAGAGTAAACCCCACGCACATTGAAGCACTATTGTTCATCGAATAAATAGAAGATTGATGGACAAATGTCCTCATTCACACATCACCTACACAAGAGTTTTTCAAACTCTTGTATCTCAAAACGCCTACGTTTCCAAGGTTTTCCGTGATTCACGTACTTGCTCAATTCGTGTATCAGTTAAAAGCAGAATGCATTGTAATACCTTCCACATTCTTTTCTCCTCTAAAATTTATCTATTCCTATAAAGTTGAATCATAGTCCTGAGAATTCATCGATTGAAAACAGTAGAAAATTAACAGAACATGAAAACACAAGCATCATGAAGTCCCATCGAATGCTTGTCATGACTTCATAAAACGTAAATGCAGCACAGCAAGATGCCTCTGAGGCACGTCAGATGCTATCATGCATCACCCAGCGTATCGCTGGCAGCAAACCAAGTAAGTGCGAGTAAAGTATAAACTATGTGTACTTGACTTCATACTCCCATAGACGCATTCATACCTTATCAGACAGCTTCGTCTCCAGGTGGATATGCAGACTTCAAAATGGAGTCGACCAGCATTGATTGCAGATGAATTCATCAGTTTAATGAGTTCCTCAAAAATCTTTAGACTCTGCTCGGAAAATAAATGGCCATTTCAGTCTAGTGTAGCGCTGCAGTGGGAATCCGCAGACGAAAAAGAAATAATGATAAAAAAGGAGAAGGATCTTATAGTGCACGGGGTTCCCATAGGATGTATACACAAAGACACAACACCATGGAGCACGTCCAACGGTGGGTTCTCCCACGCGGTTGTGGCCCGTGCTCTTAAAGCAATAGTATATACATACAGGGGCACACGGTATCGAGTGGTTCCGGCACCCGGGTAACACGCGGCAAATCAACGTTCCACCGCCGAGTGCTGCACCATACGTTTCTGTACATGTATTTCGCCTGCACTGCAATTACCGTAATACATCGAACGGACAAGCGCCGAGATAGATCAGTACCTATTGACCGACGTTTTACGTGTATACAAAAAATACATGATCTCTCAGCATCATAATGAATCAATATTATGATACAAGTGCGTAAAATGTTTGTTTTTTTGAACTTGTGCGCAAAAAACAGGACTTTTTCGTACGATGTGAACGTAGCAGCAGTGTGAAAAAAATCAAGCCCATACGAAGAGGACTCGAGAAAATAAAGAAAACAGTGGTAAGACATCTCTCTACTTCTTCTCGCTAGTTCTGTGTAGCCTCTATCGGTTAGAGTTTGCCCTAGGCCGGCCAATTCCGGTTCCCACGTTTACATTTCGTGCATGCGCAATGCTGCGCGCACCGACGTTGGCGTAGAGCGGTGGGTAGCTCGTTAACCGTATAACGGTAGGTCGCGCTGATGCAGCCACCACACGGCTCTGTGTAGATGGATACTGGACTAGAGTTTGAGACCATGTGAACACTTCTGCTTTTGACCCGCAATTACCAAAAAATCATAATTATATTAATGTAAATAATTGTCCTTTAATTTCCGTAATTTACGTATAATTAAATGGAATTATTTGAATGCGTGGAAATCATGCGGCATTTATCATGAATCATAAATCTGAATGATTGATCCTTTATAATGCATGAACGATCTCACGATTTTAATTAATCTTTCACGTTAGGGTGAAGGATAAATGTGAGATTTAATTGATATGATATGAGCACGTTGTTTTAAGGGCAATTGCGTATTTTTTATTCTTGCAAATGTAAAGGTACCGACGAAAGGAACGAGAATGATATCCTTCCGAAGGGAAAATCTCGTTCCGTCCACGTCATTATAATGAGTAATAACGTCACGCCTGACGCTAGATTAACCAAGGGGATTGCTGTTGAATAGTCTTCAAGATGAGCAACGTGAGGGCACGAGGATTATTCAGGCTTATACAAATATTTCCCCGAATTTCAAATGATTCCTTAAAAAACATGAGATGATTAGATTATGGTATCAATTGGAAATACTTCGAAAAAGTATCTGAGAAGCGTGGGAATGACTCCGACGGCCTTGAGGTATTTCTAGTCTGAAAGGCTTTATAAAAACTCTAATGATATCTGATTGCTCCCTATTCAAGATGATCATACCTGATGCCGGCACGCTCACCGTTCACGGCGAGTGTATGTATCTTGATATACCTCCGGCACACTTGCTCCTGTCGTACCTGTCACTATTATAGCAGACCATCAATACATTGATGCCTAAATATGCTTCTGTATATAAGCGATGAGATAGAGTGCTCATTAATTGGATTTATTGAAATAATATTGACAATTTCATTTGATTTTGCGTAAAGTCGACTTCATTCTGATGATAATTTGATCAATTCTCGCTTTTAATTACGTGTTCTTAATGACGCTCTCTAGAAAATCGTAATAGACAGAAGTACTGGGAGTTCTTGAGACTCGCCGTTGGGCACAAACGCCATGGACCCATCGTTTCCCACGAGCAGTCTCTCCTGCTCGTGGCCACGATCTCTTAATCGTTACTACGGTGTCCGTGACGCGCATGCTTTGGAAAATGGGTCAGAAAAGACAGTTAAATAATTCGACCAATTTTTTTTCTCTATCTCTCAGCTTTTGAATTTCATATTTGCCCATTTAAAACATATTATTACTGATGAAAGAGAAGTATTACGGGTAGATTAGTACCGGGGAGAGTATGGGAGGTTTGGGGAATGGATTTAGCCATGCAAAAACCGTTGAGAAGGAGGGGAGCAGATGACTACGGATTGGCCGGTTGTGGGCCTGACTCGCAGCACCTTACCTACCGATCACTACGATCAATGTTCGAGAGTGCCCCTCTCCTAGGAGGAGCCTCATGAAGTAGGTCATCTCACCGTGGTTACATGAGTTTCGCACTGGATAGACATCCTCTCTTGGCTTTGTCTTGGTAAATACCAAGTGGGGGATGATGATCGGGGATTGGTGGAGCACCACCTACTCTCGCCCACAAATTTTCACATTAACGTGAATTTAACGATAGATTGAATTTGCTTTTTTCACGCCCCTCTAAATCATACATTAATACCGTATCATGGATAATACCTGTGGTTTAATCCTACGTGTGGTCGAATGCAGCGAGAAACGATGAAAACAAGTCAAAGATTAGCCGCGGATTTATATACAAACTATAAAGAATGTTGGCACTGCGATCATCAGATACTGGAAAAGCCTTTTTTTTTCATCACAAACTGATGTGTTTGTGTTAGTACACAAGGCTGAAAGGGGTAACTGATACAGACTGGTTGGCTCTTCAATTTCTCGGAGGGTTTGAACTCTCCGAGTTGAATTTCGCCCGGGACTCTCTTGCCGGAACCGGTTGAGCGTGTCTAATCGTGTTATCTTGGAGTTAACCCCCCGTGACCGGAGATACCAGCTGTGATAAAAATGTGCGAATAACCGTACAGCCGTGTATAAGGACAATATTGTGTATGCTTGGTAATTTGGTTGGAAAAAAAATTATTACTAGGAGAGACTCGGTGAATAAATCAAGCTGAGTACAGGTCAATCACTCGGGGCTTTTGTATTTACACTTTGGAAATCAGAGAGACTTCAAAAGCACCGGTTGGATTTAGTTTCATGCATATTATTATTTTCTTTCACTGGAATTAAAGAATTGCGTTGGAACATCTCACAAGTCATTTTATTATGAAAAAGGCTTGAAGCAAGGTGAATTATATGAGCGTAATACAAGAAGCCGCAGGTTATGACTGATGGAAGAGCAAACTTATTTCTGATGGTAACATTCAGGAAAGATGAAGAAAATTATGAATTATCAGTCAGTGTCTGAATGCACAAGATGAGGTGGTCAATTTTAATTAAATTCCTCACATTTCCTGAAGAATTTCGAGTTTCGGTGATTAATGAGTGGAGTAACCTCGTTCAATCCGAATTAATAAGCATCAATGAATGCTCATTATCAAGACACTCCATTGAAACGAAAAAAATCCAATAAATCATCGGGCGTGGTCGTATAATAACCAGGATGGTGAACTACTGGTTAACGAGTCTAAACAGCCTTGGACACAGTCTGTTAGCACAGATTGTGAAGAAAGAAATCCCACAGAAAGTCTCGGCAATTATAGAGCATCAGGAATGATCGATGCATTCTTTCTCCTCAACCAAAAAAAAAAGGGGATAAATAAAGTGAAACACACGGGGGCAAGAGTTGAGGTAAAAAAAGAGGTTATTACGTTGCTCGAGGATTCCGCGATGCATCAGTGTATCTGTACGTGCGAAAAAATTGAAGTACCGAATATCAGAATGAACGGAGCGACTAACTGAAACGGTCTGGGGCTTTGGGCGTATTATTATTCGGTTATTAATCAAACTTTCTTACGAGTACACCTGTCAGGCAGAAGCCGTTTGTATACAATATACACGTAGCCTCTTCTTGCTTCAACTATCATCGTCCTCAGTATATAGTACTAACAATGTGCAAACAGGCAGAGGCGCGAGCGCGGACTTATCGACGCTATTCCCTTCTCAGACTTGATGCATGGCTATTCTTTTTCTTTTTTCAAGAGAAAATAAAGGAGAAAAAAAAAACGTAATAAATCTACCGCACAAGAGTACAAGCACTGCACGTTTTGATGCAGGAATTCTAATAACAATTTGTGCGCATCGAGAAGACAAGAAACTCGAGCGTTAATGTCGCAATCAAGTTATTCGACTTTTTGTCGGAAAAATATAATACGAGAATTTAAAATTTATTAACTGTGAATGTAATGAATGGAGGTCGATTCCTCTGATCATTTCCTCCTTTGATTTTTCAATTCAAAGAGCTTTCAAGCATTGTTCTCCCATGAACATCAACGGGCAAAGGAGGACTATACCTCATATTCACTGATATTATAAAGGGAAGAGAGGTTTAATACCGGCTTCTTTCGAAAGATGCAAATGCACGTACGTGCACGTTGAAAGTAGCGTTTGTCGGCTGCCACAATCCAATCCCATTGAATTTATATTCAGGAATGTAGGAAAGTAGAATCTGATGACCACGAAGCCAACAATTAAATAGCCATTTATCAAAAAATCTTTGAATGATTAAGAAATTATGAGAAAGTCTATGCTTATTTTTTCGCTTTAAAAAAGAGAACAGAGAATGACGTTGCGTCTAAATCAAACTCCCCAAGTACAATCGATTATTAGTTACGATTTGCGAATGTCCCACGATACAAATCGACTGGCTGTCAACTGGCCGTTGTTACCAAGCATGCCCATTACAAAACATTCAAGACTCCCAAAGGATTTCCATAATATTGCTTGGACTGTGGATACCGTGGACGACAGGGAAAGCAAGAGAATGCATAGTTAGTGACACGGGTTTAACATTTGACGCAGGTGGAATACGAAATGTCGCTGAGGGAACGAGGATGCAATCAGCTCGTTATATTCCAGAAGTATTCTAAAGGGATAAAAATCCTCCTAATTTTCAAACTCTAACATTAATTGAATTCCTCCAGAATATTCACCGAAAATACGAGCGACTTGATTATACATGTATAGATGGGTGCAGCAGCCGGTGCAGATATCTCTCCCGGGTAGTTGCGCAAATAGCAAGCAGCAGCCACCAAAGCATTTGGCTTTGTATGTATTTGTGTATGTGCTCGCGTGCCGTAAACTTTGAGCTCGTGCGCGATGCTGCGACTCGTACGTGTGCCCCAAGTGTGCACGAAGTGTGCCAGAATATACGAGAGAGAGGAAATGGGGAGGCTCTTTTGTGAAAGAATCTCCTGGGGAACGTGCCCACTCATCGCAGATGTCTCCGACATTTAGCCAGACGGTCGTAAAAATTTCGTCAAGTAAAACGAAAAATCAGCTGTACCATGACATCAAGGAAGTCACGCTTCTTCTCCCAGCGACCCAAATAAATTGACAGAATGTGTTTATGCTGTTTACATGGCTTCCCATTGGATTACTTGATACAGGAGACTCTATGGCCGTATTATTTATCTGCATTCAGTGATGCTACAGGCTTGGCTCGTGGTTCCTGGATCACCTGTGTGTTTGCCGTTTCACCTGGCGTAGCCACTCCCGCCAGTACAACTGTGGGATACCACCTCCGCGAATATGCCGCCTTTTCACTCCTGGCGTTATTATCAAAGTTCACGTCGAGGACGCTCGTGCCTGCGCACGCCCGAATATTACCATACTCTCTATAGGTCACGCTGTAATGCTATTCACCATCATCCTCCATGTACTTGATTTGTACACGTGTATGTGTGTGTCTTGTAGTTGCATCGTTGCGTACTCTTCATAAATGATCATCACGAAATTACTCGGGTTTTTCTGCCTTCCACTATGGCGAAATTTTATAGTGCAATTAGATGAATCCTCTGCAATGCGGAAATCGCCCACCGTGTCCTGGTATATGTCCCAGAATTTTATAAAACCGAGGCACGATCTACACCCGCAATGCGGTCTTGTCTTGATACTTTCAAAATTTTCACCTCTCCTATCGGCTTTTCCTCGCAAGTTCATCGAATTGAATCAGAATGTCAAGAGAATCCTTCGATAAATGCCTCACCAACAGTTTTCATTGTTAGAAACTTTTACGCTCCATTCAGATAACAACTGAGGCATGTGTTTATTATGAAAATCTGACGTAGTATCAGAGAGATGTAGGAGGATGCTGCAATGAGTTGTGCTTCATTGTCGGGGCGGTATATTATTAGCATACATTAAGAATAAGGAACATGATCCAAAAACAAAGTCATCATGATTAGACAATGCTATTGAATACCGTTGTGCATCTGCTGAGATTGAGGAGTGTTTTGATATTCAAGATGCTTCATTAGACTAATTTTATCAATTATTCTCATCAAATACCTTTGATCATTCAAGTAAACTGAATGATTCCCTATTCACCTAAAATTATTAAATGCATCTCCATAGGAAGAAACATCGTGAGCAACCGTTGTTGGCAGGCGCGAACGTATCAGGACTCCCACGTTCCCGCGAGTGGTTATTCGCGAAAGACTAGCAAAATAAATAGCCGCGGTTAATCCTGAGAGCGAGATTACACTCTGATCGTGAGGTTGCACGCGAGCCAACATCACCAGCAAGTCCATACACAGTGCCATGAAATCCCTTTTCCCACTTTACCATTGATATATTGTGAAAATGTCGTTGATTAAAAATACACCAATAACATTAAAATATTAACTGATCAGAGAATAGAAAGTAGTGGTTAATTAGTCACATGGACTAATTGCCCTGATGACTCTGCACGTGGTAGAGGTTAGTGATTTATCAGACCCTTTTCCTCTGTCTTAATTAAATTCAAGCTCGTGCTATTTGCTGGATGATCGAAACAATTAGATAGCTTATTCGTGAAAAAATAGCTTAATGACAAGGTTACATCATGGATTATTGAAGTATTGTGTGAGAATGTCAGCTATAATATCTAATATGAGAAATGCCATAAGTTTTTCGTGCTCTAAACAAGCTGGTAAAAATTGAAAACCCCTTATTTTTCACTCTGTTGTGTCAAGATTTATGAGTGGATTTCTGACATCAAGTACAAGATAGAAAGTGTACATGGAGTGCTGAGTTATCAAACTAGCTGTAACGAGAGAAGTTGAAATGGTCTTTTTTTTTCTATTTAGCAGTTCAGATGAGTGCTTTAACGAGCTCCCCGAAAAACCAGATTTATATGCGTATAGGCGAGAATGATTGGATGGAGGAGCTGAAGTCAAGAAGAGCAGTTAAGAGGCCATATACATTGAGGAATAAGAAAAAGAAGGTTAATATCAGTTTTCTCATCTAATCATAAAAGCCAGCACAACATTTACGGCTCATTGACATGCATTCACAGTATTCATCTTGCTTTTGAAAGCCAACACCACAGATTTATCAAGAGACAATTAGCTTTTTAATGAGTTCAATTGATTTAAACATAAATTAAATGATTCCAGTGATTTAAAAATATTCAAAGTCATCACCAGCATGTTGATGCACTTCTTGGTGAAACCCTTTCTCGCATGAACAAGAATTGTGAATGCAAATCACGTGTTACGGAGAAGATTGCAGCTGGACACGCGAACGCATACACAGACTTGGGTTTATCCAGATGTGGATCAACCCTTGAGTAAACTACTCGAGGCTCTTCTAGATGCCCTTCTGTGTATACACGGGGATTCAAGTGTAATAGGTAGCCATGGGGGCCGCTCAGTCATTATAACTACGTAATAGAAGAGATAGCTCTCATTGATTTGAGAGTAAACAGATGTGTGAAGACATAACAGGCTGGCTCATGTGTAAATTTCAAATGAAACTCATTAGCATATTCTTCATGAACGGAATTCCTTAGAATATCCAACGTGTCATTTAGCAGGTGTGCTATCTTACAACATTTTCGGACGTTATTGATTCTAATTGAAGAATTAAAAAGATTAAAGCTAGTCTACCGCAATGGAATAATACGAGAGACACATTGTGCCGCATGTGTGTACACGCGCTTACCGCATAATCCACCGTTATCGTTGATGCAAATTAATAGTGGGAATCTGGCGTGCATAATGTCCCGACGATTTATGAATTATACATATCGCCTGAATGACTGATCTACCGGTTGGCAGCATTCGAAAGACCCTACCCATTATATTTTATCTCATTCCACGAATTAATTAAGTGTATAGGTCTACC
This sequence comes from Aleiodes testaceus, assembly GCA_963565655.1. NCBI lineage: Eukaryota > Metazoa > Arthropoda > Insecta > Hymenoptera > Braconidae > Aleiodes > Aleiodes testaceus. The sequence goes on from OY751414.1 coordinate 946,378, forward strand.
CATTTTACCCCAATTGAAAGAATTCTTCACTTAATCATCTCGTGAATACGAAAATGCCTGAGGTAAATTATAATGTTAAATTTTATTGAGTTCTCTATATTTTCAACAGTTCTCAACATGCAATGGGGCAGAGTTCGAGACATGCTAGAGGCGAATAATGGGATATTGATTTCTGACGGTGCATGCGTAGCATTGGCATAAAGTATATTGACAAAGTACTCACGTGCTTGTCACAGGCAAAAAGGTTGTATTAAAAGAAATATATTTAATTGGGTAAAAAAGGAAGTGTGAATCGACAAAATTTCACAAAACATATCCCTTCAAATAAAAAAATAGCTACAGCAATTTTCATGACTTAGTGAACACTGATTTTCTCTGCAATTTTATCCACAAGTACAATCAGCCACATGACGTGCCTTCGACTCACGATTTTTCTGTCACTTCAAAACAACAGCACGTATGAATTTTTATAATAAAATTCACTGGCATCCAATTTTCTATCTTAGAAAATATATGATTAAGCTATCTAATACCATAGATCAGAGGTATACAGTATTACAGTGATTTGCGACACATTAGAGATAAAATTAATGCAGATGTGATAATAATGATAATGATGGTGTAATCATGACGAGTGTGAAGATGAATAGAAATAACTCATAATAACAAAATTCTACTCTATTTTGTATTATTAAAATTGAAGAAAGTACAAATGTGCCAAGAACATGTGTACCATTAATTAACCAGTTCATTAGTAATGATAGCTCAATAATGACCATGTACTGAACATGGACACAGGTACCTTATAAATCATAAAATTTATTCGCAAGCTCGAGTCTCTGCATCTTTAACGATCTTACGGGTGCTAATATATCTCGTTGCCTAGGGTTATAGAGATGTGGCCGCATATATTAGCATGCGTAGATACATGTGTCGTAGAAAAAGAAGGAAGTAACAATAAAATATAAAAAACCAACAATTCCGTGGGAAGTGCACTGGCGCCCTCAAATAAGAGAACCGTAATGCACTCCAAGAGCTACGATAATGATAACTATTGGAGACGTAATTGTAAATTTGTTACGCCCTCGATAGAAAGCTATTTGTGAGTCATTACTCCGATTTTCCATCATCCAGCCCCTCTACATACTAGACAACACATAATCCCTCGAACAAACACGATCTCTCGAGTGTACGTGATGTTAGTAAGACCTTCAGTTCAATATTTCCCTTGATAATCTCCATATTCTGATTATCTTCCTCATATTTTGTAGTAGTACATCCTGGATAAATGAAAGTAACTTCATTTCTGACGGAAATCCTGGTGTCAATACCGTCACGTCACGGTGGTCTATTAGTTCTGTTGATATACCTGAAGGTGGTCATATCTTGGATCTATCCGATAAGATGCAACAATACAGGAAGTCGAGGGCCACACAGGCTCGTGTTACTTGCATATCTAAGCCCTTCAAAAACGACTCTGTAACAATTTGAAGGTTCCCCATTTTTCTTCATCCAAAGATGTATTCAGCATCGTTGCTACTAGATCGTGACGTAGCTTCATGAACCCAAAGTGCATCCTCCATTGGCCCAGGCGAAAGGATTCCATGAATGCAAATTTTCCTCGAACTATCGTTGAATCGTGGCTTGCCCCCATGTGCCGAGACAAGCCATATAAACAATCCTATGTACAAGGGTGGCAAAAAGAGAGAATACCGTCCTCCTTATATGTAGATAAGGTTTATCGTGTTTGCACTTGCACCACGATCACAAACTCGTACATACGACGAGAATATGCTAAGTAAGATGACCAGGGTCATGTGCTCCTCTTTTTCCGGGGTTTCACCACTCGCAATAATCCATCATCCATTCACTCTTTCAAAATACCGACATGTAATGGTGATTTTTTTTCCTCATTTGCGGTTCTTTTTTCTTTGCTCTGGTGTGAACGTATTACTAGGAATATATTAATTGCAGTAATCATTGCGTAAGAGTCCACCAGTTTTATGAGAATGAGTTTTTTGTTTTATAAGCGGCCATATTTACACCTATTCAGGTACTGACAACAATTTATAGTCTGGCGCCACATACGTATACACACGCACAGTAAATCAGAGGCTACATGCTATTTTATATTACATTTCTTTCTCTCTTCAAGTGCATATTATTTTGCCCAAAGCCTCTTTTGCATTATGCAACTCAGATAAATTGTGGACTAAACGATTCAAGTGATTGCTTCTGACAGGATTCACAGTTTATCCTGAATTCCATTATCTCACGGGTTTGAATCAGTTGATAATGTGTGAATAAATCAATAATTCCAGTAGGTTAAAATGATAATAGCATTGGCCACAGGTGCACCGATTGAATTGGGTGTAAAGTTGCCTTCGGGGATTCGAGAAAAGAAGAACATTCCAACACGAGCAATCCAGTGAAAAGGGAAATGTAGAGAATTCCAGTTGAGTCTCCATCCAAATGGTAGTTATCCACTTGTGAGTTACAGACGTACCACTGGGTCAAGAGCCCATCATTCAGCAAATCAACATGTTTAATCTTTTCTTCTGCAATTGGAATGATCGAAATTTGTACAACAAGGCACCGGGAGAATCGATGCCTCTTCCGTCATTGAGGAGATAAAGTATATAACAGAGATAGAAGAGAGAGAAAAAAATGAGGATGAGGATGCAATGGTCCGGAGAGCTGGATGATGTTGCGCGCGCGGTACTAGTGGGGGCGTGCGATAGTTCAAGTCGTGAGCGGACAGCCCCGCCCGACACGACCGCGGAGCATCTTCGCTCTGACCCCTGCTAAGTTACCTCTGTAGACTTCCCTCTAATCCGGCAATCCCTTGGATAGTCGGCAATCTGCCGCGTCTCTCCTACCACTCATGATCTCGTGGCTAACAGTGTATAATACCTACCCCACCCGCGAGTCAAGGGCAATGTTTCAATGTGTAAAGAATTTGAGAGAAAGCATTGAATAAATAAAAGTGTAATAGAACATAAAGAAATGAAGAAGAATGGCGAATGAGGCAGTGATAAGTGTGGGAAGGACAGGTTGCATAACATCTAATATTATGCACAAGCCTGAATGCGTTGGATCTTGGCGTCCATTGGTCCGCTTGACCAGGAGGAGGCAAGCATAGGAAGAATGAGGATCATTCACACTCCATATATATACATATACATAGAAATCGCGTGGAGAGCCGTTGAACCCAGGAAATGGCCGTGAAATAGCAATTCCTGAAAGGTTAACCTCCTACTGCTGATATCGACAAATAGTTGTCAAACCTTGAGGGACCCCATTGTCAACGTGAACTAAAGTAATAATCTCGGATAATTCTGATGATAATAGAAAGGTATAGTGTATGGAATATACAGTAATAGTATGCAGCAGGATTGAGGAAAGAGGTGAAAGGAAGATAGACCAAGCACAGAGTCCTCCTGGGTCATGAAGGTCACAGGGCTTCTCACGCCCTCCTGCTGCACACAATATACTCTACTTAAGTGTAACCTGTTGAGGAACATCTCAAGCTATTAGCTGTGTACAGTTAATTGTCCTCGTGGTATATGCTATAAATTCAAGTGTAAATAAAGTATTTCGTTCGATTTCTAACGGACACACTTACTGACAAATCGTTCGATTATCCATGGTGTCACCTACCTCCATTCAGATTTGTTCATGTAATCAATTTCACTCAGAGAAACTCATTACTCTAATTAATGTGGCTGGTTTAACATTCAATGGACACTTGACACATTAGGAAATTTGTCAAGTTTATTCAATGGATAATTCTTAAATTTTTCAGTACTATGAAAAATCATGAAGGATGATGGTCTTTCGAGAGTTCAGAAATAACAGCGAACGATCAAGAGAGATTTTATCCTGTGCTATGGAGCGTGCGAGATGACCACCATTGTCTATTGCTACTTGTCTTACGATCCAGCCATCTACACCAGACTCGGATAGATCACGAGAACGAGTGCGAGAGAGAGGGAAAAACCACCGGCACCATATATCCCATCGATTTATCTCGATCGGCTGCCACTTGCTTACGCCCAGTAGAAAGACCCCGGGGTTCTTTTGTGCAACACATCATCCGAAATTACACGAGAAAACTATTGATCTCATCGGGAATTGATCGAGAGACACGACACTCTTGATAAGACTCACGCGAGTTTTCATTTTCCGGTTATTTTATATTTGTCCCTTTTCTTTAAGCAGAGACAATGAAACAAATTCCGTTAATACAGTTATACATTCAATCTTGATAGACTCTGTAATGCTCATTAATCAAAGACAATCAAAGTCTGGGAGCGTTGGTTCTGCTCGACTCTCAACCCAGAAACTTTGCACACGCTATCCGTCATCTTTCTCTCTATCAGAGAAAATAAAATGTGAAAACTGTTATAAACAGATGAATAAAAGTACATATAAACCACCCACATGAGTATACAATTGTAATTGTAGTTATTATCAACGGAAGTGAGTCTTAAAAAGTCACTGAAGATTCACGCGATTGTATCTCTTACTTTGATCAAAAAATCGTGATTTTTCATTTCCGTATGCACTAAAAACCTGTACGTATATCTAGTACAGTGTACAGTATGATTTTCCATTTGTACGAATATGGTATTGCTGCACGCATGATAGGAATTTATCGATAGTTAGAAAAGCGGACTCTACGATTTATGGTCAATGGTGAATTTAAAGTTTCTAAGCGAATAGTGGATGAGTATTGTCTCATCCTTTTGACCTGAAGGATTTTATTCGCAGGACGAATAGCTGTTTCCCATTGACCGCATAGCCAATGTCGATGTCTGAGTTAATATCCTAGACCCTATCTTCAAAGACGTGTTTACTGAGAAAACAATAGAATCTTCGATCGTGTCTCAGAGAAATGTCAACAGAGGTTAAGATATACATCCACCTGTATAAGCTGCAGGTTAATTCTGATCATTCCTGTGGGATCATTCTACTTTTATCATCATCATCATTATTATTATTATAATCTTTGATGGAACAAGTGCCGAGAGCATTAAATATACGGACTACTTTAACCAGACAATTACCATGTTGAGTTAACCAGGTGAAAGTCCAAATAACTCTCCGCTTAGATCGCTTAGTCTAATCATCTTTAGCAGGTGTGAAAAAAGTATATTCAACCATATAACGTTTTTCGAAACTTTCCCAACGATTGCTTCCTTTCATTCTGTTATATTCAGAACAAAATGGGGAAAGTCATCATCACAAAGGAATTATGGTAAATTTTACTCACCAGTAGATGGACAAATGGAAATTGACGTGGGTGTTGTTGATGGCGATGGAATCCTTCTTGTTGTGGTAATTAATGCTGCCGCTGGACTGTAACGTGGCACCTGCAAAACCACCGGGGTCTTCACTGACAGGTCCACTGGCTCTAACTGGACCGGCGGCCCCGCCGCCTACAACAACACATTCATTTTTAATAGCACAAAAGTGAGCTTTTTCAAAGAGAGATACTTTCAGATAAATCGAAATTGCAAGCTTTCTACTTTCCCCAATTGACAATTTTCGAAACCGGTAATTACACAAGTTCATTAAATGATGAGTTTAATTATGACCCTATGCTTTTAATTACATGAATTTCATTTTTGAAAAGAGCTGAATTACATCCCTTCAGGTAGAGGAGTTGCTGGCACTTATTACTTGACCAGTTGTGTGTTTGTACATGTATCGAGTGTAATGCATTATGTATATGCCGGTAAAGATTTCAAGCCCCGTGCCATGAACGATAATAATCAATAACGACGGTAGCCGGGCAGTACTCAAGATACAAATTGTAAATTCCCCATGAAATTAGACAGTATCACGACTTTCACCTGTCGAATGTATCATCAGTACTACCTTCTGTAAATTCATCATCCAATATTAAGCCAAATATGAGGTTACTCATGTTCTACATTCGATCACATTATTTATATGGTGTAACTTAAAAAATTATACAGCATAATGATACGAAGAGAGTTAAGAGAATTCTGTGCATAAATTATTACGAAAAAGATTGATATTTATCTGCACATTATTAACCACCTGTCGAAGAGGTGAAATGTTGGCGCGTCTGTTTCCTCCTCGATTTTACTTATATCCACATCATCACTACCGATACATCATTTTCCATCATCGTCAAGTGCACAGGCAGAGATTCTTCATTGCGAGAAATAAAAATCACGCGAATGGTGCTTTTCCTGATTACTATAATACATTATGAAAATATGAAAAAAATTGTATTATGATGATTACTTAAGATGGATTGAATATTGCTAGTAGACACAACATGATCAATGAGGAAATAAATCAAATACGTAAATCAGTTAAATTATTTCCCGTGTGAGGTAAATTGAGCATATCGATATGCGTGGTTCTCAATGGAATTTAAAAGAATTCCGGAATATTTAGGAGTGACAAGCTGTTTCAACAGTTCAACAACTGTTTGAACCGCGCATGAGTAAATACGCATATGTGGCATCTTCTCAAATAATCCACCGTGATGTGGCATTACACGAAACGACAGATGATGAATTACGGGGACTCGCCCAACGTCTGTTGATTAGATTGCCATGTACTTGAATGCTTCTTTTTCCCCACAAAAAATTAAACTGAATACATGAAAGCTTGGCAAAGTGTAAAGCAACTGACAGTTGGCAAATCAGATGAGCGTTTGTTAATAAGCATTCATTGTCGACTGAAAATTATAAAGCAATTTTCTTCAAACGTCGTGATAATTTTTCCATTTCTTGTTATTCAACTTCTATTCACCAGAGGTAACTAATGGGATAAAAATCGATTCGAGTAGCACGAGCCATAACGATATAAAGTGCAATAAAACGCACTGAGAAACTGTCTTGAAATATTTTCAAGAGACGACGAATCATCTTGTACACACCGGTACTTCTAACAAACGGCTGCAGATGTTACTATGGTGGCTATCTTGACTGACTCAACACGTTTTACATTAAAAAATGAAGCTTTTTATAGCTTTACCATCTACTTCCTTGTTTCCATCTTCACACACAAGATTCAATACCAACATATCAAGTTATAAAGATACATGAAACTATTTTATTGAAGTATTTCGCTTTTTTTTATTCGTTAAAAGTCATTTGATTTAGGGTATAAAATAATTGTAAAAAATACCTAAGGAATCCCTGAGTAAACTGTGTATTCCTCATCCCACACAGACAGAAATCACAGCCGTGGGACGCGTGTGAATCACGGACGATTCCAGCACACCACGCCTCACACAACGTGTGAGGTACAATTGAACAAGAGATGTTAAATCTTTATTAGAATACAATACATTGTCTTCACCAATTTAAACGACCCGGAAAGTCTAACAATTACGCAACCCACGAATTTCATATTTCCCAGAATTATGCGTATCAAGATGAGCTTCTTTTCATCAAAATTATGTTTAATAAAACCCATCCAATGTACGTAGTGTACATTTACCATGTATTGCTGACCCCTGACCTCCGATTGCGATCCCGAGGGTTCAGACATACTGTTCATAGAGAAAGAGACAACATGAGTTATGCAAGAAGAGGAGGCACGCAGAGCATATGCGTCTGAGACACGTTTTGTCGTTACCGTTATCTCAGTATGCCGATCAGAGCCCAGTACCTTCTCATGGATGCTAGCCAGTGTCGAATAGATCAATACACCGAGTTGGATGAGATGAAAATAAAAAGGATCCATAATGTTTTGGTTATACGGGATATCTCATTTGGAATTACGAGCTGCAATCCAAATGAATCGTTATGCGAAATGAGTGTAGATTGGTGGGGATTATCTGAGAGGTAATCTTGACACTGCCATTGAAATTCCTCTTAATTAGAAGCTCAGGAAGGTCCCTCTGATAACGCATGGGTGAATACTCTATAGACGCACAGGTTCAAGTGGCGGCAACGGCCACTGGGGTTATTATCTTTCCCTGAGACTTGAGCCTTTCCTGCTAATCTCCGCAAGTGGATAGCTTCCACGCTTGCGTAGTTCACAGCTGATCCCACAGTCTGTCGAAAGACCTTACCATTAACGGACACCCGTGCAGGAATATCGGCGAGGAGCAGTTAGTATACAGAAAGGAGTATACGTAGAGTCAAAAAGGACAATGTGAGGTAAAAAGAGAGAAAGAATAAGAGGCCGGAGATTCCGTGACTGGCGAAGAGAGCTTTGGAATTCTATCAGAGGTAATAATTTAAGCACTTTTCGCTCTTAGCTATGCGACATCACCAAGAGGAAGGTGTATACGTCGTTGTTTCAGTTGTTGCAGACTGAATATGGGGGTATGCCAGAAGTCCAGTCACAGATGCCGTGTGTCGTTTCAGGGGAAAGAGAATATGTCTGTTGCATATACATGTATCCACTACCTCTGGAGAAATGGTAAGGAAGAAGAGTTCAACGGAGACACGTTCGTATTGTTGCCATAGTGTTCTCATGAAAGAAGGAGGAGGCGGGCTGTGTACCGTTATCGTACAGAAGGGGCTTCAGAGTACTTGCACAAGCAGTTGAAAAAATGTCAAAGTATGTCTGTGGATAAATTTTATTGGCATAGGCCTTGAACCCACGGATTTTATTCATTTCCTTTGGTAATATTAAAAAATAAAATAATGAAAATTGTATTAAGATGAAATGAACATACTGAATGCGAGGCAATCTCGAGCGCGGAAATAAACCAAGTTCAATCGTCGATCTGCCCACGTACATCAGTGCCGTCGGTCACTCCTGAGAGACGCGCATCAACGGGTACAATCGGTTGAAGCTTTTACGATTCACCCGCGGTGGTACGTGCGAGCACGATCACCACGGATAAATCGAACTTTGACGCCTCTCTCTGGTCTTGAGAGACGATAAGAAGAAAGGAAATAACTCTTTGGAAAACGAGGCATCCTGAGGAACGATATGCGCGACCCGTTGAGATCTTCCCACAGGGCTCCTTCTCTTTGTCGTACATTACAGCCAACTTCTATTTACTAGCTACCCTGTACACATATACATAGAGTTGTACCAATATAGAATGGTAGAGGAAACTGGCTGGGATAAGATTAGTTCTGATTGCTTCTTCACGGACTGGCAAAGTTATATATAGATAGGGGTTGCAGTTTCTCTTGACCAGGCGTCGATGCCAACCTGATGCAGAAGGGCCATTTGCCGCTGTTGCTCTTGAGCCTTCTGCCCGTTAATGAGTTATGTTTAATTGGCGTGGGAAGAGTCACGCTAGTACACTCATCTACCATAGGATAACGGAATAGCCCTCGCGAATGCTCTCCAGTTAAATATTCCACTCTGCCCTATAACGATCTGCATATATACTTAATCTGATATTGAGAAATTACGAGGAGGGGAGAATCGTCTACGTGCATTTAACATTTCCAAATCAACACTTCTTTCTGGTTTTAAGTGTCAGGAGGTTAATCCGCACTTTCTCACCTAACCCGACTCACCAACGACAACACTGTACGTGCCAACATGCCGAGCTATGCCATCGGTGATACCTTCTTTTTGCTACAAACGCACAGTAGTAATTTGGGTGCCATCACGTACGCATCAAGTGCAATGAGCCAGTTTCCATTGCGGGATTAACTCGAATACCACAGGATGAAAGACGCCATGTCCTCGTGCAATACAACTTGATTTTAATAAAGTCTCTCACCTCTCTAGACGTTGGAGCCCCTAAAACACAGGGGCCGTCTGGGCGGCGAGGCGCACTGGCCCACCGCTTGCTCGAGAGCTCGTTCTCCTCCTGAAAAACAAAAAAAAATAACACCAGGATGAAACATTGAATTTCTGCACTATTGCATAATTGTGTTAAACACAGGCATGCGCAGTTGGTAATTTAGCAAAAGCGCGCATGGACAATTACGAATTACCCAATGACAAGAGAGAGAATTCAAAATAAGTAAGAAAGCAACATCAATTAGACACAACATTTTAAAAAATCGCCATATTTCTTCCTGTCTAATGTAGAATGTCACTTCAGAATAATTAAGATGGCATCTTGGCACAGCGTCAACGGCTGTCGGCTACGTGGTTCATGGCAAATAGCAAAAGGCATTGCCACGGATATGCTCACGGGGAATTACCCTATATCGCTCTCTTGCACGCGAGCGTAGTTATTAAAACGTTGAAACAATTATGTGCTCACGAGACACACGAGTAGTTGCAGCAAGACGACGACGAAATGCTTAATAGTTGTGGTTATTTTGTGAATTTCAAATTTAGTCATTCGGACATGGAGGTGAAGACCACCCGGTGACTCTTTTACCCCGTATTAATTAATTCTCAATGGACATTATTATATTATTGCATAATAAATATTCAATTTCATATTAAAAATTTAATTATGCTGTTTGGCTGAGGGGAGGAAAATGGTAGCCAACGCACTGTGTACTGAAAATACTGATGTTACGCTTACTTTCGCTAGATTTCTCCTATTTTCCGTAATGCACTGGGATTGCATTTGAAATTGAATCTGCCACATTAGAAGAGCGCGCCCACATTAAGTTGAATTCCATCCGAACACGATCACGTCCCGGGTCGAGAATATCGGAGGAGCGGCCTGTTAATGACTCCATAAGGCGTCCAATATAGGATTTTTATCCTTTTTTATTAACTTCTTTTTTTTGGTAAAAATGAAAGAGGAAGTCATTATTACACCACTCAGTAATTTGAATGCGATCGTTCAACAGGTGTCTGTTGGGGTAAAAAAAAAACGAATCATTCAGACTTTTCTCACGATATAAAAAGTTGCTTTTGCAAAGGAGTTTGAGAGTATTTGAAAAATCATTTTTTCCATTAGTTCTTTGAGGTTTACAATGGAAAGTCATTGTCATAATGAATCCAAAAGGATTACTTTATTCTTTGGAATTTTAAAATTAAGATTGAGGCATCGAAGATTCAAGTTAAAAATCAGCATAAATTCTGTTGGAGTGAAAGTACACATAAGAGACTCTTCCATCACACCCGCATAACCATATTAGGTGCATACGGAAGTAAGGGGGAGACATATACATGCAGATAGTACGGCGCCAAGACATCAGGTACCTCAGATATGAATTATAACTCTGTACATATGCCAGCGCAATCGACTAAATCACGTTACGAGCCCGCCGGCACGTGTTCTTGGTTAAATATTAGATATTAGATTATTACATGTCTTCTGGTTCTGCCTCTTCCAAGTACGAAAATTGATTTTTCAATAAATTTAAAGTACGAAGAATTCATTTCCAAAGTTCCTCCAATTTTCACCTCAAATTTCCATCAATTTTTCTTTTTTTTTTCATTAAAAACATGTGTATTTTACTAGCACAGAGAAATTCTCAGCGTGGAAATTATGATTCTTGCTTGACCGTAGAAACACGACGAGGATGTTGCAGCGTAAACGGCCACTATCTCTCGCATCAGCATCTTCCACGCTTTTGACCCAACGTCCCCCTCGATTTATAGCGTCAAGTCTCATACGCCTTTCTCCCATAATGTCGGAAAATCATCCAGTAAAAATCAAAAAAAAATTTCATTGAATTAATTACGTGAAAAGAATTTCTTAAAATTTAAACTAAAAAATAAGTGATTCCGAGGACGAGCATTTTGTCGCCAATGATTGGCATTTGAAAGAACACAAACGCGTACAATTACCTTGAGTTGGTCGGCGCGTGTACTTTGGATTCAAAGAGGCAATGTAAAAAAAAAAAAAGAGTAAACAAGTATATATACATAAAAGTATAAAGCGCCGCGTTTCCAGAAGCAGCAGAGCCACAATTTTTTCCATCACATTTATTTTATTTCAATTTTTTTGTAATTACTTATGTGCTACCCGAGACATTATAATGAACTTCAAAGGCAATACCTATGTATTTCATGCACATAATGTAGATGGAAAAATGAAAAAAAAAAAACTTGTAGAAAATGAGATAGGTGTCAATAGTTTTACGTTGAATTCTGTTGTGAATGACTCCCAGGAATGATGCTCCGATAAAAAAAAATAAGATTTAGGAACAAAAAAATAGTTGTGTGAGATGCGTTTGGTAATGGAAACTCGACTTTGTTGTGTACGCGGCAAATAAAAATTCTGCACGTTCAGTATGGTGGTGTAGAGTCGAGTGAGGCGGTGTACATCAATCGAGGCTCTAAGAGATCAACTGAGTACGAGAGTAGTCTCGACGACTTGGAAATGGCTATAGGCTATTTCTTGTAGCTTTCTTTTACCCCTTTTACCGAGTATGCCCAATGAAAGAATCGCTCCGATTGTCCAGTATCCAACGTCACCACCACTCACCGCCTCTGCAGACAAAAGTCTGCACGAAGATTTACGATTTCTCGAGTTTTGTAATGAAATCGAGTCATCAGCATTTCGTAATTGCCATTGTCTTTTTCATTACACTATCCGAATTTAAACTGTAGCCTTTGAATTTAATAAAAGAAGAGATTAATAGATGGTGGGGTCATGCACGGGGTCATGCGACTCAAAGGAGTATCCAGAGACGAGTCATACCACCTCTCGAGAGAAACTAAAAAAAGAGGCAGGGTCGTTCACCGGAATGAATCGTCATGGCTTCAATGAATTAAAACCAACGGAATTTAATTCAATAAAGCACTCGGAATCGCTGAATTTTTTATGCATATCCTCGTATTGCCTTGAACCGACGTTTCTAATCACCTCTACAGACACTCCCAGTTGCCTCAATCTCGCATTCTACCTATTCGATATGATGCAACTGCAACGTGTCATCATCTTCATGAAGAAAAGAAAATGGAGGATTCAAGTATTAATTCGGATAAATGCGATGACAGGTCAGAGACATGTTGAGCAAGATGGACCATGTGCCCGTAGGGCTTCTTTCATGTAACCAACATTATACATAATTCATGTATTCCTGGCAATAGGTGTCGAGTCGACAATGCGCAGGCGTTCATATAATCCAGTCCAGAGACAATGGCAATGGCTCATATCTCTCATTGACTTCCGCAACAGATTTACTGATAAAAAGAAAAACTTGTAAACCACATTGTAATGGTAAATTTGAATTTCCATCAATTCATCTGAAAATACCGGTTTTTCCATAAACAAACCTGGATTATCATGAAATCAGTCTAGACCCAGTAGTTTCATTCCATTTCATTTTGAATAATAGAAAATATTTTATTGCAAAGAAGAAAGAAAGGAAAATTGATTGGAAAAATCTAGATAATTTCGAAAGTCAATGCCTTCATCAACGTGCGTTTAGAGCCACCAATTACGAAATACCTTCGCAATTAACACGAACATTGGATTCGTTTAGATCTAATCGCAGTACCATCGCCTCACTCCCACACAATAATTACTCAAACCCTCGGATGTTTAATATTTCAAGCCCATAATACTGGTGCGGTTGATAAAAGTACCGACAGTTTATGCGACCATCAGAGAGAGTCAGATACGCGCTCTACCTTTCAATATGAAAGGAGAAAATTAACGCAATAATGGAAATCAGAGGGGAGAATTCTCGAGTATCATGCTCGACTTTAAAACCATTTCGTGTATAGAAGTAATTATCCTCATTCTCTATTAACAATCCTATATTTCCCTCTTTCATTAAATTTTTCATGATTTTTTTTCTTCAACAATTTTCACCCTCTTTCATTTGTACAATTATTTAAAGAATTTTCGAGGAGAAAAAAAATGTCAATGTCTCAGAGACATGTACACCTGTCACAATGAAATGTCATTTTTTTCGGCGCTTTAGTAAGTCTCCTGGATGCTTGTACTACACCAAGGGTATTTGCAATTTATCGTGCTAATTTTAGGACACAATGGAACTGAAGACTGCTGGGAAAATAAGGCTCACAGGCTCGTGGATACTCTCTCTCTTCTTCTTTATACACGGATTACATCCCCGTATGTATCCGTTAAGAGGGGGAAATTCTGTACGACTGGCTTGCTAATGCAGCTTGCTGAAACTGCAATGGACGGCCGTAAATATACCGGGGGCTAATGCACCGCAACTTTATGTCCTGGATTACAAGACGGCCCCCCCACTGTTGCACGACACGCCAAATACGAATTTGCTCATACTTATCTCCCTAGTTTCATTACAATTTTATTTTTTTTCATTAAATTTAAAATCATCGTAATTTCGGTTGAAAAAAGGCATATTCGAATAAGAAATCAATTGTAAAATGCAATGCCTCAAGTCAATAACCCAAGTGCATCATCACATTATCCATTAATTCGTGAGAATCTTTCCATTGGAATTCTCTTTAGAAATAATTCTCCTCGTAAGTTCCAGAAGAAATGACAACACTGGAGGATGTCTCTTGGAGACTCCCTACGGCGCCGCCTATTCCATGGATAAAAAGAAAATTCACTTTTCTTGTAATTTTGTACAAATTGATGCGAAAGAATTCACGCGAATGTCATGCACACACCATGGCGACTCGTTTGAAATTTAAACCAATTGGTTTTCATGGCAATAGTGATGACTTGCTAGGCCTCATTACCCTTGCGAACCGTGCTTATTAGCTTTCAGACCGCAAAGAGGGCAGAGACTCGAAGTTGGATAGGTTATGCGACGGGTTCACGCTTACCGTTTGTACGAGCCACTTTCCAACTATCATTTTAGATGATATATAATCGTAACAAACAAGTTTATTACATTTTTTTTTGTTTTTATATTCTTACAATGTGAGAGAACTCTCTTATATATTCTAATCGATCTCATTAGTCCACTCTAACTTATATTTTAATAATTAACAATATTATTATGATAATGCGGATTGTGGGAGGAGGTGAAGGAAGGTGAGATAATTCATTATTTTCGGGATTTTTTTTAATGGCAATATTGGAGTTCGATTAAATGACAATAGAGGAGAAAAATCCTCAGGCATTTGATATTATCCACGGGATTGACAAACAAGGAAATAAGCCATTACCGAGTAGGTAAGAACGCGCGTGCCTGCGGCGTGCATCATGCTACTACAGCATTCTAACTACACTGTATTATACGTATGTATATCTGGATTTATATGGAGAACGCTGAATACGCTACTCTCTGCGTACTATTACACGTAATTACTCTTAAGGCAAAACTTATGTTCTCTTGCATGCTATGCAATTATCGTTTTTCGAGGTTTGTGCGTTACTATTAGTAAATTACGGATACCCTTCAATATTATGTATATCAGTGTGACTACTGGTTTTAGTTGTGGCAAATACATATTTAATTAGAATGTTATCGTAAATGAAGAGTGAATGATGATAAATCAATGGGTAAATAAAGATATTAATTGAACGGTTAGAGATAGAAATTTTCTGATGACTCCATTGAAAAGCTGAGGAAATTTTAGCCGGAAAACATGTGTCGAAATTAATTTTTTTGAGTTTTTTGAAAATTTGATTTTTTTCAGTGAGATTTTAAGGGGTTTACCTTGGAAAAATTTGGAAAAATCACATTTTTGGCAATATCTTCGGTTCTATTGGTCGTAGCGTGAAAATTCCGATTCGAGGTGAAAGCTGAGCTCATTTGCGATGAATTCATGTGTTTTCAAAATTAAAAATACGATTTTTTGAGTGATTTATAGTGGAAAAACTGATTTTCAAAAAAAAAACCCAAAAGTAATTGAAAAAATCGTATTTTTAATTTTAAAACCACATGAATTCATCGCAAATGAGCTCACCTTTCACCTCGAATCAGAATTTTTGAGCTACGACCAATAAAACCCAAGATATCCCCAAAAAAGTAATTTTCTCAAATTTTTCCAAGATAAACCCCTTCAAATCTGGATGAAAAAAATTAAATTCTCAAATAACTCGAAAAAATTAATTTCGACACATGTTTTCCGCCTAAAATTTCCTCAGCTTTCCGATGGAATCATCAAAAAAATTAAATCTCCAATATTTCTCTCGATTCCTCCTATCTATATATTTATATAATATATGTATACGACCAATAGAACTCGAGAAATTCCCTAAAAACAACATCGAATTATTGAAAAAATTCAGAAGAAAAATTCATTACGATGATGACACTCCAGCCTCCGTCAATAAGATAATAATAATCGCGACAGAACGCAGTTGGTGGTCGTGATGCGTGTATAAATACATGAGAAGTACGTAATGAGAATCGATTCACCATCTACATTTACGGTTATACGCTTCATGAAATAATGATATTGGAGGTATCAAAGATTCACGCACAGTAAAATTCGTGTCGCTATCTCGACGCGATCGATAAATTTAACATTCATAAACGCAACACCACTTAAAAACCATGGAATTATCCAAGTGATTCGTTATATATTGAACATAATTATTATCAATAATTATAAAATATATTCCATCGTCCATGCTTTCTCGTTTCTCTCTCAAAATTAAGGTGAAATCCGGAAATGTAAATAATCCATTGAAACCCTGTACTTTTAATTATTGTGTAAAACGACATTTTATTTTTCTTCATCTCAACAATTTGTCAGCCAATAGTCGATTCATCCGGTCACGAGTTAGAAAGCGTGCACAAGTACCATGAGCCTATACAACTTCTAATGTTGACAAATCAAACAAACCCAAGTACCGTAACGCGCACGCGCGATACTTGTATTACTTTAGCCGTCAGAAAACCTTGGATTATCGAGTGCACCTAATTTTCACGCTAATCCCAAATTTCTCGTAACCACCTGGAATGTTAATAATTAAACCTGATTTTCCCAATGCATGAAAATATTAAAGAAATTCCCCCTTTTTATCAAAGTAAAAGTTGATTGCAGATAATTATATGAAGATGACCCCCATGGGAATAAAGTGAAAAAGAAGTTTACTATCGATCACCGAAGCTGTATCGAGTGAACTCATACATATATAGATATATCGATACGGAAAGTCGGAGACAAGGAGTTGGTGAGTGGAAGCGGGACTGATGGCCAGTGGTCGTGTACGCGGAGACAACTTTACGAGGCAATAAAATTAATGAAAACCCACAACTGGTAGCAGTGTTTATACTCGCTCCTTCCCCCCTCCCCCTCTCATGATAACAGGTGTGCAGCGAATGATAAAGTATTCCCCTAAAAATCGAATTGAACGACAATAGTCTGACTTTTTCCCTCAATTTCCTGGCTCAACACTAATTTTAATTATCTAGTTAATGAGATAATTACAATGTTACCATTTATGATGCCTTAGAAAAGAGAAAAAAACAGAGGATTGTGTACACTCATCCATTACATCGTGGGAAGAGAAGGTACCCTCCACCTGAAACGATTCATTCACTTCATTATTCTCCCTTTGCGGTCTTCTTCTATCTCTCTCATTATCCCAGAACTTCCGTGATGTCAATTACGTTCAACGTTGGGATTTGCCAAAGTACTCGCCCTTTCGTGCCCACCATCACTCTATCCACAATTATTATAATTATCATCGAAATCTTCACGAATAAATCCAAACTTTTGATCAGAAAAAGGAGGAAACAATTCGGTGAAATAAAGAGGCATTGTGCAGTTAACCTCGTTCACCACTACACGAATGAAAGAATGATTTATCTCAATTGTGATTAAATTGAAAAGATGCTGACGCATGAAGTCATCTCTGTGAGGTGAACAAAGTTTTTCTCACGGTTCAATGTATTAAATTTCATGGAATTTATTGGATTATTCGAACTCCGAAAATTCGAAATGAAACATGTGACGAATGTTAATTAATGCCAGGGGGATTTAATTAAATTTTCTCAGTCGACTGAGAGAAGACAGACGTAATCACGTACCACTGATCGGTGGGTGAAGGCAAAAACTATTGGTTTCATACTAATGCCAATCGACTAGTTTAATACTATCCTTATTGGGGTGTTATGTGCCATATGTATGTAATTTATATGTATGTGTAATCTCCTTTTCTCAATGAAAGGATTTTCTGATGTTTTGCAGATAACTCGAGTTTATCGCATCGTTTTTTGAGGATATCTCGGAAACTAAGAGAGATAGAGAAATTTTTGTAGATACCTTTTTTGTAGCCCTTAAAATTATCTACAAAAAAGGTATCTACGAAAATTTCTCTATCCCTCTTAGTTTCCGAGATATTGAACAAAAAGTAATGATGAAATAATGTTGTTTTTTTTAAAATGAATTCAAAAATTATTAAATCAATGGAAAAAGTGTGGGAAATAGTTGTGTTACATTATAAAAATGAGAGCAATCTTAAATTATAGTTTTATATACTTCTACTTTCATTATTATTTTTTTCACTAAATAAAACAAGTTTTTAATGCATAATTTAGCGTTTATTATTGCATGCTCTTGGCTTAACGATGAGTATTATTAATAAAGTACCAATAATTAATAATAAAACTAAGAAAAATCAAATTTTTTCAGGATTTTTAAATTAATGGATTCCGGTTAATTAATTAAAAATTGATATAATCATGAATTATCGAAAAAAACAACAACAATTTGCCATTTTTCAATTAAATTTTTAACGTAATTTTGTAAATGTGAAAAATAGTTTGTTAATACATCGGTAAAATTACATGTACATGGGATAGTTAAAATTGATTTTGAACAACATCTCAAAGTACGGATTCCACAGACAAAGAAAAGAGATATAAGAGAAACCACGATACGAGGTGAGTTTGAACCTACCTGCAATTATCCGGTCTAATGAGCAAACAGTCGGCTCTCTGTCCGTACGCTCTCATCCGCCTCAATACAATCTTTCTTCGTTTATTCTCAGTCCGCACTCCACAAGAAAACACACATATATGTATACAATTTCTATGGACATTTAGGACAAAGTACTACAGCCGCGAGAAAATAGAAGAAGAGAGATAGATAAATACGTGAGACAGAGAGATATGAGGATTTTATAATTATGAGGTTTATAACCGGATCTCAGAATGACGATGAGGGGGTCCACTTATTCCCCAGCTTTTGCCTGACTTTCAAGAAAGAAACTTGACCTTTATACTCGGGTTTTAGAGAAATATCTATGCGGTGAAGATGATTCGACAGAGGTAGTGTGTATGTGTGTGTGTGTGTGTGAGTGCCGACGTTGGTGAAAGGCGAGAAAATAATATGATGAAGATGAACACGAGAATACGAGACAAATGAGGTTTCAAAGGTTCTTAGCCTTCAGGCAGAAATTAAAAAAAAAAAAAATACGAAATTCATATGAAAAGAAAAGAAATCGTCTCGCGACTTTTTATTTAAAACTTCTTCTTTTTCGTGGTAACCGCAAGAAAAACTTATTAACTTCTTGAAGAGTATCGAAGAACCTGTTCCTCTTCGATTACAAATAACATTTTAATACACTTGTTATCGTGCAACAATTTTCCTCAAATTTATCATGAATTTCAAAATTATTAAATTGATTACCGTTAATAGAGAGAACTCACGCTATTCTCGTGTATAATTACGAAAAATAAAAAAGAATTCGGATTGATTATATTCCTGGGATTGCTAGAAAACTATAGGTAAACAATTGTTATCTAAAATTTGCGTGAATCCTTGCTCCCAAGGCCTTTCTTTACGATTTTCACCGCATGAATTTCCGGGCAACAACAGACGCACACGGGTGAGAAAAAAAATGTGCATTGGATCGCACGGCTTTCAGTGATGTTGATGGATATACATACAGTATACGAGAATAAAGAAAGACGATAAACGCATCAGTGCAACAGGATGCTCTCTCGCTCTCTTTTTACCCCACCCTCATTTTTTTTCCCATTTCTCCCCACGTCCCACGCGAGACGCCACGCACGCCACGCCCGCCATTCACCTTCAACTTGGTTCAGAACAGACGCGTTCACGTGTGTCTATGGGTGACTCTGTTCACACGACTTGAATACACTTAAAATTATTAAATTGTAACAAAATCAATGAATTCAGGATAAATAAAAAAAATCAAAAAATTCATGAAATTTAAACCGAATTTTCCGAGTACAGCCTTTCTATCCTATCCAAAGAAGTCTAACTCAAAAAAACTAGTAGTTTTACCAGTGAAAAAGTTGCATAACACGACGGTATGTACACGTGGAGTAGTCGGGCGGCAACAAGGTCTCTCCATGTGTACTAAGGCCGCGATTGCAATAACCTCGGAGACTGATAGCGGAACGTACGTCACGTACCGTCGATAAAGTTGGAGCGTTTTATTTTACAAAAAAAATGCGTGTAATTGTTGACTCGAAAAAAAAAGGGAAGAACCCGAGTTAAACAAATCCATTGAATTTTCCCCCGATTATTTCGAATTAATCCAAATTCATTGATTTAATTTATATAAATCATTTCTCTGGGTGTGGAGACACCCGGTATACACGTACGTGGGCTAACCACGCGACATATCGTGCGACATACGAGGAGGGCGTGTCTCTGTCGTTCAACTGCGCAGTTTGTTGCACGCGCTATAATCGTGTACCGAGCAACGAGCCATATTATACGCAAATGACTTGGGTGACATTATGAGACGATTAAATCGATGATTTTCGATGAAAATTCTACATTCAATGAGACAACAATGAGATACATGGAAAACAGGTGTCGATTATAATTTTATACGTCATTTTGCCGTGGATTTACGGAGAGGAGCATGAAGCGTGTCGACAGCAGTCCCCCTACTTCCGCCCAACCATATCCGGCAGTCCGCCTACCTATATCTCGGTCCACCAGACCATACACACCCTTACTCTACTATTATCCACACACATGGATCCTCTAATCTCGTCATCCCGAAATGATTATTCACGAATTCCTCAAATTCGAAAGGACCGAGACCAGAGACAATAAAACCACATCGTCGTCATCGTTATCTTGACAGCTGAGTTTTTGCACGCATATACTGGCGAGTGTGGAGAGGTCAATGTCCTTCTCCCTCACCTCCTGGGTCGCATGTGCAGGCACTTCACCAACTTTCCTGTTACGGACGTCATTCAACGCGAAAAATCCATAACGTATTTCCGAATGAAATTTGAAGAATAATACAGTTTTTTTTTCATCATCAGGTTTCTTAAGATATCTCGGAATCTGAAGGAGATACAGAAAAATTCATGAATACCTTTTTTGTAGAGAATTTCAAGAGCTACAAAAAAGGTCTCTATGAAAATTTCTCTATCTCACTTAGTTTCTGAGATATTTTTAAAAAAAAGTGATGATAGAAAATAAGGGATTTGTCGGAAAATTTGAGAATCTCAATTACTCGTGCCACGAGATTTCCGGTGGAGTTATGGGTTATTAATGGGGTTATTAGCAGAGTAATTGCACTCATCCCTCCACAATTTCGTAAATCCTTTTTTCTAATAAATTTTTAACCCGTCAGGAAGAGATCTTTCCGGTTTCGGTGGAACAACCGGTTCCAGTTGTACTTCTCTCCTCGAGAATACTCAAATTTCCATCGATTTAACCATTGAACGAAATCCCTTAAATTGAAAGTACCAAAAGAATGGTAAAAATGTTAAAATTCAAAAATGTTGCAAATCCGTTACGAAGTTTAACTCGCATACGGTCAGTGTAAAGAGTGCTTTGGAACACTCCAAGTTTTACGATTAAGTGTACTGCCGACACCGATATTTATTGCCGATATTCGCTGGGGTAATATTGGCACTTACCCAACATGAAATTGCGTATATATACAGTTGACTGAGCGAAACACATTCATCCACTCTTTTTCGTTCTCCAAATGGCGCGTAAAAACGTCCAAGTAGAAAACATACTTACTTTGAGGTGCACTATACATGCATTAATGTGAGACACATTTCCAAAGGCAAATTGAACCGATGAGTAATGTCTACTCGTCTTATAACAATGAAAATTATCCCTCGAATCATCAAAATCCTGACTTTAAAGGATTCAAATAGTCTCATAATGGATTTTAAACGAAACAATTTCCACAATATTTCCCATTAATTATTAAATTAAAAAAAAATGACTCACCATGAAAACCATGAACCTTGATTGCAGGTTGGCGCTCCGGATGTAAGTCAGCCTTACCACCACCCTCAAAACAGCCTATCCTTCGTGAATAATTCCTCTCTTGCACTTCCCTCTATTTATTATTGTCCAATGCATAAAAAATGCCACTTTATTTTCATTGAATTTCATGAAATCTATCTGCCTCAATTACCATGAATTTTATTATATTTAGCGCTGTTAATTCAGTTGGGAAAATCAATCGATAACCCGTGTCCGTTCGTTCCAGTTGCGCGCACGAATGCCGTTCAATGTCCGACTGGTTAAATTCAAGAGAACGTATACACGCACCATTCAATTATAAATCACTTGCGCCTAAGGTGCTGATATATATATATATATATATATTGTCTTTTAAAAGCAGGTAGCATATTATCCATGCTTCTTAATTATACCCCTTATTTTATATTATTATTTTTTTTTACATTATTATTTTATTTATTCCGTTATACTGAAGTTCACTGGCATTTTATTGATATACTGGCGTGAATACTGGCCGCTTCACCTCATTGACACCTGAAACAACAAATTACAATGCATTAATTTTTATTTTATTAGGAAAAAATAATTTTAAGAATAACGAAAATTTTGCGCAATTTCATTATCATGCGACACAGTGGTATGTGCGATATAGAGAAGATAAAAAAAAAATGGAGTTGGACAAAGTCAGAGCAAACGGCAATATGCAATCCGAGTGCACGATTGACAGGGTGCGGTCGTTCTACGCCGGGCCCATGACGCACCCGTTTCTTTATTTAAATCATTTGATCCGTCACGTCACAATCGATTAAAGCTAATAGCCGAGGAAATTAAATAGAAATAAAATAAAATGTGACATGCTTCCTGCTATAATTCCAACGTCACACTCTTCGGAAGAAGAGAAACTCGCGAAATAAACGTGGAACCATCATTTTTAATGGCATTCTGTTCTTTGAAAAATTTCGCAAGTCCCTCAGACACGCAGACGAATGTACCTGCAATCCATTCGATTAGTCTGACGTAATAATGTGGAATTTTTTAATCCAATTCACGTATACAAGATACGCCTGTATTTTTGGTCAATTAGAACAACATCGTATTTAATTACTCAAAAAATATTTCAGTGATTTTTTTGGAATTTTAGAGAATTATTGAAGAATTTTGGTTAATGGTGAAATAATGAAGGACAAGAATATTAATAGAGTAAATAAATAGTATGGTAAATTCTTTTAAATCTTTATGAATGGAGCGCAAAAGGCAGACGCGTGCGAGTGTTCACCGACTTGGAACGACCGCGAACACGTGCGTCGCATGCATATAAACATACAGTGTAACTCATAATTTTAATTCGAATGAAATAAATTAATCAGAGCCTTTAAAAACTCCGCCAAAAACCCGCGTCTTCTTCAAATAGACAAATATTGCAAAAATATAATTTATGATAATTACGATAAAATTCATAAAAGTATCTAGAAACAATTTCTTCTTCAATAAATAATTAATTTCAACTCGAGAAAATTATTTTTCAAAACTTTGTAGGTAAAATATCCCACAAATTCTGATGTACTGTATTTAATGCCTGTAAATATCATAATCCCCCCCTAATCTACCCTAAATTATTTTAAATATTCCTGTGTAACAAAAATTTATGCTCCGTGAAAAATCATAAATACATGATAAATCACTGCACTAACTCGTCTATCTATAATTAGTGTCAGTAATAATCTGGATACACGACTATTCCTACATAATGTGCTCGAGTTCTAAAAATATAAAAGTGATCGT
Organism: Aleiodes testaceus; assembly: GCA_963565655.1. Classification (NCBI taxonomy): domain Eukaryota; kingdom Metazoa; phylum Arthropoda; class Insecta; order Hymenoptera; family Braconidae; genus Aleiodes; species Aleiodes testaceus. Next base: position 970,093 of record OY751414.1, read on the forward strand.
TTCACGACCTTCCTCACAAGAATTACATCTGGACAAAGCTCTAAAATTAGCAAAAATTAATGTAATCTAATTGAAATCAGATTTAATTATTTCATTCGAGAATTGACGAGAATCATAAAATTTAACACTTCTCATTAAGCATTTAATAGCCATCCTGTTGGTCAATTAGTGAAAAATATTAAAGTATAATAAATATAATATAATGATTCAGTAGTTCAGATACATTTCACCACAATTTCATTGTATGCTAATGTATCATCGCATTTGACAGTTACTATCAATAATCTCACATGTGAAGCAATCACGCAGGCACTATCCCTTATCTCCAGATTATCCAACCAAGTGCAGAGAAACGTATGACACTATTGGAAATATTAGGTCCACAGTACCATTAGAAAGCCCACTTTTTTTTTATCATCTCAATCACGCCAACAGAAATAGTTGTGGGCTTTTAACTCATACTCGCGTGTTACGCAGACTTTATCCCAACCCGTTCCGCCCTGATTAATAGCTTAATCATTACGCGAGCTTCTTCGCGCCTTGCCCCATCATTAAGCCATGCAGGGCTGATGATCGTGCACAATCGATAAGTCAACCTGTTTTTCTCCCTTCTCGATAAACATCACAATCATTCGATTTGATGAAAGATATTATTTCTTACTGAATCAACTGAATCAATCCATAATTTCTTGATTCAGAGGCAATTCAGGTGTGGAGTGGTAAACAAGGTTAATTCATATAGGAATACAATGTAACTTAACCTTGTTTACTACTTCACTACTGAATTTTCTTGCCGTCGGATGTCGTTTTCAGACAACTTCAAGTTTTTTAAAGATATCTCGGAAACTAAGCGAGATAGAGTTATTTTCATAATAACCTTTTTTGAAGCTCTTGAAATTATGTATAAAAAAGGTATCTATGAAAATTTCTCTATCTCTCTTAGTTTCCAAGATAATTGAGAAAATGTAATGGTAAAATAATAATGATAATACTCACTTGTAATTAGTTCCTCGTTGTAATGATGTTTCTTCACAATTCCCTCATGACTTGATAATCCAACTAATCAATGCAATTGACGGATTGAGCGAACAATTACTATCACAGTAAATCCGCGGGGGCATAACGATTTAAACTAGATGAAAACAAGACGCCCCAAAGGCATTAATTTAATACACCACTAAAATAAACGTCATTCTCACTCCAACAAATTATTATAATCTCTTTATCACACTTTTCCATAATAGTCTACTATTTAACACGAAGCTCGTTATCATTGTTTCTCAAATACATAATCACTAATCCCGAGTGAATGAGGATCGATGAACTTTTAAGTGATAGAGACAAACAAATGAGAGAAAAATTTAAAAAACAGAGTCAACACATAAATCCAATAATTCGAATCACTATTCTCATTTCACCGGTTTTCTCAAAGTTATTGGGTTGCTTTCTGGGTTTTTTGATGGACGAAAAACAAATGAAACTCATCAGACGATCAGCTGATCGCCACGCGCTACTATGGTAACCGGCGCACGGTTGTCCGTCTCTACTGCAGGGTGGCGCATAAAGATTGTGAACCATGCATAAACACGTATACACACATTTGTAAACGACGACGGCGCTCTGACGACCCGACGACCATGACGACGAGTAGGAATTCGTTTTTTCACATAATGCCTTTACAAGAAAGAGAGAGAGAATGAAAATTATTTTCTCAAATGCGCAATTGACTCTGTCTAAAATTCTCTTTCGTCACGTTGTCAATTTTCTATTCGTCCTCATTTCCCTCATGTGTTTTTGTCCGGTTTTATTTATTTAATTTTATCACTTTTCACTCGATAACACAGTGTCTTTTATTGTCTCATTTCATTGGATTAACGCTATTTAATGCCCATTATGTAGTCGGATTGATTATTAATGTCAGGGGAGAATTAGTTTTGGGAAACAAGTGAAGTGAGGAGCGAGAGCGATGCGCGCGCACATCCACTCGTGTCGGCAGCCGGGCGTGCACTGACTCGCCTCGGCCACACTAGACTTGACAACGGCTCTTGTGGGGCCTTTACCACTTGCGCGCCACACGACTCGCCGTGCTATTACTACGAAAGCGGAGGGGAAAACTCTCTTCCTCATATTTCTGTAAATAAAATAGCTTCCTCATTTAGTAAACACCCTTTGTGTTTTTTCATATGACTTTAATTTTTATATCAATTATATTTCTTTTGTTTTTACTCTTTTATGAAGTGTTTCATATAATTTTGTCGTTAATTATTTTTCAGCAAATAACATAAGTATTCAATGCACACACGAAACATTCGTTTGCATTTTGCATTTAGTGACACCAAACTGTCCGGTTCTCTTCGTAAAACGCACGTCTAACAGTAAGGACCGGTTGAGATCTGAAGATTATTTTCCAAGAATGCGTATGTACACACAGAGTTGACTTCTTATTTTTTAAAAAAATTACATCTTGCTTCTTTTCTTTTTTTACTTCAAATTACGATGAAACATACAATTTAATCATTAAAATTAATGTACGTGGAATAAATGAGTGAAGCATGGAGATAAATGATTTTATATTTATTATTTTTTTTTGGTGAAATTAATGTCAGTGTAGGTGTGGTTATAAATGAGTCATTTATTTCAAATAAAATTGATGATTATTATTCCAGGCGTTTTTTTCTTCATATCTTTACAGAGATGTAAACGTCAAGAAAATCAAGAGAGTATAAAGTTATTTTTTTTTTTGAAACTTGTGGTTGAGGGAGAGAGAATTATGTGCATCTTCTACGGTTTAAACGGAAGTTGAATATCATGACAATTACAAAGTAAATGAGAATTTCGGTGCAATTGTAATGTCTTCTTCTAAATTGTGAGTAATTAAATATTAATTAATATCAAATGAGATTATGAGTAATGAGATTTTCACACAATTCTCAATCTCAACAGTATTTTTAAAATATCCCGAAAACTAAGAGAGATACAGAAATTTTCATAGAGACCTTTTTTGTAGCCCTTGAAATTCTCTACAAAAAAGGTATCTATAAAAATTTCTGTACCTCTCTTAGTTTCCGAGATATCTTGAAAAAACAAAGGATTAAGTAAAATGGTCCTAATGTGTGTCGACATGAATCGATTACACGACATATTGATTGACGACTATGTCAATTGGTTTCTTAACGTCATGTTTATACTTGCAGATACCATCAGGACCGAGAGCAGAATAATTACACGCATTACCTCGCCATTTGTTTCAATAAAGTAATATTGGGGATGGCGAGGAGCGACTGGTTTCTGCTACGATACTTCATGCCTAATTTGAGGGTATCCTAGGAACTTTACGAAAATTGGTACCTCCAATAAACAGAACGTGAGAAACTTGGGAGAAGTCAGGTCCCGTAGATCAAGTGCTGTCCTGTAATAAACTTGCCCGATACTTTTTATTTTTCGTGTGGAAAAGGACTTAACGGTTGATAAAAGATGATGATTTTAATGTGGACAAGTGTCTCGTCATCTGTCTCTTATCAATGAAAAAACTTGCGGCCTTGAAATCCACTCTGTCAGATTAAACAGAGGTGAATAATCTGATTCATCTATTTCGAGCGAATTTAATTATAGGTATGACCTATAGTTACATCTGAATATATACAAAAGCTGTTGAAATTTCTCAGAATACGCGAATCCCGTAACACCCACGCAGCCTAAGAAAGGTATTCAACTGGTTTCATCAGAAAACTTTCTTTTACCTTTTACAGTATGGCTAAATGAATTCTTCTCTTTAATTAATAGAATTTAATTGAGAGTAAATAATTTATCAATTTTAAACATTTGATATTTATCTTTTAATTCATTTAGATATGTTCATATATTCTATTCGTAATTCATTATTAATTGTTAAATTATTTCACCTGTTCACAGAGAATTAGAAGAAGTTATAAATGAGATATAAAATCCAGATGAGAAATAACGTCAATAACGTGAGGACTGTGTAGTGAGCATATTTCAATCTGGAATTTTTAAAAAATTAGAAAAACCTATTACTCATTCACTTGTTATCAGTCAGTGTTTACTCACTTTTGATACCTCCTTCTACCGTATTCAACGGTATCCAAAGGATCCTTCATCAGATAAATACGAAGACCACGTATGTGCCAATAATAATAATCCGTCCAATCCAAATTCTTTATATTGAAATTGAATAACACACGATCTGTTGTTGACATTTTTTCCCACAGTTTGATAACATTATTATTCTGAAATTGCCATTGTTGAGTACAGAAATACGCAATGACGTCACCCAATTTGTGGATTCTTCTGTATGCATTGAGTAGCCTGGAAGAACCAAAAATAATGAATTAAATCTAATTATCAAATAATTAGACAGATAATAAGGTAATTACATTGGTTTTCGACCACTGAGACGTGCTAGTGTATCAACAATAACAGCTGGTAACAAATGCGTGAAAATTGTGAAGAATTTGTGGACCCAGGCATTCGGATGCAGTCCGAAACCGTAATACCAAACTGTTATGACACTTGGCATCTTCAATCCTTCTTCTATATTGTACTCCATGAATTTGCCCCAAGTAATTGGATTTTGACACGAAGAAACACAGTTGTAGATCGGTAAGTTTGGTGCAGTATCTTTTGGATCCAATTCCCTTTTATTTCTGGAAAGTAATCATGATTATAACATTTTTTTAGATAACAGGAGAGAAGAATAAATTACCTTTGAACGCCGATGTCCCAAGCAGCTGCTATTATATTATTAATAACATAATCAGCGGGGATTATATCGGCGACATTATTGGGATCGCAGTGGAGGGTCCGGAGCAGTCCTATAGCAGCACCCAAAACGACACCTGTAGGCCCGTAATAATTGTCGATCCATCCGGGTATCGGGTCTTTGCAAGTTGCGATCATTATTGATGGACGAACTATGCAAATCGGTAATTCTTCCCCATATTTACGGACTATGTCTTCGGCTACTGTTTTCGAGAATGCGTAAGTATTTGGCCATTCTCCTACCACTCTGAAATTGTTATGATTATGATTATAGGATTTTTAGATGGATTTGAAGAGTCTTACCCTGGGGTTACAATCTCCAATGTCGAATCTTCGAGGATATCCAGTAATGCTAGCACTTCATCACCACCAATTGGGGGCTTGTAGAATACTTCATCAATGTCTTTATCAACGCAGTGAGAGAATGCTGTTCCGATGTGGACAATTGCCTATTTGGAAGTGAGTTTTGTATTTTTAATTATTTGGAATATTCAATGGATAATTGGAAGGGATTATTTACTTTGAGATTCGGCATTTCCTTCGCCAGGAGAAGGATCTCCTTAGTCCCCCGGACGTTGATATTAACAGCGTTTCGTAATTTCTCGTCAAATTTGACGGTAGCAGCCGCGTGAATCACAATATGCGAATTTTTTAATAATTCACGGTTTTCTTGGGATAGAGCTAAACCTTTCTCTCCGAGTTCACCGTCAATCATCATCACTTTATCCATAAAATTCGGTTGTTCTTTTCTCAATCTGTCGTATACCTGGAAGATGTATATAAGGGCATGGGTCGAGAGAAGCGGGCGAAAGGAATAAATAAAAATCACAAAACTCACTACATCCGCAAATTGCTCTTTGAATCTTTCCCCCGAGGACTTGCCCTTCTTTGCACGCATAATGAGATACAACTTCTCTACTTTCGTGCATGTCCTAATGAGCAATTGAGTTCTGACTTTAGTCTCTCAATACATAATTATAATAAATAGATAATAAGATCCTGCATTATTTTAAAATTCATTTTAACGTCAATTCGTGAATTTTAGAAAGCGAAATCATTTCATATGCATGAGGAGAGAATTATTTATACATGTGCCCATCCTCAAATTTACGTTTTAACAATTTTCATAAACTGTGTCATATCTTCATATAATACATTAATAATATCAAAATAAATCTTACCGTAACAATTTTTCTATCAAAAGTTTTCCAACAAATCCGGAACCTCCTGTGATAAGAACATTACATCCAGAATAAAATTCTGCAATGTCACTGGGTTCAATGATACCTATGTCCGATGGATTATTCATCCGTTTCTCCATAATCTCGAATCCATTCGGTATTGACATATTTACTAATTTTTCTATGAAAGAAAATACCATAGAAAAAAATATTTATAAAATCCCAAACAAATCGGTATCAACTCACAATAATTATAAAATAATAAAAACAATAATAATGAACACGAGTATGAGGAGACGAAGTGAATTCGACGAGGAGCAATCGAAGACTGAAAGAAAATGATTGAATGTCACATTATTCTTTCATCGGAAATCACATTTGTTCATTCTAATTTATGCAAAACGTTGATAAAAATCAAACGAGTGTCATTAACATGTGCATTTAACAATAGAAGAGATTTTAATGATCGAAATGAATCGTTTGGCCTATGAACTAGCCCAACATCAGATTTTCCATGTTGAACTTTGATACAATGTTTTAAATATAAACTCATTAAGATTCCTTAAGGGAGAAGTGAATCATTATTTTCAATGACAAATAAGAATAATAATAAATGATTATTAGTGAAGATAACATTTGTTTGGATACTAAAGAGAAGAATAATTCAAATACATTTAAAATTTTTAATATTATACAGAGGTCAAATCCGTTCTCACCCGAGGAATGACTAAAACATTTTCCATTTGAAAAAAAAATACGATAATTAATTCGAATTGAAAATATAAATATTTCAGTTATTTTTCATTAAATGTATTTCATTCTAATATTTATATACAGTTAGTTTCGAGTAAAGATGTTGACGAAATAATAATTATTTTTGCATATTTAATTTCTCGATATGTACAATCGAAAATAACTTGAATCTCAATAAATAGTATGTCATGATTGTTAATTCTTACAGTAAAACAAAGAGTAATAATAAAATTACAAAAATATTCACATATTTAATATTTATGGCCAGACATTACTCATCTTGAAACATACTCAATGGATCTTCAACAATTTTTTCAGCAGTTTTTTTCAAATCTTTAGTAATTGATTTCTTCACACTAGCACGTGTTTCCTGTGGTTTTTCAGGTATAAATTTGTTCGTAGAGTTGTGACTATCATTTTCATTAGTAATTTTCGTTGAGAATATATCATCATTACCACCGGAAGGTTCTCCGAAGATATCCTCTAATTTGGTTTTCAAAATTTTACTCGTCGATGAAAATAGTTGATCTTCTTTGCTATCCGAGGGTTTTTCACTTGCATCGAAGAATAGTTCCTCGTCATCTTCATCATCATCCTCACCAAAGACATTTGTACCTTTCGGAGTGTTCCCTATTGTATTAACTGGCTCATTAGCATCGCCCTCAGATGCCTCGGATTTACTTCTCTTACTAGAAGCAGAGCCAAACAAATCATCACCAGCCTCTTCCTCATCACTATTAATATCATCAAAGAGACTTCCTTTCTCTTTTGTTGTTTTTTTCCCAATAGACTTGGTGAATGGTCCAGTAAATAAATCACCACCACTATCATCATCGGCGAACAAATCGAGTGAAGGTTTCTTAGTCTCAGAATCCGGAAGCTTCTTATTTGGTATTCTAGAAAATAGGCTCTCGCTATCGTCTTCATTAGCGAGAGAATTGTGTCCTTTCTCTGGAGATGGAGTTTTAGTAACAAATGCAAAGAGCTGACTTGGATCCTTCAGAGGATCACTAACGCTTCTCAGTGGATCGGACGGTTCTGCACTTTCCTCCATTGATTTACCATCGATAATATCCTCTGCCTCCTTTATATCCTCTTCAATTGACTCATTTAAACGTACAACTGGCGATAGAATTGGTGCACGACCGAATAATGCATCTTCCTTTTGTGGATCCTCCGGTAAATCCGGTGGGACATCGAAAAGATCCTCTTCGTCAGTCGAAGGCGACAATAACGTGTTCCTCGTTATACTCATTGAACTCTCTTTGCCTAAACTCATCTCCGATTTATCATCGGATAACAAATTCAAAGGTTTCACAAGACTCTCGTCTGTTGTTACACTCAGTCTATCCACATCACCATTATCCTCACTTTGAATTTGAGTAACAGAGTCCACGGTATGAAAATCAATGCCACTGTGCCGGAGTGCGGTTTGTCGTGCTTGTCTGCTTTGCGGCCGGCGCTTCGTTGGAATTTTCGCTCGACTCTGAAAAATTCAGGGTTTTATTTAAAGGATTCTCCGTGAATTATTCGTTAAATACTTTTGAATTACCTTGGAAGCGATCGATAATGTTTCCACCTGAGCTGGAACATCGAAACTCACTGCTGTTTCAGTATCGAGGATCGATGGGGATAGAGGAGCTTCATTAGACGATATTTCTGTAAAAGAATACAATTGTTAGAAACAAGTACTCGAATTAATCTTTAATAAAAATAATTACTTGGTGTTGGTGGTGTTTTTGGCATGCTGATGATACCTCCATCTTCAGTATCTTGATCCGGTGTCTCTTCTCCTGAATTTGTTTTTTCTCCACTCTTTCTCAAGAGCGGAGGCGTATCCGTAGGTGAGAGTATTTTGAAATCTCCCATTTTACCCATTAAATTCTTAATTTTACCAGAAACCGCACGTCTTGGTGCTTGCATTGAATCATCGCTACCAGGTATTGGTAAACGTATTTTCAAAGTATTCGGTGGTACCTTCCTCACACTATCTTTAGTAATTTCCGTGGGTTTCTGTTTTGAATTCGATGGGCCATCTGTTACAGATTCCATTTTTTGGCCGGCCTCAATTTTTCCCTCACTCCTCCGACTGAATAAACTATCATCGTCCTCTTCATCCACATCATCAAAAAGATTATTCGAATTATTACGATTTGTAGCTGTTTTAATTTCCTCAGAATCCATTGTTACAACTGCAGAATCTTTTTTTATCTCTCCCGTAACATTTGATACATACGCCAAGGACTTATTCTCATTTGTATCAACAGATTTATCTTTATTATATTCAAACAAACTATCGTCGTCCTCTTCGTTGAATAAATTCGTATTTTCAATTGGTAATTTAATGGAAGACTTTGCTAATTGAGTAACTGTTCTTGATACCGAGGATTGTTGAATTTTGGGCTCTTGGCCAGTACTAGATTCACCGAAAATGTCAATGTCCGGAGCAGTGGTACTTGGAAATACGTTTAAACCACCATCGAATAGACCACTGCGTAGAGACTTGTTGGCTTTAGATTTCTCAATAAACTGAGTTGTGCCTGGCTGATCAGCGCTCTTCTGCGAGCGCGATCCGGAACTTGTATTCGAAAATAGATCGTCACCCGAATCCGAATCGTCAAATAGTGAATTTACTTTGGACTTGGACTTGGAAGTGGCCTTTGGGAGTGGTGGTGGACCAAATACGTCATCACTATCAAATATGTCGTCTTGGCGTCCACTAGATGACTCTTGAATGCGTATTTCTTGTTGTGCTTGATTGTGAATATTACTATTGTTTACAGAATTTGTTGTTGCATCTAGATGACGGGATCTTGTGTTCAATAAGCTGTCACTGGGTCTTCGTTCACGGTATATTTCCTCGGACAATAGACGAGTCGATTCCATCTGCGGCTCACTGAAATAATAGATTAAACTCAATGTCAATTATAATCTTATCACAGGAAGAACGAATGATACTATGAAATTTACATATTAAAATAATGAGTATTATTTGTTGTGAATAAATTTGTATAATTGAGGAATTCTCTCTTACGTATACACGAATATAAATATAGATTACTAAGTAGAACGAATATTACTTGTGAGTTTTCTAATTTGAGTAAGGCCACTAAAGCGTCGACATTTTAAATCTGACGCATATCATGTGAATGTCTTAGGAATACTGAAACCAGTTGACCTTGGTACCATCTATTTATTCTTTAGTGAGTAATGTTTTCATCAGCTTCAATCGAATCAATAAAATGTTATTTAATAGTTCATAGAATCAATGAATAAAATGAAGACTCACCCAATTTTTGAAGTTAGTCCCAGTGTACTATTGACACTTGTTGGTTGAATAGAAATGCCACTGCTGTCAGTTGTGACTTCATTATTACCCCCAGCACGATGCAAATTTCCAGCAACCATACTTTCACTTGTATTAACTGACGATACATTTGGTTGGCTCTCATTCACCTTAATCACTTCGTTCGTATCATTTTCAGGTTCAATACTCTCATTCTCCGATGAATCAGAATAATCATTTCTAGCTCGATTGAAAAGTCTATTACCAAGTGCCGATGAAAGTAGGTCAGATTGGTTTACAAGAATTCCAGGTAATTTCTTGGGTGAATTTCTTATTGCTTCGGGTGATCGATTTTTCACGTATTCAATTGGACTGAATAAATTCCCATCATCCTCATCATCTTCAAATAAATTCGGAATATTATTATTAGCCTCTGGTGTACTTGTCATGACATTATCATCATTCTGACTCTCAACTCTATCAATATGTGTTTTAATGCTTCCAGTGACATCGGATTTGCTCATGAATTTAGAGTTTTTAGGTGCGAAAATATCGTCTGAATCTTCAGAATCATTGTCACCAAACAAATCATCAATTGCTGATTTCGGTTTAGTTTCAATGGAGTTTATTGGCGGTGGAACATCGAGACTCGGTGGTATCATTGTCTGTGGCTTTTTCATTGTTTCCTTCCACAGACTATTCGAGACTCTTTCATCAAACAATTTCGGTTTACTACTAAATATATTATTTGCCTCTGAGTTAAATACATCATTCTCATTATCAGAACCAAACAAATCATCCTTCGAGCGATTAATTGAGGCTTGATCAGGTTCCTTAACTTCTTCTATCGCTTTTTGCACCGGAAGAACATTACCCAAACGTTTTGCCAATTCTTCAGCAAAACTTGGTGCACCTTTCTTATAATTATCCTTCGATACTCCAGTTATCGGGGTTTCTATGTCCGAAGTAGAATTCAATGTATCTTGACTCTTCGTATGAATTTTATCAGTTCTTGAGCTTGCACCATTTGTATCACTCTTTTCATCGTATCTACTTGAGCCTGAGCTACTGCTGCTCATCGACGATCTTGATCTCGGTAAAACGTGTTTATTTGAATTATAAATTCTCTCTGAAATCTTAATCTCTTCATCACTCTCTGAGAATTCCTCCTCCTCCTCTTCTCCAGCATCTGACTCACTGCTGCTTGATTCGAGTCCAATTTTACTCGATGCCTTCCATTTTTCCGAGCCTATCACATAGGGCAATGGACGATTTTGATAAGGATCCTGAGGCTTCAGTATGACACTCGGTGTTGGAACATCAGTCTCATCTTCACTCTCACTCGATGCTAATACTTCTATCCTCTCGTATTTCTCGTTCATCACCTCCAGACTCTGTTTAATACTCTCATTAACAACTGCCATCATCTCTGCCTCTGTTAATTCCTTATTTGCCTCAATTTTAGACGATTTTTCAGTCTCTTTCTCCACTGTTTCATCCTCGTACACTCGACTCTCTATAAACTGAGTATTTGCAAGGGCCAATGAGACATTCGTGACATTCTCAATCATCACTGAACTCTCCTTAAGATCATTCACCAAAGAATCCAATGAAGATTGAGTTACTCTGACTTTATCAGTTAATTCATCAGAGAACTTTTGAAGATGTCTAAACAAACCAACGTCACAAGCAAGACTCCAATCATCCTTGTGCTCTCTCATTTCATCTATCGTCCAAGGACGATCCCAGGCACGTTCATTACTGTCTGAAGACTCTGAAGGATCCTGAAATATTAATAAATTATTGGGTTAAGTTCTTCATAATCCTTGAGTCTTATCAACAATCCATTATCAATGAAAAATAAATGACAAGTACCATTGTAACTACAGTATAATCAATCTTCTAATAAAATAGATAAAAATAAATAAAACTAATATTCAATTAATCATGGATGAAACATTGTTAATCCTCCCCACTATAGCAATATTGGCAAATTAATTTGATAAGACTGATGGGTGCAAAACACTCCTCCGTTGACTGTCGATTTATCTCGTATCGACTATCGATTGGTCTTCACCGTGTTCCGTGACTAACTTCAGTTTGTTGGAAATGTCCGTGTGTGAGAGAGACTGTTGTTGCTTTTGGTTATTGATTTCCCGGTGAGTGTAAACTTTAAAGGCACAAATTCGGCATTCGATGCCTCTGTTACGAATAAAGGTAATATAAAATTATTTATAAACATTATAAAGGATTTGAGAATTGGGTGGAGCTTTGGGTTAATTAATATTTTTTATTTTTTAGGTCATAGATGACAGAGAAAACGTCAATAGTTGAGGGATGGAAAACGAACACATAAAGAGGCTCTTACTTCCCGACGAAGAGACTCTACTCGAACAAATTATAAGGTATGGTCTTTACGTCGGTGCTGTCTTCCAAGTTATATGCATATTAACAGTGGCTATCTATCACAATTGGCCTGGCGATGGTTTCTCATCATTAAAGGTATCTTACATTCTTCGTAATTTAATGATGACCTAATTTCAAGAGTTCTCACTTTGTTTTGATGGATTTTAGGACGATCCAACAAGCGATGTTGATTGCTCTGAGAGCAGTCCACAGGTGACTCCGAGGAAACCACATCGCGGTCGAAAACAAGAGAAAAAAAAGAGACGTTAATTATTAAATTAATATCTATATCATTCCCATGCCAATTAGTCCAAAACTCAAATCATTAAACATAATTTTAACAGTTTTAATTTCATCCCGTTATTTATATTAATCTATAATTCTTCATTTTCGAATTTTTGTATTTACAAGAATATTTATATGAACAGATAAGAAAATATCGACTTTATCAACGAATCAATCTTTATGTATTGTTGTATTGACTGATTTTATTGACAATAGTAATTAGGAAATAAGATATGTGATGAAAATCAAGGTTTTAATTGTTTATTTCTTTTATTTAATACATTTGCATTTTTTGTTGAGGGATTATTTATGAATATTTTGGTTAAATCGATGGAGTTTTGTGGGTTAAAGTTGTCAGCACTGATTTGTGAAGTGAATTGGGAGCGCTGACAACACAATTGTTGATATGGAAGGAATGTTCATCGTAATTTCATGGAAAACGTGAGACTAATACGAATTTACTCCAATTTCTTAATAAACTGGACAATAATGTGGATCATTAAATGTTAAATAATGAGAATTATTCAGTTGATTGGTTAAAGTATTCTCTCATCTGAAAATGCCTCAACCAGAGAAGAGTCTAACGCCTGAGCAAATTCTCACTGAGGTTAGGAAATTCATACCGGAGTCAGTGAAGAAATGTCAACACACGAATGTGTACAAGGTTACAAAAGGGGCATTAACCCTTTTGCGGAATTTACCTGGAGCAAGGGAAGCTGTTCTCGAGTATCTGAGAAAGGTCTTCTTCTTGGCTGTCAATCGACAGACTCGTCACATGGAGGTTTACTCTACTATTTAATTATTTTAATTAAATTCATCTAATCTTTGATTCTGTTGAATCATCAGTATTTTGAAGATATCTCGGAAACTAAACGAGATACAGAAATTTTCATAGATACCTTTTTTGTAGCTCTCAAAATTCTCTACAAAAAAGGTATTCATGAAAATTTCTGTAACTCGTTTAATTTTTGAGATATCTTGAAGAAACGAGTAATTAAATAAAATGGATTTTTAATTATTTTCAGATGTATCCCATGCAGTCTATCCCGGACGAACCTACGATGAGTGTTACAGTCCCTGAAATTCACTTAGTTTTGTGTGAAATGATAGAGGAAAATTCACAAGCATGGGCTCCACTTGTAGCCAATTGGTCACTCGATCTTTTGGGTATTGATTAATTCCTTATTCCCAAAATAATCACAATCACACTCACATATTAATGCTTTCTCTATTTAAATTCCAGGAAAATTGTCGTGGCATTATTCAAAACGAGGAACTGGTCCTCACCCAAACATAAACGATGACCTGAAGCACTGGCTGTCTTTCAGATCAACTCGAATCCTAATCGACTTATCAGCAAGATGCATAAAATGTTTCTCTGATACCGAGGCCGATTTCTGCATGAATGTTCTCACAGAATCAACGTCAAGTTACTATCCCCATTTTAATTGGGTCGTAGCTCACGTAGGAACGTGTTTTCCTCATTTAGTAATCAACAAAGTTCTCTCATGGGGCTTAAAAGACTTCACAATCACCGGAATTCAGCAAAATTCCCCAAGAATGCTTCTCAACTCAGTCGTTGGAATTTTAGGATACTTAGCTGGTAGTCATTTCTACAATATCAGAGAAGCTCTCCTGAATCTCTTCAAATGGAGTTTAGACGAGAGCATTAATGACGACGAGACGACGAGAGCCCAGAAAGTAGCGACAGTACCATTTCTCTTAAAATTAGCATCAATGTCTCAACTTTTACTAAAAGTAATAACAACAGTAGTTCTTCAGACACTTTTTCCAGTTCGTCCTGACGTTATTCCACGTCTCGCAGTGTTTGCCTCAGACTGGTGTAAATATTTTGAGAATCAGCCCGAAATTCTAATCGAAGTAACAGTCGATCTAACTCTCGCCTGTGAACAAGGAGCCTGGCAGATAATAAACATTCTTCTAGACACGAGTTTAAACACTAGTAACGTTGGATATCACGGAGTTAATGCAGCATTAACAGTGAAGAATGTGTGTCGAGAGATTCTCGAGATGATTCTACAGGAGATTGATCTCCAGATGAAACTGAAGGGACCCCACAACACTGGAATCGCTTTGTTATCATCGATTAAACAGGATTTATCGTTAATCGTGCCTCTGCTTCTAGATCAGCATCCTTTAAGAGTTCAGACAGCAGTGAGACTCATATCACTTTTAGGTGCACAAAGTCCGAATGTCGTGATCTCTTCAGGATCCAGTCTATTAAGAAATGCGCAAACAAGTTTTCATCTTGCAGCATTGATTCGCATGGTTGCTGAAAATATCACTGTATTCCCTGCGATTAAACCAGAGCCTGAGAATCCATTATCAGGACATGGATACTTCACTCAAACGTTCGAGCAAGCACTCAGAGATATCCAGTATTCTCCAGAATCAAAGGGACACGAGGCAAGACAATTATTCAAGAACATTGGAACATTACTGAAATGGGAGAACTCAAATAAAGCAGAAATTCTTAAATCAAAGCTGATCTCACGTGCAATCCATTCGAATTTAATTCAAATCGCATCTCTACTCATGAAAACTGATGATTTCTCATTGGCACACGAGATCGTAGAGACTCTGGACCTTCTAACGATTAATGATAAACACAAATACTGCCATAGTGTCGATTTAATCCTGAAATTAACGAAAGCAATGGTGCGATACTTTTTCGTCTGCATTCAAGAGGACAACATCATTAAGAAGCAACGTGGAGTAAAAACAGTCAATCGATTACTCACGCTAATGGCAATGACGTCACCCTGTGCTAGAGTCCTAGCAATCAGAGAATTGTTGGAGAATAGTATTTACGGAGATCCAGCAGAGTATTTCGGGGCGAAAGTGAAACCGGAGGATGATTCCAAAGATTACCTTCTTCTTCAACAGAATCATAAACATGGGACTTCGGTGATGTTAGCACAGAGGCACTCGTCTGTGTTTCATGCTGGTGTAATTGGAGAAGGCCCGAGGAGATCAGTACCAGAGAATAACTTTGATAAGGACACAATTTCCATGAACACTCTTCTATTACTAGACGCCATAAAAGCATGCTGCACGAACGAGGAATTGAGTCCTTACCCAAACCTCGATGCTATGACGTCTGTAAGTCTTTTGTTAGTGGAGCTCGTGTCACCTGACGTCATGTACAATGGTCTTCCTTGGCCTGATGAAGAGTTTACTAAAGTCACTGTGGAGAGGGATCTTCAGATTCGTCGGACGTTTAAAGATGTGCCTCTTCTTTGGAGTCTTTTGGAGCTGACAGCAAGGCATCGTCCGGCACTTGCGTACTCTTCGGTTTTACTCAGGGGCATCGCTGCTACGGTCATGGCTAACTGGAATCTAAACGAGGGCACACGTCTGGTCAATGTCATGGCACTTGGACAGCTTTTACCACCACCATTGAACTGTCTCAGGGACATTCTACCGATTCTAACACCCACTCAGATCAACGCAATTATGAAAGAGTGCGTTTGGTTCTATATGCATGAGAATGTACCATCACCTGCGTTGTTCACTCTCACAGAGGGTGCGAGTATCGCTTGGAGAGACACGGATACTTCTACACCTGGTGCAAGATTCACGGAAACTCTGAGGCTTATTCTTCTTCCTAATATTGGAAAAACTGGGGCACTTTATAATACACTCTTTTATCATGAGAATAAGTGAGGCTTGGGACTATTTAGTGTATTTTCCTCTTTGTAAATAATTAATATCCAATATTTTTAATAATTGTATATCATATTATCTGTACAAAAATCTAAAGTAAAATATTTCATACGATATTTACCCTTCCACTTACAACAATAACGAAAATAATGGATACATTCATCGAATTTTTGAAGAAAATTCAGTTTTTTATATTGTCATAAGTCAAGTGGGAGGATTTAATAAACGGATAATTCTCTCACCAAATTCACACATTCTAAAATAAATGAATACAAAGAGAAAATTAAACGAGAGGAAATGGAAATTAATTTAATTTGTATTATCAATAATAATAATCAACTATAGTAATACAGGAATAATGGTATGAAATAGTCGATTGACTCCCAAACATGGACACCGTTTTCCTGTTTTTTTTTTTTTTTCATTAACAAATGCACAGAGTTTTTTTTTTTGTCTTATAAAAAATTATCATTTCATTTATTTAATGAGTATGGGTTTATGATTTAAATTAACGTGCAACCACAATGTAAATTATTCTCTCTCTCTCTGTGCATTCGTTTTATTTTCAGCCAAATATTCGGCTTCAAGTAGAAAAAAAAATCTGCCATTATCATTTTTGGCATCTCTGTTTATATTCTATGTACAATGAATTGTTTATAATAATTTTGTTTGAGTGATCATGGAAGACCCTCATCCAGCCAATTATCTGGCATTATTGAGCTCAAAAAGATAAAGAATCGAGCATGATTTGAGTTACAGAAAAATGATAAATGTCCACCAATATATAAAAGAATGAAGAAATTGAAAGAATCAGATAAGAATTGAGCAAATCAACGGTTTTAGTCTGTTTTGCTCTATTCTCTTCATTTATAATAAATTACAATTTACGCAGTTCTTTTATAGTAAAAAAAAAGAAGGAAGAGAAACATTCACTTTTCAAAAGTCTATCAGATGTGATTTAAGTTTGTTATTCATTTAGAACAGTAGCGTGCTCACACCACCCATTTCACTTTGTTCTTTAACGAAAATCTCGAAGTACTGATAGATAATGGTAACAGCAAGAAGGATACCAGTGCCAGAGCCAATTGCCCCAAGGAAATCAGCGAGAACTGATAGTGCACCGATGCAGAGTCCACCGAATGCAGCTGCAGTTGGGATGTAACGGTTCAATTCATGGATCATGGAGTTGTCGCGATGCCCTCTCATGACCATCTGTTGTTCTTTCAATTGTTTAGCAACCTGAAAATCCCAAAAATTCATTAATATCATGGTTCATTCTTTCATCAGACAATTAAAGAAAAAAAAAGAAACTTACATCCTTAGCTGAGCTGCCAGAGACTTCAATCCAGGTTTTCGAGAAGAATGCGCATGAGCCCAACATGAAGAGAATGTAGAGAACAGCATGAACTGGATCCTGAACAATGTGTCCAACTGATTCCGGTGGTGAGAGATAGTAGCAGAGACCACCAACAGGGTAGGATCTAGCTGGACCACCGCCTCCAACATCTGACCAAACTCCGAGGAGATTGACAATCAGATTACCCTGGAATTTAACTGCCAGCATTTGTGAGATGACGTAGAGATTCGAGACCAAAGCTGATTGCAGGATAATTGGGATGTTGCTGGTGTAGAATAGTTTGATTGGATAGCTGCTGTATTGTCCACGGTATCTGGTTGATTTTATGGGTAGATCGACCCTGAAGCCCTGTAAACAATTCATCATTAGTACAATAGATAAAATCCTAATTAATAATTAATTATATCAATGATACTTTACCTGGAAGTATATGACTATAGCAAAGACCAGAATGGTAGCAAGAAGATTCATCAGATTTGGCAGATTCTGACGATAGAATGCTTCTCTGAGAGCTCTGACTTTGTCCTGTCTCGTCGCCAACAGGTGGAACAATGCTATTACAGCACCTTCGAATTCTGTACCACGTCCAGTATTGACCGTAGCCGGGGAGAAGGCCTTCCAGACAATTGTTTCGCAGATGTTCGTTGCAATGAACAATGAAATACCACTGCCAAGACCGTAGCCCTTCTGCAGGAGTTCATCGAGCAACAAAACAATCAATCCAGCGACAAACAACTGAATGATGATGAGAAGACAGACACCAGCACCAATCTCAGCTGGATCTCCGTACATTCCCGTCATTACGTAGACAATTGCTTGACCAACAGTGATGACCATACCGAATACTGGAATTTAGGAGAAATTAGCATATGTCAATGTGCAGATAAAGTCTGCATTCAATTATTTCAGCTGTGATTAACGAAAACATGGGCTTATCTGAATGCTTACATTTCTGTGCTCCATTGAAGAGTGCACGATCCTTCGGCGTATCACCAACCTCGATGATCTTAGCACCAGCTAGCAGCTGCATAATCAATCCAGAAGTGACAATTGGGGAAATACCCAATTCCATGAGTGTACCTCTGTTTGAAGCGAGAATCACACGAATCCAATAGAAAGGATCAGCACTGTCTGAAGACATGATACCGAACAGAGGTATCTGTAAATGGAAAACAGGTGTTTAGTTGTTGTTTCAAAGCATCTGGTTCTTCATTTTGGAATTAGTAAATACTAACCTGGCAGCAGACCAAGAAAATGAAGAGCGTTATCGCTGTCCATAGTACTTTTTCCCTGAATTGGATCTGAATGATAAAGAGAAGAGATTAATAAAGTCTTCATAATATGGGAACAATATACCGTTAATTCTGGGACACCATGAAACATGGGCCACGACTACAAATTCGTG
The DNA here is from genome assembly GCA_963565655.1 of Aleiodes testaceus. Lineage (NCBI taxonomy): Eukaryota > Metazoa > Arthropoda > Insecta > Hymenoptera > Braconidae > Aleiodes > Aleiodes testaceus. The sequence continues at coordinate 989,232 of OY751414.1, forward strand.
AAAATTCATAAAATAAATAACTCACCTTTCTCTGTGGCTTTGCAATTTCTGGCAGGATACTGCAGAATGGTTTTATCACCTCAAGAAATTTAACTGTAAAATAAATAATTTTGTTACAATATGCTCATTAGTTTATTCAGTAATTATCAATAACTTTGAATGTTTCATTACAAACATTCAAATAATTATGGAATTTTTTTGAGAATTACTTACTTCCCATGGTGAATCCGTTGTTTAATTATTATTTAATTAATAATTGTGCCTGATACAGTGATAAATTCACTGGATAAATCTGTCAAAATCAATGGGATTTTATAATAAACTCGTGGCAATGCCACTCACCAAGACACCGGAGGTTTGAGGAATGAGATGAGTGGAACAAACGCCTCGTATGAACCACACGAAACTAACGAATCGTGGCTCACCTCGACGACACGTATCAATACGATGTGGTCACGTGACATGATGATGTTGGCCGACAAGCTTGCCGGCGTCAATTTCGAAAGATGCCGTTACACCACAAGATGGCGGCACACTCTCACTTTATCACTGCGCCTGTGCACTTATTTCCCGGGAATTCTTTTTATGTTATTTGAAAATTCGTTCTGCATGACTAGCACAGGCCACTGTGTCCTTGAAATTATTGAGATACTTCTCGTATCCAGTTTTTGGGTAAAAAAAAAGGAACACAATGTGCAGATTTGGTGAAAGTGGATGGAGGTTTATTTTAATTTAATTTTATTTAAATTATGAATATTATGATTAATTAACATAGACACAAAAGATGAAGAAAATAAATAATTCCGTAAGAACACAAAAACCTTATGCAAATAATCATAATTCATTGTAATGATAATTATTCTTTCTTAATAGCCAGTAAATATTGACGATAGTTTAATTGTTTATGGTCGACATGATGTGAAACTTGTGCCACAAGGTTTCTTTCACGAGCCTTCCACTGTATATAAAGAAATTCTGGTGGGACTGATCATTTCTGAGTTTGGAGTCCAACTATTCGTTTAATTCTCTCTATAATGAAGAATTTCGAGGGATTCATCATTATTACTTGGCTTCTTGGGGTTAATACAGAGTAAGTGAAGATTTAATTCAATTATTTTTGGAAAATTCCCTTCAATCGAGTGTTTACATCACTTATCACTCATCAACAAATCCAATCAACGAGATTACTCAATTTTAATCTGTAAAAATTGATGCATTCACTTCGAGAATAAGATAAATGTATTTAAAAAAATAAATAATATTCTTTACCAATAAAGACACAAGATCTATTATCTCTCTGATTGATGTAACCAGAAGGATGACGTTAAATGATGTGATTGGTCTGCTGCACCGTTTATAAGCATTCAGAGAGGGATTTTAGAGTCAGTACACTGTTGGTAACGATTTAAGTTAACTTTTCACAATCACTCAAGGTTTATAACAATGTAATTACTCTAATTTCTATTTTTACCTGCAGGAAAACCTTTATTTTATTATCATGTTGACTTGAATTCTTCTTTTTCAGGTGTTCGAAAGCAACTGTGGAGCAAGTAGCTGGTCCCTTCAGCCTTGGAGAAGGTCCTCATTGGGATGAGGAGAATCAAGTCCTCTATTTTGTTGATATTCCAGAGAATAAACTATTGTGCCTCAATCCGGCGACAAAAAAAGTCACTGAAGCATACTTAAGTACATTTACATAACTCCATTGTTTTAGTCCTTTTTTTTAATGATTTAATAATGGTTTTGAGAGGAAACAATAATAATTGCATTATTTAATCAGAAGATGGTCCAGTGGGAGTGGCAGTACCAATCGCTGGCAAGAAGAACACATTCATAGCCGGCAATGGTAAAAACCTCGTCGAAGTCAAATGGGATCCAAGTGCCAACAATTCAAACCCAGAAGTCAAGGTTCTAGCGACTGTTGACGTTGATCGTACAGACAACAGAATAAACGATGGGAAAGTGGATCCAATGGGTCGTTTCTGGGCTGGAACGATGCATCAAAAGGGGCAGACGATACTGGATTTGATGGGAGCTCTTTACAGGTTCGATGCTGATGGAACACCGACAAAGATCGTCAGTCCGGTAACAATCAGCAATGGACTTTGTTGGAGTCATGATAACAAGACCTTTTACTATATAGATTCTCCGACACTCGAAGTTGTTGGGTATGATTACAATGTAGACACTGGAGATATTGGTGAGTAAATAGAGATTCCAATGAGTGCAGTATGTTATCGTTAATTCTTTTGTTCCAGCAAATAAGAGAGTTATCTTCAGTCTGAAGGAGAACAATGTTCCTGGGATACCAGATGGTATGACGATCGACAAGAATGGACACTTGTGGATAGCTGTTTATCAAGGCAGCAGGGTATTTATTTAAAAAAAATTCTTTATCATCCTCATTCATTCATTGGAGAACTCCTACAGGTGCTTCAAGTCGATCCAATCAACAAAAAACTCATCAGATCCGTCACAATGCCAGCTTCAAGGATCACGAGTGTTGCTTTTGGAGGCCCCAATTACGATGTTCTGTATGTGACTTCTGCTAAACAGGGATTGTCTCCTGAGGAACTGAAGAAGGAACCAGCAGCAGGATTTTTATTCGCTGTTCATGGGCTTGGTGCTACTGGTGTTCGTGCACTTGATGCTAAAATGTGAAATTTTATCACATGAACGACGCATTTCAATGAATTTAATCATGTTTATATTCTTGATAATCCAGAATTTATAAATCCCTGAATTTTAATACTTTACTTGAATTTATCCTTTTCCTCTTCACGCCATCTGTCGACACAGAATAAAGTCTCTCGACTCTAACCCTTCTACTGTTATCTAATCATTGGCAATGATGAAGAAGGTGCTAGGCATTTTTATTTGAGGTTCAGAACCTCAAACATTTGAGAGAAAAGAAGAATCTGAAGAAAAAAAACTCCTCAATATAAATAAAAAAAGAAAATCCATCAACAATAGCTTCAATAGCTAATTCAAAAATATCGTGAAAAAATAATTAACTTGTAAGTAATTACATTAAAAATGTTAAATAATAGAATACTAATATCAATATCGGCAATCGTGTTATCTCTGGAAGTGAGCCACGTAGCCGGTACACAATTGCCAAGACCCCGTGGTGTTCCAATATCAAAGGCATCATTCTACGATCCCTCCCGTGATTTCGAGTGCTTGGATGGCAGTCGAAGAATCCAATTTGAACGTGTCAATGACGACTACTGTGACTGCGGTGATGGCAGTGATGAACCCGGTACAGCAGCATGCTCCAACAGTTTTTTCTTCTGTCAGAACGCTGGATTTGAGCCAAAGTGGATACCATCGAGTCGTGTGAACGACGGTATCTGTGACTGCTGTGATGCAAGTGATGAATATTCAACAGAAGCTAAATGCATTGACAATTGTCGTGAGCTTGGTCGTGAGGCACGAGCAGAGGCTGAGAAAGCAGCTGAGCTTGCGAGAGAAGGAAATCAGATAAGATTGGAGATGTGTGTCGAGGGTAAAAAATTGAGGACTGAAAATGCTGGAAAATTGATTAAATTAAAGGCTGATTATCAAGAGGCTGAGCTGCTCAAAAAGGAGAAAGAGGTTATTAAGAATCTTGCAGAGGAGAGAGAAGGTGCTGCACTTGAGAAATATAAACCGGTGGAGCCTGAGCCTCAACAGAATGAAACTAAGGAGCTTGAAGCTGAGGATTACTTCAGAATGCTCGATTCTGACGAGAGCCAGAGCATCAGTTTAACGGAGATCCAGACACGAGTGACCTTCGATCGTGATGGTAATGGAGTCGTTACAGAAGAAGAAGCCATGTACTTTTTGGGTAATCAGGACGAGGTTAATCTTCCGGAGTTTATGGAGAAGTCGTGGCCTAATATTAAACCGTTTTTGATGAGGGAACAGGGGCACTTTGTTCCTCCGGGTCAGGGAGAACGAGAGGAGCATCCGGAGGAGTATGAGAGGGAGCATGAAGAGGCGAATCGAGAGGATTTTGATGAGGATGATGAGCCGGAGGAGGATCCAGAGCATGAGGAGACACAGCAGGAGGAGCCTGAGCAGAAGGAGCCTGAACCTGAGATTAAATACGATGAGGAGACGCAGGCACTCATTGATGAAGCTAATGAGGCTAGGAATCAGTATCAGCAGGCGGAGAGGGCTCTTCTTGATATTCAGGGCGAACTGAGGAATCTCGAGGGGAAAGTGGAGAGGGATTATGGACCTGATGATGTATTTGCACCGTTGGATGGTGAATGCTTCAAGTACACTGATCTTGAATACGTTTATTCGATGTGCCTGTATGGGAAAGCCACGCAGAGTGCTAAATCTGGGGGTAGTGACGTATCACTTGGGCATTGGTTTGAGTGGACTGGACCGGAGAATAATAAATACACGAAAATGAAGTTTGATCGGGGTCTAACATGCTGGAATGGACCGGCACGTACTGCCACTGTTGAGTTACGTTGTGGTAAGGAAAATAAATTAATTTCAGTGTCTGAACCGAGTCGATGCGAGTATGCTATGATCTTTGAGACACCAGCACTCTGTGATCCTAATTCAACGACGAATAGTACACACGATGAGTTGTAGATTATTGGGGATTCGTTATGTCCTTTTTTTGCACGAATTCGAGCACACAAGTTTGGATAATTCATCTTTTTGAAAGTTTTTGGAGAATTATTTGGTTTTTTTTTCATTTATTATCGACTGGAGAATAATGGTTATTGTAAATTCGTTTATTTTTGGGGGAAATTAAGGAATTCTGGGAGTTTGAGAAATTAATTGATAGTACGTGTTTAATTCGATGATTGTGGTTACTTAATTTGTGGGAAATGGGGATTTTCAGTCGATTTTTTTTTCAATCATGGTTTATCATATGTGTAATTGTTCAGGTATTCAATTCAAGTGAAACCAAACGTATTTTCTTCACTCAATGTAAAAAAAAAGTGGAATTTAGAAACATAGAATAAATAATTGTTGTTACATCTCTCATGCGATTATCGGATCAACTGTTACATTCCTCTTTTGTATATTTGAAACAAAAAATAATGAAATTTCTACGAAAGAGAATTAATACATAAACGGGTGAATAAATGAAATAATTAAGGTCCTGTGATAGCGCACGTTTGTTGGTTCTCGTTTTAAAAAAAAAAAAAAAACATAAGAAAGAGAATTAAAGAAATTCAATCCTGTTTTTTTTTTTTTTTTTTTTTTCAAGGGAATATAATCATTGAATGCATAATGTTACAATTAAGTATTTTGTAATTTTTTAAAATCTTCGGTGTCTATTGTGATAACTGAAGTTTATCCAAAAATATTTGAATAAAGATCAAGTGAGAACCTCTGAAATATCAAATATTTCATTTTACCTTTGTGGGATTTTCATTTTTCATTGTCTCCACATTAATTATGTAGAGAAATTCGTTATTATGTGCTTTTGTTACGACTGCCAATCTCTGGAGCCTGCTGGACCGAATTTTGGATGACCTTGGAGGTCTTCTGGAGTTTTGAACCATTGATTGATGCATAAAATAATGATTTTGTAATGGGAAAATGAATAAATCCTTTTTTAATTGAAACTCAATCAGTTTTTTTATTATTTTCCCTCCTTTCTATACCTTTGAGCACTTTTAATGATTAAACAATTAACTACCAAACAATAAAAAGTATATAACAATCACCACCAAACAGAAGACAAACGATTGCATATTTTTTTAATGGAAAATTCAACTACCAAACAATAAAAAGTATATAACAATCACCACCAAACAAATCACAAACGATTGCATATTTTTAAATTTAAATTCGATCATTTATGTTGCTAACTTTATTTATTTAATAATAATTAAACAATTAACTTTCAAACAATAAAAAGTATATAACAATCACCACCAAACAAATCACAAACGATTGCATATTTTTTGAAAATTTAAAATCCAATTATTCTGCTGATTGAATCTTTGCTGGCGCCATCTTGGAAAATTCAAATTTTTGAAAATTGAGGTCGGTAATTTGGGGATCTAGCGATTTACCATAATTGGTAATTTGATGATTTTCGTGAATGAAGTGGTAAACGAGGTTAAGTCTGAGGTCGCAGACTTAACCTCCTTTACCACTGCATTCACGAAAATCATCAAATTACCAATTATGGTAAATCGCTAGATCCCCAACTTACCGACCTCAATATTCAAAAATTTGAATTTTCCAAGATGGCGCCAGCAAAGATCCAATCAGCAGAATAATTGAATTTTAAATTTTCAAAAAATATGCAATCGTTTGTGATTCGTTTGGTGGTGATTGTTATATACTTTTTATTGTTTGCTAGTTAATTGTTGAATTATTATTAAATAAATAAAGTTAGCAACATAAATAATTAAATTTTAATTAAAAAAATATGCAATCGTTTGTGATTCGTTTGGTGGTGATTGTTATATAATTTTCATTATTTGGTAGTTAATAATTTAATTATTATTGTATAATTAAACGAAATCCATTGGGAAAGGAAGGAGAAGGGTTAAATAATCAAATATCCATAATTCCAATAAAAAAAAACCATTTATTCATCTAATTATTCCAAACAAACATACATCCAAGGATGAAAAAAAACACACAAACCCAAAAGAAAAGAATTCCAACATTTTTTTATTTATTCGCAATTTCTCTTTTTATATTAACAATACACATTGCAATGAGCCCACTAGTCTTTGGCCCTTAAATATTGGGTAACCACATAATTTTCATGTTTTTCACATTAATTAAATATCCATAATTACATATGTACTCATTACATTTTGAAAGAAGCCCAAAAAATTTTCATTCCATTCTCTCTCATTCGAGAGAAAGATGATAATATATATATGTTAAATTGTTAAGTACTCTATAATACATCGACACAATATTAAAAATTTCATTTTCACAATTTCCATTATATCATTAGGCTTTAATTTTAATTTTATTGAGGCAACGAGGAGTATAGATATGAAGATGACAGAGGCACTTAAATAATTTCTCATATTATTTCCATGTAAACACAAAAACTACTCATTACATACATACATATATATATATATATATTAGACTGTAGAAAAAGAAATCTTGAAGTACGATTAATTATTGAATAATTAAGTTATGCATGATAAATTCATCTGTACATAAAATTTCAACGTTATTACGTGCTCAGCACGTTGGCGTAAATTAGGCATTAACAATTCAATTCGTGAAGTGGTAAACAGGGTCAAGTAATATTGGAATAAAACATTAACTTGACCTTGTTTACCACTTCTCCACTGAATTAAACTCTAGCGTATTTTAATTTAACAATTTTCCAAATAATTTTAATTTCAATTATTTTCACAGATACTCTCATTAATTCCATCATTAATAAATAAATTAATCTTTATGATGAGTTTAATTAAAAGAAAATTATTTTCCAAGTTTTTCAAACATTATGAGTTTTTCTTTGAAGCTCTTTGTATCCGTTGATACTTCAGAAATATTTCCATTCAACATATTCTGAAGATCCTCATCATTTTTATTAGCCAATAAATTATTGAATAATTTGTTATCCTCTTGTTTTACAGTTGGTGATGTTGGTGGTGACGTTAGTTTTTTCTTTGGGAATTGCGTTGAATTGCGTTGATTATTCCCATTATCCGACATTCGACTGACGATTGTAATCGCTAGAAGCTGATGAATATCGATGTTTTCTTTTGATGATTCTGATGTTTGACGCCAATAGTTTTTCTCTGGTGTTTTCGGGTCTTCTGGAGAATCTGCTTTTGCTGAGTCGCTGTCGGATTTCATCCATGAGTCCTAGAATAATAATTTAACAGTTGGAGATAGCGATTTTCTGATGATTCCATTGGAAAGCTGAGGAAATTTTAGGCGGAAAACATGTGTCGAAATGAATTTTTTCGAGTTTTTTGAAAATTCGGTTTTTTGAGAATTTGAAAAAACCACTTTTTTGGGAATATCTCGGGTTCTATTGGTCGTAGCGTAAAAATTCCGATTCGAGGTGAAAGCTGAGCTCATTTGCTATGAATTCATGTGGTTTCAAAATTGAAAATCCGATTTTTTGAGTGACTTATAATAGAAAAACTGATTTTCAAAAAAACACCCCAAAAGTACTTGAAAAAATCGTATTTTTAATTTTAAAACCACATGAATTCATCACAAATGAGCTAACCTTTCACCTCGAATCGGAATTTTTGAGCTACGACCAATAGAACCCTTCGATATCCCCAAAAAGGTGATTCTTCCAAATTTTTCAAAAAACCGAATTTTCAAAAAACTCGAAAAAATTCATTTCGACACATGTTTTCCGCCTAAAATTTCCCCATCTTTCCTCTGGAATCATCAAAAAAGATCTATCTCCAACATTTCAATAATAATTATAAAGAAAACAAAAAACCCACTTGTTTATCCATAATATCGTTCATAATCTCCTCATCTCCCGCCTCATGCTCACAATCCTTCTCAAGACTATCCAAAGTCTCCGTGCTATCCGAGGACTTGTTTCTCCTCTCAGAATCCATTGTATCACTGCTCCCAAGCTCCGAGCTCTCCGAAGACTTCTGAAGCCTCGAAGGCTTCCTCATGGGCACCGGTCTCTTCTCCTCTTCACTCCCCTCCCTCCTAAAAATATCAATGATACTCGAACTCGGTACTCTCTTCGGTGGCCTCCGAATCTTCCTCTCATTCTTCTCCTCAAGACCATCAGCCTCAGAAGACCCTCTCTTCGACGACCTCCAACTCGATTTAATCAACTCCATACTAGACCTCGACTCTTCCATCATCGAACTCGTCTCCATTCTCTCAAAACTCTCACTCGACTTTGATATCAATTTATGCCTCTTTCCCCTCGAATTGACATCAGACGCAGAATTCCGTTTCTGCAATTCTTGAACCTGCTCGAGGGCCTCAAAATTCTCCGAAGACATGGACATGGATTTTATTCCTCTTCTCGGTCGAATCTCAAAGCTGCTTCTCCTTCTCTCAATTGAATCCGAATTTTTCAAGGAATCCAGGATCTCCAAACTGTTTGAGGATTTCGTTGGTAATAAAAGACGTCTCGAAGCTGCTCTTGGTTCATCATGCTCAATCAATTTATCAAAAGCATCAGTTGACTTTGAAATGGCGTTTGTCAGTCTTCTTGAAGTAGAATTTTGTCTAGTTTCATGGGACTCTGTTGATTTATCGAATCCTTCAGTTGATTTTGAGATATTGCTTCGTCTTGGAATTTTAATATCCTCATTAATCAATTTATCAAAAGCATCGGTGGATTTTGAGAAGGAATCATCAAGACTGTCTGGGGATTTTGAGCTTCTGGATCTACGTTTTGGAAGACGTGATTCGAGTTCATCGAAGATTTCGGAGGTTTTTGATACTCGATTTGATGGTTTACGTGAAATTGATTTCAAGTCTCTGTCTATTGATTCTTGATTATCGAGGATTGTTCGAGTCCCTGTGGAGTCTAGGCTGTCTGGTGATAGTGATGATAAACTGGTTCCCTGTTTTCGTGGTAATTTCGTTTCTAATTCCTCGAAAATATCGGAATTGTGGGAGAGACTCGATGGTTTACGGACGATTGTCAGTGGCTCGAGACTATCGGGTGCATCTGAACTCTCTGATATCGTTGATGATGACATGGTGCTAGCTGCTGTTCGACGAGGTGGACGACGGTTCTTTGGACGTACTGATATCCGGTGATGAGCTGCTGTGTGGTTCAGACTTGCAGATTCTAGCTTAGCTGCAATTAAATATTAAATTCAGTTTTTTTTTTAAATATCTCGGAAAGGAAAGGAGATAGGAGAATTTTTGTAGAGACCTTTTTTGTAGCTCTTGAAATTCTCTACAAAAAAGGTCATTATGGAAATTTTGATATCTCTCTTAGTTTTCGAGATATCTTGAGAAAACTAATGAGATGACATTTTTAGGAAAATTGAAGATTCAAATGGTATTTCATTAGTTTTTTTGAGATATCTCGGAAACTAAGCGAGATAGAGGAATTTTTGTAATGACCTTTTTTGTAGCTCTTGAAATTCTCTACAAAAAAGGTTATTATGAAAATTCCTCTATCTCGCTTAGTTTCCGAGATATCTCAAAAAAACTGATGATACAATAAATTAAAGTTGTTCTTTAAATTCATTACTTTATCTTTTTTAAGTGAAATTCACACGAATTTAATGAGTTTCGAGATTTTATTTTCGTCCGTATTTTCTCGTTTACGGAAATTCAATCAAATATATTACAACTTTCATCTACTTGATCCATGGATAAGATTGTGAGAATTAGATATTTATTACCGGAAGCTTAGACTTTACTTAATTAATTATTTAATTAATAAAAAAACTTACGTAATTCTTCTTTGAGTAAGGGTGTGACCCCCTCCACGACATCCTGCTGTGTTCTCGTCACCTGCAAAAATAATTATCAATTATTTTCATGAAATAGTGGAAAAGAATTTGTTTTTACAATTACACACAAACTGAAAAGAAAAGGAAAAACAAACGATTCTAATGATGATAATCTTTCGGTATTTTCTCTATTCGTTACGTCATGACGTGCTCGAGTGCCTTCATGATTTTCCTTTTTTCTTTCCCCTTTTTCTCGCATTTTCCAATGTTTATTTATAACGTTTTAATTCGATTGGATTGAATTTTCGTAAATGTCTCATTAACGGTACAACTCTCGACTCTCGTCACCGGTGTTATGATAGAAGAATGACGGTAAAACAAGTGGAAGAGGAGAAGGAGACTTTTGACTTGGTGGAGACCACTCAACCGCAATTCGAGTGTGAAAACCAGTTGCAAGGTCCAATGATTAATGGACTGGAGGCGTAAGGAGGGGAGAGAGGGAAATGTCAATGAACTCGTGTGATACCTTTTTCTTAAATTTAATTTATGAAGAAAAAAATTGGATAAATTGGCACATTATTTATGCATTCATAGGGGGGGATTGAGGTAAGAATTTTTTGAAAAATTGAAACAGTAAATTTTTAATATTCGAATTGTGGAATTATGATGGACGGTATCTCGGAAAGTAAGAGAGATAGAGGAATTTTCGTAGAGACCTTTTTTGTAGCTCTTGAAATTCTCTACAAAAAAGGTTATTATGAAAATTTCGATATCTCTTTTAGTTTCCGAGATATCTCAAGGAAACGAAGGAACTAACATTTTTATGAAATTAGGTATGTCATTAGTTCTTTTGAGATATCTCGGAAACTAAGCGAGATAGAGCAATTTTTATAATAACCTTTTTTGTAGCTCTTGAAATTCTCTACAAAAAAGGTATCCATGAAAATTTCTCTATCTCTCTCAGTTTCTGAGATATTCATGAATTTCATGGTTTTTACCTCATCCTTTTGCTCAGGTGGTACTCTCTGTCTCAATTCAGGCTTCCTCGACCTGAATGAGCCACTTTTATCCTCCAAAATCTCCTGTTTAACAATAACCCTACTGATTTTATCCTCATTAGCCTGACCCCAGACACCAATCGTAACTTTACCACTAGAACTCATAATCATTTCATTATTTTCACTTTTCACTTCTTCATTCCCATGAAATTTATCCTGATTCCCATTTTTAAATATCTCAATTCTCAATTTATCATTTTCCTGATAAATTTCACTCTTAAATTCATCCACATCTTTCTCTTCCTCAATTTCCATGATTTTTTCATCATTAAACGATATATTTTCTTCGTTATTATCAAATAATTCAATGATTTTCTTCTCATTATTATTATTTTCATTATTACATTCCTTGTAAATATCAATATTTTTATCTCTGCATCCATAAACACCAATTGTTATTTTAGCTGGTGAACTAACTGGTCTTATTCTCGTATTATCACGTGTACGATCAATCAAACGACGTCTCTCAACTGGATTTAAATTTAATTGCTCAATTATAGCACGTATGTTCGATGAAATTGCTGTTTCTCTGTGAGACACAAGCATCTTCATGTTTTTATTTACAAAAACTGAATAAACTCAATTTAATGAGGATTTATATTCATGCAAATAATTACAAAGATTTATTTTCACAATTACAGAAAAAAATAATTAACTTTCACTGATTTTTCTTTAATTTTTTTCACTATTTTTTTGCTGCTTTTTTTTTGGAAAATAAAATTAGATTCAAAGATATATAATCATGAAGCAATTAACCAGGAGATGATTTTTCCCAGGATTTCGCGTGTGCCCTCGTTCCTCTTCTTTGAGCTCAACTCTTCCCACGAGACCTTCAACCTCCACATCTAGAAGATAAGCTGCACCTCATGGTTTACACTTATTTTCTCTATTTCTTTGAGGCACTTTGGTGTTGGTTGTGTTTGTAGAAAAGACTGTGACCGATTTCGCACGTTGGAGAAGAAAATCCGGAAGCAGTTGGATTTTTATTTAATGAAAAAAAAAACGTCTTTAAATGCACTTTTTTATTCAGTTTATTTTATTTAAATAATGCACTTTTTTTTTAGTTTATTTATTTGAATTTTGTTGCGTTTTTTGTAAAAAAAAAGGCGAAAATTCAGTTTTTTTTGGGGGAATTTCTGGAATTTTTTTTCATTTTATTGTTATTGTTATTGTGATTATTTTGTTGAGATAATGAGAATGCAATGAATTTTCTTGTATCTCAAGGGGGAAAATGAGAAATCCTTCACCCACGCTCAAACGCCCACGTTTCTTTATCGATTTACAGAAAATTATTTCTCTTTTTGTGGAAAAAATGGATTTGCCAATAGGTAAGAGGTGTGGATTTACCGCAATTCACTTGAGAATATTGTTTTTAGCGATCGTAAAAGGAAATGAGTTGGAAAAATCAGAGACACAATGAATTTTTGATTTCTTTAATTATTTAATGGGGGAAATTAACTTCTTTTTTTTGATTAATTAAATGAAATTTTTTAATTATGATAATTCGGGCTTTTTAAAGGACGATATCTCGGAAACTAAGCGAGATAGAGAAATTTTCGTGGACACCTTTTTTGTAGCTCTTGAAATTCTCTACAAAAAAGGTCTCTATAAAAATTTCTCTATCTCTCTTAATTCCCGAGATATCTCAAAAAAACTGAGGATACCATAGAAATCGACAAATCGACTTTATCATTCAGTTTTTTAAAGATATCTCGGAAACTAAACGAGATAGAGCAATTTTCATGATAACCTTTTTTGTAGCTCTTGAAATTCTCTACAAAAAAGGTATCTTGACATTTTCCTCTATCTCTCTTACTCTCCGAAATATCACAAATAAACTGCTGATATTGCAGAATCAAACAAATTAAATGAAAATAAAATGAAATACGATTCATATATTATGTTCTCCAGTTCTCCTTTTTTTCATATAACATTGTTTTGATAAAAAAAACCCACCGATATAACGTTTCGTGCTCACCAAGCGTGAAGCCAATCCGCAACCGTGAACGTGTCTGAATTATTTTTCCCTACATTATTTATTTCATTCCCTTTTCCGTAAATTTTTCATTAAAAACAAAAAAACAAAATTCATAAAAAAAACAAATAATAATAATAATTCAGTGATGAAGTGGTAAACAAGTTCAAGTCACATACATACTTAACCTTGTTTACCACTTCACCACTGATTTTTAACTGCAAAATAAAGTAAACTAAAAAAAAAAAATGCGAAAAATGAAAGTTGAATGTAAAAATTTCAGTAATTGTTTCCACTTTATAACTCTTGACATTTTAACATTTTTCCTTGGTAATACAAGAAAGAGAAACAGGATCCTGGCATTAATGAACTCCAGGAAATTGCAGAATACAATTATTTAGTTCACAATTATTATTATTATTATTATTATTTTAAATAAAGAAATTAATTAAAAAATTTAATTTCAAGTAAAAAATAAAAAATGAAGAAAAAATTCATTTTTTAAAAAATAATAATAATAATAATAATAATAATAATAATAATAGTTTCTATGGTAATATTGATGATTTCATTGTAACCAATGGCAACAGCTCAAACATTTGAGAATTCATGAACTTTTGACGGGTCACGAAATAAAAGTAATGTGATAGATAAATCTGATTAAAATCAATGAAAATAAAATGGTGAATATAAGTTGCGTGTTACGAAGTTGTTACGTAGAGTATTGGGTGAGTTTGAGACCCAGACGGTGAATTACCAGTGGACAGTATCGTGAAAGTAGAATTTTTTTTTCAAATCCTGACATAAGAAATTGAATAGAAATTTGAAGTTTTCAGGCTAATCGATTTTATTCAGTTTTTTTTTAGATATCTCGGAAAGTAAGGGAGATGGAGGAATTTTTGAGGAGACCTTTTTTGTAGAGAATTTTGAGAGCTACAAAAAAGGTTATTACGAAAATTGCTCTATCTCTCTTAGTTTCCGAGATATTTAATAAAAACTAATGAAATAAGCATTTTCATGAAAATTGAATATTCGAATGTTATTTCATTAGTTTTTTCAAAATATCTCGGAAACTAAGTGAGATAGAGCAATTTTTATAATAACCTTTTTTGTAGCTCTTGAAATTCTCTACAAAAACGGTCTCTACAAAAATTTCCCTATCTCTCTTAGTTTCCGAGATATCTCAAAAAAACTACTGATTTGTCTGAAAACTTCATAATCGTGATTTTTTATGAAATCACTCACACAGAATTAGACCGAATATGCAGGTCGACTTTAAATAACAAAAAAAAAACTAATTAAGTAAAAAAACAAAATGACATTAGATATTATTATATTCCCTTACTCATTCATTACTCTTTTGAAACACGAGAATTGTTTTTAAATGTCCGTCACGGTTGCACTTCTCGACAATATCTCGAAACTGGAGATGTAACAGTTTCATGCTGCGGTGAGGCTATTGCAGAAGTCCAAAGAAAGGAAAAATAATTCAGAAGTAGAATAATTTTGATGCCAATAATTTTTCCAAGAGAAAATCCAAAGAAATTAAAATAAAACAAAGAAAACGTGGAGAATAAACGTAATTTTCTTCGATTTATCTAATCTCGATTAATCCGAGTGATCGATAATGAGGAAAAAGAATATCGAATGCACAAAAGACATTTCCGTAAATGCAATTGTTCAATAATCTGATAAAGAAATGAAGAATTTGAAGTTTTCAAACAAATCGATTTTATTATTTAGTTTTTTTGAGAATATCTCAGAAATTAAGAGAGATAGAGCAATTTTCATGATAACCTTTTTTGTAGAGAATTTCAAGAGCTACAAAAAAGGTTATTATGATTATTGCTCTATCTCGCTTAATTTCCGAGATATCTCAAAAAAACTAATGACATAACTAATTTCATAAAAATGTTAGTTCATTTGTTTTTTTGAGATATCTCGGAAACTAAGCGAGATAGAGCAATAATCATAATAACCTTTTTTGTAGCTCTTGAAATTCTCTACAAAAAAGGTATCCACAAAAATTCCTCTATCTCTCTTATTTCCCAAGATATCTAAAAAAAACTGATGTAGAACCAATTTCCCTGAGAACTTCAGTCTCAACAAATTAAATAACAAAAACATTAATAAATTATGCGAGGCATGCTAATTTATATTGCACTGGAGAACCGATCGTTGCGCTCTGATTCTCAACCTCTGATTGTTTCCAACACTTTCAACCTTTAACAGGAAACTGGATTTTTAAAAAAAAAAGTAACGATTCCGTAGAGACACAAGAAAATTCATGATTCAATTCGAATAATTATTTCCATTAAAATTAAATTAAAATACTTCATTAATTTAATAAAATTGAATTCACTGGAACTAGGCACAGAATCAACTGCGACACAACTCGGTACACTTTTGACAGACACAGGTTTTACAAAGCCAGAGAAAGGAAAGGAGGGAATGTGTGAATGCTGGCAAGTGGTGGGAGTGCATTAAAAAAAGGGGGCTGATTTGAGAGGGCTCAATCTATAAAGACATGATGGCAAATGCTAACGGTTTTACTGTTGATTTTCTCCAGTTGCCAGATGTTTTCATATTAATTTTTGCGTTTTTCTTTTTCAGTTTACCTATATAGTAAGCACGTTTACAACTGGAGAATAGCAGAGTACATTCACTTCAGTTTGCATTTTTATTTAAATAGTAGAGAATTTAGTTTTTTGAAGATATCTTGGAAACTAAGGGAGATTGGGGAATTTTTGTAGAGACCTTTTTTGTAGCTCTTGAAATTCTCTACAAAAAAGGTATCTATGAAAATTTCTGTATCTCTCTTAGTTTCCGAGATATCTCAAGAAAACTAATGCAATGACAGTTTTAAGAAAATTGAAGATTCAAATGGTATTTCATTAGTTTTCTTGAGTTATCTCGGAAACTAAGTGAGATAGAGCAATTTTCATAATAACCTTTTTTCTAGCCCTTGAAATTCTCTACAAAAAAGGTCTCTACAAGAATTTCTCTATCTCTCTTAGTTTCCGAGATATCTCAAAAAAACAATTATAACAAATGCGATTTGTCTGAAAACTTCACTTTTGCTTTTTCTAGTATTTTTCTTCTTGTTTTTTTTTTAAATAAAATTCTTGGAGAAAGGGCTTTGGCATTTGTCAAATGCCAATTTACCAAATTGACATTCAAATGCCAATTCAATGTTCTCCCTCCCCTTTTCTCCCCCTTTTTGCACTAAATTTTTTAACACTTGGAATGAACTTTGTTTCTTCAAGCCAAACCAAGTTTGTTCGAAACAATTGTTCTGTTATTTCCGTTTCGTTCAGTGATGTGGAAAACGTCACTATTGCATCTGCGGTTTCGAATCTTTTCTTTTTTCCAATGTTTTCTAATTACGCGAATTTCTCGAGGCGAAATAAAAAGATTTAATGTACAATTCTTATTTTTAAAAAGAATTCTAACGTTTCACATTCCCGCAAATATTTGAATAGTAGTTGAAACAAGTTTTTCCTTTTTTAATAACTCTTACCGAGAATTTCGAAAGTCTCGGTGAAAGACAATTGTTCTCTTTCGCAAATAGTAATTATTGTTGCTGACTGTAATTTTCGAATAATTCATGTAACTAGAGACATCTCAAAGTCTTTTTTAAACGAAAATCGAAATTTTTGATCGACTGCAGGTAAATTAATGTAAATTATTACCTTCCGTTGGTAATGAAGATTTTTTTAGAAATATTCATGATGGTAAAGAAGTAAACGACTTTACCGACAGTGATAAAATTCCAAAAATTGCCAAAAATGGGGCAAAACGGATATTTCTGACGATTCCATTGAAAAGGTGAGGAAAATTCACCCGGAAAACATGTGTCGGAATGTTTTTTATATTTTTTTTGAAAATTGAAAGAAATTAAAATTTTGAAAAATTGCAATTTTCAAAAAATTCGAAAATAACTTGTGGCACATGATTTCTATGTGAAATTTCCTCAGGATTCCAATGGAATTATCAGAAAAACCTTATCTCTGATATTTCCCCCGATTATCGCATTATAGAGGAATGTAACTGGTGTCAATGGTTCTGAAAGTGTTATTTTCATGGTAAAAACCTAATAACAACAGTGGCAGACACGAGGCAAAGAGTTAAATGCAATGCCTCCTCACATTGGAGTGGCATCAGGCCGAGTAACGGTAATTCCATTCTAACGTTGGCACGTTAACCACTCTACCCACACTACGACATCTCCAGAGCCTTCATCCTTCTCTCATTTTCATTCTTCTCCCGAGCCACCCACTAAAATCCCCATTCACTCCAGTGAATCATCTCTGCTAATTGAATGCAAGAGGTTCATTCCTTCCCGGAATTCCTGAATTTTGTTATCAACTATTCCTCTCAAAATAATGTAAATTCAATAAAAATCAGACAAATCGACTTTATTCAGTTTTTTTGAGATATCTCGGAATCTAAGAGAGATAGAGGAATTTTCGTGATAACCTTTTTTGTAGCTTTTAAAATTTTCTACAAAAAAGGTTATCATGAAAATTTCGATATCTCTCTTAGTTTCCGAGTTATCTCAAAGGAACTAATGGAATAAGTATTTTCATAAAAATTGAATATTCGAATTATGTCATTAGTTTTTTCCAAATATCTCGGAAACTAAGCGAGATAGAGAAATTTTTGTAGATACTTTTTTTGTAGCTCTCAAAATTCTCTACAAAAAAGGTCTCTACAAAAATTCCCCTATCTCCCTTAATTTCCAAGATATTCCTCAATATCAAAAAATAATCGAAATTAAAAAAGAACGTTAAAAAAGTATTATACCTAATTACTTCGTTTCACCGGGAATCACGGTAACGGAACATTATCATTATGCCGTCGAGAGCATCCGGAAATAATAGAGTGATAGGCGAATCTACAAAAGAGTCTCGATCTTTGTCCAAACAAGAGACTTAACTTCATGAAGTTGAAGAAGAAATGGATCGTTAGTGTTGACAGAACAATGTTGACCCGATTTACCACGGGATGACGATTGTTTATAACCAACGATGATAAAATAAATTGAGGGAGGATCGTAGAACGGTTCTTGCCGTTTTGGTGATTCGTTTAAAAGCGTCAACATGAGTCACTCCTTCTTTTTCCTCGTGAACCGGTTCATGCACTTTCGTATGAAATTGTATAGAGCAATAAAGACTCTGGCTTTTGGATATAAATAAAGAGGGTAAAAACTCACGAATTGCGGAGGCTCCTCCTCGATTCTGTCTCGTTTTTCCGGCCTCGTGAAACGATTCTGAAATTAAATAAAATCATTATCATTAATGAGTGATTATTAATTACTGAATTTTTCAGATTAATCGAATTTACTTAATTACCAGTTTTTTAAAAGATATCTTGGAAACTAAGAGAGATAGAGAAATTTTTGTAGATACCTTTTTTGTAGAGAATTTCAAGAGCTACAAAAAAGGTCTCTATGAAAATTTCCCTATCTCCCTTAGTTTCCGAGATATATCAAAAAAACTAATGACATAATTCGAATATTCAATTTTCATGAAAATACTTATTCCATTAGTTTTTTTGAGATATCTCGGAAACTAAGAGAGATAGAGAAAATTTCATAGAGACCTTTTTTGTAGCTCTTGAAATTCTCTACAAAAAAGGTCTCTATGAAAATTTCTCTACCTCCTTTAGTTTTGAAGTAAACTCCATTTATCTGAAAAATTCAAATTCGTAAAAACAATTAAAATCAAAAACCCGAGAAAAAAATAGGGAATTAGCACAATACTGAGGGAATGAGAATTTAATGGCTTCAGGGAACGAACGGATCAGCAAAACCGAACGAAGCCTGTATAATAACAATATATGAATAGACATTAAATATATGTTCTCTTTGTATTATCTCACCTCAGTGGTTTCCTGCTGATAATGTTGACTGTTGGCCTGCAACGCAAAAGAACAAAACATAATATGAAATGTAATGAGAATTTTTCAAATGACGATTAAAGTTAGGAGATAATATCGCACAAATGGCGTAAAAATTCTGTAAATAAAGGAATTTTTTAAATAAAAACTAAATACACGTGCATGAGAGGATTAATCGGGAATTTATGTTTCCGAGGAGTGAGAAAAGGTCAGTGAACATTTGAGTTTGTCTCACATGACAAAGAGAGGATGCATAAACTTCTTTTTTTTTCTTGGATTTGAAAAAAAGGTTGGAAATGAAGATACGCTCGTTTTACTCACATGAGTGGACTCTGGTGAGGTCGACGAGGCCAGATTCCGGTTTTCTATGGCCGTTTTTATCTGCTCCAGCACCTAGAATAAAGGAAAACGATTAATGGAATTCTTTTAATTATTTTGTGTAATTATTTTGAATTAAAGTGGATATGTGAGATTTTTGTAGTTTTTTTTTAAATTGGAAACATTAATGATCCTGAATCATTCATTGTCTTGGATAATTGTACCTTACCCTCAATGATATTCGATGACTACAAGGTACATGCGATGAATAATCTTTGTGCACTGTCTCATCGCTGGCTTTGGTTTGTCTTCTCTGTAACAAAGTAAATATTATTAGTGAAGATAATGCCTCTGAATTTCTCGGATGAATCAATTTTATTTCATCGTCAGCTTTTTCAAGATACCTCGGAAACTAAGAGAGGTAGAGAAATTTTTGTAGAAACCTTTTTTGTAGAGAATTTCAAGAGCTACAAAAAAGGTTCATATGAAAATAGCTCTATCTCTCTTAGTTTCCGAGATATCTTAAAAAAGCTAATGAAATAACATTCGAATGTTCAATTTTCATGAAAATGGTTATTTCATTAGTTTTTTTGAGATATCTCGGAAACTAAGCGAGATAGAGCAATTTTCATAATAACCTTTTTTGTAGCTCTTGAAATTCTCTACAAAAAAGGTTATTACAGAAATTTCTCTATCTCTCTTAGTTTCCGAGGTATCTCAAGAAAACGCGAGACTACTCTGAAAAATTCATATTCGTAAATAATTGCAATAAATTCTATGTACTAGAACAAAAGGATAAAATTGGGGACAACGGGAAAGGAGTTGCGTTTTAATAATGAAAAAAAATCAAGTAGATACTTTCCTAAGGCGTATCAGGCCGGAACGTATTCGAATAACATATGGAGTTGGATCAATGTCGACGCGTTAGATTTACTTTGCTTCTTCACACACATGTGTACACTAGCCATCAATTTTGTACGTGCTTTGTAATTTTTAAGAGAAAAATTTTGAAATAGAAATAAACTCTCTAAAATATCTCAAACATTTCTTTCCCCTTTTTCTCCACAATTACTCGATTAAATTGCGTAATTGTGTGAGAAAAGTTGAATCGAAGGAATCCTCTTCCATTTTCGGTTAATTCTTCATTTACAATAATTCTCACCGCAATTTGCACAATTCTTCAGAATATAAAATTTAATACGTTTTAAGAATGACGGAAGCAAAGTATTCGTGTGAATGGGAAAAACGTCTTCAAGATAAATATACAAATTAAAAATGATTCTCTAAACTTTGTGTGACTTACATTAGTTTTTTTGAGATATCTCGGAAACTAAGCGAGATAGAGAAATTTTCATACAGACCTTTTTTGTAGCTCTTTAAATTCCCTACAAAAAAGGTCTCTATAAAAATTTCTCTATCTCTCTTAGTTTCCGAGATATCTCAAAAAAACTAATGACAAAATTCGAGTATTCAATTTTCATGAAAAAGCTTATTTCGTCAGTTTTTTTGAGATATCTCGGAAACTAAGAGAGATACAGAAATTTTCATAGAGACCTTTTTTGTAGCTCTTTAAATTCCCTACAAAAAAGGTCTCCACGAAAATTTCTCTATCTCTCTTACTTTCCGAGATAGAGCAATCACAATACTCCATTCCCTCATATAACAATGACAATTACAAAAACAAAGTATTCGTGTGAATGGGAAAAACATCTAGATAAATGTAATACAAATGAAAAATGATTCCTCAAACTTTGTGTGCATTAAATTATAACAATTTGTCGTTTCATAATGATCATTACGTAGACAGATCACGATCGTGACACATGCTAACACAAGACAGAATACAATTTATGTGTACAGAATATAAAAATTGATCCACAATTTAAATCATTACAAATTGGAGAAACTCTACGCATTTTACAGTATTTTAAAACACTCTACTTTACGTTAATTCTATTTCTGTGGTTGACCTTATTGCAAACCGAAAATAGTATGGAGAAAAGAGGAAGAGAACGTGCAACTTGTATTTTCTTCAATAATTCAAATATTCTTTATCTTTCTTCGTGTGGATGTAATAAAATTTAAAGTCTATTTCCTACGTGCATTATTTTTATTTAAACCACTGAATTATGAAGAAGTGCCTGAGATAAGAGAGGATATTGGGATTTCAGGGGGAATTCTTTGGGAATTATTTATTGAGGAGGATTGAGGATGGTTTATGTTTAATAAAACATACTTCCAGAGTTGCCAAGGTATCCAAGGATGACAGTGGTCTGGTTTGGGGCACTTCTCCAGGGAATACACTGTCATGGGACACTGAGAGTTGACCGGAGCCACCGCGCAGCTTTGCGAAGGATTCTTCGATGCCACTGCGTCTCAGGAATACACTGGAATTAACGAATTATGGGATTAATTAAATATTATCATTAATTATGGAAAAATCACGATTTTAATTCATCATCAGATTTTTTGGAGATATCTCGGAAACTAAGGGAGATAGAGAAATTTTTATGGAAATCTTTTTTGTAGAGAATTTCAAGAGCTACAAAAAAGGTTATTATGAAAATTGCTCTATCTCGCTTAGTTTCCGAGATATCTCAAAAATACTAATGGGATAACATTAGAACATTCAATTTTCATAAAAATGCTTATTTCATTAGTTTTTTTAAAATATCTCGGAAACTAAGAAAGATAGAGAAATTTTCATAGATACCTTTTTTGTAGAGAATTTCAAGAGCTACAAAAAAGGTTTCTACAAAAATTCCCCTATCTCCCTTCCCTTCCAAGATATCTCAAAAAAACTTGCAATAAACTTCACATTCATAAACAACTGTAATTTTAAGCTATTCTATCACTCAATTCTAATTAACCACAAATTAATAATCACTGGCTGAGGCAAAATGGAGCAATAGCACATATGATTCAATTATTTAAAAAACTCATGAATTGATACATGGAAAGCCAAATAATCCAATGAATATTTACTGATTGAAAGATTTCCTCAAAGATATTCTGTATTTTTTGCTCCAGAAAATTCGTTGTTTGCTGAAATAATAATTGAAAAAAAAAGAAGAAAAAGAATAAGAAAAAAAAAAACTAAAAATAATTAAGTGGTGAAGTGGTAAACAAGGTCAAGTATAAATACCCCCATATGACTTAACCCTATTTACCTCTTCTCCACTGAATTAATTACAGAATAATAATGAAATATTCAAGTTTACCTTGGATGACCACAAGAATCTGTCAATAGTTCACTAGCACTACGACTTCTTGCCTCTTCAGCTCTTCCAGCTGGATGTCTCAATGTCACTTCCTCTCTGTCACGTGATTGTAATTCTCCATCTCTCTCGTTATTTCTAGAATTAATTCTAGCATCAGCAGCACCTCTGCTCTTTCTTCGGAAAATTCGTCTGAGTCCACGAAGTGGATGAAATCTTCTCTTCTTTGGTTCTGAAACACATTTGACAATTGGATTTTATTAAAAATAGGGAAAATTAGGGTTTGATTTTGGATGAATTAGTTACCGAATAAATCCTCGATATCTATCATCTGCATTATGAAGATTAATTAACACACATGATGAAGTGAATTAGTTTTTTTTCTAATTTTTAAGGAATAAATGAAAGTGGAGAAACGTGCAGCACCTGCAGAAGTTAACTGACCACTGAGCTCACTCTCATCATAAAAATCGCATCACAATAGCTTCAGCTCCACTCTCCATTATCACAGATAACAATCACAATGATAAATGAAGGATTAGTGGAGAAGAATGAGTTGGAGAATTCGAATAAAAGTGTTACCTTATAAGGATGATATCGTGACTCTTGAAAATTTTGAAGATATCATGGAAACTAAGGGAGATAGAGAAAATTTCATAGAGACCTTTTTTGTAGAGAATTTCAAGAGCTACAAAAAAGGTCTCCATGAAATTTTCTCTATCTCTCTTAGTTTCCGAGATATTTTAAAAAAACTAGTGTAATAAGCATTTTCATGAAAATTGAATATTCGAATTATGTCAGTAGTTTTTTTGAGATATCTCGGAAACTAAGCGAGATAGAGCAATCTTCATAATGACCTTTTTTGTAGCCCTTGAAATTCTCTACAAAAAAGGTGTCTACAAAAATTTCTCTATCTCTCTTAGTTTCCGAGATAGAGCAATCACAATACTCCATTCTCTCAGATAACAATCAGGATGATAAAGAATTTCAAAAAAATAATTTAAAGAATTCGAATAAACCTGTTTACCTTATAAGGATGATATCGTGACTCAATCTTTTAACGCGAATTAATAATAAAAATTCTTGAAAATTTTCACTCCTCATAATTTCCCAAGAATAAATAAAAACCAATGAATTAATTGAATTTTGAAATATTATCAATTGCATAATGATAGAAGTGAAAGTTCATGACAGATGAAAAAAAAAAATGTAGAAATAAAAAATGATTAAAAATGAGAGAGAATAAAATAGAAATGTTTACGCCTCTTCACGTGACCTTAATTCACTAAAATACAATGATTCGATGATTGTATCCCATAAAACGGTAAAAGTCGATGGAGGTAGTGAGCAAATTGCTTCAGCATTGAGTGCATCAGCACGCGATATTAAACTACTCGTACGTACGAAATGTTCCACTGACCTCGTATTCAGTATAATTCTAGAAGACTGATACAATGATAATGTCAATCGATTTCTCATGGTGAAGAAAGAGTAAAAGTGTCTTGGAAAAAGAATGTGAAAATTTTCAGAAAAATTGATTTTATATAATCATCAGTCTTTTTGAGATATCTCGGTAAGTAAGAGAGATAGAGAAATTTTCATGGAGACCTTTTTTGTAGAGAATTTCAAGGGCTACAAAAAAGGTGTCTATGAAAATTTCTCTATCTCTCTTAGTTTCCGAGATATTTCGAAAAAACTAGTGGAATAAGGATTTTCATGAAAATTGAATATTCAAATGTTATGTCATTAGGTTTTTTGAGATATCTCGGAAACTAAGCGAGATAGAGAAAATTTCGTAGAGACCTTTTTTGTAGCTATTGAAATTCTCTACAAAAAAGGTGTCCATAAAAATTTCTCTATCTCTCTTAGTTTCCGAGATATCTTCAAAAAACGACTGATGGGGGAATAACTCTCGGTTTCACGTTATTATTTTATGAATTTTATGCAAATTAGTAGTTCGCACGTTTTTTTATTTTAGCATTGATTTGAAAATGCTCCACTGACCCGAATCCCAAAGAATGCGATAATTCAACGGATTTGTAATACGAGGTAAGAGAAAAAGTGATTTTGCAATAACGAAAATAAAATTGTGGGAATTAATTATCACTTTTTAATGAAAATCAAGAGAAATATTGGAGATAGAATTTTTCTGATAATTCCATCGGAAAGCTGAGGAAATTTTAGCCGGAAAACATGTGTCGAAATTAATTTTTTCGATTTTTTTGAAAATTTGGTTTTTTGAAAAATTTGAAAAAATCACTTTTTTGGCGATATCTCAGGTTCTATTGGTCGTATTTCAAAAATTCCGATTCGAGGTGAAAGGTGAGCTCATTTGCGATGAATTTATGTGGTTTCAAAATTAAAAATGTGATTTTTTCAAATTTTTCCCTCAAAATCTGAGTGAAAAGAATCAAATTTTCAAAAAAATCTGCAAAATTAATTTCGACACATGTTTTCCGGCTAAAATTTCCTCAGCTTTCCAATGGAATCATCAGAAAATCTCTATCTCCAACCGTTCAATCAGAATCCCCATTTTACCCCAACAATTCCCTAATAATAAATAGAAAAAATTCCCTCTGAATCACAAAATAAATAAAGTTTCATTCTCAAGCCCTGACCCACTTTGTCTTGTACTCAAAGCGACTCAAAGTCAATAAACATTTCCTCAAACAAGCTGTCTTATCATTGTATTACTTAATTATTATTATTTCACTTAATCTACGATATTTTCGCGGAAACTATTATAAAGAATAGCGAATAGTGGAGAAAAAAAAATCATTGACGTTTCTTGGATGAATGATCGCGTTCTCGCTTATTTGGTAAATGTGCAGTGATGTTTGAAGTTTCCTCTGGGGGCATTTTAGTTCCACAAGGGAGACGATGTGAAAACCTGAGCAAATCAGTGCAACGGTATGACGTTCGATCAATTGTTGGTGCATCAATAGTCACCGGGAAAATATTGCAAAAATATAGAATTTAATAAAAAATAAAAAAAATCGTAAAGAGAGACAGAAAAAAATGCTTATTTCATTAGTTTTTTCTAAAGATTTCTCGGAAAGTAAGAGAGATAGAGAAATTTTCATAGAGACCTTTTTTGTAGAGAATTTCGAGACCTACAAAAAAGGTCTCTACAAAAATTTCTGTATCTCCCTCCCCTTCCAAGATATCTCAAAAAAACTAATGTGACAACATTTGATTATTAAATTTTCATAAAAATGCTTAGTTCATGAGTTTTTTAAAGATATTTCGAAAACTAAGAGAGATATCAAAATTTTCATAGAAACCTTTTTTGTAGAGAATTTCGCGAGCTACAAAAAAGGTATCTACAAAAATTTCTCTATCTCCCTTACTCTCCGAGATATCTCAAGAAACCTGATGATTAAACAAAATTCATTGAATTACAATAAAACCGAGAAAAAAAATCATTTAATCCAACGAGATGAATAGGAAATATTCTTCACAATGACTAATTCTATCCCACTAATGAGAAACAGAACAATCCCTTTCATAACTGCTTTTTCTCCAATAAAACAAAACAATGACAATGAAAAAAAAAACAACAAACTAAAGAATAGAAACCGTATCTTTACGGTATTCTCCTGTCTAATTACATTTTTTAAAAATTCTCTTTCCAATAAAACTATTCTCAAATAATTCCAACGAAGTGGTAAACAAGGTTAAGTCCATATGGTATCCCTATTCAACTAAACCTTGTTTACCACTTCACCACTGAATTTTAACGAAGAAAAAACTAAATGAATCCCATTTAATTAATTATAATTAATGATAATTTACCTTTAGGAAGTGTATCACTACTTTTTTGCACATTAAATTCTCCCATTCCTAGATGATGATCATGGGGTGGTGGTGATGCCTCCCTAACACATCCCATGAGACTGAGTGCTCCACTACCACTGCTGGTATTACCACCACAGGTGCTGGTGGAGCTGGACATCGTCTCTTTATTCTGAAACATCCGGAAAATCCAGAGTGCAAGGTAAGATTCTTTCACTCGATGGTACCAGTTAATGACCGCTCTTTCCATCTTCAATTATCAATTTTATTCAACAAAATAATGGAATTTTTTGATTTTTAAAAATTGAGAAAAAGAGGAAGAAATGTTGATAGCACTGAAGACACAATTTTTTCAAAGAAATTATTCGAATTTCTTAATTTTTTTTAAATTGAGAAAGAGAGAAGGAATTGTTGATAGCACTGAAGAGGACTTTAATCAAACTGCTGCAACTTGGCCAAGTGAAAATGCACAGAATCCACAGAATGGGTCAGGGAGATATGTTACCATGGTGATTGCAGGTGGGGGGAGGGTTAGAATAGCATCGATTATTTTTCCTCACCCC
The DNA here is from genome assembly GCA_963565655.1 of Aleiodes testaceus. Classification (NCBI taxonomy): domain Eukaryota; kingdom Metazoa; phylum Arthropoda; class Insecta; order Hymenoptera; family Braconidae; genus Aleiodes; species Aleiodes testaceus. The sequence goes on from OY751414.1 coordinate 1,016,418, forward strand.
TCCAGTGACCCTGACCTTGACAGCCCAGCTGACAACGGGCCATGCCCATTTGCTGCGCGAAAGACTCGGGAGAATAATAATAAATGTGTGGGTGATGTGAGGAGGGGGAGGAGGGGGAGGATGCTGGGTCCGCACCTAGATGGATCAGTAATGTAACATTTGAATCAAGTACGTTACGCTCCATTTTTCATTGATAATTACATCCGTTTCTTCTTTTTTCAATGCATTGAATCTATTCTTTTAACTTGAAATCATTGAGAAAAATCGTAAAATTTTGGGAGCACAAAGCATTTGTGACAAAAGTTCGAGCCCAAGGCTTCCATGCGTCATCAATATGAGTACGTGATAAGGCTTATCACTTTTCTATTTCAAACGTGTTGAAAATTGATTGCGCAAAAAATTGAGAAGTGGAAGAGAGTGATTTCATTGAAATCTACTGGATCATGAGTTTTTTTTGGAAATATCTCGGAAACTCAACGAGATAGAGAAATTTTCATTGATACCTTTTTTGTAGAGAATTTCAAGAGCTACAAAAAAGGTATCTATAAAAATTCCTCTATCTGGCTTAGTTTCTGAGATATCTCAAAAAAACTAATGACATAATTCAAATATTCAATTTTCATAAAAATGGTTATTTCGTTAGTTTTTTTGAGATATCTCGGAAACTAAGAGAGATATCAAAATTTTCATAGAGACCTTTTTTGTAGAGAATTTCGCGAGCTACAAAAAAGGTATCTACAAAAATTCCTCTATCTCCCTTAGTTTCCGAGATATCTCAAGAAAACCGATGATTAAACAAAATTCATTAAATAACAATAAATTATCCTTACCTCAAATAGGAATCGGCATTTCAAATGTGGCTGGTGTAAGCGTGCCCGAAAAATCTGAAACAGAAGAACAAAAGATATATTTAAAATGTACTTCCGGGTAGTGTTGCAGTTAAACAAATGTCTCTGAAATATTTATTTATAGAATTCAGGATAAAAACGCGGTGACTCAAGTGGGGAGAAAGTGAACGAACGAGAATGATCTCTTAACGAGGATATTCAAGAGAAGGGAGAAAATACCAGAGAGACAAAAATAAATTTTTCAATGCTGCATTGAATTGTGAAATGATTTTCATATAAATAGAACTATTTAAACAGGACTTTAACACCGGAAGTTGAGGAAAAGTCTTGTCAATTCTCGTTGCTACAGTTATTCACTCATTTACGATGAAAAAACATGGAGATGAGATGTATTTTACAGAAATAGAAATGTCATGGGGGGAAAAAAGCCCATTCCATGAGACATTACCAAGTAGGCCATCAACCCGCTCGATAATTTCGCTCATAATGAATAAGAATACATTAAATTCTATTCGAATTCACTCACTTAAAACTCATGAATTCATTGGTAATCAATAGCAGTAATAAACTCACGTTAATCAAATAACTGAAGTCGAATTATTTAATTTTCTTTAAAATCAATTGAACTCATTAAAATAACGTATTTCACCTTTTGAATTTACCGCGTTAACTAACGACGGACTAGCCTCACCCAAAACTCTCTAAATTAATAGCAAAAAAACAAATTGTTTCAATATAATAAAAACCCCTTTTTCCCCCACTCTCTTTAATTCCTCAAATTTCATTGATTATCATTTCAATGACTTCATTCTATTCGAATTCACTGACTTTAAATTAATGAAGTCACGTGCTAATAAACTTCGCCGGAATTATTAATCCAGGGGAAAAGTGCAGGTGGCCAAAAACCCGTGAAAATGGAGGACTAATTTACAGTAAAAGCTTCCATACTCTTTACGAAATACTGCTCTCGTTATACATGTGTTTCATAAATTTCGAAAGACTCGAAGGAAAGGAGACGTTTCACCGTATCATTACGCAACATTGTTACTCTCGATTCCTCCTTCATTATTCAATTCCACAATTGTGAGAATTAATTTGTAGAAAAATTCCACTAAAATTCGAGAATCAATTACAATTCCCCCCCCCCCCCCCCCCATTATTAAAGAGAGAGAAAAGAAGGATTTCGATGCCGCGGGCCTTGCTTGCGGCGATACGTAAACAGGTAAAGGTATTATCCAATCAGGGAGTGTACTAGTCTCTCTGTGTTTAGTCACTATATACGACGTCAAAGTCGTGACCAAGTGAGTGGTGGGAATCCGCCCTGAGATCAACTCTCATACGCCTCTTTCAACCTTCTTCGTGGGCTCCATATACATTTTTATCTTTTGCCGCAATACTTTGGATTTTAATTCAGCGATGAAGTGGTAAATAAGGTCAAGTCATACAGGGATATCTTATGTATTTAAACACTTTTCTGCTTCATATTTTACTCATTTTTTTACATTGGGTTTTAATTCAGCGGTGAAGTGGTAAACAAGGTCAGGTCATACAGGGATATCTTATGTACTTAGCATTGTTTACCACTTCACTACTGAATTTTTTTTCATGTATTTTAATGACGATTTTTCAGGATTAATTGTTCATTGGAAATAATTACGTTATCGTGACTTTAATTGATGGATTTGTCGGGAATAGCCAATAGCTATGGCAATTAATGGAAAATTGGATTATCACGTGATTCAGGAAGTTATCTGGACGTTTCTACACCTGGAAAATTCAATCATAACCCTGTAACCCCTTCTGCCCCTTTTTTCCCCCCTCTCGAGACGCAGACTTTGACCATTCACTTTCCTTTTTTTTCATAATTTTCATTAGAATTGCTTAATTAGTCGTTAAAATCGAGGGAAAAAAAAGGAGTGAAGAGGTAAACAATGTTAAGTATATTTGGAATTCATTGAGTTAACCTCTTTTACCACTTCATCATATGATTTGTTTTTTTAATTTTCATGATTAATGAATATGTTTTCTTGTTTTTAATTCAATTCTCGTGCAAATTGTTGTGAATATTTATTTTTTCACGAACTTCTACTGATTCTTTTGTTCATGTGAACCACCTTCGCCTCTTCTTTTACCTTTTACCGCACTCTGGCTAATCGACGGCACCGTTATGCTCACTGCCATCGTCCGGGGCCTGGCCCCAGAGTCATTTCAAAGCCCTGTTACACGTTCTCGTCTCATGCAACCGAGAAAGGTCCATCCACGTTTTTCATTGTAAGTCTCACCATAAAAATACACACAAATCCATCCAACGGGGTTATTCACTCGAGGCTTGAGTGACACCATAAATTCAAAATGACTCGATTCTATTCGAATTCATTCTATTTGACTTAAAATTAATGAATTCATTGGTAATCAAAATTCACGTAAAATCGACTTTAATATTTGGAACACGTAAATCGGGGTTTTATATTTTTCAACTGTCGTAAACGTTTTCACCCATGAAAACCCTCGTTTTCCCCTTTTGAATCATTGAATTTCGTTGGTTTTCAAAAAATCAGAGGACGAATGACGTTATCTTGATATTCAGGATAATTGCTTTTACGTCAACTGCCAGAGGCCATTTCTTTTTCCATTATTGTGCTTGAATTTGAAAAATAAAGGGAAGAATAATGAAATTGTAGGAGTTTTCAGTGGGATTGTGATTATTCATCCGGAGGAAGTGAAAAATGGGAACAAAAGAAATTACAGGATGAATGGGCTTTATCAGTTGGTGATAGCCAAATGATTAACGAAAAAAAAAAAAGGGTAAAATTAGTGATTACTTTTCCTGTTTTTGTCTGGAGAATTCTGGGAAAAGGGAAACAGTGATTTTTGCAGTGATTTTGCGTATTGTTGATTTGAAGAAAGGAAGAATGGGGAAAAAAAAAGGATTCTGGGGATTTCAGACAGTCCTTGAACAATGTGGGAGTATTGTCTCGTATTTTCCGTTGGTGGTTTCATTCTGCAATTTGCTAGACTGGTAATTTGTCAATGCAGATGAGAAAAGAGAAGAATTCAAGGAAATGAAAGAATAGAAGTTGGGGGTAAAATGGAGATTCTGATTGAACGCTTCGAGATTGAGATTTTCTGATGATTCCATTGGAAAACTGAGGCGATTTTACATAGAAATCATGTGCTAAAATTGATTTTTTTAGAATTTTTTAAGAATTTGGAATTGAAAAGGCAAATCTCTTCTAAACTTCCCCGAAAAAATCGAATAATTAAAAAAATTTGAAAAAAAATCATTATGACACATGATTTTCATCGGAAATCTTCATCTCAGCCTCATATAATTATCTTCATTTCTCTCCTCATGTATCATTGCGAAATTGAACGAGGTCACGAGGTAAAATCGTCGACGTTAACGAGTTCCCCTCATAAATGAGTGTAAAAACGAAAAAAAAAAGACGCATTTCCCTTTTTTCCACTAGTCTACACAAAACTCAGAGTCTCTTGAAGCGAGAATTTTTAATTAAACAAAATCTCAAGAGCGTTATCCAAAAATTACGAATCAAAGAAAGAAACATAGATTGCAAAAAAAAAAAAAAAAATGCGAATGACAAGATGAATACCATGTTCTTCTACAGTTTCCGAGGCTGTCGAGATGGTATCGACAAGAGAACGAACGAGTTTGTATTCCCACGATATGTATCCATGTAATGCGAAACACCCGATAAATAATGAATGGCATTTTCGCGCTCTTTCAACCATCAGACATTAAACCACAATTCGTTTCCCATTTTTTCCTCCTTTAAATTGCATCTACTCAAGACTCCACATAGCTGTAAAACTATCCACCTCTTCACCCTTAATTTTCATCGAAATCACTTGAAATTAATATAATGAAAATTCTCTTTGATTCATTAAATTTCATTGTCATTTCAATTGAATTCATTAAAATAACGTATTTCACAATTTATTAAAAAAAAAAACGAAATTCCTTCATTATAATAAAATTCGGAATTCTCTCTATTCATTACTGCTATTGATTGCCAATGAATTCATAAATAATGTAAAGTGTGTGAATAATGAGAGTAAAAATCAGATGAAATTTTAACGATTCGAATGGCGATGTCTTGCGTAACACGGCCCTGAGACTGTAGTCTTACAACGGTAATGAAAAGCCCCGGGCTGGCTTCTTCCTGCAATATACATAGGTTCTCTCGTATCAAGTGAGAATGTCCGTGCAAACCCGTTTCTCTCTTCTCTTCACGCTTTAACGATCCGTTCAAACGCCCCTGAATTCAACCTGGCACACGACTAGGCCTTTTTCCATACAAATCCAAAGCAATTCCCCGCTTTTTTGCAGCCAAGGACAATTGCATTTTGCCTCAATTAAAATCGTTTTTCAAGACTAAAATCAAGCCTGTCATCAGGTGCATGACCTCGGTGATAACGTTAGGTATTAGACGCAGTAGTTACCACTGCACCCAGTGGGAGTAATTTAATCCACCTATCCTTGTTTACGACGTGGATTACATAGGGTCACTCGTACACAGATTATTCGGTCGGGAGATCATATATTATGAGCATATGAGACTGTGTCAGACACAGGAGTCTTTATTATACCATTACCTCAAATCATCTTCAAGGCAATCAATGTTTGAACGACCCACGTGACAAGAGCGAATGAGGAAAAATAGTAAATTGATTTTAATTAGAAGTTTATTTAGATGTTTGTTTTTTTTGGGATATCTCGGAAATTAAGAGGGATAGGGGAATTTTTGGAGAGACCTTTTTTGTAGAGAATTTCAAGAGCTATAGAAAAGGTTTCTATGGAAATTTCTGTATCTCGCTTAGTTTCCGAGATATCTCAAAAAAACGTGAAGACATAATTCGAATATTAAGGTTTCATGAAAATGGGTAGTTTATTAGTTTTTTTTGAGATATCTTGGAAACTAAAAGAGATAGAGAAATTTTCATACAGACCTTTTTTATAGCTCTTGAAATTCTGTATAAAAAAGGTATCTATGAAAATTTCTCTATCTCTTTTAGTTTCCGAGATATCTCAAAAAAACTAACGAAATAAAATAGATTTCTGTGAAAAATTGAATATTCGAGTTTTTCATCCTCTTTCACACAGGCATCGAGTAACCCCTCGAAGACTTTCAAAATTCCCACCATATCCTGCGACAAAAACTCTTCATATGTATCAAATTCCCCATGGACTTCCTTCTACCCCATAAATCCCATAAATCCTCAAATTCCTCCACAAAATCGAGAGATTAAAATGAAAAATCCTTAAAGACAGGGAAAATCATGAATGCGTGCAAGGTGAAACGTTTTGAGTGTTACGCATGGGATCCCATGAGGACCCAGATATTTTTCTTTTTCGCCAGAAAAAAATGTAAACCATCTCCCTCAAAATCCACAATCTCTCTTTTTCTTTCCTTCAAATTAATTCAATTAAATTAAACTAATTATAATGTATTTTCTAAAAACATTCAATTATAATAATTTACAGATTAATTCATACGCAATAATAAAATTATCTCGTGATAATCCTTAATAATAATAAAATAAGAGAAATTGAATGAAATAATGTAAATAAGTGAAATTTTAAATATTTAGAATAATTAAAAATTCATTAGGAAAAAATCAAAATTTATTAAAGGAAAAATGCGAAGAAAATTCACATTTTTGGGAATTAAATCAAGTGGTGAAGTGGTAAACAAGGTTAAGTCATAAAGGGATATCATGTATACATGACCTTGTTTACCACTTCACTAGTGAAATAATGAAATTGATGGAAATGTTGAAAATTCATTGAAACATTGAATAACAAATTAAATTTCAAATAAATTCAATTTTACTATTAATTAATAATTTTCCTTTCAATGAAAAGAGTAAATTAAAAATGAATATATAATTAATTAAATACTTGTCACATATGCGTGTTACGTATGCCAATTAAATTGTCAGAGAGTATGAATTAATTGCTGGAAATTAATTACCTAAAATTTCACTTTTAATTATAAAAATATGAGAATTTATGAAAAATCCGTGATTTCAATGAGTTTCATTAGTTTTTTTTTGAGATATCTCGGCAACTAAGCGAGATATCGAAATTTTCATAGAGACCATTTTTGTAGCTCTTGAAATTCTCTACAAAAAATGTCTCTACAAAAATTTCCCTATCTCTCTTAGTTTCCACGATATCTCCAAAAAACTGAAGTAATTTTCCTTCATTTTCATCACATTGAAACAATTGGTTTTTTAATGAAAACAAATGAAAAATAGTGTTTCTCATATAAATAATAAAATCAAAATATTCCAACCAAATAATATAAGTGATTCTCAACCAATTTGAATTAACAAAATTTAAATTTAAATTTAGTGAATAGTAGAACTCCCATAAAATGAAAATGTAGTTGAGAACAACTGGTGGTAACCGGGCGGTCCGGCTAGCACACCTTCAAGGTCATGCACTGGCCGGCACAAACTTGCATCTCTTTTCTACCCTTGCACGAAAGCATGGGCACTCATAAATCAAAGAATTCATAAATATCCAACAAAAACAATTCCAATAGAACAACGAATCATGTCTCATAGATAAAAGTTCGATAACATTTACATAATTTCCTAAAAAAAAAACTGAGAAATGAAGAAATCGAATGTGGCAATGATCTGAATCCAACGTAAAACCGACGAATTCAATAAAACGCATTTTCTTTTGTTTTTGAATTTTACGAGAGCCAACAGGTGGCTGGACTGTTGCTGCCCGAGTACCCCCCATTCACCCCACAAGGCTGATGACCCGACCAAAAACACAAGCACGTTCCTTTGTTTATTTTTCCCCGAATTTTTCATTGAATCGTTCAGGCAAAAGCGAATCAACGAAAATTAATGAAATCTATGCTTAATGACCTTGGGCCTTACCTTGAGGGACTTTCTGGATGAATTCCGAATGGAGTTTAATTCTTCACTTGTTTCTCACGTTTTTATTCACTCTTCAACTTCCATCATTAACTTCACCACAAACACTTTTTTCATAAACTTTATCACGATATTTATTACACTGTGACACTATTCACGAAGCACTTGGGATTAACCAGTCTTTTTTAATGAATTAAAATGGAAAATAGAGGAGACCGGGGTTTACCGAGGATAAAACACGGGCGAGACGTTAACCGCTCGAGCGTCGCCGAGTGAATGCGGGCCACAGCGACTTCACTGTACACTCATGACGTCATCAGCGCCTCTACCGGTGGATTTTGGAGACTCAAGTGGACGCCATTACGTGATTGGTAAAACTGCTTTATCCATCGTTATCAATAGAGGAATAATTTAATTAAATTAGATTAATTGATTAATTTATTATCCAACAATTCAGTGGTGAAGTGGTAAACAAGGTCAAGTCATCTAAAGATACTGTGTATACTTAACCTTGTTTACCACTTTACTAATAATTATTATTTTTATTTAATAAATTAATTTTTTTTTTTTTTCTTTTTTAAATAATAATTTTCTGTTATTTATTCATTAAATTTTTATTTTAAACAATATGTTCACTTTTTGGACAATTTTTTGCCTCGAAAAATGAATATGATATAGTAAATACGTTTTTTTTTTTTTTTGTTCCTTTTTACAATTATCATGTACACAATAATTATAATGTAAATTTTTTACTCATTTTTTTTTTTTTCCTCATTATCTCAATAATAATTTTAACTTAAGAGAGAGAGAGAAAAAAAAACAGGAAAATTATTTAATTCAATTTTTAATAATAATAGTAATAATAATTATGTGAATAATAGTGATGAACTGATGACAAACGATTTTGTTTTTTTTTGTTTAAAGAAAAGAAAATTTTTATAAATTACGAGTTTGCAGTGAATCATCCTCACGATCGTTCAGACGATTCCAACTTTTATTTGCATTTACAAATGTTTTTTTTTATTTAATTTATTATATTGTTTTTTCATTATAAAGACTCTCTTCTTCTCTCACGATTCACTTATGCTGTGATTACTATAAAATAGGTAAAAAAGCCTTGTTTTATCATCATTTCTTCTTTTTATTTATTTATTTTTTTTTTGTTTATTTCTTCATTTCTCTTCACAAAATATTTCGCGAAATATCGTACATGTATATTGTCACGGTTGTTTCATTATTTTCTTCATTTTGTTTAAAATTGTTTTGTTATCTATTTTTTAAAAATTATCTTCATTTTTTTTTGTTTAGAAAGCAATTCACATTTGTTCAACGCGAGACAGTGATTTTTTTATTGCACTGTCATGAAAATAAATGCGTGATTTTTCCATTTTTCATTCGATTTTCTATTACTTTTTTTTTTATTATGATTTTAATTAATTTAAAATGACATGCCGAATTTTTTATTAAACAAATTAAAATGCTCAATTATAAATTAATCGTTGAACATTAAAATTAACAAAATAAATAAATGGAAAAAAAACAAAAAAAACGGAAAATCTTTAATTGTCAGAGAATTTTCAGTTCAACGATTTTTCATAATTTCATTAAATTCATTTCCTCGTTAATGGAATAATATTTTTATTTTTTTAAGTAACAATAAGATTATGAGAAATTTGTTTATTAATTTACGGCGTCTGAGAGGTGGCTCAACTGTTGGACCCATTGTCCAGCTTTCACACCAATAAATATATAATTAATATTTATTTAATTAATAATGATAAAATAAATAAACAGTGAGTAATTAATGTTTTTTTTTCGCATTTTCATTAAATTTCTTCATTTGTGTTTTATCTCATTAAGCAAGTTTGGTCTTTCCTTGGTGCAGTTGCCCTTCACTCCCATTTTCTTATTTTAATTTTCATTAATTTTCATTAATTTTCCTTCAATTTAATCAATAATCTCTATTTTCCCACTTTCATTAGTCAATTTTTTTCCCGAAAAATAAAGTAATTTTCAATTTAATTTGTGTTTTTTTAAAATGTTTATACCGATTTTGTCCGTTTGCTCGTTTCAGTGGTGAAGTGGTAAACAAGGTCAAGTATACGTGATACATGACTTAGCCTTGTTTACCACTTCCCCAGTGAATTTTTAATGAAAAAAAAAAAAGCTGAAGACTCGGATTTTCTCGACTTTTTCACGTAGAAAATTGTGAAATATTCACAAGCACCAATTTTTCATGAAACAATGATGGATTGAATTTTTTTTAAAAAATGGATAGACTTGTTAATAATAAACAGGTGTTTTTAAAAAAAAAAATTGATTTTTCGGAACGAACGTAAGGACAGATTTGAATCCGTGACACATTTATCGGAAATAGACATATATGTATAGTATTTCGGTATGAATATAATAAAATAATAGTCATCATATTAATAGTAAAGTAATATAATATATGATAATAATATAATAAGGTTTTTTTTTAGTTTTTTTTTCCTTCAATTTGTGTACATATATATGTATGTATAAATATATTACATTTATGATGTAATGGGTAAAGTCTTAAAAGAAGAGAAAAATAGAAGATAAAATAATTTGACAAAAATAAACAGCAGTTAATTGATTTTTTTTTCTTTTTCAATGTTAATAATTAATTTTCTACTGTTTATTTTTGTATAAAAAAAAATTTATTGAATGCTTTCAATTCTCTCTGCCACGTTTCAATTATTTATTAATGATAATTATGAATAAATTAAACTCGAATCAAGGGTTCGGGCCTGATATAGCACTCTACTGTTTTTTCTATAATAAATAGTTCTCTAAAATATTGAAAAATTTTGTAATTATGTTTTTTTTATTTTTAAATGAATTTATTCTGCACATTTTGTTCCACAATTCGATATAAAATTGTATCCCGTGAACCATTGGACCGCTTTGGACACTTTAGGGCCAGTCCTACCACTATCCTCGAGATTTTTCATTAATTCAAGATAATAATAAATAATTTTAGTAATATTATTCAAAGTCAACAGTGAGTGACCATTAATATCACGTGAGAGACACTTTCACCATAGAGAAACTTTCTAAAATCATTCTTTCATTCTGTAAATAAGATAAACATTCCGAATTTTGATGAATGTGAATTTTTCAGGCAAATCGAATTTATTTAATCATCAGTTTTTTTAAGATATCTCGGAAACTAAGTGAGATAGAGAAATTTTCATGGATACCTTTTTTATAGAGAATTTAAAGAGCTACAAAAAAGGTCTTCATGAAAATTTCTCTATCTCGTTTAGTTTCCGAAATATCTTGAAAAAACACATGAAAATTCACATTCCTAATTTTAATAAATCAAGAAGATAATTAATCAAGACAAATAAATTCGTGGCCGAGAGAAATTGTTTAAATTTATTTAAAAAAAAAAAACAATTTTTCACTTGACTGGTGTTTTATTATATTTCCCTTTTCCTCTCTATAATTAATTAATTTATCATTATTTTTTTCCCTTCATTTTAATCTTTTTCATTTTTCGGTAAGACATATGGTAGCAAAAATTTGGGGCGGACAAGAGAATCTCTTCAATTGAATTATTTAATTATCAATTATCCAAGAAATCTCTTCCCTCAAGGCGGCGGCACTCACAATACCTATTTACAAAAATATACACATGAGCAACTCACTTTTTACTTGTTATCTTGTTATTTCCCGTTTTTTATTTAATTTTTAATTATTTTGTTTTTAATAAAACTTTTAATCTCTCAATCACAATTAAATCTACTGTTTCGGTATTTTTTTTTCTCATTAAAATCGCATTCTATATTGATTTCATTCACTAAAACCTCTAGTTTTCCCCAATATTAACTAGATAATGTAAAGAATATGTATTGATTCTTTTTTTTTTTTTTTTTTTTTTTTCATTAATTATTATTTGTTTTTAGATAATTTAATAATTAAATTATATTTCATTACAGATTTATATTTTTCTTATCTACAAAAAATTGTTCCATTCGCGACATTATTCTCGTTATAATTTACAATCGGTAGACACTTTGTACGCGATTAATTTCTCATTATTTTTCATTAAATCAAATAATCAATAATATCTCTCCGATACCTCCTCCCCCTTAAACGTCAATGAAGAAGAATTCTTATGATAATATTCGCCCCATATACAATGTAATATCTTCACTTTAAAATCTTCATTTACCTTTTATATTAAATTTAAATCTTCTAACATTAGATCTATCTCATTTTAAATATAATTCGTCTATACGTAAATAAACTATATATAATCTTGTGGCGCCATTATCGTGCGCATGAGTTATATAACACAATTTTTCCCTATCTCTTTCTTCTTTTGATTGAATTAAAAACAGAAAAAGAAAAACCTCAGCACCACAAAATCCTTAAATTTTCATTTCTACCCACATTTTACAAAAGCATGAACATTTCTCTCATTCATGATTCTTTGGGGAGGGGGGGGGGGGGGGGGGGAGAAGAAATAATTTTAAAATTCAAGGCCTACCGATGAATTATCAATTTAACGACGCTTCTATCAGACCCATGGAAGTATATCTTCATTAATCTTCTTAATAATGAAAAAAAAAAAAATCATTGATCGTCCCTTAACCACCGAAATTCCCATAATTCGTTGAATCTCCCGAATAAATAAAAAACTCTCACCATTTTTCAATGAATTCAATGAATTATTGACCATTGCAACGATTTCATGATGCACGTGGTAATAGCTACGTGAACATTGTGGGATACGTTGTCATGTTATGAGGGAGAGCCGTTATGTAGTTGGGAGTGGGCGGCCTGGGACTCTGCCACTGGGGTCAGAGGGCTCGGAGTTTCTTTATTCCAGCTTGTACGTAACGCACTAAGTCTCTCAATGAGCTCTTCAATGTCAGGGGACCGAGTTTTTCATCCAGTTCAACGAAAAATTCTGTAATAAAGAAGGAATTCATTAGTTTGGTCATTGATTTTATTGATGAGTGATGAATACTCACCTCGATGTTTATCGGTAACTAGTGCATTAGCTTGATCCCAGAGGTCATGGCCATTCATTAGCAGTGAAAAGTGATGCGTCTGCTTCTGCATCGCCGTGTGAACATTTAATGGTACACTGACGTACATTGCTGCTGGTGGTTGGCCAGTCACAGCTCCACGATTTGCTAATTCTCCGCTACTGTAGCCGGAGCTCTGGCTACCAACTGAACCAACTGAACCTGCTGGTGAAGGGGTTGGGGAGAGGGAGGGGGTACCCTGACCCTCAGGCTGCACCACTGTTGCCTGTGTTGGCTGTGAAAATGAATTAATTAGTAGGGGAATCAAGGTAAATATTGGAGATTTAATTTTTTTGATGATTCCAGAGGAGAGGTGAGGAAATTTTAGGCGGAAAACATGTGTAGAAATTAATTTTTTTGGAGTTTTTTTTGAAAATTCGATTTTTTTCACACAGATTTTGGGGGGTTTCACATTTTTGTGAATATCTTCGGTTCTATTTGTCGTAGCACAGTGGGGTTGGGCTCAAATTAAAGGTCTCGTCATTCCCCACATTTTCGTTAAACTCCCATCGATTTTTATGGAAAATTGCAAAAGTTATGGGACAAAAACTGATTTTTATAAAATGGCTTGTAACTTTTGCAATTTTCGATTGAAATCGATGGGAGTTTAACGAAATTGTGAGGAATGACGAGACCTTTAATTTAAGCACAGCCCCACTGCGCTACGACAAATAGAACCGGAGATATTGCCAAAAATGTGATTTTTTCCCTTAAAAACTGGGTAAAAAAATCGAATTCCTTGAAAATCCTAAAAAATCCATTTTGACACTTGATTCCAATGTAAAATCGTCTCAGCTTTCCAATGGAATCATCAGAAAATCACTATCTCCAACCGTTCAATAAGAATCTCCATTTTACCCCAGTCTCCCCTATTATATAACTAATAAATGAAAAATTCTGACTAAAAACTCACTTTTTGATGATAATCAGCGAGAATCTTCTGGTTCTCCTTGATCTCATGTTTCCTCATTTTGTAGAGTTTCAGATAAATCAACGACTGGCACCATAAACTAAAAAAAAAACCCCGAATATCAATAAATCTAGCAATGTTATTGTTTTAATAATTCTCTTATTTACCTCAAAATTGCCAACTTATTGTGTATACTACTTTCCGGTGAATTGTTCTGTTGGCTCTTGAACTTGGAAGAGATGTATCTGAATAATTGGGGGAAAAGAAAAAAATATTAAAATAAGTATAAAGCTTGAGGATTAATTGTGACTCACTTGATGAGACTGAGTGTGTCCTTGTACATGGTGAAAGAGGCCCTGTCAGTCACAGGATCCGACTCCATTGCATGACCGGTTAAGAGGAAATAGAGAACTGCCTCCAAGTACAGCATGCCTTGTGCTGTTAATTCGCACTCTTGATCTGCACTGTGCTTCAATCTTTTAGCTTCTGTCAGGTACTGATTTTGATCCCTATTAATAATTAATTAATTATTAATAACTTTATTCAAACAATTAATAAAATCTAATAAAGTCCAACATAATTTTCTGTACTTGTGTAAACCATGAAATAAGAAATTTAAAGGAAAAGTTAAATTCAAAGAAAGTTTAAATGAACTTGGTAACGTTGAATATGATGTTTGTTCTTCACTTACCTAACCTGGTCCTCGAGAACTTCATTCTGATGATTGAAGTAAGAGTAATAGACTCTCTGAGGTGGTGCTGCTGGTGGAGGCAGCAGATGAACATCAGACCTGTCTTCCCGCTCGTGATTCGTCGGTTGTACATCATTCTATAAAATAATAAACATTATAATAATCCATAAAACTGAAGTAACATGAAAATATTCTCTTTACCTGTCTCGAAGAAGGCCTAGCAACGACACTCTCCTTATCCGCATGTTTTCTCTTTCTTTTCTTCTTCTCTTTGTGCTCAGACTTAACTTTTGATTCAACCGAACAGACACTAACACTCGAAACTGAACTACAACTTGGATTACGTTTTCGTTTAGCAACATTACTATTTAATCCACTAGCACTGCTGGTACCCCCACCACTACCACCAGCAACTGGTCTAATTTTTCCATCATTTTTCTCATTTTTTCCAGTACGTTTCAACTTATCATCATCAACAACATTATCACTGTGTGTCCTGTAATCCGCATTTTCCGATACTTCTTTATCAATAATTTCCCCCTCCTCCGGTGTTTGTGGACGTTCACATTTAGCATTAGACTGTCTTGATAATGGCCTCGTATCAGGTAATTCGGTTCTTTGTCTAAGTTCCTGTCCCCTCGACGGCTGTGGGATGTGTGGAATTTTGTTTAAATCGAGTTTACAGTATAAACTCGGTACTCCATTAACGAACGTCAACGCTGGAATCGTTGGTAGCGATGATGCCTGTGACGAGGGCCTTTTATAGGGACTGTCACCACCAGTTGGCGTATTAGCTGATCCAGTGTACTCCTCAACATAAATACCACATTTACCACCACCCTTACCACCTTTACCCCCTTTACCACCACCCTTACCACCGCCTTTGGAAGTGGAAAATAATTTTCTAAGTGTATCACTCTTCTTCTTATCCTGTACATTACCACCGTCCTCCTCCTGCAATTTTGGCGCTGAACTGTTATCACTGTCTGTGTTATCCGGTGATGTTGCACGGGTTAATGGTGCTCTTGGTCTAGGTGGTACTCGAGCCACTTGACGATTATTCCTGTGAGCCGTTTCGGATTCACTGTCGGAATCACTTGGACAACCAGACGTATTCGTTACTCTCGATCTTGGACGTCTAGGTTTGCCTTTTGTTGGGCTTTTTTTGTTGGATTTATCCTGTTTCTTTGGCGATTCAATTAATTTTGAACGTTTCGCTGGGATTCTTCTCCAATTTGTTTCATCCTCAGAGGCACTTTGTTTTGTTGGTCTTTCGTCTTCTTCACTCGATGATACACTGAGTCTTGATCTACGTTTTTCTTGAATAACTGGACTCGGTTGTCTTCTATCGTACTCGGATTCACTCGATCTCTCGTGGGATCTGTGGAATTAAATTAAATTAATTTAATTAAATTATTAAAATAATCTTAATTATAAAATTAATAAATTTACCTTGAATCACTGGCTTCATCATCGCTAGTCTCAACAGTAGCTTTTGATAACGGCAGCTTCTTCTTCGGACTACTGACACTCCGCTGCCTGTTGCGCTTTGAATTTGCTTTAGTCTCTTCCTGAATTGTTCTATGGCTCCTCGGGCTTTTAACTGACTCCTTAACTGATTTCCTCGGTCTTCCACGTTTCCGCACATCCGGGGGCTTCGGTTTATCCTGAACTTGAAGACGCACATCATCATTCTTCTTCTTATCGTCATCACTATTATGATCACTGTCGCTCAGTACCGATAGAGAATTTCTCGTTCTCTTAATTGTCTCATCAAGCTGCCAATCGTTATTACCATGTGCAATATCCGATCTCCTTCTCCCATCAGTTAAATCATCTGGTGAGCTCTCACGTCTCACTGAGTCTTGTATAACTTTATTATTATCCGAATTTTGATCAGTTTGTACTGCAGTCTTATTAAAGAAACTACTCAAATTCCATCGGGGCTTTGATTCTTCGGCTTGTGGGGGCTCTTCTTGTGCTTTTGGGGATACTGATGGTGGTGTGGTTGGTCCTTTTGTTGGTAATTGGGTGTTCTCGTCCTCGGAATCATCGCTGCTGTCTGATCCGGAGTCGGAACCGGAGTCTGAGCTCGATGACGCTGATCCGGAGCTCTGGGGTGCTTGACCAGGGGGACTTGGAGGGCGGATTTGGATTGTTGGGGTTGAGGAGTGTTTACGGGGGGATTGGGGTGGGGATGAGAGGGGATCGGGAGAGGATTTCTTTGGGGGTGGGGTCGCGTGCGGGGGACTCAGGGGTCGTGGAGGCGAGAGTGGACCCAGAGGAGACATTCCCATTGGGGATGGTGGGGCCAGTGGAGGCGGTGCTGGGATCATCGACGGGATGAGCGGAGCTGTTAAACTGGAATAATAAAATAATTGTTAAGGATACGTGCTTTTAAGAGAAATATTGGAGATGGAATTTTTTTGATGATTCCGGAGGAAAGCTGAGGAAATTTTAGGCGGAAAACATGGGTCGAAATTGATTTTTTCGATTTTTTTGGAGGATTTGATTTTTTTTCACACAGATTTTGAGGGGTTTACCTTGGAAAAATTTGAAAAAAACACATTTTTGGGGATATCTCTGGTTCTCTTGGTCGTAGCGCAGTGGGGTTGTGCTCAAATTAAAGGTCTCGTGATTCCCCACATTTTCGTTGAACTCCCATCGATTTTCATCGAAAATTGAAAAAGTTATGGGCCAAAAACTGATTTTCATAAAATGCCTTGTAACTTTTTCAATTTTTGATAAAAATCGATGGGAGTTTAACGAAAATGTGGGGAATTACGAGACCTTTAATTTGAGCACAACCCCAATGCGCTACGACAAATAGAACCGGAGATATTTACAAAAATGTGATTTTTTTCAAATGTGGGTGGAAAAAAATCGAATTTTCAAAAAAAAACTCGAAAAAATTAATTTCAACACATGTTTTCCGCCTAAAATTTCCTCAGCTTTCCAATGGAATCATCAGAAAATCGCTATCTCCAACCGTTCGATCAGAATTTATTTTATTTTCGATTATTAATGTTACTTACTCGACATTGAGGTCTGGAGTTCGATTCCTCTGGAGTCTTGATGCTGCTGCTGCTGCTCTCTGTTAAAATAATGGGAAATTTAATAAATTAGATTTTTTAAAGAGTGCATTTGAAGATCTTTTCATTGAGAATTCATTGTTAAGGGAAATTCTATGATTCCTTTGATGATAAAAAAATCCTCTCGGGTATATTACTTATTCAAATGTTTCGAGACTGAAATTTTTAGAGTAAATGCAGCCTTTGATATCACAGGGAGCTATCAAACCATTCCCTATGCTTTTTTCCTCTTTTCACTCAAACATTTGAAATATTCAGGGAGAAAAAGAGGCAATAGTTTTACTTACATGACGTTTTAAGTTAATTAATGTTTGGGAATAATGAGGAATTCTAATTTTATATCAAATGTATCAAGAACTTTCTCTCTTAATAATAAAATTTCTCACCTTGACGCCATCATCATCGCTGTCCTCAGAGAGACTCAAGTCACGTTCCAGATCACTGTAATTAAACAATTCAGATTAATTAATTATTTCTTCAAGATATCTCGGAAATTATGAGAGATAGGGGAATTTTTGTAGAGACCTTTTTTATAGAGAATTTCAAGAGCTATAAAAAAGGTCTCTACGAAAATTCCTCTATCTCTCTTAGTTTCCGAGATATCTTGAAAAAAGTAATGAAATAACATTTGAGTATCAAATTTTCATAAAAATGGGATTTCATTAGTTTTTCTACGACATCTCGGAAACTAAGAGAGATAGAGAAATTTTCATAGATACCTTTTTTGTAGAGAATTTCAAGAGCTACAAAAAAGGTTATTATGATTATTGCTCTATCTCTCTTCAAAATTAAGATAAATCAATGAATACAATTATTCCCGAGTTTCCAAAATTCTCATGGAAATTAAATAAATAATAATTCATGGAAAGCGCTTAAAACCAAGTGTGCCTACAATATATGTAGAAAGCAAAGAGAGGACAGCGGACATCGACCCCAGTTGTGGCTCAGTGTGTTCCTGTCCTATCTCCGTCTACAACCGTCCGAACGCTACCTGACTCCACTACAACTGATTCTCTCCTCCCTTGTACCTCGAGTTTACTCGTTTTGTGGGCTCGTCCACTTGTCACGAATATCAAAAGAATCCTCTTCAAATGACTCAGGGGTAGAAAATTCAGTGGTGAAGAGGTAAACAAGGTCAAGTCATATGAGGATGCTATATATACTGAGCCTTGTTTACCACTTTACTATTGAATTGAAAAAAATGAAATTGAAATTTAAGAAAATCATTATTTCACCATTACTTTTTATTGAATATCTCGGAAACTAAGAGAGATGGAGAAATTTTTGTGATAACCTTTTTTGTAGAGAATTTCAAGAGCTACAAAAAAGGTTATTATGAAAATTTCTCTATCTCGCTTAGTTTCCGAGATATTTAATAAAAATGAATGAAATAACATTTGAATATTAAATTTTCATGAAAATGGTTATTTTTAGATATCTCGGAAACTAAGAGAGATAGAGAAATTTTTGTGATAACCTTTTTTGTAGAGAATTTCAAGGGCTACAAAAAAGGTTATTATGAAAATTGCTCTAACTCTCTCAGTTTCCGAGATATCTTCAAAAAACTGATGAAATAAAATAAAGTTTTCTAAAAACTTCAGTTTTTTTCCTGATTATGAATATTCGCCTCTCATTTCGCTATCTTCCAGTATTCGTGTTTTATGAAGTTGCAAAGTGGCTTTATTTTTACCATTACTGTGTAGATGGTGAAGGTAACAGGACTCTGCATGTGCAACTTGGCGACGCGCGTGTAACGAGCTTTGGCTTCCGGCAAACCATCTTGTACTTGTCTCTATTCTTATCATGATTATTTTATTATTTTTCCTGGAGTTTATCGGGGACTGGAGTTGAGATTTGAGGGTGGATGCAAGTTCAGTGAATTAAATGGAATAAATGTGGAGTGGAAGAATGAGATAGAAATGGGGAATGGGGAGACGGTCGACGACCCGAGGCGTGGATGACATCCAACGGTTGTAGGTGGCAGTCGCAACAGAGAAATCGTTTCCCACCCCCTTTCCACCTCTTTCGGGGCTCTTTTTTCTCCCCTGAAACCTTGGCAATCGATATATCCCGTAAAGTATTCACTTCTCTCAATGTTTAGAAAATTCTTTGGTCTTCTTTTTTAATCATCAGCAGATTCTCCTTTTTATCATCAGTTTTTGGTAATTATCTTGGAAACTAAGGGAGATAGAGAAAGTTTTGTAGATACCTTTTTTGTAGCTCGCGAAATTCTCTACAAAAAAGGTATCTACGAAAATTTCTCTATCTCTCATAATTTCCGAGATATCTTAAATAAACTAATGACATGATTGGATTATTCAATTTTCACGAAAATTGTTATTGTACTCGTTTTTTATAGATATCTCGGAAACTAAGGGGGATAGAGAAAAATTCATAGAGACCTTTTTTGTAGCTCTCGAAATTATCTACAAAAAAGGTATCTACAAAAATTTCTCTATCTCGCTTGGTTTCCGAGATATGTTGAAAAAACTGGTGATGAAATAAATTGTAGTTGAAAATTTCAGTTTATTTATTTTCTCTCATTTATTTTTCAACACAGAACTCATACCTTAACACACTGTACGTGTATCTGCACCGGAAAAAAGAGAGAGCTCTGGTAATAATTTTACCTCTATCTTCAATGCTAGCTTTTATTCTTACTCCATGTGTTTTTTATGTGTGTGTGTGTTTGTAAGAAAAACGAGATGATGCAATTTTCGTATCTAGTGTTTCTGTGTTCTTGCAGAATGATAAAGGAGGGGGAAAAAGAAGCTAAATTATTGCGGTCAAGGCAGACGTCAATTTCTTGCCCTCAACAACACAAAATCACATTTTTTCGTCATGTTTCCCTTGTTTATTCTCAAAATATTGTTAATCTTCCAAAAATCGTTGTTTTTCTACATGAAATCAGTTTTTTCAAGATAACTTGGAAACCGAGAGAGATAGAGAAATTTTTCTAGAGACCTTTTTTGTAGAGAATTTCAAGAGCTACAAAAAAGGTTATCATGAAAATTGCTCTATCTCGCTTAGTTTCCGAGATATCACAAAAAAACTGACATAACATAATTCCAATCTTCAATTTCCATGAAAATAGTTATTTCATTAGTTTTTCTGAGATATCTTGGAAACTGAGAGGAATAGAGAAATTTTCATAGATACCTTTTTTGTAGAGAATTTCAAGGGCTACAAAAAAGGTCATTATAAAAATTGCTCTATCTCAATTATTTTCCGAGATATCTCAAAAAAACGAATCCCCAAATAAACTAACTCTTGAATACGAAAATTCACCAGCTGCACCACATTTTAAAACCTATGAATAGAAAACCAGTGGCATGCGGAACATATTCATACTCAAACTGCATTTCGCAGCATGACTAACACCCCAAGACCCTCCCCCAATCCTTAAAACCCTGATAATCCACCAACTTCATTAAAAATCCTCAACGACAATCAGAAAAATGATGAAAAAAAGCTCTGATTTATCATGAGGATCACGGATGTCGTCTGGGGCATCTTTTTCATCGGCAAACAGTCTCGCCCCAGTTTTCCAGGTCGCCTCGTTGGTTATTAGGGGCAGTTACAGGGTGGTTAGGGGGGGGGGGGGGGGGGGGAACTTGAACGTTGGCCGAAGGGCACGAGCGAGAGAGGGAAAAAAGGGATACAGAAACGGTTGTGGATTGAGAGAGAAGAAGTTTTGAGGCAAGTCAATGCACACATGTGTGTGTGTGTGTATAAATGAGGGAAAGACAGACGTGTCCCGGGCCTACAGCGTCGACGGGTCATTAATTCCTCGGTTCGATAAAGCATATTATACAGGGAGTAGAGACCCGCCCCAGGAAATTGCCGCGCGAGCACGAATCATCATCCATAAACCGTGCTAAAGGCATATATAGCCAGAACCTAATTTACGACGATCCACGAGACTGAATTCTTCTCAATTCAAAAAATTGGGTATTTTTCATGGTTTCTTTGAGATATCTCGGAAAGTGAGAGAGATAGAGGAATTTTCGTAGAGACCTTTTTTGTAGCTCGCGAAATTCTGTACAAAAAAGGGATCTATGAAAATTTCTGTATCTCGCTTAGTTTCCGAGATATCTTAAGAAAACTAATGAAAAACATTCGAGTATTCAATTTTCATGAAAATGCTTATTTCATTAGTTTTTCTAAGATATCTCGGGAAGTAAGAGAGATAGAGGAATTTTTGTAGAGACTTTTTTTGTAGATCTTGAAATTCTCTACAAAAAAGGTCTCTATGAAAATTTCCCTATCTCTCTTAGTTTCCGAGATATCTCAAAAAAAAACAAATTCTTCTCAATTCCAAAATTATCTATTTTTCAATGGAATCATCTCCCCGATAATTCCATTGTTTCAATATAGAATTAATTAATTAATAAAAAATAAAAGTTACTTACGCAGACAGTCTACTCGCTCCATGTCTCTCACGTTCTGCAAAAAGAATAAAAAAACATTGAATTACAATGAAATTCTTAAATAATTCGTGAAAATCAGACAGACAATAAAGAATCGTTATATCTCGGAAACTAAGCGAGATAGAGAAATTTTCGTAGATACCTTTTTTGTAGCCCTTGAAATTCTCTACAAAAAAGGTATCTACAAAAATTTCTCTATCTCTCTTATTTTCCGAGATATCTCAAAAAAACTGGTGATTAAATGAATTCGAGTTGAAAATTTCAGTTTCATTTTCTCATTTATTTTTGAAAAATAACACACGGATGCCTGGAAGTAGAAAAAGTCGTTGAGGACAGACAATAAAGAATCGTTAAATTCACCGTGTAAAACTGGACCGGTTAAGTGGTGAATAGGAAGGGGCAAAGAATCAATGGGACGAAAGGAAGAGAAGAACAGAAAAATGGAATAAAGGAGAATCCTTCTGGATCACGATCGGAAGTAATGCCTTTTCTCCGATGTTATTTCCGTCACGTACTTCGGCAAGCACCGAGACGACCAATCGCGACAAAAGCGCAAAAAAAGTGCGGACTCAATAATTCCGAAAATCCTATAAATCTGTAGATAAATACTGAAGACAAGAAAACACCAAATTCATACGACCATATCTCGGAAACTAATAGAGATAGAGAATTTTTCATAGATACCTTTTTTGTAGAGAATTTCGCGAGCTACAAAAAAGGTCTCTATGAAAATTTCCCTATCTCTCTTAGTTTCCAAGATATCTCAAAAAACCTAATGAAATAACATTTGAATACTAAATTTTCATAAAAATGTTATTTGGATAGTTTTTTTGAGATATCTCGGAAACTAAGAGAGATATCGAAATTTTCATAACGACCTTTTTTGTCGAGAATTTCGCGAGCTACAAAAAAGGTCTCTACAAAAATTCCTCTATCTCGCTTAGTTTCCAAGATATCTTAAAAAAACTGATGATGAAATGAAATTTCTCAAATTTATTCCCATCTTTGTGCGAAATTCGATGATTTGATTATCAGGAAGTGGTTAGTCCATTGTTCCAACGTGTTTCATTACTCTCACGTTACTCATTGTTTCCTATACCATGTATATAAACGCTTTTTCTTCTTTACATTCTCATATTATTATTATTTTTGTAAAAAAAGAAATGTTGGGATATGCATCACGCACTGCGATGCCGGAGGTTTTGTGTCGTGCAGCTGGCACAGGCCGGCTGCTGCCATGCGCAAACCAGACTCAGGTATACGACACATAACACATGAGAATAATATAACAAGGTGAAGGAGCACCTGGTTTTTTAGTGAGCACATGCAGTAGTAGGACAAAAATTTGGATTAATTCAATCTTTTTATAGTTTTGAGACAAATCGATATAATAAATAGTTTCTTTGATATATCTCGGAAAATAATAAAGATAGAGGAATTTCCATAGAGACCTTTTTTGTAGCTCTTGAAATTCTCTACAAAAAAGGTATCTACAAAAATTTTCCTATCTCTCTTAGTTTCCGAGATATCTCAAAAAACCTAACTCCATAAAATTATCATAAAAATTGAATATTCGAATCGAGTCATTGTTTTTTCGAGATATCTCTGAAACTATACGAGATATCGAAATTTTGCAAGAGACCTTTTTTGTAGCTCTTGAAATTCTCTACAAAAAAGGTCTCTACAAAAATTCCCCTATCTCTCTTAGTTTCCCCCTTTTTCTTTACCTGAAACCAGAAGATAACTAACGATTCCTTTAAGCACCTCGAACTTCGTATACATGATCGCTCATGAATTAACAAAAACCGAAATACTTCAATTGCCCACGTGTATTCACATCCTCCCTCTCTACCCCCTCCCCCACCGTGTAATAAACCGCAGGAGCACAAAGAAACTGAGTCACGTGATAAACTTTCTCAACACGTTGCGCGGGAGACTGCGAGAGCTTTGAGATTAAAATAATCAGTGATAACGTTGGAGACACTGGAGGACAATTTAATAAAACTCGAGCTTTAAATAACGTTTTTCCTCATTATTCTCATGTTGACACTTTGATTATCATCAAGTGCTGATGCATAACGATGTGATTAATCAAAAAAATCATTGAAATTAGTGAAATTTAATGAAAAATAATAATTAATGAAAATTGAATGAATAAAATAGGTTTGGGCTCGTTATATTCAGTTGAACGTGTCTCGGATGACTGAGGCGAAAACGTTGGAGACCGGCAAAACGAGCCACGAGAAAAAGGAGAGAACCCCATCGGGTTTGCCTTTGATTGTGTGTGTGTGTGTGAGCGTCGAACGTTGCATGAAACGGTGGCGGGAAACTACGGATAAATGCTCAGAGGGGAGCAGCTCGAGGGGGAAATAAAAAGGCCGAAGTCAGCCGAGTGGGCCTCGGAAATCCTCGCTTCTTCACCTGTGAATTGTGCCCACTTTGAGGCTTTGTTTGTGCCCCACCACACAAACGTCTGAACACAATCATTCCACTTCCCCTTTTTTCAGTTCTCTTTCATGCACTCGTGAGAACAAGTTTGTTTTTTTGAGATATCTCGGGAAGTAAGCGAGATAGAGGGATTTTTGTAGAGACCTTTTTTGTAGCTCGCGAAATTCTATACAAAAAAGGTTATTATGAAAATTTCGATATCTCTCTTAGTTTTCGAGATATCTCGAAAAAAACGAATTTCATGAAATTCGAGGAAAAATTGAATATTCGAATTGTGTCATTAGTTTTTTTGAGATATCTCGGGAAGTAAGGGGGATAGAGGAATTTTTGTAGAGACCTTTTTTGTAGCTCGCGAAATTCTCTACAAAAAAGGTTATTATGAAAATTTCGATATCTCTCTTAGTTTCCGAGATATTTCGAGAAAACTGAAGTGATTTCCCGTTATTTTTGTCATATTTAAATAATCCGTTTTTTCTATAAATTCAGAGAGGAAGAAAGTGAAATGATTTGACTCCTCGAGGCCTTTTTGGAGCACGTGTCAATTGATGTTGGAGTTTATAAAGGTATCCTTTTTCTTGAGGATGTTGAGTGTCGGCAAGAAGCCTAACCGGTGTCTGTTTGCCGTCTCCGACGGCTGGCACACGCCAGCCGGTTTGTGCACCTGTTTTCTTTTTCATCAGCAATTATTCATTTTTTCTCAAACTCTCAATCTACCTCATTTTTATTCATCAAAATGAGTCTCTTGAAATCATCAGTTTTCTCAATTTTTTTAAAATATCTCGAAAACCAAGCGAGATAGAGAAATTTTCGTAGAGACCTTTTTTGTAGAGAATTTCAAGGGCTACAAAAAAGATCTCTATGAAAATTTCCCTATCTCTCTTAGTTTCCGAGATATCTCAAGAAAACTAATGCAATAACCATTTTCAATAAAAATTGAATAATCGAATCATGTCATTAGTTTTTTTGAGATATCTCGGAAACTAAGCGAGATAGAGAAAATTTCATAGAGACCTTTTTTGTAGCTCTTGAAATTCTCTACAAAAAAGGTATCTCCAAAAATTTCCCTATCTCTCTTAGTTTCCGAGATATTTAAAGAAACATAATGCTAGTCGATTCCCACTAAATTACCCTAATTCAGAGGATAATTTAAACGATAAGAAGGGGGGGAGGGGGTGATGATTTTATAAGTGGGTCGCGTGCTTACGTGTACACATGTAACATCGTCACGAAGTTCCCACCCAAGTCGAACTTCCTCGTCAACCTTGAACCAATGAGCACGGAGGTCAGGGACACCAGAAAATTCGAGAAAAATTCCATCACTGAATCATCAAAAAATCCCATTTCCCATCCGAAACAACAGAGCCAAAAAAATCGAATTAAATGCATTAAAAAAAAAAACACTCAATTCACGTGGGACTGAAGGAGAGAGACAGAAAAGGGTTAATCAAGTTGAACGTTTTCAATTATTCCAATTTCGTGTGGAGGGGAAAACGAGAGGGACAACTGAAATCGATCGTCTGCTCTCAGCCATTTTGGGTCTCCGAGAATGATAAGAAAAAATGCGAATTAATTAATTAAAATTTTCTCCTTCAGAATTCAACAATTAACTGATTTATTATTTGTGGAAAATTTTGAAATAATTGGAGGATATTTCATGTGTATATATAACTGATAAAGAAGCGAGATAGAGGAATTTTCGTAGAGACCTTTTTTGTAGAGAATTTCAAGGGCTACAAAAAAGGTCTCTATGAAAATTTCTCTATCTCTCTTAGTTTCCGAGATATTCAATGAAAACTAATGCAATAACCATTTTCATGAAAATTTAATAATCAAATCATGTCATTAGTTTTTTTGAGATATCTCGGAAACTAAGAGAGATATCGAAATTTTCATAGAGACCTTTTTTGTAGCTCTTGAAATTCTCTACAAAAAAGGTCTCTATAAAAATTTCTCTATCTCGCTTAGTTTCCGAGGTATCTCCAAACTTAACTAATCTCCTTCTATTAAAAAAAAAAAAAAACTCCGGTTGTTTTGTGGAGCATTTGCAAATAATTGGACGATATTTAATGTATATATATAACCGGTGGAGAAGCCATGTAGAGCAGAGGCTCAAGGGCGGTTTAATCACGTTAAGTAACTCCGAGTTACTTGTAAATACATTGGCTAAAGTAGGTAGAGGGATGTTGGCTTCAAAGTACTCACTTTCCTATTTTTAATTCTGAATTCTCCGGTATTTTAACTCTAATTTCATGCCACTGTATTTCAAATTGTTTTAATAAATAATAAATGGTAATTTTGATATTTTAGGTGAAGTCAGAGGTTTATGGTGTCTCGTGGCGATATCTCTGGTTAAAATTGTAGTTAGGTTCATGAACAAGTAAGTAGGGCAGACGTATACTATCTTTCCGAGCCGAAAAAAGCCCCCAACTCTTTCTCCCCCCCCCCCCATTCTAACCACTTTAGAATCGATATTCGATATTTAATTTGAACGGTAGACCATCCGGAGTACTCCATGACTTCCGACTATCAAGCGAGTAGCTCTCAAATCCCTTTTTTTTTTGTTTTATTATATCTTTTACCCCTTTCTCTAAATGTAGGTGATTCACTCGCTGCACTTTATCCTCTTGATATTTAAAGGCATTTGATTTTGTTTAAAATTAATTGAATTGAATATAATAAAAGTAAAGAGAAATTACTTAAGTTTTTTGGAGATACCTCGGAAACTAAGGGAGATAGAGTCATTTTCATAGAGACCTTTTTTGTAGAGAATTTCAAGAGCTACAAAAAAGGTCTCTACGAAAATTTCGATATCTCGCTTAGTTTCCGAGATATCTCAAAAAACAACTAATGACATGATTCGAATATTCAATTTTTGTGAGAATTTCATGGAATTCGTTTTTTTGAGATATCTCGGAAACTAAGAGAGATAGAGAAATTCTTGTCATAACCTTTTTTGTAGAGAATTTTGAGAGCTACAAAAAAGGTCTCTACGAAAATTCCTCGATCTCTCTTAGTTTCCGAGATATCTCGAAAAAACGAGAGAAATGGAGAGAATCCGGGTTTTTTCAACTTTTCAACATTCGTAGACATGCGAAATTGACCGCGTGGGTAGACCGCAGTCTTTGACTCGTTAAGTCGATAATAGACTGTCCGAAGTGAATAGTTAATTCATGAAAATCCACCCACGCACATTCATAAAATTCAAATAATGCGATCGACGATTATTCTACAATCTCATATGTTTAATTCATCTTTACTCACGTGGTGGTTTGGAAGAATCCGTTGATGGCACTTCAGTCAACTGAAACAATTAAAAAAAATAAGTTTTTGGTCTTTTTAAAAGAAGCAAAATTAATAAAATTCCACCATTAATAATCATGAAAAACTCGAGTATTTTTCAAATTAAATTCTATTTAATTTCATTCGAAATTTCTACTTTACCGCAATTTTATGAAATATAATAATCAAGATAACATTTGGCATTTTTTCTTCTTTTTTTTTCAAAGAGAAAAATGAATTCGATGAAAGAAAATGAATAAATTGGATTTCATTGAGAATTATCTACTATTAATAACAGGATTAAATTAAAACCAGTAATATCCATCCCCCCTTCCTCCATATGCACATATTACAATGGTATTATTTACTAGAATGTGGAAAACTGAAACAGTGTGATGTTATAATTAAATCAACTCATGTTAAAACCAACGTATTATTGAATTTCAAATTTTCATGTTAATTATTAAATTATATTGACCTGAATAATCTTCAGTGATTTGAATATTCCTGAATTTATAGAGATAACTTTTAAAAACCAATGGATATCTCGGTAACTAAGAGAGATATCGAAATTTTCATAGAGACCTTTTTTGTAGAGAATTTCAAGAGCTACAAAAAAGGTATCTACAAAAATTTCTCTATCTCTCTTAGTTTCCGAGATATCTCAAAAAAACTAATGACATAATTCGAATATTAAATTTTTCTGAGAATTTTAATGAATTCGTTTTTCTGAGATATCTCGGAAACTAAAAGAGATATCGAAATTTTCATAGATACCTTTTTTCTAGCCCTTGAAATTCTCTACAAAAAAGGTCTCCACAAAAATTCCTCTATCTCTCTCACTTTCCGAGATATCTCCAAAAAACTAATGAAATTGTCTCAACACGCTGAAAACCCCTTTTTTCTCTAATTTTTAAACGACCGTGTGGTTCATCCCCTCAAAAAAAAAGCGGAACGAGCCACTTGGTGGCTTCCGCGGTTCCATGCGTATACCAAACCATTGGGGATGAAAATTTATAGCGCGGAAGCGCTTATCCCTCTTTACATTTAACATTTATATCCAACGCTCTTTTACTACCGCCATACAGTGAAAAAAAAAATCCAAAGAGAATAATTCAAATAAAAATAAAGAGCTTTCGAAACACAAAAGAGAGGAGAAAAATGAACCGGAGAAATTTACGTGGCGTATATACTCGCTCCAGAGGTGCGAGACCAACTCGTGCCTTTACGAGCTTATTTCCACAGGGAATCTATCTCTCTCATTCTCTTGCGCTTCTTCTTTCTCTCTCATTATCAACTATCTCGGTAACATTTCCTCTCGCTCTTCCGCATCGTACAAATTTCTTGAGAGCAAGCCAAGTAGAACAAATTTTAACCACGATGAAAATACACCAAAAAGCCTCTGAACACTTTAAAAACTAAATTATACTTAATTCATTTAAATGTAAGTAATTAACAATTTTTTCATCTTAATTTAACATCTCAAGTTTTTACATGATTATTGAATAGTGATGGTATTTTTTCGAGGAATTAATACCTTCGCCAAGACAGGATTAAACGTGAACTTGGATTCGAGTTCTTTTCTCGGTGTTTGTGCGATTGCCGTCAGCGGAGTGGGCGGCATCGTCATTTCCTGAAACAGAAAAGATTCAAATGAAGTGAGGAATGATAATTAAACACTAGAATGTTGTTCAAGGGGTAGAATGGGTTTAGAGTCGTATGATTGGTGCATCACCACCTGTACACGTGCTCATGCAGGTGACTATAACCAGGTAATTATGCTGGGCACGTGAAGGAGCGGGCAACCCGTTACGGCATCATCATCATCATCATCATCTTGCGGCAGAGCAGAAAAAAGGGAATATGAGGATCGTTGGCTCGTCGACCTCGAGGCACTCGGAACGTGCACGATCCTCAGAAGTGTAACATTTTAAATTCAGTTGGAATTGAACAAATTGTGTTCCAATATGATGAAAATAGAGGGAAATAAGGGAGATAGAGTCATTTTGGTAAAGACCTTTTTTGTAGAGAATTTCAAGAGCTACAAAAAAGGTATCTACGAAAATTTCTCTATCTCTCTTAGTTTCCGAGATATCTCAAAAAAACTGACATGATTTGAATATTCAATTTTTATGAGAATTTTCATGAAATTCGTTTTTTTGAGATATCTCGGAAATTAAGAGAGATATTGAAATTTTTGTAATAACCTTTTTTGTAGATAATTTCGCGAGCTACAAATAAGGTCTCTACAAAAATTCCTCTATCTCTCTCAGTTTCCGAGATATCTCGAAAAAACTAATGAAACAAGTTTCAACGACAATCAATGATATTTGATAGTTAATTTTTTTGGCAAAGATAGCGGTAGTTCGGGGGTCTATAGCAATTAGCAGTAGCATTTACGATGCCTACCGGGCGCAACTCGTATTTTCCCACGGGCCAGAGCCGTGAGAATAATTCATGCCATGCTCTGCCGAGTGTGCGTCCGTGCAGAGGGAGCGCAGCCGCGATATTCCTCCTCTTGTCTCCACCTACCACTATAACCACCCGCTCATTTTCAACTGAGAACAGTTTCATTTACCCTTATAATTTTTTTTTTCCCCTCTTCAATGAAACCAAAAAAAAACGATAAATTCAATGTTTAAATTGTCACAGGCCTTCACAGGATTGAAAATAATTACTGACCCAATTCAATAAATGAGTGAATACTAGAAAATTCATATTAACATGAAATTATTCTTAAATAAATGATTTGGCCGAATAAAAAGGCGCCGAGATGAATCATCGGGGGAAGAGTACATAGCCACCATCAAATACATAATGAAACTACCCGGAGAACTACAATCCATGTAACCCACACGTAGGGATACAGATATTACATGCGTGACTCATCGCCCATTGGTGAGACACAATCCGGTCGTCTCTTTTGGATCAATAAGCGCCTCTATTATATCGTATTTTCTGCCAACAATCCGTTCAGGGACAATTTGAGGCTTCATTAGATCATCCAATTGTCTTTCGTGTCAATAATTCCTCAAAAATCTCACCTTGAGAATATTCTCGAGATCAGCACTGTCATTAACATCATGTCTCATTCCCTGTAACAAAAAATGAAAAAATTAGATTTTAATTATTTTCAAAATTGAAATTTTATATTATGAGAAATCGAGGGAAATATTGGAGATTTCATTTTTTTTGATGATTCCAGGGGAAAGGTGAGGAAATTTTAGCTGGAAAACATGTGTCGAAATTGATTTTTTTGAGTTTTTTGAAAAAATCACTTTTTTGGGGATATCTTGGGTT
The DNA here is from genome assembly GCA_963565655.1 of Aleiodes testaceus. Taxonomy (NCBI): domain Eukaryota; kingdom Metazoa; phylum Arthropoda; class Insecta; order Hymenoptera; family Braconidae; genus Aleiodes; species Aleiodes testaceus. The sequence goes on from OY751414.1 coordinate 1,047,397, forward strand.
CTATTGGTTTGTACCTCAAAAATTCCGATTCGAGGTGAAAGATGAGGTCATTTTCAATGAATTCATGTGGTTTTAAAATTAAAAATACGATTTTTTCAAGTACTTTTGGGTTTTTTTTTTGAAAATCACTTTTTCCACTATAAATCCCTCAAAAAATCGTATTTTCAATTTAGAAACCACCTGAATTCATCACAAATAAGCTCACCTTCCACCTCGAATCAGAATTTCCACTCTACGACCAATAAAACCCGAAATATCCCCAAAAAAAACAAATTTTTCCAAATTTTTCAAAAAACCAAATCCTCAAAAAACTCTAAAAAAATTAACTTCGACCCATGTTTTCCACCTAAAATTTCCTCACCTTTCCACTGGAATCATCCGAAAATCCCTATCTCCAACCGTCCAATCAGAGTCTCCATTTACCCCAATCACCCCAAAAAAAAAAAATATTCCCATACACTTACATTATCAAGTGGTAACCTGGTAAGCCTGGAAGCAGCCGTATGAATTCTACTCGTATTACCAGTGTTATTCAAAGGAGGACAGCTACCGGAAGAGGCTGGGCCCACGCTGTTTCCGGTAGAGTTGCCAGTATTTCCAGGAGGTGGGCCCTTTGCTGGCATAATACCGTGGCTTCTGTGATCATTGCTATTACCACCGTGTTTAGCTGGCTGTCCTGGATAACCACCGCGTCCACCGTAAGGCGGCTTACCATCAGCTGGTTTAACAAAGCCGCCTCTCTGTGATGCATGAGCTGATGATGATGATGCACTTGATCGTGGATTATTTGAGCATCCTGGCTTTTTGAACTCTTGGGTTGAGGGCGAAGAATTCGGGCAATTTCCTCGATTCTGTAAACGTCCTTGTTGAGCTGCTGATGCTGGACTCGCTGGGACATCAACAACACCAATTAGCCTCTTTGGCTCATCCAGCAGATGCTTAACTAATGAATAATTTCCCAATTTTGATTGAATCTGCTGGGTGGCACGATCGTGTGCATCAGGATTCACCTAAAATTTAAATTAAACAAAAAAATACATTAATTTAAAGAATATTTTGAGGTTTTTTTTTAAGAAAAGGAGTCTAGCACTTGGGGAATGGTTGACTTGAGGCAAACAAGAGGAGGGGAGGGGGGGGGGGGAGGTTTGTGTGCATCAGGATTCACCTAAAATTTAAATTAAAAAAAAAATACATTAATTTAAAGAATATTTTGAGGTTTTTTTTTAAGAAAAGGAGTCTAGCACTTGGGGAATGGTTGACTTGAGGCAAACAAGAGGGGGGGGGGGGAGGTTTGTGTGCATCAGGATTCACCTAAAATTAAATTTAAAAAAAAATACATTAATTTAAAGAATATTTTGAGGTTTTTTTTTAAGAAAAGGAGTCTAGCACTTGGGGAATGGTTGACTTGAGGCAAACAGGAGGGGGGGGGGGGGGGAGGTTTAAGAGTGTCTCGAGGTCTCCAAACGATTTAGACGAAACGACAAACTGAGTAATATCATCCTGTCCGTGTTATGTGCGTGTGGATAGAAGATGGAGTGGGCGGGGAGGGGAATATGACCAGGTCAGGGTTTTCACGTCCGTCACGACCTCGCCTAACTTCACCTTCACCATTTACCGCTCTCTTTCGACACATTCAATTGCACACGAAAGTTGAGAGAATATTCTTCTCTTAATTTATGGAATAGTCAGATGGGTTTTTTTTTTAATCGATGGTTCTATTGGTTGCAGAGTGAAAATTCCCATTGGAGGTGAAGTGTGAGAATATCAAAAATATTGATTTTTGATATTTTCAAAAAAACTGATTTTTTCTCAAATTTTTTATTTTTGAAAAAATTCGACAAAAAATAACTTCAGACACATGATTTCCATCGTAAATTTCCTCAGCTTTTCAATGGAATCATCAGAAAATCGCTATCTTCGATATTTCGAGGGAAATCCTCATGATTTACATAATATACAAGTTATTTCATAATTTCCAGGAGATTGGAAGGGTTGGAAAATATATGGTTGGTAGAACTAGAGAAGCAGGAGAGCGTAAGGGCGTACGTGCCATCGTTTCTCCGGGCTTTCCATTTTAAAATGTACGTGTCTCGCATCTTGCAGCATCATGCCAGTGGTATTATGTGCACTCATTCTACTTTTCCTCTTGGACGTCTCGTTTAGTTTGAGTCGGGCTCTTTCTCTACATCACTGCCACACTGGGCTTGTGTTGGCTCTTCTGAGGCAAAATTCCCGCATTCTGACTCGTCAAGGGAAATTCACGAGTTTCGAGAAGACAATTGGAGAATATTAAATGGCGGGAGATCAAGATTTTTATTAATTTTCATTAATTTATTTATATAAAATTCGAAAGAATCAGTTTTTTCGGACTAATTTGTCATAAAATATTTAAAAATTGAGAGAAATATTGGAGATTAATTTTTTCTGATGATTCCATTGAAATCATGTGTTTGAAGTTATTTTTGTCGAATTTTTTAAAAATAAAAAATTTGAAAAAAAACAGTTTTTTGGGAATTTTAATGGTTTTATTGGTTGTAGAGTAAAAATTCCGATTGGAGGTGAATTGTGAGATAATTAGCGACGGATTAATGTGATTTTAAAATTGATAATACGATTTTTTTACGTACTTATAATGGGGAAAACTGATTTATCATAAAACACCCCATAAATACGTTAAAAAAATCGTATTTTTAATTTTAAAATCACATTAATCCATGGCTAATGACCTCACACTTCACCTCCAATGGGAATTTTTACTCTGCGACCAATAGAATCATCGATAATCCCAAAAAAACCTGATTTTCACAAATTATGAAAAGAATTAACCCTTCAAATCTTAAACAGAATTAACTCACGCGGACTTAACCTTCTTTACCACTTCACCACTGCTATTATATCCTTGCGTAACCTCCAGACGTTCAGACGAGAAAATCTCTAGGGGATGAGAAGAATAAAGAGGGGAAAAAAAGGTGGAAAGATGGAAAAAATGGAGTTCGATCAAGAAATCTTCGTTTTTTTCAACGTTTCTGTCTACACGTTCATATTTATCCTCAAATTATAGAAAAAAAAAAGGATTCTGTATTTTAAAATAATTAAAGGGACATTTCGAGCGATGGCAAACCTTTATAAACAACTTATGAAGCCGAAAAAAGGGAAAAGGACAAAAAAACTCGAGTTTAAAAAAGTTCCATAACACGGAAGAGTTATCGAGCGAGTCTGCGGGAATGGCGCGAGAAACATCGGAAGTTGGAGGAAATGCGACTAAAAGAGAGAAGGTGAAATGCAACAGAAAGAGAAGAGAACACAAACACACACACATACACATAAAGTGAAGTCGAAAAAATGAGCGTCTGCCAGAGTAAATTGAAAAGGGCCTTTGTTGCCCATCCACCATTAAAAAAGCTCTCGAAAAGTTTTCTTTTCCATTGGATAAATCAAGGAAAAAGGAGGAATCAAAGGATTATGAAAAAAATTAAAGATAATGTTCTTTCAATATAATAAAAATAAAGGGAAATTACCCAAGTTTTTTGGTGATACCTCGGAAACTAAGGGAGATATCGAAATTTTCATAGAGACCTTTTTTGTAGAGAATTTCAAGAGCTACAAAAAAGGTTATTATGATTATTACTCTATCTCGCTTAGTTTCCGAGATATCTTGAAAAAACTAATGACATACTTTGAATCTTCAATTTTTATGAGAATTTTATGGAATTCGTTTTTTTGAGATATCTCGGAAACTAAGAGAGATATCGAAATTTTCATGATAACCTTTTTTGTAGAGAATTTAAAGAGCTACAAAAAAGGTATCTACGAAAATTTTCATATCTGTCTTAGTTTCCGAGATATCTCAAAAAAGCAGAACCCCAGATTATCAAAATCAGGAGTCGATTTAATTCCGAATTTATCGGATTTGAAGTGCGTGTTTATTACCTGTACCCCTGGATTTCAGGAGTTAATGGAAGACATTGATATTACACACAATGCATCTGTATATATACATATATATATATACCGTGAAGGAGCCATATGGGCCAGAGGGATTAATTAATCGTGCCCCTTGGCACAGGTCCATGAGCCAAATGTGTTTGTGTGTTAATTCAGCATTCATGTGTTCGAGTGGAGGGGGCAAAAGAGGTGCTGGCAGTGGGCACACGAGTGGGTGGAGAGAACGGCGGCAATTCCGCGTGTTGAACTCTGCCAACTGACACTGGCCACTGAAAATTCAGTGTTTAGTCTATCGAATCCAACGAAATTAAAAAATCATGAATTATTTTAATTTTTCTCAATTCAAAGAAATAAAAGAAGTCAATCATGAAAATTTCGTTGAATAATTGGTGGAATTTAGTGATGAAAAAAAAAAGGGAGAATAATACAGAAAAGACGAGAGAATTCAACATCTCTAGTCTCGTCAAAGCATTATCCCGCCTCCTCGTACACCGGTATTGATTCCAAACCCCACTCTACCTTATTCTCATCCCCCTCCACCCCATTTCCGCCCGTCACATCTCTACCCTCTCTCTATATCTATATATTCGTGGTGTTTCATCGCGAGAAAGATTATCCGTGGGAATTTGTTGCGTTACTCATTTTCTTAATTGTTGAAATTTTTTAACGAATTTTTAAAAACTCCAAAATTCGAGAAAAAAATTGAGAAATCGAGAGAAATATTGGAGATTAATTTTTTCTGATGATTCCATTGAAATCATGTGTCTGAAGTTATTTTTATCGAATTTTTCAAAAATAAAAAATTTGAAAAATACAGTTTTTTGGGAATATCAATGGTTCTATTGGTTGTAGAGTAAAAATTCCGATTGGAGGTGAATTGTGAGATAATTAGCGACGGATTAATGTGATTTTAAAATTGAAAATACGATTTTTTTACGTACTTATAATGGGGTAAACTGATTTATCATAAAACACCCCATAAATACGTTAAAAAAATCGTATTTTTAATTTTAAAATCACATTAATTCATGGCTAATGACCTCACACTTCACCTCCAATGGGAATTTTTACTCTGCGACCAATAGAATCATCGATAATCCCAAAAACCTGATTTTTAAAAATCTTTCTGAAGAAAAATGTAATTTTAAAATAATTAACGCATTCAATCATTGATGAATGAGTACTCAGTATTTATTGTCCATCAGGTACTCCTAATTGTTCAATTACCGAATCACCCCTTTGCCACAGTTAACTGAAATGTACTCAGACAGTTGCGGAGGGAATAGCCAATTGTGTTGAATTACGTAAACGCTTGTCGATTCTCCAAGCGCTGGGGTTAAAATTCCAATAGAATTTGTTCTCCACAAATAAACTCTACTCTTCTATTAATTCGTTAATTCGTCAAACTAGATCACCTCTTTTTATATTAAAAAACGTGTTAACTCATTCGAATAGGGATTATATTTACATAGGTATATGCGATCGAAAGAGTAAAGTCGATTGAATTCATTAAAATTACGGATTTCATAGTTTAAATTTACCGCGTTAAAAACGCATTCTTTTGATATAATAAAAATAAACGGTAATTACTTCAGTTTTTTGGAGATATCTCGGAAACTAAGGGAGATATCGAAATTTTCATGGATACCTTTTTTGTAGAGAATTTCAAGAGCTACAAAAAAGGTTATTATGATTATTACTCTATCTCGCTTAGTTTCCGAGATATCTCAACAAAACTGATAATCTCTTATCACTATCTCAACTTGACCTCGAGATTCCATTTTCCCATTCAATTGAACTCTAGAATAAATTCAGTGGTGAAGAGGTAAAGAAGGTCAAGTCTTATATTGATACTAATACATACTTAACCTTCTTTACCACTTCATCACAAAATTTCTAATCTTATTCATTGGACGGATATTTTTAATTTGAAATATTTATTATTCCTCTCATTTCTACGGAGGTGCGGTGGACCTTGAGAGCACGCTCCATTGGTCATTTAAAAAGACAACACTATTATAATCTAGCAGAGCAACTAGAGAGATAAAAATATATGCAAATCAAAGAGATGTAGAATTCCTCTCCATCTCCACGACAATATTACATAATTACATAACAACGTTATAATAAACGAGCCTAAAAATCATCAGTTCCGCCTAATATTATGATTATTCCAATAAATTAATGGCGAAGTGGTAAACGAGGTTAACTACACCTTCACGATTGTAATAATAAATGGAAGAATTTTCCCCAAAAAATCATTGATTTTTCACTTTAAACGTGAGTCATAAATGAATAGAATGGATTTGGAGCAAAAGGTGGCTCGTAAAAGAATTATTAAACGACTTTGAAAAAAGTAGAACCGACACACCTGTTGAAATGGCTCTGAGACACAGGAAAATGGAAGACTCCCTTTTTATTCTCTTATTTATGGAAAAAATTGCTTTTAATTTCATTGAGATTTGAGGGAATTCAGTTGAGAAGTGGTAAACAAGGTTAACTGTGCACCACGTGATGTTCGAGCAATTGATTAACCAATCAGACGCAACGCAAATTGGAAGACTCCTTTTTATTCTCTTATTTATGGAAAAAATTGCTTCTAATTTCATTGAGATTTAAGGGAATTTAGTTGTGAAGTGGTAAAGAAGGTTAAATCGTTGGGGGTTACTGCAGTATCTCAACGTTATCTGCATTATATTTAGTGTTTTTAATAGGCCCAATAGTCAGCTTTGCATCACGTGATGTTCACGCAATTGATTAACCAATCAGGTGCGACGCAAATTGGAAGACTCCTCCTCTTTATTCTCTTATTTATCGAAAAAAATTGCTTCTAATTTCATTGAGATTTAAGGGAGTTTAGTTGTGAAGTGGTGAACAAGGTTAAGTCGTTTAGGGTCACTGCATTATCTCAACGTTATCGGCATTATATTCATTATTTCTAACTGGCCCAATAGACTCCGCATCACGTGATGGATTAACCAATCAGACGCAACGCATTCTGACGTATATCATTAAAGTATACAGAGGAATGTGTGGAATTCTCGGTCTTATATATATAGTATTACTAACTGGCCCAATGGGCAACTGTGCATCACGTGATATTCACGCAATTGATTAACCAATCAGGTGCGACGCATTCTGATGTACGTCTTATATGTAGTATTTCTAACTGGCCCAATAGGCAGCTCTTCACCACGTGATATTCACGCAAGTGATTAACCAATCAGGCGCAACGCATTCTGACGTGTGTCGATAACGTTGAGACTCTGCATTACCATATGCACTTGACCCTGTTTACCTCTTCACCATTGAATTATTCATAATTGACGATTTTCTTCGGTCTTTTTGATATATTAATAATTATTATGACACTTACCTTGACGGGAGCACGGAAGAGTGATGCGGCAGCGGACGCGTGGGAATTGGCATGATGATGATGGTGGCCGTGGTTGTGGTGACCATGGCGAGTGTCTGGACCACCGCCCGCCGCCGCTTGCTCCGCTTGGACCGACATCGCCGCGCGTGCCTGACGCTCACGCTCTCGAAGCCGGTCCCGGTCCACACTGAGAACAATTTAATTTAAAAAAAAAACAACATTAATTTAAATTAATCACAATAAATTAATAATACAATTAATTTAGAATTAAATTTAAAAGAAAATTGAGTGAAGCGGTAAACTAAGTTAAATCGCATATACTTGACCTTGTTTACCACTTACCCATTGAATTACTAATTAAATACCTGTTGCTTTTCGTTAAATTGAATTATAATATTCCGCAAGTTTATCTTATTAAATTAGAAATACTTTATAAAATTGGATGAATTCATTTTTTTTTTTTTGTCGAATTAATTGAAACAAATGTATCAATTGTTTCATGAAATAAAGAAAGAGATGATAAAAATAAGATTTAATGTGGGTAATGAAGAGGAGGAGACACTGTTTTAGAATATTGCGCGCGCAATTGAATAGAAAGACATTCAGAATATTGAAGAACGATGATGAAATGAGAGAAAATGAGAATGAGTTGTCGTGTTTATTTTGAGAACTAAACGAAGGCTAAATACCGCAATATTTCTCGTTAAATTTTTCTATTATTGAAAATATTGTATTTTTTAATGAATTCAATTATTTAATACTTTTGAATATCATAATAATGCTTTCCCTTGGGATTGACAGATTGACCCGATTCATTTGTGCATCAAAAAAATTGTGAAGTGGTAAACAAGGTCAAGTAACATAAGGCTAAAATACTTAACCTTGTTTACCACTTCTTTACTAAAATGTAGTCCAAATAAATCCGTATCTTTTCTATTATTTTCTTTTCAATTCAATGGTGAAGTGGTAAACAAGGTTAAGTACACATTTTATCCGTTAATGACTTAACCTTGTTTACCACTTCACAACTGAATTTTAAATTGAGTTAAATTTGTAAATTTTTAAGAAAATTCAATTTCGAAATTTTTTCGTATTAAATTCCAAATATTCAAAAACAACTCATTTGACACATAACTGGATGGAGGGGGGAGGGAAGGGGGGGACTCGCGTGCCCGCTGGAAATTCGCGTGAGTTTTATCGACAAGCAGCGTTAAACCGTTATTTATGTTGTCCGCGTGCAGCATTTTTCACCCTTACCAATCACGGCTATATCTATTGTGTACTCTAGTACTATAAATACATTTTATCCAATCCCCCCCCCCCCCCCCCACTCCTCCATGTCACTTCCCCTGTTCTGCTTGTTTCGTGATCATCGGATATGATACTACTCAATTATTTTTCCCGGTTAATCATGAATTTATCATTGATTATTATTACTATTATTATTATTATTATTATTATTATTATTTTTTTTTTTTTTTTTTCAATTTGAAATTCATTGATAAAATTAGAGTTAAATAAATAATTATTTGATTCGTAAATTTGTTGTTTATGGGATGAAGAAAAGTTTATAATTAATAGTGAGATGCAATTGGTCGTTGGACATGTGAGCGCCTGAGGATTGAATTTCACGAGTTGTACATGCTACTCTACGTTTGGCGCTTTGAGCGTTTCTACGATTAACTCTGAGGATCGATATCTCACTTGTCCCGACAATCGGCTTATCGTAGTGTATTTCCTCCCACCTTGTCATCCACCTCCTTCCTCCTCTCCTCGAGCATTCTAAAAGACTAACAACTAGTGGACACATTCTGTCACACATCGTAATGATTTGTATACGTGATTCCTGGACACGTGCTTCAATGTAAAACACGCGCGGCCTCTTTTTAACGAGGAACTCGTGAAAATTACGTATTTAAGATTTTGAATTTACCGCGTTAAAAACGAATTGCTTCAATATGATAAAAGTAAAGGGAAATTATTTCGGATATCTCGGAAACTAAGGGAGATATCGAAATTTTCATAGAGACCTTTTTTGTAGAGAATTTTAAGAGCTAGAAAAAAGGTATCTATGAAAATTTCTCTATCTCGCTTAATTTCCGAGATATCTTCAAAAAAACTAATGACATAATTCGAATATTCAATTTTTATGAGAATTTTATGGAATTCGTTTTTTTTAAGATATCTCAGAAACTACGAGAGATATTGAAATTTTCGTAATAACCTTTTTTGTAGAGAATTTTGAGAGCTACAAAAAAGATCTCTACGAAAATTCCTCTATCTCTCTTACTTACCGAGATATCTCTCGAATTCGTGTCACCCCAAAGAAAACATTGATACTTGAGAGCACAAAAGCTCTCTAATTCCTCTGATTTGAAAAAAAGAAAACTCACCGAGTATTCAGGAGCTCGACTGTGCTAGACGTCGGCCCGCATCCAAATATAATTCTGACGTATTAATTCCGATATCACCACCAACGCAATCTTGTATCACACTACGTGATTCTATCTCTACAATAGTTTGTAACTGACAATTCCCACTTTGTGCTCTCATAATTCAATGAATTCCCTATCAATCCCAAAAAAACCTCACTCCCACTCCCCCCCCCCCCCCCACACGCATGCACGTCACTTTATTTCCTCGAATTCCTCCTCAATCCCAATTATATCAATAAAATCTCACGACAATGATAATCTCGATTTTTTTTTGTTGTATTAAAAAAAAAACTGATAAATCACGGAATGAAAAACAACAAAAAAAAAGCCGCAAATTGCCTTCTTATACATTTGATTACAACTATATACGGAATTACACTTGTGCCTTTATGTGTGCGCGACGTGAGCGCGAAAGGTCACCTCTGCGTCGTTCCTCCGTTTGTATTCCGAACGACCGATACTCAAACGCAAAATCCAGATAAAGTAAACAAAAAAGTAAACCAACACTCTCACAAATCCCCAAACTCCAAATAAATTTAAAAGAACCACTCAAAACTGTGGCATTTAAACTCATAAAAAATTTAAAAAATCCTAATTTTCCAAGAATATTAAAACACACTCACATCACTCCATATTTCGATACTTTAATCCTCTTTGTCATGAAAACTTCAGAATAATAAATAATCACTAATTTTTTGAATTATTAAAATTTCATTAATTTCACGAATAAATAAACAAGAAAAAGAAAAGAAAAACGTCACAACTATTTCACAGTGGAGGAGCAATGAGACGATTAGAGCTCAAGTGAAACTGGCACTTTCCGGTCGTGACTGAACGACGCACACGAGCCGACTGATCCTCGAACGTGTGAGAAAGAGATGAAATGAACGAAGGACAGTGGAAAACGGTGGAACGAGTGGGAGTGAGATCGCGCGCAGTTGAAAGAGAGTACTCGGTTTGTTATTGTAGTAGTAGTATAGTAGTGTACATAGTTGAGTTCAGAAAAACCGGGGGGGGGGGGGGGGGGAGTTGAGGTTAAACCTCGCGGAAATGAGATAAGAAGCCGAGGAAAACATTGAATTAACGGATTTTCTTTTTTTTCGATGACATGTGAAGAGAAGATTTGACTCAATTCCAATGATTAATCCACAAAGGTTGGGACAAGTGGCGCGCGCGACTAAAAGGTGGGAGATTATCAAAATGGCTGCTCGATCGTCACGCCGCCTCACTCGGAAAACGTGGGAGAGATCTTCGGTTATTCTGTCTTTGTTGGAGTTTTTCTCGGTAGTTAACTGACCATAGAATTGCGTATTTAAATTTCCGTAAATCCGTGAATTTGTGGGGAATTTAACGTAAATCATGTGAAACTGCTTGATCATCTGTTGATTTTCTCTCCCGACCTACGTCACGGATTTCGATGGATTTCATTGGCATGGAAGGAGGATGAAGAGGAGAGAAGAATGGATTTTAATGAAATCGGTTATTCTAAAGAGAGAGAGAGAGATTTTGCACGTGTGTATATACGTGTTTTCACGACACAGTAGTTTCCACGTTAGTGGACGAAGGCAAGCGGCATGCCATGATACGTCTTTCCTCTCTCTCATTCCTCCGGATAAAAAAGAAATAGAAGATCATATACTTTGTCTCTTATTCCACTTCTCTCTCGCCTCCAATGCTCTCTAGAAGCTATTCTGTTCTGATGATCTCCGTCTCGACGCGATCGCGACATACCAAAATGGCGGAAAGACCGATACCAGCACGAGATACAAAGAGTCATTGGAATTTAAATTATTTAAAGGATTTTCAAAAAGATGACTTATACTTTTACATTAATTATCTATGATTACGATTGCATTTACGTAAGGAATTTCATTCTCCAGCTTTCCCTCGTCTCATTACCGAATTATTTTCATATTAATTATATTAATGATTTTTACTATCTTGAAGTTCACAGACAAATCATCATTAGTTTTTGTTGAATATCTCGGAGACTAAGAGAGATAGGAAATTTTTCGTAGATACCTTTTTTATAGAGAATTTCATGAGCTACAAAAAAGGTCTCTATGAAAATTTCTCTATCTCGCTTAATTACCGAGATATCTTTATAAAACTTATGATTAAATAAATTAAAATTGTCTGAAAACTTCAGTTTATTTTATTTTTAGAATGGACCAATGCAGTCGACAATTGCAGGACGTAAATCATCCGGAAATCTTTGAAAGATTCCTCAGTCTCTATGGAGACCTTCAATACCACCCTCGAAACATCTACCACCTGCCGAGGGTCGTTTCCGGAATAGCACGACGGTTATATCGAGTTTCTCGACCATCCTGTGTATGTCGTCACGCAATATTTTCCCTCACACCATAAAAATCGACAAATTTTAAGCATTGCAGTACGCTTTAGATGAAAATGTGAATTCTTCAAAAAATCCTAAAATCATTCAATAAACATTATGAACCTCATTACAATAACAATGATAATAAACTTGTGGATTTATGTAAAACTTACCGTGGCCTCTTCATGGTGTTCGAGTTAACGTGAGCGTAACTTTTGGTATGTGTCACGTGTCGACAATCACTCCGACTCTCATGGCATCAAATATGCCACTTTTCCCTCGAATCCGTAATTAACTTGTTGTTTTTTTTTAAATTTAATTAAATACCGTATTAATAAATATCCTCAAAAAAGAGCTCAATGAAAAAGTCTCTCACTAAATTCCCATTAAATTGTAATAATTAATCATAATATTGTCATTATCACTGCACTCGAATTTCATTCAATTATTCATTTTTTATCGAAGAGTTTAGAAAATCCATGAACTCACACACACAAACATAGATAAAAAAAAGAAGAAGCCAGAAGTATGGGAGAAGAGAACACAGTTTTGTATATAACTAAAAAGAAGATGAAGAGAGAGGGGGTAAAGGAGGTAGGTTGAAGAAGTGGGGGCAATGCTCTGGCAACGTCGCAGCTCACTCACTCAGTTCTACTACACCAAACTTGCCTTTACCATCTCTTTTTTTTCATGTACCTCCACACACACACACAAAAGCCACTAAAACGCGCGCAGCTGTGTTACTGTCTCTCTCTCTCTCTCTCTTCTATACTTCGATATATATTCGCCAGGTTTTTCCACGAGAATTATATTTATGTATACACAATCTACTGCCTCTGCCCCTTTTTATTCTCAATTTATCTCTCTCCCTCTGACTTTCTTCTTTCGAGTATTTTACGCACACAAATACAATGAAAAAGAAAAAAGGAAGAAAAGTACACGCGCGCTACGTGACTGAGGAGAAAAAAAAGAGAACAGCCTCTTTTCTATTTGATGCAACTGAATATTACATTATTTCAACCTCACTCATTCGTGAATTTTCATGAAAATAATGAGACACGAGGTTTTTTTCCCCGACTATTTTATCATCAAAAATTCTTAATTTCACGATTGAGTCGATAAAATTTAAGAAAACACTTGACTAAATTATTCTCCACAGAGTCCACCTTATTCTCAATTTCAATTAGTTCATTTGCAGACTTTAAACATACACACACACACACACACACACTACGAATGACGGGGGAAACGTTGGTGACGTTGTTTGGGAAAGATTTAAATCACCGTAAACACTTAAAAATCATTCCAACCTCGTTATTTACATTAAATTGATTATTACATGAATTGTTAGCCGTTAATGCCATTTAATTAATGGGTTAAACGGAAATAAATTAATGTTAATTAAACTTTATGCAGAGTTTTGTAAATTGACACATTGAAGTACTCTCACTTGCTCGCAATGGCGGAAGCCATATTGCGATAGTCTGGTAAGCCTGTAACACAGCAGCGCCAGGGGCACGACCAATCAGCGAGCGTGAGACGCTCGGAGAAGGGGAAACACGAAGAAGAGACGAGACAGACGCACCGATTGGATGAGAATCACGCGGGTCTTCATTTAAATGACATCTCACGGAGAAAAGGGTAACTAGAGTGGATTTTCACTGTCTTATCGGCATTTATTCGGTGTTATTTTACGTTTACAAAATGAAGGCATCATTGGCGTTGATTAATTACGGTTTAATGGGATTATAGGTTCGTTAAATTCGAGAATTTCAAATTTTTTAATGGAATTTTTCATGCGTTGAGGCAGTGATGCTTGTGTTTTCATCATTTGTACGCACACAAACGACCTAGAAATAACTGCTGGAATGCAGAAGACAAAGACACGGATTAGAGAGAGATGGGGAATGAGGGGAGAATGGTGCGAGGTTCACGGAAACGCGCTAAAATCGGTGCTCCCGTTAACAAATGGATGAAACGTCACAATCATATTTAATCGTTATTTCAAATACATCATTCATCGTGACAACTTTAAAACTATGGCTCGAGGTATCAAGTCATTTATTTAATTATAATTAATAAATAATGGAATTTATTTATTTTCAGGTGAAAAAAAAATTCTGCCTCAATTCATTAAAGTGATAACGAAAAAAATGAAGATTTTCACAACTTTCAACGGATTTTCAACACCGTTATTATTATTATTATTGTTGTTTCTTCATCAACAATTGTGTATGAAGTTTGAGGTAACATGAGAGTACAGCCATAGCGCAGCCAAGCGGAAAAACGAGGTAAACGTCTCAATGTAACCGCTTTCACGTTTTCGCTTCGTCTTGAAATTGTTTTTTATTGAAAATTTTAATTTAATCTCTTTCTGTGTACCTCAGATTCTCAATGATTACTCGTTATTTGTCATTGAAATTTCTCAATTATTTGATGTAATCCCACGGTTATTTTTGTTGAGATATCTCGGAAACTAAGGGAGATAGAGGAATTTTCGTAGATACCTTTTTTGTAGGCCTTGAAATTCTCTACAAAAAAGGTATCTATGAAAATTTCTCCATCTCTCTTAGTTTCCAAGATATCTAAAAAAAACTAATGCAATAACATTCTCATGAAACCTGAATATTCGAAAGTTATGTCATTAGTTTTTTTGAGATATCTCAGAAACTAAAAGAGATAGAGAATTTTTCATAGATACCTTTTTTGTAGCTCTTGAAATTCTCTACAAAAAAGGTATCTATGAAAATTCCTCCATCTCCCTTACTTTCCGAGATATCTTCAAAAACATGGTGATTACATGAAATCGATTTGCCTCGAGACTTTAGAGTAGTTTAATTGAAACATGTGGATAGTCAATAGTTGATATTTGTGTCACAGTTCTCCCTCACCTCCGACAACTGTACCGTCCCTTTGGGTTAGTGCAGCACCTTGACACGACGTGCGCAGGCATCTGGGATTGTGCCAAGACTTATCTACAATATATATACGTCAAGAAGAACGGAATCAAGCCTGTTGTACCCTTTCAATGTCCATGACCATAGACCCATGCTTTTATTTCCGGTTGGAGTGTCATATCACATGTGTAACATCGAATCAAGAACACGAAATGTCCAACATCTCCATCGTCCTCAATAGAATTCCCCCGAAAGAAACTGAGGTGAGCAATGTATCAATGCAACAAGTAATAGCCAGCGTCATCTCTCTCCTCTTCACACAGACTCTTTCCCTATCGCAACGAAAATGGCTCACTACTTGTCGTGGGCTGTGTACTCTGACGTCACACATCGGCATTGACGCACCTCGTCCATAAAATTTTACCCCCCAATTCCCCTCAGCTTCTGCTACGTCACGCAGGCGCAATGATTTACAATGCTTGTCTAGTCGTTACGCATGTCTATGACGTCATTCTCATTCTGTTTTATTGGTTTTTTTTTCAGAGTCATTGGAGATGGGGAGAGGAGAGGAATTATGTCCTTATGGATAAATGAGGTATCAAATGGGCTTAAAGTTATTGGTACATTGATGCTGACCTTGAGATTAAAACTAATTCACTGTGCTAGTACAGTAGCCTTCACTGGATTTTTCATGTATTATTTATTATTCTCAAGGTTATGGAGATAAAAATAGAGGAGGAAGGATATTTTGAAAAATTCAGAGGATTCTAGTGATTTCCTCGAGGATTCAATGACTCAACTATTTCCAAAATTTGTAAAAATTCTTGGTAAATTCAACAAAAATCACTTTAGACACATGATTTTCATCGTAAATTTCCTCACCTTTTCAATGGAAAAATAATTGAAGGACTGCCATTAAATTATATGCAACTACAAAAAGACAAAAAGAGGTAAATGAATAATAATATATTACTCAGTTGTAACGTCCCCGAGAGTTGGTACGGTTCATTGGCCAGTCGAGTTGTCGCCTTGAAGGCAATCGTTCCTTCTTCCTCTTTTTACATTCCACTCGCGGGTATACGCACACAGTGCAACAAAGACGGGGACACGAAAATTGTGTACGTGTAAAAAGGAAAATGCGGATGAATAAGTGTGCGAGAAGAAGCATGGGATGAGGGTGAGTCCAATAGGGAGCAAAGGCTCCAGTAAAATTGTACGGTGAACGTTCAGTCAGGGGGATATACCGGCGCGACGGATAACCATGATATTCCGTCGGGACGACGCGACCAACCGTCGCCGACATCCATGCTCTATCGAACATAAAAACGACCTACAGGACTCTGGCATTTAACCACTATATCATTAATTCATTAATAAATTCACTAAAGTCGAATGAGTTGTTTCATTAGTTTTATTGAGATATCTCGGAAACTAAGGGAGATGGAGAAATTTTTGTAGATACCTTTTTTATAGAGAATTTCAAGAGCTACAAAAAAGGTTATTATGAAAATTCCTCTATCTCGCTTAGTTTCCGAGATATCTCAAAAAAACTAATGAAATAACAGTTAAATATTGAATTTTCATGAAATTAGTCATTTCACTAGTTTTTTTAATATATCTCGGAAACTAAGCGAGATAGATAAATTTTCATAGATACCTTTTTTGTAGCTCTTGAAATTCTCTACAAAAAAGGTATCTATGAAAATTTCTCTATCCCCCTTACTCTCCAAGATATCTCCAGTAAACTGAAGTAATTTCAATAATTAATTAATTAATAAAACTCACAGTTTATCAATACACTCTACTAAAATGTAATCTATTTCCCCAGAACTTTCACTCCAACACTACAACGTAAACACCGAGAGGACGTCGCACGTGTCGGCTTTTATTGCGTCGCTTATTTCACTATTTACGGTGTGCGGGTGGTAGGTTAGTGCCGTCTCGAGGTAAAAAATATCACAATTTTCCCAATTTTTTAAAAAAAAATCACCACCTCATAATTATCATAATAATCATTATTTTTGAATAAATTTACCTCAAACTGTTATTTTCTAGGATTGTGTATTATTGGCCATTGTCGTAAAAATAAAACGCAACAAGAGGAAGCTTAATCGGTGTTGTGCACGAGACCACCGAGTGCCTTCCCCTCTTTTGGTATTTCTATCATGGTTGCCCCCAAAAATACCACGACGTCGTGTAAATTGATGTTAATCCCCTGATTATATTTAGCCTCAATCCGAGGTATTTCGATCAAATGGAATTTCGGTAAAAACAATGCATTCTTATCACTATAATAATTAAATTAAAATTAATAAATAAAATAATAATATAATAATCTTTTTAAATTCTAACAGATGGAATCCCGATGCACGTGCAAGGGATTAACGGAACCGTCTTGTGACGTCACTAGCAACCGTGTCAGTGTTCCTGTTACTTTTTTTCCCCCCTTTTTTTAAATTCATTCAAAATTTCATTCTCACGCTTCTACAACTCGTTACAATAAAATTGGTTTTATTGTTATTTTCGAATGTTTTTCAATTCGATGATAAAACTGATAAACACATTTTTTCTTTAGTGTTTCAATCATTTATATATTTATATTTTTAATACGCTTTTTTTTTCTCTCTTTTCCTCTCCGTTTCCACGCACGAACGAGGCCACGCGCGTCAATGTTACCCCGCAACTTTCACCTGCGTGCATGAGCGTAATAACTACGTCCCTGGCCACTCTATTTTTTAAATATTTTCATTAAATAATTAAATTCGACAATTTACCAAAAATATAAACCATGAGAATAATATTAAAGAAGCGGAGAATTTTTTTTTAATTCAAAAAACGAGAAAAATTGGAATCATCGAAATTTCGTTATTCAAATAATCCCGAATTTCTCAATAATTCAGTTAATAATTATGCACCGATAATAATAATGAGAAGGAATGAAAGAGGTTCACGGTGCAGTGGATAGAACGAGAGAGACAGGAATGGCCAGTGTGGCTATTACTTAGAAATCCTTTGGTGAAAGTGTTTACTACGAGTTCATGCATCGTACACAGCTGAATAATAAAGCAGTACTCAAAAGGTCGAGGCGCCCGCATGAACTCATTTGATAAGCACTGCAAAAATAAAATTCCATTGATATTTGTCTCCCCGATGAGATGAGGAAAGTAAGGGATTGCATTAATGATAATGAGGGTTGGAATTAAAATTCCGAATTCTCGAGACTCATCCGTTGGCCTCGTTAACACCAAAGCTGTGTTTCTCTTTTTTCAAGAAACTCAAGTTTTCAGACAACTTTTTTAAGATATCTCGAAAACTAAGGGAGATAGAGGAATTTTTATAGATACCTTTTTTGTAGAGAATTTCAAGAGCCACAAAAAAGGTGTCTATGAAAATTTCCCTATCTCTCTTAGTTTCCGAGATATTTCAAAAAAACTAATAACACGATTCGAATATTCAATTTTTCTGATTATTTTATGGAATTCGGTTTTCTTTATATATCTCGGAAACTAAGAGAGATATCGAAATTTTCATAGACACCTTTTTTGTAGCTCTCAAAATTCTCTACAAAAAAGGTCTCTATAAAAATTTCTCTATCTCTCTTAGTTTCCAAGATATTTACCAAAAACTAATGATGAAATAAAGTTGATTGATCTGCGAAGAATTTACTAATTTTCTGAAGAACGTAAATTGACGAAACTAGAGGACAATCGATATCGACACACTGGCCTAGTGACTGATCGACCTAAACTCTCAAATACTTGCATCAGCAAATCGTCGACAGGTGATTGAACAGAAGAGAAAAGACACCTAAATTAAAGCCAAATTACTCACCTCGATAAGGTGCCCTTGAGCAGCGGATTCCTATCATCATAATAACCACCGGACGACGGCATTTCCCTTCTTCAAGTAATCCAAGCGTTTTGCACAGGGCACTTGGCACAATCACTACGGCACTGCATCACTGGCTTCTCGCGCGATCTCAACAACTCAGTTCTCAATTCGCCCGTCCAATAATTTTCATTGCGCACATATCACCCATCTGTTTACTCTGATTCCCCTTAAATCTTCAGAATTCATAAATTATACAATTTATACATTTCACAATTCCATTCACTCACAATGTACATCTTTATTCACATCTCTCGATTAAACATATTGTGTTGGTTGAACTGAAAATAATAGAAAATTCCGTTAGACAGGAGAATAAAATAAAATTCATAAAACAGCTGATCACTGAGGCACTTGCTACTTGTAGCTCCAAAGTATCACGTGCATTTTTAATTTTTACGGGAAAAATTTAATTACGTCCTATCGATGATTGGGAATTATTATCAACAGATTTACTAATTTTATACGCAATACAAACAGCGCCACCGAACACCTCTCACCGACGACTGACAGTCGGATCCCGGATTGTTCGGGAAACACGTGCGATCGCTAGCATCGAACATGGCCGCTCGTGCCCGGCTGCTGGCACTTCGCTCTACTGTGTGTGATCCTCCCCCCTCTCTTCAAGCCTCTAGACTGTTCGTCATTCTACCTCACGACTCTTTCCCCTTCCCCCTCCCAGACGACAAACGGCGATTTACTGCGGAGAGGGGGATTTTCGTTGTAATGGAGGAATATGGGGTTTTCCCCCGGATTATTTCGTTGGAAAATTAAGAAAATTATTATTATTTTTTTTGAAAATTCTTTTTTTTCAAAATTTTGAATTTTTTTTTTTTCGAAATTTTGATTTTTTTTTTTTTTTCAAAATTTTGAAAATTTGAATTTTTTTATCTCGGAAAATTTGCGATTTTTTATTTTGAAAAAAGGCGGCAATTTAAATAAATCCGTTTCTTGTCATACGTGAAGACATTTAGCGGTTGGAGAAAAGTCAGAAAGTAAGAGCATTGGTGAGCTCGACTCAAGGACGTTACGTGAAGCGGGATTCATGATCGTACGATAAGCCGGGGCACGGTGGCAGTCCGCTAGGTGGCAACGATCCCTACCACCTCCTCCCGTCCACCCCCACCCTCTCATGATTTTTTCAATTTTTCCTGTCCGCAAATGTCTGACGACACACACCTCCCCCCTCCACCTACATAAACAAATGTGAGTGTAGGAATGAGTGCGTATTTAAAAAAATATTCAATAATAAGAAGATTTCATCCGTAATTCTCTCACAAAAACCTGGTAAACACGAATGTATGAAAAATAATACCGTAATTCGTTCTACTTTGAAAGAAAACCCTCCGGAATTCAACGCCTCGACTATTCGCCTTTGCTCAGTAACTTTTAAATTCCCCCCCCCCCCCTCTCGATGTATCGTTTTTTTTCTCAGCTCTCTCCCACCCTTCAAAATTGTCGTTAAATTCTTCGTTCTATTTTGAGGTTTGAAAGCGCCTCTACAGACACCGGGTACCCGAATTCACCCGAAATTTCCCGAAGTTAATTGCACACCAGTTGAAGTATATATAATTGATACGAAATATTCTATTCACGTTATTCACTCTATTATTAACGTTTATTCAGTATTGATAAATAATAAATAATATTAATTACCAAAATTTTAATGAAAGTATTTAATATTCACGGAATCATGCGAAGGCACCGCCAACAAACTGTCAACAGGCGTGAGGGGTAAAGTATCGGTATCCTCGTGATTGTGTGTATTGTGGCGACTTCTTCCCCCACCCATTTCCCCCTCCCTCTCTCTTTCATCACATTTCTCCTTCTAAATACGTCGACATCGTAACCACAGGCCCCTCCCCCTCCTCCACAGTGACCCCTTACGACTTTTTCCATGTTTTTTATTTCTCGAATTTTCATGCAATTGTGTTTCATTGAAAACGTTTTCCCCATTATTTTTTTTTTTCGTTTAATGAAGAAATAATTACAGGAAGTCTCGGATTAATGATAAATATTAATTAATTGTTATTTTTTTTTTTTTTCCGTTTTAATTAATGATTTTAATGATTTATCAAAGTTATTGAAATTGAGTGACCTTGAGCCAATAATTAAAGTCACAGGTTTTTTTTTTAAAATTCTTTTATCATTTACGTATTTACTCAATTTTATCTTTTTGAAGAATTTGAGAAAAAAATAATGAAGAAAAAAATAATAATTAAAATGAAAAATTAATTTTTAATATATATATCTCTCATTCCTTTATTATTTTCATGTTTTTTTTTTTTTTTTTTTTTTTTTTTGTTAAATTCTCATACTTCACAATTACAATAATATGGATTTCTTTTAATTATTATCTCATTCGTGTATTGCTTTTGTATTCTGATAGCTTCACAATTCATATTATCTTCATTATTATTATTCATTCCATACCATTTACCAATTATTCAATTACTTGTGAAATTTTAAATATTATCTGTGCTAAAATATTCATTATAAAATAACATTATTTTATTATATCATAAGAAGCCCAATTTAATAATCATAATTATTTCCAAATGAATAATTGAATTATGAATTTTCATGCTTTAGAAAATAATCATCAGTTTCTACATTAAAAAAAGAACAAAAAAGCCATTATAATTAGAAAAAAAAGGATCAAACTTAAATGAAATAAAAAAAAAAAAGAACAATTTCATTTAATTTTGCTAACGATCGGTTGTTTGATGTTTAAACTGAAATGTTACATGCGTCAAAAAAAAAATTCTCATTTTTTTCCAATTATTCACAGTCATTATAATTGGATACATTTAACAGTAATCATTTATTTTAATTAATTTCCACTTATTTGCGTTAATTATGTCATTTGATTACACTAATACAATTTGCATGTTTCATACAGTGTCTTGAAAGGAAAAAAATTCGAGGTCATTATTCACGACACAGAAGTTATTTCATTGAAACAATTGTTTTACAAATTATTATTATTATTATGTTATATTATTTCTTCAAGACCAAAGATATTTCATTTGGTCCCAACTCTAAAACACAATTCATTGCACCAGGAAATAATTTTTAATCTCACATTCATTCGTTTCACTCATCAACGCTTTCTTCTCTCCTTCATTTCGTCAAATGAAAAAGAAGATAAAAGAAAAGAAAAGCCCAAAAATTACAATACTAGAGAATGTTCATGGAAATGAGTGATAATTTGCAATTAATAATTATCCATTGTTACAGAATTTTTTTTTTAATTATTTTTTTTTTCACCTCTTCTCCACTGTTCGAGTGAAATCCTAAGGCACATTCTCAAAAATCTTCACCAAAAATTTAATACAATTATTTTCACAAGAGCAATGATAAGAATTTTGTTTTTCTCAATAATGAAAAAAAAAAAAAAAGTAAGAAATTCTACAAAATAATAATAAATGATATTTGTGAAATCTCAAGTTTTAAAATAAAAATAAACAATTAAATTGAAATTTCCGATCGTTTGCAATTATAATTTGTCAATTCTCCCAAAGATTCAATGGATTTGAATGAAAAAAAAGAGAAAAAAAACGGAAAAAAAAACCAAAATTAAGTAAGAAAAGAGAAGAAATAGAAAAAAAAAAAAAAGAAACAAACTATTTAATTGAAAGATAAAAATAAGAAATAATGAATGCGCATATTAGTTAATTTCTATTATTCCTTTACGTTATTATTCCCATTTTGTGCCATTATTTTTTTTAAATTCCTCAAAAGCAGTCTCCAAATGACTTTGGCAAATTGCGCATTAACTAATTTCATTATTCCCCACTCGTGCTTCAATAATCATTCCTAAAGTTATTAAAAAAACTTTCATTTAAAAATGTTTTTTCTTATTCCATGTGATTGTTGGCCTCTGGGGTAAGTTTTTGAGATTGCTGTGACAATAATGATAACAGCAAAGAGCCCAAAAAATGAAGGCCCCTGAGACACCAACGGTTAGTACCTAGCTCTTAAATAAACAGCTGATGCATCGTGTTCCCCATAACCGAGACGTTTAGCATGTTTGTAGACTTCATTAGCTGCTGCTGCTAATGGTATTGGTTGCTCCAATTGATCAGACAGACCAAGTGATAATCTCAAGTCTTTCTGCATGTGTTGGAGGGGTAATTGGGTCGGGAAGCCTCCTTCAATTATTGCTGAAAGGTAAAATACCATTAGTATGCACTTTAATTCAGGGGTAAAATGGGCACAGTTAATCCGAAAATTCTGAAAAAATTCAGTGATATTCCAGACTTGGCTCACTATTTCCCTGAATTTTTTCAGATTTTTTCACAGAACGGCGTATTCAGGAAAAATCCTGGACAATTTCATTTTCATTAAAAAATAGACAACCTAATTTTTTCCTGCTTAAAACAACTCATCCAAAAATTCTGAAAAAATTCAGGAAAATGGTGAACAGAGTCTAGAATATCTCTGAATTTTTTCCGAATTTTTGGATGAACTGCTGATCCAGGAAAAATCCTCAAATCCTCAAAATAATAAAATCCTACCTCTGCCTTTCTCCAAAATCGCTGGACAAGCCAGTGAAGTGAGTTCCAGAATGTCTAACACAGCTTTCTGCTGGAGTCCAGCACGATCAGCGAGTGCCATACTCTCGGCAAGACCAGCGAGCGTAACTCCAGCCACAAGTTGAAGTACAAGATTCATTTTTGATGCTGTACCAACTTCACCGAGATAGAAGCTCTTCTTGCCCATGGCATCAAAGCAAGACTCGCATTCGTCAAACAATGATTTGTCACCAGCTGCGAGAATAACCAGGGTACCTTCTTGCGCATGAGTTTTGCTTCCCTGTATCTGGGCCTCGAGATAACGTCCACCTTTCGTATTTATCGCTTCCGCAATGTCCTGGGAGGTTTCCGCATCTATTCCAGTCATCTCCACGTATCCCTTGTCCGGAGATATCTCAGTCAATACTCCACAGTTACCAAAGACCATCTGGAAATTGTTAAAAATTTTATTACAAGTGTTTATGATAGTTTCCCTCGGTTTATTCCATTCAACTCACGTCCTTTGCTGCTTGAGGATCAGCAACACACGAGAATGTTATGTCAGCAGCCAAAACAACGTCCGAAGGTGTCAGTCCCTGTTCAGCTCCAGCTTTAACAAAGTCTTGGCACTGAAATTAAAAAAAAAAAATTATTAATTAATTTATTTCACTTTTAAATTAGTATTTTAAAGATATCTCGGAAACTAAGAGAGATATGAAAATTTTCGTAGATACCTTTTTTGTAGAGAATTTCAAGATCTACAAAAAAGGTCTCTTTGAAAATTTTGATATCTCTCTTAGTTAACGAGATATTTAAAAAAAACGTCGTTGAGTGCCACGACTCATTCAAACGTCGCGCTATTAACTAGTGTGCGCCGCCATCTTGTGTACACTCAACAAACTCCGAGTTTACTTCCTCCAACCAACGACAGATGGCGTAACCGTAAAATCCTGAACGCCATTCCTTCTTTTCAACTCGTCACGTACCTCGGCCAAGTGTTCGTAACGCTTTCGCCACATCATCAAACGACGCCATCATAATACAACCATAATAATAATAATAAACCCTGAAAATGTACGTTAATTCAAAGTCCACACTCGTCCATGATAAAATACCGATATTGTTTTTGATAAAAAAACAAATTGATTTCCGAAGAATAAAAAAACATTTTCAATGTTTTTCCCAGAATTACGCAATACTCCTGAAAATCCTGATTTCCGTATTTTTCCAAAAAAAAAATAAGCCACGCCCAAAGGAAATGACAAATAGAATTCTCAATGACTCCCAAATCGAACGGTAAACTCAAAATAAAATTAATTAATCTCCAAATATTCAGAGCCAAAATTCTCAAATCTATTCTCATAAAATCGAGATTTAAAAATATAATAATAATAATAATAATTTTTTTTTTAAGGTATAAATAAGCTCGAAGACGCCTGAAATACGAAGGAATTAATGCCCCTGAGTTTCCTATTTTTCGTTAAATTCCATTTTAATAATAAAAGCTGAAAGAAAGTCAACGTTTTAAAATGGTAAATGGTAGCGGGTTTATATCCTCTAGACGGATGCACACGGGGCATTTGGACGGGTGTCCGATAGCAGGCGCCGTTGCCACATCGTTCCACGGTTGCTGGGTGGAGGGACGCAACGAAAAAGAAATAAAACTCAATTTCTTTTTATAAAGTGAAGAGAGAGAGAGAGAGAGAGAGGTTTTAAGAAGTACTGGAGACTAACCAGACCGCACCGGTCGACCTCAAACACATAGGTACATTTCAATTGACTCAAAACTTTGGTTTCAGTGAAGAATCCGGCATTTTCTTGCGCAACCGAAGCAAATGATAAATGAGAATAGACGAAAATCGATGATTCCAGATGGAGAAAATTCGTGTAAAAGGGAAAATTCACTGGAGACTCTATCGCACATGCGTGGAATGTAACATGTGGAGTGACCTATGACCTTGAGCAGTTATTTTTATTGGCCGGTGCCAATTGTAATTCCCAAAATGACCTTTTTTTGAGGGAATTCTTTTGGTATTTGGATAGGCACTTTTTTGGGATGAATGAATGAACGAAAAATTGGAATATTGAGGAATAAGCGAAGGATACAGGGGGAACAAGGCAGGTAGGTCATTATTTTTCTTCCCCTTCTGTGATAACCGACGTTGCCGGTGGTACGAGTTATTGATCGTAGCTGGCAACTCCCGGGCATTTTGAATTAACGAATGGCAACGCTGCGCAAAACCCAGCTGATTCGGAGACGGTACTCATGACATGAAGGCACCCTCAATCACTTTTTTTTCCAGAGCTCATTTCATTTTTTTTCATTTGCAGGAGTTGCAGTTGGTTAAATCATCGTTTTGAATTGTTCCCATGATGACGAGGAAAATTCATTTGAATACATAAAGAGGTTTATTGATTTGAGCATGGAAGAATTGAAGGCATTCTCAAGGTGAGATGGGAGAATCAAACGATGTTATTATCTTCGCGTCCATTCTGTGATAACGAGATGATAATTGTTCATACAAATTCGATTTCATCATTACTCTTTTGAAGATATCTCGGAAACGAAAGGAGATAGAGAAATTTTTGTAGATACCTTTTTTGTAGAGAATTTTAAAAGCTACAATAAAGGTATCTATTAAAATTTCTGTATCTCCTTTAGTTTCCGAGATATCATCAAAAGACTGATGAGTTTATTGAGAAATTTGATTGAAAAATTGAAAAAAAATGCATACATGCTATTTCAATTATTACTCGCAGCATGATTTATCAAAATATTTACATTACTCGTGCGATAAGTGGAGAAAAATTTCATTACAATGATAAGCATGTGTAATTACTCGTTTTTCTCAACACTGCAATTTGAAATTAACGATATTCTCATTATTCCATTGACCTTGATATCAAATCCACTCGATATCTCGGAAACTACGCGAGATATCGAAAATTTAATAGAGACCTTTTTTGTAGAGAATTTCGCGAGCTACAAAAAAGGTCTCTACAAAAATTCCCCTATCTCCATTACTTTCCGAGATATTAAAAAAAAACCTCATTACATAAACAATTTAAATGATTCAAGGAAAAGAGAAAGACGACAGCTCTAAAGGGACTGAAAGGCACAACGAAAAGAATTCTGAGGCACGCGTGGGCTCATTGGGTCGATCTTTCTATCCCCGTATTTCTCGAATTTTCGTTCTACACGACGTTTCTCTCCCAGTGGCCTATAGTGGAGGGGAAAATACTGTTTGGACAAACACAACCGAAGAGACAGCGTTGCCATGCGCAAGCTCACTAAACTCCCAAACGCAAACTGAATAATATAACAGTGTTGCCACATTTCTCCCACTTCTATATCGCCGGGAGTCCACGAGGAGTTTCGAGGCAATTACTTTTGCCAGTCAGTTTTTCTCTGGTGAACGTGGTGGATTGTTAAGCGGCTGTTGCCAATAAAACCCTCATTCTCTCTCTCTCTCAATACAACAACAAAAATAATAATAATAATTGAGGATAATCGTACGTCATGTGACACGTTGAGAAAGAAGAAAGGGAGTAAAGCGGGAAATAATTATAAAATTAGCATAAATTAAAAATTTATAATAATTAATGCATCCACAGTGTATTAATTAATATTCTTTAAACCTATTTAATTATGTCAGAAGTGAGGAGTAATAAATTTGATAATAATGTATCTAAAATAGTGTGCGGATATTTTGCTAATGGTTAGCAGCTATTGAATCTCGTAATTCAGAAAAATTAAAAAAAAAACCTGAATTAATCAACTTTCTTTAATAAAAATCAAAGAGCCCCAGAGGAAGTGAAACAAGAGAGATAGAAAGTCTGATGAAAAATGAAATAATTAAAATAAACAAAAAAGGGGAGAAAAGAGTTGAAATAAAAGGAAATAATTAAACGGCGAGAGAGCCACAGGAGATGAGTGTTGGCCTGAAATTACCATTACGATATGAATTAATAGGTATCAGTGATGCTAATCCGTGTATCAATACCTTCAAAATGTATTCAATCAGCATTAATGCTGTTGATATTAATGCAATCAATGAACCTGATAAATTCAAAATTATTAGAATGCCCAGTTGGCTGTCAGTGCGACGGTGTAAATTTTTATTGTCGTGGACGAAGTTTTTTAGGCTTGGGTCTACCATTAAATGTAAAAAATGTTGTATTAACAAATGTACGTGCAGCAGAATTGCCAGTAGCAGCACTAGAATCATCAGATCAATTGAGAAAATTCATTTGGCGCTCAAGTGGAATAGAAAAATTAGAATCTGGTGTTTTTTTAACAACTCCATTATTAGAACACTTGGATCTAGGTGACAATCGTATTGTAACATTGCCAGATGATGTATTAAGACCATTGCATCATTTAAAATACTTGAATTTAACTGGTAATTTAATAACAAATTTACCACGAAATGTTGTACAAGGATTGGAATCACTTGAGATTATATTACTAGCACATAATCAATTAATTGTTCTTCCTTATCAAGCATTTACTGCTGTTAAAACATTGCAACAAGTTGATTTAACTGGTAATCGTATTGTATCATTACCAGATCATACATTCAAGCCAAATCGTGAATTACGTATATTAAAATTGTCCTCCAATCGTCTCACCAAGTTGCCTAGTCGTTTATTCTCAGGTTTACGTAAACTTGAAAAACTTGATATGTCAAATAATGAAATTGATATACTTCCACGTAATCTATTCCATGAATTAATTAAATTATATTATTTGGATATATCTAATAATCCAATTGGTAATTTATCAAGTACATCATTTCATGGTCTAAATAATTTGCAATATTTAAATATTGGAAGAACAAAATTATTAAAATTACCAATAGACATATGGAGAACAGTACCAAATTTACGTACATTAATAATTGATAAAACAAATATTAAAGTACTAAAAAATGATGATTTAATTGGTTTAAATAAATTGGAGAATCTCACAATATCAAACAGTCCATTGCACGAAATTGAATCTAAAACATTGAATCATTTATTGTTATTACGTAATTTAAATCTTCGTAACAACGATTTAACATTTTTACCAGCATCATTGGCTCATTTAAAACGTTTAGAGCATTTACATTTACAAGATAATCCATGGGCATGTGATTGCCGTATGTTTTGGTTTGTTAAATGGGCAGAGAGTCATGCACATCAGACAGCATTTGATTCTGGATTACTTTGTGGTGATAAAACACAGACTGTCGATACAATACAGGCATTGCGTTACTTAAATTGCACAGCACCATCATTATACCATATTAATAATATTGAAGAATTGCATAAATTAAATGATTCCGTGCTACTAGAATGTGAATTTTATGGTAATCCAGCACCATCCCTAACATGGGTAACACCGACACTAGATGTATTTCATTGGAATCCAGATCCATCATTCCCAGATGCATTTCATGATCATCCAATGCATCACAAAATCAACGACATGAAGAATTATGGAAACAAAGGGAGAATTAAATTACTGGAGAATGGCTCGTTATTGATAACGAATTTACTAAGACAGGATGTTGGACGCTACAAATGTTTTGCTGTTAATCCAATCGCCAATATGACAACACTCATTTACCTCAGAATGGATCCAATAACAATATACAAAATTAAGTTATTCAGTATTGTCGTTGGTGCAATGAGTGCAACTGCATTTCTATTACTCACACTATTCATTCAGTTTCTACGTTATGTATTCAGTCGGTAAGTATTGATTATCAAAAGCTATTTAAAATGCTTGTAAAATTGTGAAAAATATAAATAAAATAAATGTTAAATCAGGTGCGGCTGCTGCAGTTGGTGTTACTGCTGCAGACGTGGTAATGCACCACGTGCTAAACAAATATATCAAATGCTTGATAATATAGAACAGTACAAGAGTCAACAGCTTGAACGTTTACGTGAAAATTACACGCAGCAAGTGCACAGGATCAAGGACAATTGTGCACAGCAAGTTGAATGGATAAGGGACAGTTATGAGGGACAAATGAGACACATACGAGACATCAGGGATTATGGTACGAGCCATTTGACAGCACTCAGAGATCAATATTATGATCAGGTAATATTTAAGTTAATTAATTTAATTAATTTATGATTTAAGATTAATCCGAGGGATTATTGGATTTTATTTTAAAAAAATGAAATAAACCCAATATTTCCTCGATGAGAAGAGAAGTTTCTTTTTTTCTTTTTTTTTTGTTATTTTTATTTCTTTAAAATTAGGTAAAACGTGTACGTGATTATTCAACTGGTCAGCTCAACTGGGTACGTGAAAACTACGTCTTCCAGCGTAATAAAATACGTAAATTCAGCGCTCATCAGGTATTACGTTTACGCGAGAGCTACAAATATCAACAGCAGACACTCAACAAAGTACTTGAAAATTTGCCAAATCTTTATTTTGATAATTGCCGTAGTGGTTCGAGTGGTAGAAGTGATTCTTGTGTATTCGATCAGAAAGATATTAATTGTGGTCCGGAGTTTGATTCGTATTTCAAAATTAAATTGGAGGACTTTGGTGCATGTGCTAGTAATGAGGACTTGAATAGTGAATATTATACACCGACTGAATTCTCGTCGTCTAGCCCACATGGTTGTATAGATGGTATACATATTAATTATATTGAGGATGGACCACCAACGCCACCGCAATTTGAGAGAAATTTTTTTAATGTCACGTTGTTGAAGCATATTGAGGAATTGAAGAGTGATAATCAAGTGATTAAGGAGTTTGATGTTAATATGCCGGTTTATCGTGGTACTAGTGCTGAATTAATAACAAAGGTACAAGCTCATACACAAGAGTCACTTGGATTACTTGGAAGTTCAACGAGCATGCCCGAATTACCCCGGGAAACACGACTCTAATGTGGGATATTAATGATTTTATTTTTTAAATTTGAGAAATTAACGAATACCTGTGATTAAAGAAGAAAAATTATGAAATATTTTGTTCTCATGGTTTTTTTCTCTCTCTCTCTCTCTTGTTTTTTTCGTGGCAATGTGCCTTTTTTTAATAATGAGTGAATTTTTGAGGGGAGGGGCAGGTGAAAGAGACACTCTAAATTGTTAATCGATAAATGGTAATTGAGTTGTTGAATACGAGGAAATAATGCATGGAAAAATTCATATTTTGTGATTAATTCTTTCGTTTGATGAAACAAGAGTTTTTGAGAATTCATTGATTTTATCAAATTCAATAAAATGTTATTCATATGATTCTTTGAGAAATATTTGTTATTTTTGTCAAATTCCTTTGATTTGGTGGAGTAATCGTTAAAAAGTGGGGTAAAATGGGGATTTCAATGATTTCATTGGAAAGCTGAGGGAATTTTACCCGGAAAATATGTGGAATAATGGATTTTTTGAAAATTCGACTTTTTGAAAATTTGAAAAATTCACTTTTTTGGGAATATCTCAGGTTCTATTGGTCGTACCTCAAAAATTACGATTCGAGGTGATTCGTGAAGTGATTTTCCATGATTTCCGTTAAATTCCCATTGATTTTTATCGATTTTTCAATGAATTACAGCCGAAAAACTGATTTTCATAAATTGCCCGCTGACTCATGGAAATTTCCATGATAATTTTTGAGATACGACCAATAAAACCCAAGATATTCCAAAAAAACTAAATTTTTTCAATTTTCCCAAAAAAAATCAAATTCTCAAAAAATTCAAATCTCTTCAAAAAATATCAAAAAAAAAAATTGTAAATATCTAAAAAAGTTAATAGACTCTTAATTTTGTGAAAAAAAAACACTAAACACTAGTAATTTTGACGCATATCGATGGAGGATTAGTCCAATTGCTTTCTGATTGTCTGGCTGTGCTCCAAAATAATAAATAATATATAATAACAATAGCACAACCTGATAATACGTCTTCCAGAGGCGATTTTAATGAGAAAATGCCTCTAGAGGCATTCTCCATAATTGCTTTTTCATGAAATTTTAAATATCAAATAAATTATGATAATTACGTGATTAGAGTACTAATATCTTCTCATTAATTCGAAAATATTAAAAATTATTTCACCAATTGTTAATACATTTATATTAACAATTAATATAAATAATAATTTTATGTAAACTCAAATAAATTGTTTAAATCCATAATTATCAATGAAAAAACAAAAAGTCTATAGTTTTATACAAATATCAAACGATTAATTCCATTATTTGCTTTTTTGAGAATGCGTTTATATTTTTAGAATATATTCACTAAAAAAAATTTGAAGATTTTAGAATATTAAAATTATTAAATTAATTGAAAAAATAATTTTAAAAAATTATCTTGCAAATATGTAGAGTACTTAAACCTCAATGCGAATGAATTGTATTGAAAAAAATTTGATAAATCAGCTGTAGAAATGAAAAAAAAAAAAAAAAACATATATCTCGACAGAACTTAACGTCATTGGTGTCGTCACGAACAGGTTGAGCGTATCTCTTTCTGTTATTACGTAATTCCGAGAGTATAACAGAGATAAACTCTCTGCGACACTAATTTTATAATTTCCTCATAATAATAAAGGGATTGGCATCCAATCCACAAATTAATTAATTTCACTAAGATTGTTAAAATATGGAGACTAGAATTCGTCAAAAAATGACGATTAACATTATCTCAATTAAAATTGTAAATTATTGTAAATAGTAAATAAAATAATATTAATAATATTACGTTTTCATTGATTTTTAATGACAAAAATGTCCGGAAAAAATATTAAAAAATTGATAAAATTCTGTACATACCTTTTCCTGAGTTCTATTCCAGACGATGACACTGTGGCCGCTGTTGATCAAATTTTTCACGATTCCACTGCCCATAATGCCAAGACCAAGGAAGCCAAATTTCAAACTCGAAGGAAGAATATTCTTCTCTTTCAGAGTCTGTGAGAGAGTCTCTACGTCCAGTGGTGGTGTTACCTATTAAAAAATCAAAAAAAAACTTGAATAAATCCTTATTTTTCCCATGCATTTAATCGAATTCTAAAAAAGGGTAAAATGGACATTCCGATGGAGCATTATTTGAGTAATCCGCGGGGCCTGCAATATCATATATATATATATATATTTAGAGAACCGAGGAACATGCGCGGACTCTTCATAAATTGAGAACCTCTGACCGAGTGATGAGACTGTATCATCGTCCTACAAATGTGAAATTCTAAGCTCACATGCATTTAATTGAAACGACTCAAAACCTATGAAATTTACAATTATTTTCCCTTTTTTAATGCAATTCAAATGATCTGATTTAAAGGGAAAAGTTAACTTACTGGTCTCGCTATGTTGGCGGGTCTGTTGAGTAAAGCTGATGCGGATTTTCTCGGTGGTGAAGGTGATGAGTGATTTAATGTTGGACTTATGCTACCAACACGATTACTGTTACTGGCACTCGATTCACGTCGCTGTTTTTTAGCTGGACGACGTTCAACGCTAGTGTCAGCCCTTTTTGCCTTTGGTGTTTCCTATTGGGCATTCACATTAATTAAAATTCAATAATTGTTGATGCAATATTTTCCAGGATATTCTACAAACCTTCCGAGGCTTTGTCATCTTTGGACTCTTTTTCTCGACTGTTATGGTCTCTTCTTTGAGTCTATCGAATGCAGCATCAGGATCCAGGCCATCTTCGAACACCTGTTGCATTAATTGAAATATTCGTATTCATAAATTCAGAGTTTAATGAAAATATTGAGAATAATTGAGTTAATTGAATTAATTACCTCTCCTTTAGCAATAAAGTCTTCAATAGCTTCAACAGCGTCCTTGAAAGCCCCGGATTTATTGGACTTGAGGAGAGTCTCTTTGAACTCGTGATAAGGCTTGATATTCACCTCTTCAATCCATCCGCTAAAATAATAAATTAAATTATTCCAATAAAATCTATGATTTTAAAATAATTCGGACAATTTTAATAGGAGTTAACTCACTAATTATTCGTGCCGAAGAAAAATATGCAATAGACAGGACCTTTCTTCGTGTTTGATGGCTTCTTCAGGTCCTTCGATGGGTTTGAAACCTTGAGGTTCCAAATAACATTCACATAAATACAGAAATTAACTTAGTTACTTAAAAATTACATTATCAAATCGGAAATTAACGGATTTATAACCTCTAACAATTCATTAATATTAATCATAGTGTGAAAAAATGAAAAAAATTAATTTCCATTTATTAATATAAATTTTTTGAAAATTTCTTAAAATTCTTAAAATCACAAATTTCTAAATCTCCTCAAGAGAATTAAAACAAAAATTCATTAATTACATTTAATTAAATACTTAATATAAAAATAAGTAAAAATGTGTTAGGTTATATTTTCTCTGCTAATGCGCGCGAATTCAAAATTCGAATAACCCGGGGTGTGGCGTGAGTGGTGGGATGCGAGACGCGGGGAACATCAAATCACATTCAATTCAAAAAATAATAATAATAGCAAAAATTTTATAAATTATGATATTGTGATAATTCTCAATAAATGATAAATGAAAAAGTCCCGCCAAAAATCACATGGCGGGAGAGAATTGGATGCGTGGCGCCGTATACACAATTAAAATATACAGTGGGGATAACCGTTAAGCAGCCAGTTGCTCCAATAACACTTACCCGGCCAGGCCACGGCGAGAATCCCTTCATCTTGGCCCTGAAAAATTCCATTATTCATTAAGTACAATTAAACACAATTTTTCATAATAATTTGAGTTTATTTATTGAGATATTTCATACACACCATACGAGATCCCCAACTTTGTATCCTTCCGACATTTTGATTTTCTCGAGGATTACACTGAGAACCGAACGAGAGTTCGCCAAGCGACTGACTGAAGAAACCGTAGCGTCGTTTGTGTATCACCAAACCACTCGTTACCCCCACTCCTCCCAATGTTGTTACTACGTGAGTCAGGTGAGGTATTGATCGCCTGAAGTTTGAAGATTTCTGGGGATTAAAAGTATTGTTATTATTTTTTTTTAATGAGTGAATGCATTGAATGATGTCTGAATATTCCTGTGATTTAATTAATTTAATTGTTTATCTATTTTTTAGGAATAATTTGGAGTTCGTGAGAGATTCCTTCCGCTCGCTTCCGCTGGCGCTTTCACACTAGACAATTTCAAGTTATTCTCCAAGTCACGTGACGGCGGGAATTATCCCTGATTTAAAAACAACACTAGGTAATTTATGATTTTTTTAAATAAATCATTTAGAAATTGTTTTTTTTTTCGGGTTTGAATTCAAAGGATTAATCCCGATTTTCATGAAATTTAAGCAGTTTTTGGGTTTTCATGTAACTGCAGTGATTTGGGCTCCGTCGGTAATGAAGATTGTTACTAGATACTTTATCTAGGGATTTTTATGGGGAATAATCCTCCGTTTTAGCAGACCAATTGCAATGATTCACGTTTTGGAGTATTTTAGCAGCTGTCAGCCATCGATTGTGGAAAAATTCTTATTCATTAAGGAATAAAATAATAAATTATTAATTGTGGAAAAATTATCGAATTCTCTGGAATAATAAATCACTAGACCAATCCTGTGGATTCAATTGTAGCAATTGAAGGAGAATTGGAAAAATGGTGAGTAAATAATTGATATTATAAATATTATCACAATATAATATAATAATAATAATATGTAATAATGATTATTTTAATTTATTATAATTATAGAAGAAAAAAGGGAAATAATGAAAGTATTGAAAAAAAAAAAAAGTCAACAATTTTACGTATTTATGAATAATTCTGGCAAGAATTGCCTGAAAATTCACCTGATTTATGTCATTCGCCCTCGTGCACTCATCAAGAACCTCCAATCACAATCGAGCACACAATAATTCATTGATAATTATTTGTTTTCTTTTTTAAAGTCACAGAGTAACAACGACATGGGCCACAGTGGCGCGTCAGCGTCTAGTGTCATGCCAATTCTCACTGTTGATTTACCTAATGAAGAGCCTGGATACTCTGGAGCTGCGTCAAGTCGTGTAATTAATGGATTATCTATGGTAATTAACTTCAAACACAATTATTCCTTTCTAAAATAACCTTTTCGCCGATATCTCGGAAACTAAGAGAGATAGAGAAATTTTCGTAGATATCTTTTTTGTAGAGAATTTCAAGAGCTAGAAAAAAGGTTATTACAAAAATTTCTCTATCTCGCTTAGTTTACGAGATATCTTCAATAAACAATGTGATTTAATTATTTTTCAATTATTAATGTAATTTTTGATGGTTTCAGGCTGATGCAGATGATTTGCCACCGCCAAAACTCGATTTTTCAGCACCACCACCCTATGAAGTTGCGACGAAATTACCGAGTTATGAGGAAGTACAACGTGAGAAAACATTACAGGGTGAAACAACTCCTCATCCAATGAATTTGGTAGATAAATAAATTTAAATAAATTCGTATTTATCGAATTATGAGGATCTCTGGTTTATTCACAGAGTGGTCTGAGGACTCAACAGCCACTGACTATTCTGGCTATAGATCCAAGTGCTACGGAGGTTGATCCAGAGAGTGGATTACTCGGCACTGATTTCACTTTTTTCACCGCATTTTTGCGTAAGACAACTTGAGTTCATTTCATCATCAGTTTTTTGAAGATATCTCGGAAATTAAGAGAGATAGAGATATTTTTATAATTACCTTTTTTGTAGCCCTTGAAATCCTCTACAAAAAAGGTATCTATGAAAAATTTTCTATCTCTCTTAGTTTCCGAGATATTTAACGAAAACTAATGATGGTCGTTGAAATCGACGAGAAATCATTGAAATTAAAATGTTTCTTATCCTTAAATTTAGTCGCATTCTTCTTCAATTGGATTGGATTCCTTTTATCAATGTGTTTCTGTCACACAATCGCTGCACGATACGGTGCACTCGCTGGTTTTGGACTCTCACTGACTAAATGGACTCTCATAGTCAAACATTCTACAGATTTGGCATCGCGTGCTAATCCCTGGCTCTGGTGGTTGATAATGGCGCTTGGTAAGTCATTCAATAGGGGAAGGTGGGGTAAGATGGACACATGCTCACTTTCAAATTGTATATTACGAGAAATCGAGAGAAATATTGGAGATTGAATTTTTTTGATGATTCCAGAGAAAAGCTGGGGAAATTTTAAGCGGAAAACATGTGTCGAAATGAATTTTTTCGAGTTTTTTGAAAATTCGGTTTTTTGAAAAATTTGAAAAAATCACTTTTTTGGGGATATCTCGGGTTCTATTGGTCGTAGCTCAAAAATTCCGATTCGAGGTGAAAGGTGAGCTCATTTGCAATGAATTCGTGTGGTTTTAAAATTAAAAATACGATTTTTTCAATTACTTTTTGGGTGTTTTTTTGAAAATCAGTGTTTCCACTATAAATCACTCAAAAAATCGTATTTTTAATTTTGAAACCACATGAATTCATTGCAAATGAGCTCAGCTTTCACCTCGAATCGGAATTTCTACGCTACGACCAATAGAACCGGAGATATCCTCAAAAAACTGATTTTTTCAAATTTTTCAAAAAACCGAATTTTCAAAAAAACTCAAAAAAATTCATTTCGACACATGTTTTCCGCCTAAAATTTCCTCAGCTTTCCAATGGAATCATCAGAAAATCGCTATCTCCAACCGTTCAATCAGAATCTCCATTTTACCCCAATGTTTTAAGCAATTAAGCAAAAATTGCATTAGGAAATTCTTATTTAGTCTTTTTCAAGGAAATAATTGCATTTTATCACCATTTAGGAATCCTCATTTGCTTACGCGCAATCACCCAGTACTTGAACATCAAACGTGGATGGAAATTACTGTCTGGAAGTGCTCAAGAGCGTTTGCTCTTTTTCTATTGAGACTATTACTTTAAAACGAAGAGATTGAAGCTTTTTCCACAAAATTAACTGAATTTATTCGAATAAAACCCATTGACATATTAGATTTTATGGCATTTCTAATTCCGGGTTAATTTGCACGTTATAAAGAGCAAGAATAAGTAAATTTTAAATATTATTAATTTTTAGAATTAAATATAATATTATACGATTGTAGGAGAATGAAGGAGAGTGAAAATAATGAAATTTACAGGAGGATTTTAATGAAAAATTAAATTAAAATGATTTATTGAGTGAAAAAATTGAGAAATGTCCAAAGATGTCTAATGGAATTATCCACGACATTATTGTAGTTGAGAATAATAATTTTATGTATTAAAATATGCTTTAACAAATCACGTCCTAATGTCTTGGTAAACAAACAAATTTTAATATTCACTATTTTATTATTAATTCTCTTGTTTTGCTCTTTATTTTAATTTTATTAGAATTTAAAAAACACGAAATCCTGCAACAATTGATATTTTTTTTTTTTTTTATTTCTAAAAATCTGTTTTTGCTTGTTAATTAATACACAATTATTGTATAATTTTCAATGAATATTTCTATTTTCTTAAATTTTAAAAATAATATCAAAGAAAATTAAGCATTTAAACATTATTATTATTATTAGCATTATGAGTATTATTATTATTAGAAATTAAAAAGAAAAAAATTGTATTTTAATTGTGAATGTATGTGGAGGTGCTGTAAATTATCTTTATTTTTTTTGTCATAAAAATTTATTGCAATAAATAAATTTAAATAATGTAATGAAAAAAAGAAAAAATCCAATATTTTTTTTATTCATTTTTTCAATGAAAATATTCAATTAAAAACACATTTACATTGAATTTTAATTATTTTAATTTATTTATTCAATTTTATTATTGTGAAATTACATGAAATAAATTTTTAAATTAATTCACATTAGTGCCGTTAGAGTATGACTCTGTCGTTTCACATTTTCCCCTCTTTTTTCTTTTGTATATCCCACACACACACACACACACTGCTCATATGATATTCGTCGTGAATCAAAAAAAAGAAGCAGAAAAAAAAAGAAGAAAAATAATACATCGTATGTGAGAATGATTCATGGTGCAGTTATGCATTATGCCCAATTATACCTCAAAACAAGAATCAAATAAAATTATTATTATTCTCTAATTTGTTGAAAATAAAAATTAACGATTCTATCATAAATTCAATGATAAAAATAAATAATTGTCAGAATTTTAAACAAAATAGTTATGATTAATTAGTGACGATTTAATTTACTGTTGGAATGTTATTACGATGAATTGTTAGTGTTTTCATTTAAAAATTTATACGTAGAGAGGAATTTTTATTGTTATTTATAAACAAAGGTAATTATGAATAATTTACAAAAAAAATTATTTTTTCTCTATTTTATGTAAAATAATGTTTAATTAATTGTGTATTTTATTTTTCAGTGAAATTTTTTTTATTAATTTTGGACAATAACAAGAGATAATTCAATAAACAATGGCTGGTGAACAATTTTCCCTTGTTTGGAACAGTTTTCCAACGAATTTATCATCTGGACTGTATTCATTATTGTCTGATGAGCATCTTGTTGATGTCACACTTGCTGCTGAAGGAAAAATACTCAGAGCACACAAATTAATATTGTCTGTTTGCAGTACATACTTCAGAGATTTGTTTCAGGTAAAATTTTCATTAAATTTAAAAAATTATCAAATAATTCTCATTACATTGAAATTATTTTACAGGCGAATTATTGTAAACATCCAATAGTTATTCTCAAGGACGTTAATTACCGTGATTTATCAGCAATGCTTCAATTTATGTATCAAGGTGAAGTCAGCATAAAACAGGAGGATATTGCGAGTTTTTTAAAAGTAGCTGAGACATTACAGATTAAAGGATTAACTAAAGACAAAAATGAGGTATTTTTTACAAATCTGAAGATATCTCGGTAAATAAGCGAGATAGGTGAAATTTTCAAAGACACCTTTTTTGTAGAGAATTTCAAGAGCTTGAAAAAAGGTATCAACTAAAATTCTCCTATGTCCCTTAGTTTCCGAGATATTTCGAAAAAACTGGAGTAAAAATAATTGAATTTCCCTAAATTAATTTCAGGAAAAAGAGAAAGATGATAATGAGATGGATAGACTCTCTGAAAAATTGAAAACCGAAGAAACCCCAGAGGATTTTGAAGAATTGGAAGAATTCGATGATTCAGATTCTCCAAAAATGAATCTTCCATTAAACAAAACCGATGATAATCTGTCTTCCACAATTACATTTCACAATATCGATAATAATCAATTGAAAACAGAGTCAGACGTCCACTCAATCCACGATAATTACATGAGTCTTGAGAAAGTGTCGAGTAATGACGTTGAGCCATTGGATTTTACATCCCACGTGAATCAAATGCCCAAGGACAAACCCTTGGACTACAGATATGGAATGGGATCATCGAACTCTGCCCCAGGTAATCCAGATGCCCAAAATCAAATGTCCGAAGCGATTTCTTATCAATCGGATTACGGTGAAGAGCCTCCAGGTAAGATTTCCCCATAATTCAATAAACTGAAATATTTCATTATCAGTCTATTGAAGATATCTCGTAAATTAAGCGAGATAGAGCTATTTTCATAATAACCTTTCTTGTAGTCCTTGAAATTCTCTACAAAAAAGGTATCTATAAAAAATTCTCTATCTCTCTTAGTTTCCAAGATATTCAACAATAAACTAATGATTAAATAAAGGTGGATGAAATTATTGTAATCAAGGTATTAACAAAGTAATTATAAATTTCAGGCTGTCATGAGGACAATTCGAGAGCACGAAATTCCCAAAAATCATCGAAAGGACGTCGCACAGTCAAGGGAATTCCGCACAGTACTTTACCCCTAGAAACGACTCTTCGTGTAGTCTCTGAACTTGGACCAACGTTACGTGTTGAACGAGGAAAAATCGTGAGAATGTACTCGTGTCCCTGGTGCCTGAGGCATTTTACGAGAAAAGAAAATTTGAAGCTTCACGTACGTTACATACACGGTCCACTCGAGAGCCTCACATGTAAACTTTGTGGTAACAAGTACAAAAACAGTAACAGTCTTCGTGTTCACTCGTACCTTTATCATAATACGAAAAGGTCTAATCATAATAAATCTCTTGTAACGAGTAACATTTGAGATTCTTTATATTTTTGCTAATTATTACTGTTTTATTACGTTTTATTGATTGTAGAGTATTATCAATATAATTGTTATCTTGTAAATTTTTTTGTTATTCATTATTTTGAGATGATTGTTGATTTATGGAATTTTTAACGAATTTTAAGGATTTTAATTGCGGAAATTATTAGGAAATTTTTATGCTTCGTTTCACCACCAGTCATCGCTGCAATAATCAAATACGGAAGTCATATGATAAGGAATAATCGAGGATTCGAGGATTTTTATGAAAGTTTCCTTTTTATTTCGTCATTTGTGTTGTTAATTAAGTTTTAATCTGGGAGTTGAATAAAAAAAGGGAGAATGTTCTTCGGATATGGGAGAATTAAGGGATTTCCCACTATGTTCGGGGATAATAAAACTCCGGTGACAATAGATCTCGATGAAATTCTGATTTTCTTCGTTTTTATACTTCTTGCAGTTACTTTTTCATTAATTATTCTTGGCTATGGAAAGAAAAAGGTGAGAGAATCATTAATTTTAGGGTTTTTTTCGTGGATTTTGATGGGATTTTTATTTTTTCAGAGCTTCTGCATATTCTTGAGAGCCGAATTTAGTATTTTAATTGGACTGTTGCTGATGAGTAAGACGAATTTTAATTTTATCATTGAACGGAAGTTTTTTCATTATTTGTTTTCATTCATTTTAGTATCGAATTTTGGTCAAGAATGGGAAGTTGGATGCATTCGGTCAAAGGCACCTTACAGAGCCGGTGAAAAAACGGAAATTCATGCGGAAATTGGAGTCAAAATTGGCCTGAGATCAGTCAATATCACGTTAAAAGCTGAACCAATCAAGAACACGAAACTCGAAGGGGAAAAAATTAATTATAATGAAAGATTTTCGTGGACCTGGGATCAGGGAAGATTTGGATTTGGACCGAATGGTAAATTTATTGAATTTACGATTGTGAAAATTGATATTTCTTGAGAATAATTATGTTTATTTTTTATAATTAGCTGGAACTTTGCAGAGAAGCTTCAGAGAAGCACAGAGAAGAGGTCTGCCAATTCCAATAATCTGGATTGTAGATTATTTAATTACAGACGGTGAAAGTATCAGATTTGGGAGATTTTATAGAACTGCTGGATGGTATTGTCACATTCTTTCATGGTAATTAATACTTCCATTTTCTCACCACTTTTTTCAGGAATATCTCGGAAACTAAGCGAGATAGAGAAAAATTCATAGAGACCTTTTTTGTAGCTCTTGAAATTCTGCACAAAAAAGGTCTCTACGATTTTTTCTCTATCTCTCTTAGTTTCCGAGATATCTCAAAAAAACTAATGCAATAACATTCTTATGAAAATTGAATATTCGAGTCATGTTACGTCAGTTTTTTTGAGATATCTCGGAAACTAAGCGAGATAGAGAAAAATTCATAGAGACCTTTTTTGTAGCTCTTGAAATTCTCTACAAAAAAGGTCTCCATAAAAATTTCTCTATCTCTCTTAGTTTCCGAGATATCTCAAAAATTCTGACGATGAAATAAACTTCATTACAGGACAGCATTTTCAGCTTGGATTCTCGCGAACATTTCCCTCCAATCAGTAGGCAGATACGCCGCATATTTTACAGCTCTAATTGGCATTCTCAAACTGTCAAGCTGTGTTATTTGGCTCTACGTACGTAACTCTATTCCATTGAAAATCCCCATAGAAGAGAGAACTCTTGAGTTGTCATTGGGCGTAACATTTTGGGTCACTTGTGTCGGAGGTAATGTAGCTAAAAAAATTCAAAATAAAATCAAAAATAAATAACAAAAACATGATTTACGAATTCCAGGATCATTATGTCTGCTCCTCGCCACGATCCTCGCGATAATGGATCTTCGATATCCCAACACACTCTCTGATTTCCTGGGAATAGGCATTTTGGATCAATACGACGAGTCTGTGATAAGTGAGTCTAACAAAGCTAAAATGAATAAATTCAATATTAATTTGAATAATTCCAGGAGCAATCGAGTTAGACTACATC
This sequence comes from Aleiodes testaceus, assembly GCA_963565655.1. Classification (NCBI taxonomy): domain Eukaryota; kingdom Metazoa; phylum Arthropoda; class Insecta; order Hymenoptera; family Braconidae; genus Aleiodes; species Aleiodes testaceus. The sequence continues at coordinate 1,089,910 of OY751414.1, forward strand.
AGGAACACGAATCCACTAAAAAATGGCCTAGAATTGGGCCTAATGTCAGGACAATTATCAGATAAAGGCTCAGCACTGGTGAAATTCAATTTTTCCTCATTCATCTTCAATGTTTATTCATAAATTCACACATTAATTAATTACACTAGGTACTCTTGCAACGTCGTTCAACAGTTAAACGTGCACAGAAGGATCTTATTCGTATAAGCCATTATCCTGGAAAAATTCCACATTACGATGACGTTTGTGGTATTGAGCCAATGCCTGGGTATGTTGATTCATGATTAATCGGAGAAAAACAAAAATGTTATTAATGAAAAATACGTATTTAACATTTACAGAGCATCCAGAGTGAAACGTGAACCATTCTCCTTCTCCACGTTTCGTAGATCTTACATGAATTTTTAATTCTCAATAAGATTACATTATTCTCCTGAAAATCTTCTTCTTTAGTATCTAAAATTCATTATTAATCCAAAATGCTTGAAAATATCCCCTTTGGCATGAAAAAAAACGAATTCTAATTATCATCATTCTTATCCTTGCTATCACTGTAATCAGATCCAGCACGTGAAGTCCCCGGATTCTCCTCGGATCTTCTGTCTTTCTCTTTCTCCGAACGTCTCTCCTTTTTCCTATCACTTTTCTCCCTATCCCTGTCTCTATCCTTCTCATCACTCTTCTTCCCATTACTATCCACTTTATCCTTACTCCTTCTCTCTCTCTCCTTATCCTTGTCCCTGGATTTTTCCGAATACTTTGATTTCGAAGATCTAGTTTTTGATTTTGATCTCGATCGCTTCCTCGACTTTGACTTTGACCGTTTACTCCGTGATCTGGACCTCGACTTTCTCCTCGGCGACTTCTTCTTCCGATCCCTCGATCTCGATCTAGTTCTCCTCGATCTTGAACTCCTGGATCTTGATCTAGACCTGTGACGTCCTCTCGATGTACTCCTGCGTCGTGACGGTGATTTATGCCGACGTTCCTTCGACCTCGAGCGTTTGGAACGAGAACGAGAACGATGACGATGTCGTGAACGTGATCTTCTGTGTCTCGATCTCGATCGTTTCCTCGATCTTGACCGTCGACTATGTCCCCGTGATCTCGACCTCGTTTTCCTGCCTCTGGACCCACTGCGACTTCTTTTATCCTTCGATAACATCCCGATCATCGGATCAATAGCCGCTGATATTAAATTGTGTGCTTCTTTAACTCGAGACATTGCCTCTTCGATTTCCTTCTGCGCTGCTTCATTACTCTTCGCTTCTGGCTTAGCAATCGCCTGAGTTGAGTGATAAAGCTTTATCGCTTTATCACATAACAATTTACCATTGAGCATCAAAGCACTGACCACTTGGGACTGTTCATTGAGTTCAAGAAGAGCGTAATGGTCTGTGTCAGAGTCTCTCGTGCACAGACGAAGGTATTTAATTTCAACATTATTGGAGACGAAGAATTCGAGGAGTTGATCTACTGACACTGATGCATCGAGATTAGCAACAACTAGGGTACGCCGGATTTCCTCGATTTTACGACTGTCTAAGTGACCAGGAAGATTCGGATAAGGTGGCAGTCCATTTGCCTCCAGTTTTGGGTCCATCGTTGTGATGACGTGATTCGGGGGAATTCCTTCGATTGAATTTAGGACATTGGGCGGTAGTTTTGGTTCTGATGGGTACAAACCTGGAAGAAACATGAGAGATCAATAATTCGTTTGAGGACATTCAGGTATGAGGATTCTAGGGGAAAATCCGTACCTGGGACAACTGTGCCATTGTTCGTTAACTCGAGGGCTCTTTGCTCGTCCGGAATGTCACCGTTCTGGTAGGGAATGACGATCAGGGCTCTGTCGATGAACACTGTGTTCGTCATGTGCTGAGCAACTGCGACACTTCCCTGATCGTGGAATTTTATGTAGCAGATGCGAGATTGCACGGGAACGGCGACGTCTCTTATTGTTGGGTACAATCTTATGTCCTCGATCTTACCGAGGTAGCCGAAGAGCGTCTGCATCTGGTCCTTCGTGGCTTGAGGTGCTATGTTCGTCACTTGGACGACTTTCGTCGTTCCAACCGCCATTTCAAGCACGATTCTGTTCTCTGGAAGATGAGGTTAGGTTAACATATAGTCGTGATTCAATGGGAAGATAATTAAATGTAGGGATTAAACGTACCTTATTATACTGCAATGTAATTAATGGATATTTTCTTGATTACACATTTTTATGTAAATTATTTTGGTGTAATTCAATGATGGATTTCAATAGGACGCTCTGAATCAGAGACAGGAGTCGCTGGGAATCGTCATGTAAAAGAGTCGACATGTTCCCCCACCACTTTTCTGGTTGTGGCCAATAACATTCGAGGCTTTCTCGTAGAACCTCCTGCCATTGGCTACAACCTGTCGACTAGTGTTTTTCACTCTTTCTCCCCTAGTGCCTAGGGACAATTTGTTTTAGTCCAGCCTGGGGATCTAGTAACCTTGCTCCTAAATTGTTTGTCAATAAAAATTTCCTCGCAGACGTTTTTTCGCCTCTTTTATCATCGAATAATTAATTAATTAATCGTAGATTATTCGGGGTTTTGTGGCTGAGACTGAATTCCAATTAATTATCCGTGTTTTTGGAAAATAAATAAGTCCTTGAAATATGGATTAACATTGAAGTGAAAAGAAAACTTTTATCCATATTGACGAACTCCTCACATACACATGTAAACACGTCTGTGTAATTGTGTTTGTGAGACACGTAAATACATTCACAGCTGTCAATGGAGACTGTGTGTGTGTGTATTCTAAATGATGCGTACCATTTATTATTATTTAAATAAATTTTCTTATTATTTATGTATTTTATTTTACATATGAATTGAAATAATTGAAATTTTCGTGAATTAAACTGGAAATTTTTGGAGATTAATTGTTTAGTAAGTTGATAATTACATTGTTATTTAATTATTATTTTATAAAGTTTTTCATTAATTATAATAAATTTATTAATTTTACAGATATAATTATTAAATCTGACTGCAATGATGAAGAAAGAATTGCTCGAGCTCAACGAAAATGAGATTAATTGGAAGATTAAATGTCCAAAAATGTGCATTCAATTCAGTTGATGCACAGAGTATACATATAACTTAATTAATAATAAATAAGTAATAATAATTTGGGCTCTTTTCTAAAAAGAGCATTTTTTAAATTGTTTATAATTAAAAGTTAGTCTCATTAATGAATAAAATATCCAACATTGATGAAGCTAAAAGAACTTATGTTGAGAAGGTGGAAAACTCTCATTTGAGAAGTTTCAGTGTTGTAATACTGACTCTGATGAACAATGAACCATTCGGGAAGCGGCAAACGTCAGGCGAAGGTTTTGGAAGATAATTATTGGGACTGTAGTGTCTGCACGTTTAGGAATACAGCTGAAGCATTCAAGTGCCTCATGTGTGACGTGCGTAAAGGTACCTCAACGCGGAAGCCCCGCATCAATCCACAGCTCGTGGCTCAACAGGTTTGTTAATTGAAGATCCCTTTGAAACTAAGCGAGATAGAGAAATTTTCATGGATACCTTTTTTGAAGCTCTTGAAATTCCCTACAAAAAAGGTGTCTATGAAAATTTCTCTAGCTCCCTTGGTTTTCATGATATTTGATGGAAAGGTAATGTTGATTCGTTTTTTTTTTAATAGGCGGCCCAGCAACAATATGTACCACCACTGAAGCCAGGAAAAAAGGAAGGCGGCAGTGGTAGCAGTACTGCTGGCTCAGTTAATAGCAACAAAGAAAGGAAACTGGATAAACCAAGGCGGAAAAATCGCCATCCTCCGAGACTGAAAAATGTCGATCGCAGTACAGCACAAACTAACGAAGTCACTGTCAATAATGTGACTGTTGTAATAACTGAATATAAGCCTAAAGTTAAGAAAAATTCAGACCAGTCTGGTTTATCAAGTAGTGCATCATCGGAAAATGGTAGTCAACATGACTCCAATCAAGATTCACGAAGTCTTGATATAGGGACAGATGTTTAATTAACGTGAATTTAAGGGTTTTTTTTTTTTTCATTTCTTCTTTCTTTAAATTTTTTTTTCATTGTGCTTAATATTTAATTGTATTGATTCATGAGAATAATGTAATGATAATCGTAAGACATTTTATGTTTTAAAATGAACAGAAAAATGAGTAAGAAAAGGTGTATTAGATATACACATTAATTAATAGTTATTAAAAACGGGGGAAAAAAATGTAAGAATAATAATTTATTATAATTAACAGAGGGATTAAATACAAAATTTATCTCATTCTCTTCTCTCATTTTTTTTGCTCAATAATTAAATTTTGAGGAATTTCAAATCAAACTGTATAATTTTCATTTAAATAGTTGTAATTCAATGTGGTATCTACACTGCCGTATTTTAATTTCATTTATTTTCTGACAATTAAAAAGCAATAATATGAGAATTCCTGAAAAATAATTCAATTCCAAAGTTTAAAAAAGAAAAAAAAAATCATATGTATCTAAACTTGTAATTTTTTAAAATATTCTATCATTAAAAAAACTAATAGGTGTAAATTATTAAAGTAGTAAGGAACAAAAAAGGAAAAAAAAAATGAATAAAAATCTAAATTTGTTGAATTGATTTACACAATGTAAAAATCATTTATTTTCTCATTTTTCTATCTTTAACTGACATTGACTCGAGATCATCAGTAACATCCATCATTTCCTCTTCATTATCATTATTTATTTGTGTATTCTGTAATTCTCTGGTTTTGAATCGTTCTGAAACTGCAAGAAAATTAATTAATTAACGATTCTTTAATCATGTAATTACATAAAAAATTAAGTTTTCTTACCAACAGTAATTTCCATCAAGTCCCAGACTTTGTAATTATGCGATTTATTATCACCACCGGTTGCGAATATGAACGGACTGTCTGGACTACCAGCAAGACACTGGAGAGCTCCCAAATTCGTTTTTTTCTCGAAGACTAATTCCATATTTTGGACATTAAGAACATCCCAAACTTTAATGACTCCATCGTAAGAACTCGTTACTAATAATCCAGGACAGGATGAACTCAAGGATAAACCTGTGATTTCCTTTTCGTGAACTTTTTGCTGCCACACGTGTTGACCTTGTCGCACGTCGATGCACTCGATACTTCCGGTATTTGTGCTAATCTGGAATTTTTTGGAAATTGATTAGACAAATCAACTTTATTTCATCATTACTTTTTGTTAAATATCTCTAAAACTAAGAGAGATAGGAAATTTTTCGTAGATACCTTTTTTATAGAGAATTCCAAGGGCTACAAAAAAGGTCTCTATGAAAATTCCTCTATCTCGCTTAGTTTCCGAGATATCTTTAAAAAACTGATGAAATAAATTGTTTGGAGTGACTCACGAAAAAGTAATTCGGGTCAAAATGATTCCACTGCACTCGCTCGATCTCTCCGGAGGTCTCCCAGGACTTGAAAGTATCGTCCACACGACAATCGAATAATCTAGCTGTACTGAATGAATAAACATTGAGTTGTACATCACGAAAATCACGAGAACCGTTAAATAATAATGACTCACTTGTCAGCACATCCTGTTAACAAGTGATGCGTTTCCTTCGGGTGCCACTGGATCGCTTGAACCTTCTCACTGAAATGTTTGATTTTCGTCACCGGAGAGCCATTATCCAAGTCCCAGAGGAGAACAGTTTGGTCGACGGATCCACTCGCCAGAACGTGCCTTCAAAAAATCCACAAAACGCTTAATTTCCCCATTTTCTCATTAAATAAAGGAACAAAATGAAAGTGTAAATGTCTCACGTGTAATTCGCATTCCAAGCGATATCCAGAACTGCGTCTTTATGTCCAACTCTCTTTTCTTTCTTCTTTTTCTTCGGTTTCGAGCCCAGAGTAAACGCAGGCTCTAAACAATCGATCAAATCGAGGTCCCAAACTTGAATTATCGGCGTCATGTCACCGATTGCACAGAAATTTCCTATAATAACGATTCGTTGAATTAATTAGACGAGGAAAAAATTGGAGAATTAATTTTTTTTAGTCAATGTCTGACCTGGTTTAGCATCTGAGGGGTCAAAGCTGAGCCACTCCATGCACAAGGGGAACGAGGGCAACAGAAGATCGTGGTGACAATAGAAAGATCCTTCTTTCTCATTATAAACTGAAGAAAAATTATTTAATTATAAGTAAAGTAACTCGCAGGATTAATTTAATTAGTGAAACGTTATTTGAGGTACCAAATATCTCCAAAAGACTGGCGTCCCCTTCCACATGTCCGAGGATCAGTAAATTGTCCTCTGGTTTGATGACATCGTCATCTTTCTCCGAATCCACGTCCTCATCGTCATTAATCGTTACAAATGGATCCTTACCATCGGCATTTATCACCGCAAGTCCTCCGATATTGCAGTGAATGTCTCCATCTGAAAATTCATAAATTCATCAATTCTTGGGATTAATTAAAGTGTAAAAGCTTCATTACCCTCATTATCGTAATTATCGAAGTTGAATTCGTCAGCTCCGGCTGACGTCGTCTGCATCGTGTCATTCTGTACATTTTTATTACTCCCCGATGCTGAAGGTTTAGCATCTTCGTCTTCTGAATCACTGTTTAATTCTCTGAAAAATTGAATAATTAATGAGCTGATGGGTTTTCTTGAATATCTCGGAAACTAAGAGACATAGCGGAATTTTTGTAGAGACCTTTTTTGTTCAGAATTTCAAGAGCTACAAAAATGGTCTCTACGAAAATTTCTCTATCTCCCTTAGTTTCCGAGATATTTTAGAAAAACAGGAAAAACTGAATAATTTTGATTTTTTTGAAAAATTACGTACTCTAAATCTGTCTGTGTTTTTTTGATAATTCCTTCCAATTCTTCCGGGGTCAATTGAACCTGAATAACATAAATAATCAAACTGTCATTTTTATTAACAAAATAACGATAATATCATCGGAATTACCTTCTCTGGATTAGAAGCGGCCACGCCCCTTTTCACCCACACAGTACACGGCACAACATTCATTACAAAATCAATTAAATCGAATATCTGTACAAAATTAATAAATCAAAATGTTTACAAGTTTCCCACGTGTGTTTTCCTTCTCTTCTCCTTTCAAAAAAAAACAAGGTTAAGATGACAGACTTGATGTGCGCATGCGCAGTAGCCTCATCCTTGTGTATCTAAAATCGTCCAATGAGAATCCACCTTAACATCTTTACTCTCCAATAAAAAAATTGAATTAAATAATTTTCGTGTCTTTTTAATAATAAAAATTCACGAATTTCCTCCAAATTAATGACAATAAATCAATTTATTCTTAATACAATCAAAAAATCCACATTTTTTTCGTATTTAAAAGATTCAAATTTGCCGCCAGGGGGGAATAACGTCCCGGGACGTCTGGTTCGAGGCTTGGGGGTCTCGGAGTCCGTGGATGTGAACCTTTGTTTTGCACAAACTCAAAAGAATGGCTGCCATCTTTAGTTTTGGACGGATGTTTAACCGTGTCTTCGGTGTATTATTATATTTATCGCGTCATACAACAACAAAATGAAAATAATAATTGTATTAACAGAAATGCAGTAAGATGTAATAATTAATAGTGCATTTGAGTTTAATAATAATTCGTATTATAACAATTGACAAGATAAAAAAATGATTGTGTTTACATCGATGTTTGAAGTGAGCATTACTGTATTCCTGTCACACTGAGGTAAGAAATCAATTATCAAATTAATTAATTCACTGTAATAATTCATGTTAATCATTAAAATATGTGCTTTTAATTGGGATTCATTAGTTCAGTGGATGGAGTATTGGCATAGTGTCTAATGCATCGTCAATTATTTGGAAAAAAATATCTTCTTTCCTGTTGATGCATAAGAATTAGGTGAATTATCATCCGTCTATCAGGCATTATTATTGATAAATTTCATTAAAAAACAAAGTCGAGAGGATTAACGTTTTACTTCAAGGTTATAACGTCTACTTGGGGGCACACCTAACCAAAGTAACAGGATGCCATTGGACTAGACGCTTTTGCCCCTAGTTTACCCAAATATTTCATCAACAACATGCAGAAATGCTGAAATCATAAGACACAATTGAGACTCAATTATCATCGTGAGTGACATCCGCCTAATTAATTTTTCCAAAATTCATTTTTAAATCACACAGAATGTGATATTGAGTGTTTGTAATTCAGAGTCTTCAATTGTCATGGGAATTTATAATTTCACGGATTTATAATGTTAATGAAAAACACTGGAAAGGGGAGAAAAAAAATTTGTTTCGATGGAAAATTTATTTCACGCTCCCGGCGGGAATAGAAAAAAAATCGCCCAGGCGGCGCTCAACTCACTTCGGCCATTTTGCCCTCTCCCTTTTTTTTTTCTATTCCCCTCCTCTCCTCCATGCTACAGACTCTGGCAATCTTGAGTTCATGGGCTTTTTTTTTGCATTATCTCGGAGTTTAGCCGTTTTATTCACTTCTCCCACCTACGCTCGATGAATAAACCTTCTCTCGGATGATTTGTAAGGGTTTTTTTAAACATTATTTTTGCATTTTTAGGTTTTGAAGAAAGTGCATGCACTCTGGAAATTTTGGAGCATCGATTTTCCATCAATTTCAGGGAAGGAGAAGCTCTTCAATTGGGAAAACTAGTTTATCTACCCTTAGAAAGCTCAGAATATCATCAGGTTTATCGTTATTTTTCCATTAATTCTTTAATCCAAATAATGAGAATATTAATCTGATATTTAGGTGCATCTGTATGTATCTATCCGGTAGCTCCTATTATTTCACGTTAGGTTAGTAACCATTTACTATACATGCGCACCGTCTAGGTACAACGACCTCCCCCTGTTTCGTGAAACTCTATTGCATTTTCTGCATCGCAGTTTATGATACCCAATGCCTTCTATACATAACATTACTTAGTTATACATGCACCGAGATACACACCAATAGCTTGAACTCTGATATTTTTGACGTCACTGTGCTTCATTAAATTCCAATTTTATTTCATTATTTTTCTTTACATCACAGGGCAAAACTGTTTGGAGTTATTTAAGTACACAGCTGACTATACGAGCTTCTTCTACATTATCATGAAGTTTATACAACTCTTGGATAAATACGATGTCAAGGACAAATTATTGGGCGGTTGGAGGCATTGGAGATTGAGAGTTTCCGGTTATTTTGTGGTTTTCTCTTGTTTTTTTGAGATATCTCGGAAAGTAAAGGAGATATGGAAATTTTGCAAGAGACCTTTTTTGTAGATCTGAGAATTCTCGACAAAAAAGGTTTCTTACTAAATTTCTCTATCTCTCTTATTTAACGAGATATTTAGATAAACAGGGAGATTCTGCTGAAATCATAAACAAAGACGAAATATCGTACAAAATACTTTCACGCGGTGAAAACCTCAGTCTTTCCTTTCTCCATTACCTTCTAAATTATCCTCTACAATGAAAATAATAATAAAAAAAAGCCACTAATCATCCGGAGACATTGATACATACATGAGTATTGCAATTGCCTTCAGGAAAGTCTCTTAAAAAAAAAAAGAGACTCGAAGAAATCAAACTTTCCTTCCAGAACAGATTACCGCGCAATAGTAACAATCTCTTGTTGTCGAGGACAACGCTTGGATTGTACAAACGAGAGGAAAGAGGGGCAAGAGGCGAGAGGAGGCGGAATGAAACAGAGAGAAATCCTGTATGCACCGCCATCTTTTGAACCGAGGAAATTTGCAATAGAAATGCATTTGCTTATTCTAATGTATTTTTACGAATTATTTGAAATAATTCTCGTTTGCTTTGGAGTTTAAAGGTTTTCATCAGTTTCAGGGGCTCTAGGGAAACGGAATCATTCCTTTGGCAATAGAATAAAAAGGCGAGAGTTGATGACCTTGGCTGAAATCCTGCACACAATGCTTCTCATCTTCGCGTTCGTTCATTCCTTTTTTTTCTTCTTTTTTTTGTATTTCCTCTCTTGATTTGTTCTTTTTGAATATCTCGAAAACTAGAGGAGATAGAGAAATTTTTGTAGACACCTTTTTTGTAGATTTTGAAATTCTCTACAAAAAAGGTATCTATGAAAATTCCTCTATCTCTCTTAGTTTCCAAGATATTTTCAAAAAACTAATGTATCTGAATTGAAATTTAGTTTTGTGGGATCAATGAGTTTTGAGTTTTGATGATTTTCGAGAGTAATGAAAATTCAACTCTGGCGTTTGCGCATGAAATCAATGAAAGGGTCGAGGTACGCCAAGTAGGTCGCTGCAGATCCTATTGCAGCCGATTGAAATTCCTTCTTCATTATGTTTAAACTAAACTTTTTCTCTATTTTAAGGCGAAAATTATCGAATAAAATGAAAATTACAGGATCCGAGACAGCATCTATTCAATCTCATCTATCAATTAATTCAATTATTTAATTCCTCCCTTTTGTTTCAGCCTATGATTCTTGAGGAGAGACTCCAATCGTTCCATTGCGTTGTATGCTGGCATCCACGCAATTCTCCAGTCCAGAAGCCCACCTGAACCTCTGGCCTCGCCCCCGAGAGAGAAAAAAAATAAAAAAATCACCACAAGTTCATCATCAAGGCCTCCAAAACGTCGACCCAGTCAGTCATAAAACTGAACAGTGGAGCTGGTAGCTGCGGTACCGTGGAAGACTCCCCGGGGCCGTCGCCATCACCAGCCCCACCAGCATCGCCCCTAAATGCCGAAGAATCCTCGGAGAACCTAGCAATCCCAGAAGACCAAGCTCCAAGAAGCAGCGTGGAGGCATCAGTTATCAGTGGAAATGGTAACAATGAGCCTCTCAAGCCTGAAACCACCATGAGTCTCCTCCCATCCGAAAAGACCCCGGATGACCTCGAGCAGCAGAAATCCGCAATGTCCGGAGGTTTGGCAGTGTCCAAAACGCCTGTCCATCCCTTTAGCACAAGACCATCAAGTCCATCCGTCATAACGAGTACGTCAAAGGCATCAATGACCTCGAAGCTCCCAAAAGACGCTCCGAGACCCGCACCACCGCCTCCACCAGTCTTGACAACTCGAATCGTCCAGAAATCGAGTAATTCACAGTCGACTCAGCCCAAAATCATCATGAACAACTCCTCGACAATTCCCCTAGCCCAAAATTCCCAGAAACTCCAGGTGACGTACGAAGCTGTTCAAGTCTCCAACAATGGCCAACAATCGGCAGTCATCCAGAGCTGTCAGCAAATCGGCAAGACTCTGACAGGCGTCACGAACCTCCAGAGACTCCCGAGTAATGCTAAATTATTGACACCAACCGGTTATCAGAAGGTCAGGACAATAGCCTCTGGTTTAAACAATCAAACCGGAGTTTTGCAGAAGAATATAGTGTCCCGGGTCCAGGTGCCCAAGGCCCAGTTAACCGGACAGATAACACCGATCAATGTTAATCAGGTGATAGTAAATAATGCCCAGAGGTATCAAACAAACGCAACGATAACCCTAAAGTCCCAGTGCAATCAGAAATTGAGTCCCGGGAACAATGAGAATCAGCAGAATCACAAGGTACAAATTAATCAGATTCAGAAGATTCCGGGACCATCAAAGGCTCCTTTACCACGTCAGAAACCGATGAATTCAATGAAGAAAATACCAGTGGAGCTTCAAAAAATAGCGAATAATCAGGCACAGTTATCAGCATCAATAAGTGGTAATCAAACCCGTAATTTATCGACAAATTTAGTTAAAAGTGATAATAGTTGTAATCAGGGATTGCCGGTTGGAGCCAAATCTGCTACAGTTACGGTGGTAAATAAGGCGCAGGTGCAGCAGATTATTCCTCAGGGTGTCCAATCCAATCAGGTGCAGAAGCAGATTAATGTCCAGGGGAGAGGACAGGGGAGTGTGAGTATTCAACCGAAGATTCAGCAGTTGACGAATTTACCAGGAAAGAATCCGATAATAAATGCGAAAATTCAGCAGCCCCAGATGCTGCTGAGGCTGGAGCCAGGGAAGAACATTGGGCCTGTCCAGGGTAACATGAAGATAACGCAGAAGACATCGAATATCGTGAAAAATTCCCAGTGTCTTCAGCAGAATATTCAGAGGAATGCTGCTAATGCTCCAGTTAAAATAATTCAGCAGAATTCGGGGTATCAGGCCCAGACTGGGAAGCAGCCAGGCTGCATCAAGACACTTCCACCAAAACCACAGAATAGGAATCAGGGACAGGTGAAGAGTGGAATAAAGACGTCGTTGAATACTAATATCAATACGCTGAAGACAATCGCAACATCTGGAACAACTGTGATAACGCAGAAGGGGAATATTAAGACGATACTTCCACACCAACAGAATGCTTCCAATGTTATCGTCCAGAAGGGCCAGCAGATTAAGATTCAGGCGTCGAATATTCAGAAACAGATATTCGTTACTTCCCAGTTTCCCCAGCAGCATCAGGCGAGACAGGGGCAGATTAAAACGATCCTGCCGGTTGTGTCCGGTGAAAGAAAGGACGAGGGAAAGGAAGAGATGCAAATTGCGGGAAGAGAGGAGGAGGAAAACGAAGAGGATGAAGAGGAGGAGCTCAAGGCACAGTCGCCTGCCAGGCGAATGCCACTTCCTTATGAGGTAATTTATAAAGAAAATTAGATTTTATTTACATTCTTTTTCTCTGGATTTCTTTTTCTCTTTCATTTGATTACATTCGTGGAGTTAATGAGATTCTCTCGGTGCTTAATCGCAATCTCAGAGGTATACAATGTTAATAATTGTATTTAATTGCAGTGCCTCCAGTTCGTTCTTCAAGATCACAATTACGGTGCACCACCACCCAGAACACCACCACCAACTTCACCCACAATTAAACAACAGCCAATCAACGGCGGTGCTGGACCAACACTTCCACATCAGTCATTCATATATAATCAAGGTAATTACATAGTTTTTTTGTTTAAATCTTTAAATGAATGAATTATTGATTCGTTTTTCTTTCATTAAAGGTGTTAACATAAGCAACAATACAGCAGACGATGCAGCGAGTGCAATTAGCTCCGAGCCCGGAAGAGAAGTAGAACCCGAGGGCGAAGAAACCGAGACAGCACCAGAGGGCGAAGGTGATGAGGAGGACAGTATAACCCGTTGTATCTGCGAATTCGAGCACGACGACGGCTACATGATATGCTGTGATCGTTGTCTCGTCTGGCAGCACGTTGATTGCATGGGCATCGACAGATCTAACATTCCGGACGAGTACTTGTGTGAAATATGTCGTCCCCGAAGAGTAGACCGTCAACGTGCACGCACCCTGCAGATGCGGAAACGAGAGGAACTCTTGAACTCCGACACGTCCTCAGACACCTCATCAACGACATCAGCAGAGACCAGTGTTCCTCCAGTTCCCAACCCGAAAAAACGTGCAAACGTCCCTCAGACCTCCAGAAAAAAGGCAGAAGCCCCAGCGTCTCGTCGCCTTAACAACAATAATGAGAGCAGTAATAACAATGCTGCTTTATCAACAGCCTCAATGAACCCAATCCCATCAAACCCAAATCCCCCGGACGTCAATTCCCCGAGTCTAATCCCCAATAACACCGGCAACAGCACTCCCAATAACAATAACAACAACAACAACAGCAACAATAATAATAACGTAACAAAGAGGCCAGGAAGGAGAGAGACTCCTCGTCAAACCAGTGTCCAAGCACGCAAGAAAGAGGTACCAAAACGAGGACCTGGCAAAAGAAAAGGAAAACGCAGACGCAGCACTGATAATGATGATGAGAACCAGGACACCTGGGGCACCAACATGACACCTCTACGTCAATGGATCGAGCGGTACGAAGAGGCCGTGACCAATCACTACAGCCCTGAACTTCGTGCACGTATATCCAGCATCAAGGTCAATGGTACCCACAGTGATTTAAGGCAGAACAATAATAACATGAGTGCAAGTGCTATTGGAAAGTGTCGGGTGAACGTCAACAGCAGTAACATCAAGTACTTGATGGCGACTGTTTATTTGCCCCAGAATACGCCAGTCGTTGAACTGAGAGGAAAGTACATGCTGAGTACTCAGCACAGGCCGACGAATCATGGACAGGGTAGGCAGCACTCTCAGCGTCCTGGGCCCTTTGTATTTTTCTACAGACTACCGAGGGAGGGAACGGAGGTGTGCGTCGACACGAGAACATACGGCAATGATGCGAGATTCGTCAGGCGCAGTTGTACACCGAATGCCGAAGTGAGACACTGCATTGAGAAAGGCACCCTGCACCTTTACATCGTTACGACGTCGGCTATTGAGAAGAATACGGAGATAACGATAAAGCACGAGCAGCATAATTTATTGATGTCTCCGAATAGTTCAAATACGTTAAATCCTTTGTTACCGGTGTCATGTGCCTGTGATAATGCACGGACGTGTCAATTATCGTCTGTTGCTGTGGGCCAGGTGGTCACGAGGAGGAGCAGCAGTGGTGCTTCTGCTGATAATTCTGATGGTCGTGAGAGAAGACGAAGAGGCAGGAAGAGTATTGTGTCCGATGATAATGACGCTTCATCGAGTGGAGCAGTGGCATCAGCGAGTCTTCCAACGACTCCAGTGGCTGAGGCTAATTCCCCAGGGATGACTGGAGCTACTCCCAAGAGAACGCCTGAGGTCCGGGATAAGTCGAAAGAGGAGATTCCTCAGGTTGCGCAGTTGCCGCCGGTGATAGAGGCTCCGGTTGCTCAATCGGAGAAGGCGCCGGTGGTTCAGGCATCATCGTCACCGGTTGACAATCCCCCGGTGGAAACGAAGAAGGACAAGAAGAAGATGACGAGGGAGGAGAGGAAGATGGAGGCGATCATGAAGGCCTTTGAGAGGCTGGAAAAAGCAGAGCAGAGGAAGCAGGAAGTGCAGGCGAGAAATGCGCAGAGGAAGGAATCTGGTGGTGCTCCAAGTGACAATGACGATCCGATAATCACGCATACGAGTAAGAATCAGAAGCATCAGGAGCGACCGATCAGGCGCAAGAGGAGAAAGGGACGAGCGAGAACGACGAGCAGCTCACAGCAATCATCGAGAAGAACGAGATTGAATTCGGCAGATTCTGATCTGTCATCTGGAGACGATGATCATCTCATCGGATCCCCACCGCTCAGGCGCCAGCAGCTCTCTTCAACAATCCAATCAAATCAGATTTATTCACCATCTAAAAACGATAATTTATCGTTGGAATCCTCGAGTCAGAATCAGGGAATCCCGACAGCCGCTGGGCTATTATTGGCGCTTGCCAATTCCAACGTCCCGGACTCGAGTCGATCAATGTCACCGACCTTACAGCAGCCAGCGCCAAGCAAATCTCCAACATGTGACAGTGGTGCTAGCAGCAGCTCACAGAGCTCCACGCCGTCCACTCCATTGTCATCAGCTTGTTTGCTAGTTGCTGCTGCTGTTGGACCTCTGGCGCCTGGGTTCAAGTTCCCGAAAACCAAAAAAGCGATGATGAACGAGTGGCTGAGGGAATCCCCGGATTTAACGCCATTGCCGCAGAAGAATCTACCGATTATATCACCCACTGGATTAATATCAAAAGAGTCACCAAAAGAATTGTCCTCTGATTTCCTGACTCAATCGATTAATTACGGTAATAAGAGTCTGGCTACTCTTGTGCAAGCTGCTAATTCCGTCTCTGGTATCTGCGATTCTCCGCCACAGAGAAAAAGCAATTGTGCTAATTCGAATAATCAACAGTGTCCAGTGTCCTCTGGTTCTGCTAAAAAACGCTGGTTGAGACAGGCAATTTCGGAGGAATGCGACTCGCCCAATAGTAGACCGGAGAGTCCACCGAATGAGATTGTAGCAGCACCACCGAAAAAACGGAGAATAGCACGAGAGAGTTTATCTTCTGATAATTACACACCTCCAACGACACCAACACCATCAAATGACGCTGTGCTACCACTTGGCATTGCTGATGTCCAATTAGCAGTTAACGAGAATTATCAGGAGCGACAGTCATCGCAGTCGCACTCGCCTCTGTCGCTCGAAGGGCAGATAAAAAATTATCTAGACTGTGAGATGAAGGATGAGGAAATGGATATGAAAAAATCCGAGTATTTTGATAATTGTCAGAAGAGTGAAGGATCAATTAAAACTGAAAATTCCGGTGATGAGTCAAAGTTCAGTTCGTTGAATCCAATTTCTGTTAAAGTAGAGGACATCAAGTCGGAGGTGAAGAGTGATATTGAACCGAAGGACGAGCCAATGGAGACGTCTCAGGATGACGAAGACGGAATCAAGACTGAGAAGAAATTCGTGGAGGCTCATACTCCTGATAATAAAGTCGATGAATCGAGTTTGGAGCCGACGGATACAGAGAGTCGAGAGTTTGATAATAATGTGTCAGAGCTAAATGATCAGAAGAAAGAAGAGAGAATCGAGGAAACGAGCAGAGACGATCCGAAACTCGAGGAGCCCATGTCCATTGATGAATTCGATGTTGAGGCGCAAATGAAGAAAATAACTGGAGACGATGGTAATGATTACAAAGAGAAGATCGAGACTTCTTCGGAAAGGGACAAGAGCTTCGATGGTATCGAGGGGCTCATGGAGAGCTCCAAGGAGGATTCAGACACGTCTGACGTAGAGATGCCTCTCCCCGAGCCGGAGAAAATCGAGGAACGTGTTTTCAAGGAATTCGAGACTCTCGCTAGTCTCGAGGTCCTCAAGGAATGCGACAAGAAAATCGAGACCCCGTGCTCCTCCGAAGAGTCAATGTTTGATTCGATGTCGAATCCCGACGGAGAATCAGCAGAGTCCCCGAAAATATTCCAATCGATTCCGCCGCTGAGCGAGAGGATCCGGAAGAAGACAGAAGCGGTGCCGAAGAAGCAGTTGGATTTCGAAGCGGCGATTATCGAGTCGACGATTGACATGGAGACGGTGGAGCTGTCGAATGGGGAGCACAAGACTGAGCTGTCGACTGCGTTGAGAGAATTACTGGACTCGAAGATTGATGATGAGACGGGGCTGATGAACAGCATGAACACGATGGCGGATGAGCCAGAAGTCCAGATTGAGTCGAGTTCCACGAGTTTGTCAGGAGAAATTGGGAATTCGGGAAGTGAGAGTGTGGAGAAGAAGGAGGAGACGGTTGCAGTGGCTCCGGTGGTGTCGCCTGTGATTCAGGAGGTGAAGAGGCTGAAGGACCCGAGGACTGCGACTCCTGCGGAAAGAGCCGCACCAGAGGCACCACCGCCAGTTAAACGGAAACTCTCGATCTCAGAGTACCGAAAGAGGAAACAGCAGTCAACCGGCGGAACTCCGCCTGAACCGGCGAATGACGCGAGTTCTTCGGATAAGAGTCCGGGGAGGGGAAGATCGGATAGTGCTAGCAGTGGGACTTCTTCATTGAGCTCTGATGACGAGAATGCGAAGGCAGCTGTTGATCCGGCGGCGGCACTCGGGAGCCTCGCGATTTTTGCAGCGGCGGATGGGGAGGAACGGAAAGGTACGTTGAGAAGTGACATCCGAGGACTTGAGTTCTTTAGGAAAAGGGGAGAAAACTCTTCCCCTTTTCCGTAATTCCCAATTATCCCACTTGTTTGGATGTGAAATGGCTTTAAAAGCAGGCTGGTGTGCAAGGCTAATTTTCAGTTAAATTACAGGAGGTGAAGAGGGAACAATCGGCTGGTCAGCAGCGCCGACACTCGTGGAGAGACAACGAGAGAATCTAACTGAAAGACTGAAACGTGAATTCGGGTTATTCCTGAGCGACGATGAGGAGGAAAGAGCACGGAAACAAGGTAAAATTTCCGCCTAATGTTCACAACAATTTTCTCACTTCCTTCCGAACAATTCTTAACAATTTATTTTTCTTAATTTCAGGATTAACAGCTGAAGCCATCTTGAAAGCTCGCAAATTGGCCTCACCTCCTCAGGTTGCAGTTGCGGGAGCCGTGGCCTATCCATCGCCGCAATTACCACCGCAGCCATACATCCCACCACCCGGATCGGCTCCAATAAACTATCCCCAACTCCAGGGTAAGACTCTGCCCGGTCCGACCTTGCAAACCGCTCTGTCAATTTCACCGGCAATACCACCGGCAGCCGTAATCTCATCCTCCGGCCTATCACCGAATAACGCTACGAATCAGGCGAAATCCAGTCCGCAGTTCCTCGTGCCACAGGCACCACCAGGCTCAAACCCGTACCCACCGCCGCAATTCGCACCGACGACTAGTGCTCTCTCCAACTCCGCGCGATTCGCTCCCAATACGCCACCACCACCACCGCCACTTCCACCGCCTCCAGCGAGTGGAACGCCGCAAAAATCGTATTACACGCACTCGCATCCACCTGCAAGATCATAAACTTGCTTCTTTTTTCTATGAATTTGATGATTAAGTGGTGAATTAAGTTTTCCTCGAGTTTTACCACTTTTTCGGTCAATTTAATGTGTTTTTTACTGCTTAATGTAATATCCCGATTTTTATTGAAGGAGTGTGATGAGCTTTTATTCCTTGGAGCTAATAATTAACATGAGAATGCATTTTTTTTTTTTTCGTTGCATATTACGGATAATGAGGAAAATAACGAGTGTTGCTAATTATCATTACTCTAAAAATGTGAAAAATCAGAATTATTTATATATATTTCGTACAAAAATCGGATGATTCTGATAATGAGAGGTTGAAACACGTAATCGCAGCTTTTTTTTGTTCTAATTTAAGTCTAGCTCTTGAAATTAGGTGGAAAAGTCTAATTAAACTGAGTAATTCAATCACATGTAGACACTTTTATTCGTTAATATGAAGAAAAAACGTGAGTCAATGAACTCACGAGCGTAATGTAAATATCGATTGCATATATATAAATATATATATATATATACATAATTAATCTTAATAAAAAAACGTAAGGATTATCATTATATTTAACGCTAATTATTGTTAGTCTACATATACTGTAGAAATTAGTGGAAAATGCTAATTAATAATATTAATGTGAAATTAGGATTAATTGGAAATAATTGTTGAGTATTCGCTCAATATTTTTCTTTTTTTCTAAAAAAATTCATAAAAATTGAAATCCTCATTTTTTTCCCCAATTTTTCCTTTTTCTCATTATGAGGAAATGAAAAATTTCTCTATATTTTATATTTAACTTGTAAATGCCCAATTAATTAATTAATAAATGGTAAATGTTGAATATAAAAAAGGGAGAATTTAAATTTCACAAATAAATGAGAAAATTCATCTTTTTTTTTTTTTACGTAATTATTTAGAAAATTGAAACTGATCTGCGATAAAATTATTTAATGAAAATTATGATAAAATGGGTACAAAATAAATGATCGTTAAGAGCTTCTCCAAAACATCACTTTAGAATTATTATTGTTTTTAATTCAATAATTAATTCACAATTGAACAAAAAAAAAAAAAAACACATAATAATAGTCATTGAGTTATTGCGGTTTTCTATTGTCAAAGGAAATGATGAAAAATATGTTTTTTTTTCCTCTCTGTGGCTTTTTTTTTTTAAGATAAGAGATAAATTAAATGGAATTGGTGGTAAAAAATTGGATAAAAACATGAAAAATAGAAGGAAGTGGTTTATGATAATAACTTTAACACAAGTGTTATAGTAATTAATTAATATTAATTAAACAGTTGGGTCAATGTAAATGTGTAAATATTAGAAAGTCTCATTGAGTATTACTCGTTTGGGCTCACTGAAGTATTAATAAAAGCATAAAGTGTAAAAAAATTAATGATAAAAACTGAATTTCATGAACAAAATTAAATCATTTTCAGGTACGGATTTTAATTAGAAGAAAACTTGAAATATCTCGGTAACAATGAGGTTTAGGATAATTTATGAAGAGACCTTTTTTGTAGCCCATGAAATTCTCTTCAAAAAAGGTCTCTTGACAATTTCCCATAAATCCAGTGGTTTCCGAGATATCCATGGAAAACCCCATAACTCGTTTTTTATCCAAAAAATTCTTCGATTAAACAAAAATGTACAATAACAAATGAAAATTGCTATTAATTTAAGGTAATTTCTTACATTAAAAATGTTTATTGTTATTAAGTACGTAAACTATTGCAACGAAAATTCGTAATTATTGATTAATCTCATAGACACATTTATTCTGTAAATAATTGAACAAAAAGAAGGGAAATAACGATTGAAAATTTCTATTTTAATTGAAATTTAAACAAATGCATAATGTCAAATGGCTTAATTTCTTTCATTCATTATTTTATTAAATTATATAATAAATAAAAGGAAACAAATTAATAATAGAATTGTAAAAGGCCCATGGTGCAATGTCTCAAATCCTCCGATAATTATAAACTCAATAATTTCCTTTTTTTTCTAAGATAAAATCGTATCTAATTAATAAAATAAAAGAACATGACATTTAATTAAATAAATAAATAAAAAAAACAGTATATAGATGTAAAACTGAAGATAAGATATTTTATCTGGTTTTTAAAATAAATAAAAAAAGATGAAAATAATGAAAAAAATAAATAATAATTACTAATTATTGAATTAATTAGTTTAATTAAGGCCATAGTTCAAATTCTCAAATTAAAATAAATAATTCCGGGATTTTTTCTCAATGCCTTTCTTCGAAATATTATTTTTTCTTACGTATTAAATAAAATGAATATTTTTTTAATCATTATTATCATTTATTTCGATTTAATGTCGCGTTAATAATGAATTAATGTAAATAAATTATTATTATTTACTTCATTTATTTTTCACGTGCTTTATTATTAAGAAAATAGCCGAGTAACAGTATTGCATGTTGTGTTGATACTTTGAAGAAAGTATTTCATTAAAATAAAATTACGATAATTATTGAGTTGAGATATTTTTGAAAATATCTTTGAAACTATTGAGTTTATGGGAAAATATGAAGAGACGTTTTTTGTAGAGAATTTTGTGGGCTACAAAAAAGGTCTCTTGATATTTTCCCCTAAATCCAATGGTTTCCGAGTTATTCATGAAATAAACTCAATAAATAAAAACGTAATTAATTTATGAATTAATTGATAGAATCGTTGATAAATTAATATTTCTTGGTGTTGTAAATAGTAGCGAAAAATTATCACAATAATAATTAATGTAACGCGTAATTTTCATTGGTAAAAATGAGAGAAAAAGTTATTTATACGCAAGATGAATTATGAAGAGGAAAATGAAGCTAATTTTTCTCTTCTAAAATTTCATTATCACAATTTATTTTAATATATGTTGTATAATACGTGAAGTAAATTAAATATATTACAGTAGAAAAATTAAGAATACACACATGTGTTATATTGTAAAATAATTTTTGATTCATACTAATTGCTAATTAGAAGTGAATTAATAATAAATAAATTTGAATAAAACGAGTTCTTCGATTATACATCGTAAACTACGTATTAACAATTATTGTTCTATTATTACAATGTGTAAAGAGCTCATTATTTAGGCATACAATATGTATATGAAATTTAATAAATCGAAATAAATTTTATGAATTAAAACATTAATTTACGTTTTTTTTACTCATTTTTTTGAAATCGATGTTATTCAGTCATCAGTTTTTTTAAGATATCTCGGAAACTAAGCGAGATAGAGAAATTTTTGTAGAGACCTTTTTTGTAGCTCGCAAAATTCTCTACAAAAAAGGTCTCTTGACATTTTGCTCTATCTCGCATAGTTCCCGAGATATCTTAAATAAACTGATGATGAAATGAAAACAATTTGTCTGATTTTTTGAAATCTATTTTATTTTTCATTGAGACAGAATGAATTGACCTTGAATAAATTAATGATAAAACTTCTGATTTCAGGTGACAGTGAAAGAAATTCTTATCTCCCTGATTATTAACTGATAATTTCGTTAAATTTACTTTATTATAATATTTATGAGAAAAAAGACAGTGGAAAATTCCGAGTTATCTTTCAATGAAGGTAAAGAGATTCATCTAAATTCATAAATGAGTAAATTGCAGTTTGCAATGAGACTTGAGTAATAATTTGTAACGAAGGTCACTTGCAATATCTCATTCCCCGAATATCTCCGAAACCATTGACTCTAGAGAAAAAACTCAAGAGACCTTTTTTGTAGCTCTCAAAATTCCCTACAAAAAAGGTATCCACAAAAATTTCCCTATCTCTCTTACTTTCCGAGATATCTTCAAAAAACCATAGAATGAGTCTTTCGAATCAAATGAGACCGCGCTGCGGTTGATCCCGACTCTCGCTCCTGATTGGTCCCCCCAGTGACTCTCCATTTCTCGCTCGTTTTGACGGATTAATTCATCCCCGTTCTGCCCCTCAAACTGAATAAATACGATGGCAGTATCGTGCACAGAAAAAAGCGAATATCAGTCACAAGTAGACCAACTCCGAAGTGACACGATTTTTCCTCAATTTAACCAAACACTAGCCGAACTGCAACGCAGACGTTCGCGCAGGCGCAGTAAACCAAACACACACACACGTTGAAAAAAAGTGTAAAAAACATCGCATACATACGCAACTATGTCTTCCGCACCTCAGACTCAGCTGGACGAAACAGCTGTAGAGAATTTTCGAGAGTATCTTCGAATTCCTTCGGTCCAGCCCAATATTAATTACGGTAAGTCCAATTATTTCAATTATTATTAAATTATCGACACTTTTTCATTGATTTTAATGACTAAAATCCTTGAATTAAGTAGAAAATTATGAAAAATTCAACACTTTTGATGGTAATCACTAAAAGAGAGAAAACGTGAATTTGGCTTTAATTTCGTCGGATCTTTATCAGTTTATCAGAATTTTATCGGGTAAAAGGCTTCGTTGCTTCTGATAAAGATCACAGGCGTCATGTGAGATGCATCGACTCTCTCAGGCCCCGCCCCTTTTTTTAAAGAATATTTTTCATGATCTGAGGCTTTTTGGAGTTATTTTGAGGATTTTTTGCAGATGATTGCGTGGCTTTTTTACGGAAACAAGCGGAATCACTGGATCTTCCAATTAGGATCTACGAGCACTACCCGAAGAAGCCGATTGTCGTGATAACCTGGAGTGGAAGTGATGCGACAGCACCTGCTGTTCTTTTGAACAGTCACATGGACGTTGTTCCAGTGTTTGCAGTGAGTTTCTCCAATTTTTTTTGTTTTTTCGGAATATCTCGGAAACTAAGCGAGATATCGAGTTTTCACAAGAGACCTTTTTTGTAGGTCTTCAAATTCTGCACAAAAAAGGTGTCTACAAAAATTTCTCTATCTCTCTTAGTTTCCGAGATATTCACAAAAAAATGAATTTAATGATTAATAACAATTTTTAATAAATTGAATTTGTTTTTTTTGAATATCTCTGAAACTAAACGAGATATCGAATTTTCACAAGACACCTTTTTTGTACATCTTCAAATTCTGCACAAAAAAGATCTCTACGAAAATTCCTCTATCTCCCTTAGTTTCCGAGATATTCCGAAAAAATAGAATTCAATGATTAATACCAATTTTTAATGAATTGAATTTCCTTTTATTAAGGATAAATGGACACATCCGCCATTCAGTGCTCACATGGACGAGAAGGGGGACATTTATGCACGCGGTTCGCAAGACATGAAGTGCGTTGGCATTCAATACATAGAGGCGATAAGAAGATTGAAGCAGCAGGGACAGAGATTCAAGAGAACGATTCACATGTCTTTTGTACCTGATGAAGAGATCGGTGGAGTCCTGGGAATGCGAGAGTTCGTGCACACGGATGATTTTAGAGCCCTGAATGTTGGATTTGCTCTCGATGAAGGCTGTGCATCACCGGGGGACGACTTTTACATATTTAATGGGGAGAGATCGATCTGGCACGTTTGGGTCCACTGCAATGGACAGCCTGGACATGGCTCGCTCCTTCTGCCTAATACTGCTGGCGAGAAGATCCGGTTTATCATCGATAAATTCATGGATCTGAGGGCAGAAAATGCGGCAAAATTGGCGAGTGGAAAATATCAGATGGGGGACGTACTCTCCATCAATCTCAATCAACTCCAGGTGATTAATTGTTGATTAATTTTATTATTTCGTGGAGTGAAGAGGAAAAAGCTGGATTTTCCTTATCTTAAAAAATATTTTTCTCATCACTCCACTGATTTATCATCTCGATTACATTAATTACACTCGAACTCTCGTGTTTGACATGTCTGGGACACAAATGCATTTCATCATTATCTCAATAGATTGAAGCAATCAGTGAGTATTTACACAAGAGTACACTAATCTTATGATTTCTCTGATATGAATGGATCGATAATTTTTACTCTATAGACAACACAAGTCATTGATAACTATTTGATTAAAATCTTCACTTTTATCGAGAAAAATCGTCATTATAATTATTACTCAACAGGGAGGAGTGCAGACGAACGTCATCCCAGAGAGATTAACTGCAGCCTTCGACCTGAGGATTCCACCGACAATGGACCATCAGGAATTGGAGCAGAAGATTCTTGGATGGTGTAAAGAAGCTGGTGAAAATGTGACGATTGAATTCGAGCAGAAGAATCCGAGGATTGAGAGCACTAAATTCGATGACAGCAATCCCTTCTGGGTTCAATTTAAAAGTGTCTGCGATAGGTTGGGACTCAAATTGACATCCGGAATCTTCCCTGGGGGCACTGATAGTCGATACGTTCGTGAGGTACTTCATTTTTTTCATCAACATTTGTTTTAATCGATGATATCTTTGCAGCGGGTTGATTTATCGAAAAATGTCAGGAGACTTTTTTTGTAGGGAATTTAATTCTCTACAAAAAAGGTGTCTATGAAAATTGTTGAATCTCTTTTAGTTTCCGAGATATCTTCAAATTTATGAAGGAATCTTCGTTTTTTTCATTAACATTTGTTATAATCGATATCTTTGCAGCGAGTTGATTTAACGAAAAATGTTAAGAGACCTTTTTTGTAGGAAATTTAGTTCTCTACAAAAAAGGTCTCTATGAAAATTCTTGTATCTCTTATAGTTTTCGAAATATCTTTGAATTTGTAAAGGAATATCTGCTTTTTTTGTTTTAGGTTGGTCTGCCAGCAATATGCTTCTCTCCAATGAATAATACACCGATAAAACTCCACGATCACGATGAATTCCTCAATAAAAATGTGTTTCTTCGTGGAATCGAGATCTACATGAATCTGATTCCAGCAGTTGCTAATGTTTAGAAGTGCTGCAAGAAAATCATCGGAGAAACCAAAGAATTTGATGAAAATCATCAAGTAAATACAAAAAAAAAGGGTACAAACTCGGCATTTACGTGGAGATCGAAAGAGAAGAGAGATCTAGGGAATTTGATCGTTGAATTTTCTAGAAAATTCAGTGCAATAATTTAGAAGAGTCAATTAATACATAAACACAAAGTGTCTTCGAATGAAGAGATAAGCCAAAATGATTTAAAAGCCAAAAATGAAACGGAATTGAAACTCAGATAATTTATCGAGAAAAAAAACTGTTTTATAAACGTTTTATATGATAGAAAAATTTATACACTGTTACTGAAATAATGAGATATTTTATGTTTGCCAAACGTCTGAGGAAAGGAATCATATTAAAAATAAACAGAACAAATATTACACGAGGAAAATCAATAATGAAATGAGATGAGAGCAAAATGAATAGTGAAGTGAGAATATCTCGGAAAATACTGAGTTTACGAAAAAATGTCAAGAGACCTTATTTATAGATAATTTCAAGAGCTAAAAAAAAGGTCTCTTGACTTTTTACCCTAAACCAAAGGGTTCACAAGATATTATCAAAAAACTGAAGAAAATTTAAATATCGTAAATTAATAAGTGCAATAGTACCGAGAGTTCATGACTCTGTACCTATATAAATTTTCGCTAAAAAATCCGAGTAATCCTCCCCTCCACATCTCTCATCCCCACTCCTTCCCCCTCTTCTCCCAAAATGGACTCGTCCATTCTCCCCTCTCTTCCTCAACCCCCAAAACTAAAAATCTCCAAATCTTATGAAAATAATCTGATAATTTCGTTGGAAAATAATTTTAAATATCTCCAAAAAATACTCTCGTGACAAAAAAAAACCAGTTAATTCCGTAAATTAATCGATAAAATTGTGAAAAACCGGACGCGGCCATTTTGTGCATTAAAGAGGGATGTCAGGCTAGTCCGGATTCTCCTGAAAATTTTAACGGTGGAGCCACTGTTTGTTTACCCGGTCAACGAACACCATCGCTCGTCCAGTCACATTATCCAGAAGCGCGGGAATAAAGTAATATACTTGACTTACTAATTATTAACAATATCTCCGTACTCTCAGAATCCCTCATAATTATTTAAAAAAATTGAAATAATAATAATCAGGCACGTTCTACCCTGTAACGTTCATTGCCCGCCAATACTACCACACAACAACTTTAGAGCGGGAATATCACGTGATCTCTGTAGACCAATGAGAATCGAGGGATTTGAAAATCGTGCGTGGTCTTTGTTCACGAGTCTGCCGTCAACGTTACGTTCAGTTCCGTGCTAGGGGCCCCTGTGTCCGTTTTATACATGGTAGACTGTGGCGAAACTACTCCGGCCGATATTAATGAAAGCCACTTTTTTTTCCCTCTTTTTTTAAAACTTCAATTAAATTAACATTTTTGGATAATTGTGAGATCATTGTGAGACTGGATTTAAAGTTCATACGTTTATATTAAACGGTAGGTTATTTTATTTTTTCTTCATAGTTTAATATAACGCACGTTTTGTTTATTTCGGGGAGTGAAGAGACTTCAGGAAATAAAAAGGCGGGCTCGTTTCTCGTGATTCGAGATACGAGAGCCCCGGTTTTTGTGGCGCCAGAAAACGCAGCCGGTTATATTCTGTGGATTTTCATTTAATTTTATTATTTTAAATTGATTTTAATTTTTTTTTTTTTACGTGCGTCATTGTGATGTTAATTGGGTGATTAATTAATTGTGGATTTTTTTTTATTTAAAATGTTAATATCGTGAATTTCAGGTGATTTTTTATTTTTTTTTTCATTTTGGGATTTTTTTTAGGTTCAGTGAGAATTGACGGCGGGAAAAATCCAGACTCTGCCTTTATTTTAACCGATTTTTTATTGAGCGGGAAAATTGCTTTATTTGATTTTTTTGTGAAGTGATTATTGTTTATGTGAATTATTTAATTCGTTAATAATCGGAATTATTGAGTTTTTTAGGGCTTTTTTTGGAGGCAAACGACACCCTGAAGTGCCTACCCCATTGAGCGGGAAAACTTTTGACCGTGGGAACCTTCCGAGAACTTAAAACCCTCATTTCCCCCCCTCTCGGTTCCAGTCTCTGGTAGAGGAATACACAGAGCCCAGATCCCCATGCCATATGCACACCGCAGGAAGTATCCTGCTTTGGTTTCCGTGTGTGTGTGTGTGTGTATGTGTGGGTCTGGTAGTATGGAAGCCCAGCCCCTCGAGAACCGAAAATAAAATTTTTCCCCTCCTTTTTTTTTTGAGTGTTCTACCCCACTTCAATTTTCCAAGAATTTTAACTAATTTAGTTTTTTTAGATTATCTCGGAAACTAAGAGAGATAGGGGATTTTTGCAAGAGACCTTTTTTGGAGATCTCGAAATTCTCTACAAAAAAGGTCTCTACGAAAATTTTCATATCTCGAGTAGTTTCAGAGATATTCGGGGTTTTAGGATGAAAATCAGGGATTTTTTTTAAATAGTGTTTCTGTACATCTCGTTTTTCCATTATTCCATCAAAATCATTTCGAAATTTAATATAATTTACGAGAGGGGGGCACAAGATAATTTCAAAGAAGAATTCTCTTGTGTACTTTCACCTCGCAGATTTGTGTGTTTTCTAACGCTCTCTTGCCGCTTTGCCAAGGTCAAACGTGTCGAAAAAAAAAGATGGGAAAAAAAGAACGTTAGGAGATTATACAACGGTGAAGATACTTAATAATCATTTTTTTTTTCGAAATTCTTAATTAAAACTGGGGGAAAAAAATTCCTCGATAATTCTTTAAATTTCGCCAAAAACTCGAATTTATTAAATATCTCCGAAACCATTGGGTTTACCAAAAAATATCATCAGACCTTTTTTGTAGCTCTCAAAATTCTCTACAAAAAAGGTCTCTTCACATTTCCCCATAAACCCCATGGTTTCCCCGTAATCTTCAAAATAGTCTCCAATGAATGTTAATGATAATTTTATTGTACAAAAAAAAATGGTAATTTTAATTATGAAAAATACGTGATACGTGATTTCAAGAGTTCAATTAGAAGGAGGGGAACAATTAAGAGGGGGGGGGGGTGATTGCATTGAAACGCAACCCTGTCATTTTTTGTTTAACGAACGTTGGCCTTAACTATTTTTACATGCGCGCCTGTTTTCCTTGCGCCCCCCCCCCCCCCCCTCTTCATGCTTCTGCCCTCTCCCCCTCGGGTTTTTACCCCTTCGTGCAGCAGCATGGCCGCAATAAGAAGGACTCAAAGAGAGAAACAAAAGTTTATACACGTACACATGGAAAAAGAGGGGCTGCAGACAGTTTTGCGAGGGGTAGGAGACCTGCCTTCACCCCTCTTTCATTTTCTCACTTTGGATTGAGGGGCGAGGGGAGTGGACGACGGGAGATCGATACTGGCAAAACGAGACTGAAGGGGGATGCCAACCCCATGCGATAACTGTTGGACCAAACGGTCCAGACTCTAATACTGAATATGAAAATCTCTTCTTTTTTTTTCAAATGAATTTGAGAAAAATTCCGTATTTTCGCACATTTGTTTTTTGAAGATATCTCGGTAATTAAGGGAGATAGGGAAATTTTCGTAGAGACCTTTTTTGTAGCTCTTGAAATTCTCTACAAAAAAGGTCTCTTCACTTTTTTTCATAAACCCATTAGTTTCTGAGATATTCTTCGGGAATTCATTAGTCATCTCTGAATATTTTTGAATGGGGAAAAAACTTGTTAACTAATCTTTCCAAAATTCTCGCACTCAGGTACACAGTGATATTTTCAAAATGAATTCATCTTACCTTTTTTTTTTCTAGACGTGATGGAATCTTCAGAGCTTATACCTGATGCCTCTCACAATTCATACGATTTTTGGGCTCCAACAAAATCATTTCGACGAATCCTCGTTTATTCTTCTTTTGTATTCTCTGTGAGAACCCGGAAAACGAATTTATATCTTCATTTTCGTATTCGAGGAAACGCCTGTGATTAATCCGGAAAGACGAGTGAGGAATTCAAAATTTTCCAAATGAAGAAATGGAAGAAAAATTGAATTTATTTGAAGAATTCAAGTGAATTTCTCCGAATGATAACGAGAGACAGAGAGAAGAAAAATTGTCGATTCGAATTTTTGGAACAAAAGAGGATTTGGCTGATTCTTCAAAAAAAAACGTTTTTTTCTTCATTTCGCTTAAGGAAACTCGATGCCATTGCATTGCTCACCGAAGTGGAAAATGTTTCCTTCCTCTCGCCTCTTTTTTCTCTCTTTTTTTGATCATTGGCAGTTGCACCTGTCGTCCACTGAAGGACAATTCCCCATCGTCTTTTACCTGGGCCAAAACTTGAGGGGCCTGAAGAACAAAGGGGCCCGTTCATACCACAATTCCAGAGGTCTCCCCACTTGAGCGAATTTTTTCGCTCAACCGTTATTCTTCAAAAATAACCACGAATTTCGAATTCGTAAACCATTGTTCCTAATTCCTCAAACACCTCTTCAACCGTTAACTTTATCGAAAAAAGTCAAGAGACCTTTTTTGTAGAGAATTGAATTCCCTAAAAAAAAGGTCTCCTGCAAAATTCCCCTATCCCTTTTATTTCCCGAGATATCCTAATAAACCTAAATTCATAAATTTCATTACGAAATTATCGAATTCAGAGCTCTCCAAAAAATTCAATTTTGAATGAATTTTCTTCTTTTTTTCGTGGCATCAATGATGCGATAAAAATATGTGCGTATATACAAACTCCAACAGATCCAGTTGGTGGATTGGATTTACCTCGTGCTCGGGCTGTAGTGGACCCAATGGAAAAAACCGGTTTCTCAGTTCTTCAGTGTATACCACAACTCCACTTCTGGGATCACAAAGAAAACCGGCCCACTATAGTACGATGAAATACGGATGTATTTGTATGAGTTGAGAGACGAGAATTTTTCACAAGTGTGAGAGGAGTTTGAGCATAAAACTCCATTCCTTTCTCCTTCTATTATATCCCTTCATTTCTCTCGAAAGAGAGACAAAGAAAAGCCATTCTATCATACATATATAAACTGTGCAATCTTGGCTGTAAAAGAACGGAGAAAGAAAAAAAAAAAAAAAAGGAATTCAACTCTCCGCCATTCTCTCGTTCTGGTCCATCAATGGTAGACTTGGCGCGAGACTTGAATTTTTCATCTTTCATTGTGGCTTTGTAATAAATGGAGAAGTTAAATTATTTTGCGCGGGAAAATCGGTAATTTTTAAATTTATTTATCTCATTTCATTGATGAGGACAATGGAAATAATTGTTAATTATATTATTTTTTTTCATCCAATTCTCTCTTTATTTCAGTTCTTTCTTCGAGTGACCTCGAGTTTATGAAATGGTGGGGTCACGCACTAGTGCGAGACGAGCTACGATAATGCGAAATGGGAGTGAGTGAGATGGATTAGATAGAAAGCGAAAGAATTATGGCTGAAACACATTCGTTGGCCCTCCTCGGCATTACTTTTATTACGGAACGCACACAAGCATGACGGAGGAACGGCCTTGAAAAAAGAAATAAAGCCAAGTGAAGAGGCAACTGAGGACAGGCCTTTTTTTTTCATTTTAATGAAGAGACGAAACTCACGAGGATTTCCGCAGTTTTCTAATTGTTTTTTTTCTATGGGATTGCCTTCCAGGAAGGTTCGGAAAGGCCCCAGGAGGTCCTGGGACCATTGGGCCTTTGAAATATTCCAAAGTATCCGCAATAAACCCTTATTTTCAAGAAAATCCATCATTCTACCTTGTTCCGAAAATATCTCGAGAACCATGGGGTTTAGGGGGATTTACCAAGATACCTTTTTTGTAGAGAATTTCGAGAGCAAGAAAAAAGGACTCTTGCAAAATTCTTCTATCTCCCTTAGTTCTCGAGATATTCTGAAAAAACAAGAGCAAGCCTGGATTCATCAAATTTTAAAAAATTCTCATAATCTTGAATTATTTCCTTCTAAATTTCATTCTAAAATGACTCAGGACTCGGTAATAACACTCGAGACGGGTCAAGTAACAGTTTGACTCAAGTGCGTTAACTCTGCACGTTTTTTTTACAATTTTTTTTCGTACACTGTAACGTACAGTGGGTTGTAATGTTAAAAGTTTCACGAAAGGGGAATTCTACTACGGTTCTCCACACACTCTATAGTAAATCGTCTATAGTACTATGAGTCAGTCACACCCACGAGAATGGAGTAGCCGGTCTTCTTGTGGTAGGCTTTGAGGAAGGGGGAGTTGGGAGGAAAAGAGGAGTGGGAGTCTTAACAATATAAATATATTTATTACAGAGAGAGGGAGATCGGGCGAGTTCAAGACCCTTTTTCTTTGCTCCTCATCTGTGTGCTTTAGGCATCTATGTGTGTGTGAAAATCGCGAGGTCACGATTACACACGAGGGTATACATGAAACGCTTTTCGTATCATTGAAACGAAAGAATCTATTGCCCTTGTCCACGAGAGGATGGCTCTCCCCCACTTATTTTTTACTCGTAGGAACAAAGACCCTCATTGAATATTATGCCTTCTAAATAAGAGTAAACTTGAGAGAACAATTTAACGCTCGGTTTATATCCACGAATTTCTTCATTTTTATGAAGAAATTTTGTATTTTTGTTTTTTTTTAGAATATCTCGAAAAATAAGAGAGATAGAGGAATTTTGGAAGAATACTTTTTTGTAGAGAATTTCGAGAGCTACAAAAAAGGTCTCTTGCAAAATTTCCATATCTCTTGTTGTTTTTGAGATATTTGAAATATCGTGAAAAATCAATTATTTATTAATTTTATGCTGTTTATTTTGATTTCAGCCGTTTGAATGTTGGATACAGAGAGTAGACACAGTACTGGGCTAGATCAGGGACCTACAAGGGACCCTTGGCTCACAATGGACTATTACCTTGGTACAGACAGTCTTTCACTTCAAGAAATGCTTGATGTAGATATTAAATGTGAAATAGAAGGAGTTATCGGCGGTCATCCGGAGCTCGGCTTCAATTTCACGGACTTATCACCACTTGAGATGGATGATGATCCAGTTGGATGCCAGGGAGATATCAACGGATGGTTTGGATCCACGAGTTTGCTGAATGGCAACAGCAACAGCTCCCACAGGTAAATCACAAATTTTTCAATGAAATCGATGGGATTCCCTCTCTCCTTCCAAACTGAAATGAAGATGTAAATAAATAGATTACTGACCCGCTTAGGGCAGTCTACGTATTTCGATCGATCGTTTCCAAGCGACGTAATTCGGTAATTCACACCGAGTACGGGGTCAATGTACCATCGTTTTTCTTAATTGCCACTTTTTCCACGACTTCCATCAGTTTCTCAAGAATATCTCCGAAACTAAGAGAGATAGAGAAATTTTCATAGATACCTTTTTTGTAGAGAATTAAATTGCCTACAAAAAAGGTCTCTTGAAATTTTCCCCTAACTATCACCGTTTCCAAGATATTCTTCAATTAATCCTAAAATTCTGTAATTAATGAAAATTTTCTCAAATTTCTAGTAATTATAATCTCGACATAAGCGGTGGTGATGCAGCAGCAATAATGGTGAATCCAAATTCCGTGATGCCGCATATAACAGCAAGAAGCCCAACACCATGTAATGAGCCCCAACAAAAGCCACAAACATTGAGAACATCAGGAACAACAGTTTCATCATCAAATATATCATCAGGAAGACGTAATTTTTTCGTAACAGCGAAGAATAATTCAAAGAAGCAGAAACTTGATATTGATAATGAGAATGTGAGTGAGCAGTATGAGAATGATATAACTGAAACTGAGGATGAGGATGATGAGGATGATGTTGAGGACGATGAAGACGACGATGAGGATGAGGAAGATGATGATGTTGATGAGGAGGAGGATGTTGAGGATGTTGAGGAGGTCGATGAATCCGACGAGGACAATGAGAACAAAATTAAAATTGAAAATACCATGAGAATAAAGTGCAAGCCACAGCAGCAACTCATGAATATTAACACCGGAATCATAAAAACTTTATCACCCCAGACTCTCGGAAAATTACAGACAACTGTAGCAACAGCAACAACAACACAGGGACAAAAAATAAATTCACTGGCACAAATAAGAGTTGGAAATTTCAAGCTTGTACACAATCAGAACAATCAGACACCTCATCACATTAGAAAACAAATTTATAATAATAATGTGCATCATGTTAATAATGGTACTGTATCATCATCGCCAACTGGAATTAAAAGAGAGAAGGATTATGATATTACGGAGTACGAAGAGAAACCGTATCCAAAGCCAGCGTATTCGTATTCTTGTCTTATTGCCATGGCTCTGAAGAACAGCCAGACTGGATCACTTCCAGTTTCTGAAATTTATAATTTTATGTGGTACGTTAATATTTTATTATGATTCTTGAAATAACTCAAAGGAAAATCCGTAGATTCTCATTAGCACGGACATTTTAATAGACCCCTAGAATACTCAGACAACCTTGAAACTCTGAAAATGGAGCAGAAGGCAAAACTATTGTCCACAATTTCATTTTCAAAATCCTGCCGCAAGCTGCCATTTTGTTAGGGGCTCTCCCTTCCCCCCTCTGTCCGCAAACACCAGGTGTGCGTCCCTAAGTGAGGGGGGCACACTCGGTCACACATTCAGCTTGTGTACAGTCCCAACAATAAAATTATGTAATGCATAAAAATGTATTATAATATATTAAATTTGTTCTTTTGAGAATATCTCGAAAATTAAGAGAGATAGAGAAAAATTTATAGATACCTTTTTTGTAGATAATTTCAAGAGCTTTAAAAAAGGTTCCTATGAAAATTTCTCTATCTCCCTTAGTTTCCAAGATAATCTCAAAAAACTAATGAAAAATCATGAAAAACTTGATTTTAATGAATAAAAAATTTATTATTATTTCAGTGAGCACTTTCCCTACTTCAAGACAGCGCCGAATGGTTGGAAGAATTCAGTGAGACACAATTTATCATTGAACAAGTGTTTTGAGAAGATAGAGAAGCCAGCTGGCAATGGTAATCAGCGTAAAGGCTGTTTGTGGGCGATAAATCCAGCTAAAATAGCGAAAATGGATGAGGAAGTACAAAAATGGTCGAGAAAAGATCCACTGGCCATTAAAAAAGCCATGATCTATCCGGATCATTTGGAGCTCCTTGAACGTGGTGAAATGAAGTACGCTGGCAGTGGTGGTGATTTATCGGAAGAAACCGAGAGTTCTGGCGATGAAACAGCTGAGGACAATGCTGCTTATGATGAACAGACAATTGGCCATGTTGCTGCTAATTCAGTAACCGATAGTTACGACGAAAGTAGTCAGGATTGTGACGTCGACATAACTGAACACCTCTATGATGATCTCGACATTGAGGACAACAAGGAGGCACTTCACATGGAACTTAATATATCGAAACAAAAAACATTCGAATACGAGCTGAGCCCAAGTACAATTAAGAGACAAAAAACATTAACTGGTACACTTCAGGGTAATTATGTTTATCAATCAGTACCAACGTCTCGTAGAAAAACTCCATTATTAGTAAGGACAGCATCAACAAATGGTACTTTTCTAAAAATTGAATAGATTTATTATTTTTTTTCACATTTAATTTGCATTTGAGAAAATTTTCGTTTTCGGTGATAATGAAGTTCATGAATTTTTTTTCTTTAATCTCTTGGAAAAATCATGAATTTTATTCTCAATTATCTTTTTCTTTCCTCTTTCAATCTCCTCGTCCTCTCTAATTCTTTTGCGTTAAAGATCTCAATCGGGACACAGAGAAATTCATGTACCATTATTAATGAAAAATGGAGAATAATTAGCATTTAATATCGGTGCATAATTTGAAAATCTCTGATGATTCCGGAATAATAATTTTAAATCATTGAATTATAAATTCAATATTTTTGTACGTACTCAGGCTGTGTAAAGGAATGCAAAAATTAATCTCTTTTTATTTTATTTTTCTCTTATTTCTATCTTTATGTGTTGATAAATGTAAAGTTAGATTTGGCAATTTTTTCTACCGATTTTTTTTTCATACAAAAAGAGAAACGTTAACTTAATTAAATAGTGTTATCGATAATCTCAATTTTTTCATATCATTAATCCATTGAAATCATTAAATTTCGTGTAAACGATTGAGTTTAGGGGAAAATCTCAAGAGACCTTTTTTGTAGAGAAGAAAATTCTCTACAAAAAAGATCTCTTGTTATTTTTCCCTAAACCCCGTCATTTCCAAGATAAATTAAAAATCCTCAGGAAAAATTAATCAGACTTTATTTGCGTTTAGAGTGAATTAAACTCGTACATTAAAAAAAAAGAAACAGAGAGGGCGATGAGCCACGCGAAAAGTTCGATAATTGTAAAAAATTAAGATACAAATTATGCGAAACAAATGTAAAACACAGTTCTTCCTTGTATATTCATCAAGTTCACTTAAAACTTATTGTATATGATTAGTCTCGGCTGTCAACGTAGTTTCTACGCACTCACATGTCACTAAAACATCTCCACAATGATCAAGCATTACAAGATAATTCCAATTAATTGATTAAATAAATGCATTGATTCTTTTGATTAAGAATGAAAGGATAAAAAATCTCATTTGCATTGAATTAAAAAAAAAACAATTGTAATCATTAAGTATTTGGACAGCCCAAATGGCCAGACTGATGTATTATAATGTTCTTTATACATACTTTATATATAAAACAAATCTTTTATATACATTTACGTATATAAACATGATTTAAGTTAAATGTAAATGATTTTTCAATTGTACACCTGAAAATATGAAAAAAAAAAACAAGTAATTTTTCACGCAGGTTACATTGTGTTTAGTACAAACGAACAAAAAAAAAATAGAAAAATCGAAAAAAAGAAAACAATAAGCAGAGTTAATTAGTTGAATCCAAAATGTATAGGATCAATTAAAAGAAAAAATGACAATGAAAAATAATTAATGATTTAAAAAAGTAAATTACTTCAATAGATTTAATAGTATGTTATCGAGAATTCATCTGCGATCGTCGAATAAGTCATTTGTATGTGAAAGAATGAGAATACTAAATTTTCACTTTTGTTTTATTGAATTATCTCGGAATCTATTGGAGATACAGAAATTTTCGTTGATACCTTTTTTTTAGAGCATTTCAAGGTCTACAAAAAAGGTGAGAACGATTTTTTTTGTATCTCCATCGGTTCACGAGATATTTCAATTAAACAAACCAGATAATCTCATTTTTTCACTTTATTACTGGAAAAAAAAAGGAAAAAAAATTTGATAACCCCGTCGTTGATAATTGAGTGTCTAATTTGTAATTCAAAGTAAGTCAGAGTGAATGGAGAATCGAATGAATTGGATTCTTTATGTAGGGCAGCAATAATTTCATGGATTTTCGTTTTTTTCTTTACTTAAAATGTCAATGAAAGAGAAAAAAAAATAATGTAATTTATAGGCACTGCAGTATTTTGCCTGAATTTCATTATAATTACTGATAATATAAGGGAAAATATTGTATTACTTTATCAAGAGCAGTATTTTCACGAGCTCTCAATCGGATTGTCAATGAAACAATCACCATAATGTATTATTAATCATAAGATTGTACAGTAATTGTATATACTTGATAAAAAGTAGAAAAAAAAGGGGGGGGGGGGGGAGAAATGTTGACCAATTTGCGGTTGAACATTTTAGTTTGTAAAATTTTTTCATTTATTTCATAAGAAAAAAGCGTAAAAGCGGAAAAAAACTGAAAAAAAAAAAAAAAAAACAAACAATAAAAATAAATAATTAAATATTAATAATTAAACAAGAAAAGAAAAACTGAAGAATTGCACTTAATAATGGTTAACTATAAATGAGATCTTCGTTAACTAAATTTGCTACGTGTATATCTCATTAATAATAAATAATTCTTTGTAATTTGTCAGAAAAAGAAAAAAAAATGTTCTTTTTGTTAAACATATTCAATAATTTATTTTCTCTTCACATTTATGCATTTAATGAGCTGAAGAGTTAAATATCACTCTCTGATTCTTCATAAAGAGTATTTTAAACTCATTAAAATATTCCTTAAACTGAATTCCATAGAATCTGAGTGAAATTACTCCAGCATAGCCATCAACGCCTTTATGAAATATTCCAACTGCACCCAATGCTGATGGAACATTGATTGTAGCTGGAGAAGCATCAAAAAATGGTACCGTCGACTGTCCAAAATCCTCCTTCAACGTCGATCGTTCTAGTGAAACGTACTTAATCTCTGACGTAGTGACCACATGATGCAGTTTCGTGAAGGCTGAACTCACTGGCACGAACGACAGTCCCTTCCTACAAATGAAAAGACGCAATAAAATCCACGTTTCAACGACTACAATAAAATTAATCTCACCCAGACTCTCCATCGGATCCTCTGGTCACTCGGATCGGATTTCCGAGAGGCAAGATGTTACCACTTTCATAATTAAAGAGAGAACCAATTATCTCAATAGCAAATCCCCCGACGTCACCTCTGGTTACTTTATTGAACTTGATGCCTGAAATTGGATTAAAATAAGAAAAGCCCCTGCACATTCAACCCTCTGAATACCTGTTAAAACGTAGTTTATCGGTAAAGTCAGATCGTCGAGGAAGAAAACCCGATTTTCCTTATTCACAGGCACAATCAACAAAGGATGAATATACTCTGGAATAGGTATCCATCTCTGTGAGAATCGTTTGACGATACCATTCGCCTCCAGTGCTCCTTCTCTCGGTTGAATATGGAGAACGTTATCCTTGAGAATGAATCGTAGACC
Source organism: Aleiodes testaceus (assembly GCA_963565655.1). Taxonomy (NCBI): domain Eukaryota; kingdom Metazoa; phylum Arthropoda; class Insecta; order Hymenoptera; family Braconidae; genus Aleiodes; species Aleiodes testaceus. The sequence continues at coordinate 1,127,973 of OY751414.1, forward strand.
AGTGATGACTCTGAACAAAAAGTTGGAATGATTTTCAAAGGATATCATAAAGAATGCTTTTTTGTCATTCAGAAACCCACCGATTACTCTCCACATGACTCTCCATCATGAAGAGACTGATTTTGTTGTGACTGCTGTAGGAATTGCATGCACAAGCAGCGTAGGTAGCAATTGGTGTTCTGGTGGTATTAATTATCATCCCATTATCTTCAGGACATGGAGAATCCCATCCAAGAAGGCCCATCTTTGATGACTGGACGAATTGGTATTTGTGGGGACCATTGTGCTGTTTTTATTGGGTAAATTATGGATTATTAATTAAATCTGAGGATTTTTAATATTTGGAGATTGTTCTTTTACCAATAAACAAGCTTTTATAGCACCCAAGTAAGCGCATTCACCAATAGTATCATCAGGACTTGAAAAATCAGGTTCTGTGAAGAAAGAAGCTGGACATCTTAGGGGTTTTTCATTCAATATGTAGTTGCAACTCTCGATTTTACAATTATTCCATTGGTACTTGAAAATATGGGCCTGGAAGGTCTGTTCCAGTTCATAGAATGATTCACCTGTGAAGAAGAAAATTTAATAAAAATCGAGGACAATAATGGGGATCATGGAGATACCTCTCAGCCAATTGCCTTCAGGAGGATCACAGGCTCTGTTGTAGACTCCATCTATCATCGTCATATGTGACATGAAGAGATTAACGTGAGTCGCGAAATGTTTCTCTAAATTGTCTTTTGCTAATGAATTATTCTTCCTCCATTCTCGCTTATCTGTGAAAAGAAATTTATATACAATAGTGTAAGAGGATAGACAAATGTTTGATTAATGATAAGAGCCTACCTGTATGCTCCACATATCCATATATATTACTATGAGCTGATATGATACTTGTCTGCAGCTCAGCTATGATTATTATTCGGAACAGCTGGATTATGATGCTTGAGAAGACCTCATGAGTGTCACATAAATCTGATTTAGAAGCCTGCAAGAAGAAGTTTATTATTTTTGATAAAAAAAAGTTTTTACACAACGTTCATTGCCTCATCAGTTTTTTGGAGATATCTCGGAAACGGAGGGAGGTAGAGGTTTTTTTATAATAACCTTTTTTGTAGCCCTTGAAATTCTCTACAAAAAAGGTATCAATGAAAATTTCTCTATCTCGTTTAGTTTCCGAGATATTTAACAGAAAGTAATGATGGAAGAATGTCGTGGATTTTAATAATTCAGTAGAGAAGAGGTAAAAGAGGTTAAGTGCACATGGAATCCATGTCCACTAGGGAGTTTTTTATGGAATAATTGTTACACTCGTGAAATTCGCAATTGCAGTCACTAAATCTCCCTCTTTTAGTCCCAATTTTTCGTCATTAGTCGCAAATAGCCGGATTACGTTGATGTAACGTTCGAGAGTAGGAGAAACTCCGGTCATGAGAACTCCGAATGAGGTATGAGAATTAAAATTGTCATTCCTGTTGTGGTTAAATCGTGCATAATATTCATCGATCATTCCAACGAATAATTGAATCGTTTCAAATCCCCTGATTTCAGGTGTATCGAGTGGCCAAATTTTGATTGTATCCCAAATTCGTTTGGAGCCCATGGAATCCTCGAGTTCATGCAGATTCTTTTGGATTGCGTCCAGTTGTTCCTTCAATTCCAGGATCATCGGGTGATGGGTAAAATTGTCGGTGTCTTCGTCATCATATGGAACATCTAATGCCTTGTTATCGATGATTCTGTACAAGTTCCATACTTTTTGACCTGGAAATAAGAATTCATTGAATCAGCTTAATTTCATCAGTATTCTTCTAATATCTCGGAAACTAAGCTAGATAGAGAAATTTTTGTAGATATCTTTTTTGTAGAGAATTTTGAGGGCTACAAAAAAGGTTATAACAAAAATTTCTCTATCTCGTTTAGTTTCAGAGATATCTTGAAAAAACTGAAAATTAAATAAAATCAAGTTTCTTATTCATTAAATTAAAAAAATACATTTATTATTATTATTATTACCTGCTTGATATAATTTTTGAAGGACACATGATGACGTACTTATGTTGATTATGAAAATTGTCAAAAATAGGGCTTTAAACATTTTTTTTAAATAATTAAAAGACAAATTATGAAATAAAATTCAAGTTTTGTTGAATTTAACTATTCTCGTAGTTTATTAATCTTCATAATGAGTCTCTTGATAAAAAACGAGCTATTTATATTCTTGTATGGGAATCGTAAATTATATGTGATTTTAGGGAGACTGTCATAAAAATGATCTATCAGCAAACAGTTGTATAATTACGATTCTTTGAGAAGTAAAAATCTCCATTATTTCGTTAATTCTGATTTTTTGAGTCTTGCTTAATTTTTTAACTGAGATAATTAAGATTTATGAAGATATCATCAATTTTATTAATAATTTGTGAACCACGTGCAAAGAATTCTCAAGTCTCTTCAATAATTAGTAATAAAACCTGATAAATTGATTAACTTCCACTTTTTCCCGAATATCTCGAAAACAAAAAGAGATAGAGAAATTTTCATAGAGACCTTTTTTGTAGCCCTTAAAATTCTCTACAAAAAAGGTAATAACCAAAATTTCTCTATCTCCCTTACTTTCCGAGATATTCCAAAAAAACAGATTTATGCGCCCGAGAACTTTGTATTCTCCCGCGAACTTCCCAAAACCCCCCACTCCTTGCCGCCAGGTGGCGCTCGCCCAGTCACCAGCGCCTCTACCGTCAATCCTGGGACACTAATCAGTAGGTGATTGGCAACGGATCTCTCGTGTAGGCGCGAGAGGAGAGAGAGAGTAGAGCTAACACTCGCCAGTGAGGGATTTGGTTAAAAAAAAATGGCATCCGCGACGACGTCGCACAATGAGGTTTCACAGCAATTTTCCGTCAACAAACTCATACGAGTTGGTTATTACGAATTGGATAAAACAATTGGCAAGGGTAATTTTGCTGTTGTCAAAATGGCTACCCATGTCGTTACTAAATCCAAGGTATGAATTCCCTTTTAATTTACACTCAAAACTTTCTGCATTTCTCCATAGTTTTTATTTGTCACGAAGAGCCTCGAAGGATCCGACACAAATGTGCATTTTAAAAATCCCCATAAAATCCCATTAATTCCATAAGAATTTCCCAAAATTTATAGGATTTTTTTAAAATAACACAGCTGGCTATTACAATTACAAATAATTAAATTGATGCTGTCATGTCGATTTTCTCCTCTACTTACTCGAATATATTAATAAATAATTTTTTTTTCAATTTCATCATTATTTAATTTTATGGAGCAATTCAAGTCCCATAAAAGGAGGAGAATGCAAAATAACAATTGTCATGTGATTCCAATGAATTATCGTTCATCGTCACTGTGTCAATGTAGTGATACTGCAATTACCGGAAGTCGAAGATTTTTATGCGATAGTTCATGTGAAAATATTTTTTTTTTTTTTAATCCTTTGATTAATGCTCTTCTGATTCTCCGAATGATTATTCACGATTTTTCTTTTTCACAGGTTGCAATTAAGATAATAGATAAGACGAAATTGAGTGAAGAGAATTTAGCTAAAATATTTCGTGAAGTTCATATAATGAAGAGACTGCGTCATCCACATATTATCAGGCTTTATCAAGTCATGGAGACTGAAAAAATGATTTATCTGGTGACTGAATATGCACCTGGTGGCGAAATATTTGATCATCTAGTGCGTAATGGAAGAATGTCAGAGGCTGAGGCAAGAAGAATATTCAAGCAAATTGTTAAGGCTGTACATTATCTCCACCAGCAGAGAGTAGTTCATCGAGATTTAAAGGTAATCCGAAAAAAAAACCTCAATAAATTCCTTGTCAATGTACTCATTTGTTTGTCCATTTTCACGTTCTCTTTGCTCATGTCCTTAACACATGCCTCTTTTTTTTTATTCGCAGGCTGAGAATTTACTACTTGACGCAGACAATAATATTAAACTCGCTGATTTTGGATTCAGTAATGAGTACACACCGGGTGTGCCATTGAGTACCTGGTGTGGTTCACCACCTTACGCAGCACCAGAAATATTCGAGGGTAAACATTACGATGGACCGAGAACTGACGTTTGGAGTTTGGGAGTTGTATTATATGTATTAGTTTGTGGTGCATTGCCGTTCGATGGTCCAACAATGCAGTTACTACGTTCAGTTGTTATATCTGGAAAATTTAGAATACCATTTTTTATGTCAGCGGATTGTGAAAAATTGATAAGGCACATGCTTGTTGTTGAGCCGGAGAGAAGATTAAGTATTACACAAATTCTGGCACATCCATGGATGGGAGGTGATGGAGTTACCGAACCCGAACCCGGAGGGTAAGAATTTCATTAAATTTTCCAACTATTCAATTAGAATGTTCGCTTCAATTCTTTCTTTTTCATTAAACAAAAACAGGGAAATGAGGTGCAGTGATACTGTAGTAGTTGTTTAGCTCGATTAGAAACAGATTACATAAGTTATTGATTAAACCCTGATACTCCCCAGACGAATTGAAGCGAAAGATCTTAATTGTTATTCTTTGTTACCCTTCATTTCTACTTGAATAATTTGAAGATAATATTAATGAATTTTATCTCAAAAAAGGTGCAGTCCAGAGACAACTCATCCTCAACCTTTGAATCAAGTGGTAATCGAGAATATGTTGAGATTACCAGGTCTGAGTGCTGATACTCTATTGAAATCCATTCAAGTCAATGCATTTGATCATGTATCAGCGATTTACCATCTTCTTGCTGATCGTTTGGAGCTGTCAATGCAAACATTACCGACTATGCAGAGTTTTCCCGGCGATTACATGGCAGATGGTGCACATCAACTCGAGAAATTCGGTGATACCGAGGCTGAATGCGATAGTGAACGCATTGGACTGAATCTACCACCTGGAACACCCTATCATGCCACCAGGAGACACACCGTCGGCCCTGGAGACACTGCACATCAACCCTCATCACCTTATCCCTATGCCTGTAATTATACACCTGGTGGGGGGTATGCACCTCTCGGGCTTCTACCCATGATGCAGTGCAACGTTGATCCTCACATGCTGCCACAAACCAATCTACCATTGAATCTTCCACTGGTACAAAATCAACCGCCACAAAATTTCCAAATCAAAGATCAACATCTGCTCAAACCACCACCTGTCATGGGCGCTAGTAAGTCATTTCTCTCCCCATTGTTTTTGAGGAATTATTTTAAAAATTAAATTTTTTCATTGCAGCAAGCAGCTTTGGGAGAAGAGCATCAGACGGTGGTGCAAATCTTCATGTTTTCTATCAGCAACAGCATGGGAATGGAACTGGGAATGGGGAGGAGAGTGGGTGGAGTCAACCTGGGAGTAGAGAACATCTGCAATCAGTAAGAAAAATTATCAATAATTGAATATACATTAATTTGGGAGTTAATTTGATATTCAATTTTCTGCAGGGTGGAAGTCCGACAATGGGCCAGTGTTCTCAGACACTCAGTGTAAGTGCTGGTAGTCCAGACAGTAGTGGTGGTGGAAGTAGTGCAAGTTCAACGAGCGGAAGTGATAGAAGAAGACGAAGTGGTCTGACAGCTGTTATGCAACGACCCGGTAATAATTCATCGAATCTCATTTAATTTATTTGTTTTACAGTAGAGGAATATAATATATGTTTATCATTTTTTTAATTACATTCAAATCATTTTTATGTTAAAATATTTTTGTTGAAACTCTCGCACTCTCACAAATTCATATGTAATTGATCTCCATTATTTGTTGATTCATTGTAAATTTAATATTTACATATTTGTGTGGTGATTTGTATATTTTTAGTTTTTTTTTGTGGTTTTTTTCTTTTATTTTGAATTTTGCATGGTTTGTTGTATCCGGCTGCACTTGTACCATGTCTCGTTGGTTGGTGTAATGCATGTAGTTATAAATCCGGAGCTGGTCATGGAAGTTGAAGCTAGGATGAATAGATCATACATGCCATCGAGACTGCTGCCTAGCCACTTGAGAGGTGCTGCACTTCCTCATCTAAAGAAAACCTCACTTTATCCTGTTGGAGCTGGTAAATTTTGTTGTGCACAATTTTAGTTTATTTATTTCATTCTCATTAATTGTGTTTAATATTTTATTAATTTATTGTAAATAAAATTGAGGCATTGCTCATTAGTTAATACTGTAATAATGTGTTCAGTTAGTTGTGACATACGCTAATGGTATTTTTAGCAGGCAGCAGAGACTCGTATAAAGAACCGACTACTCACGTTGCAGCAGAACGATATTCACCAGTTCGCAGAGCATCCGAGGGTTCATGTCCACCGGGACCTGGTATCCAGGCGATTCAGCAGGAGTATCAGCAGCTCCAGAGACTCGCCTCACCTTCACACAGTCCAGCGTCTATTCCAGGATCTCCAGTTCATGAACGAGGAGTTGCTGCTATTACTCAAGGTTAAAAGAAATAATTTCCTCTTTATTTTTAATGAAAGAAGTTTGCTAAAATTTAATATGCAATAGGTCTGAGCGGATTAACAACGGCACCTGTACAAGGCAGCATAGTCCACGGTACACCCACCCAACCGCCCGCTGCACCACTCGATCTGAGCCCATTGCGTCATCACAGATCTCCAGCAACAACACCAGTCAGTTATTCACCCAGTAACAGTCCAGCCCTCGACATGATCCAGGAGGAACATCCCGTTGACATGCTCAGGGTAATTGAATCTTTAATTTCATCATTAAACCCATCATTTATCAAGATTACCAAGTTTTCCCGATTTTTTTTTAAATATCTGACACTCCAAGATATTAAAAAAAAAAGGGGAAACATCATCAGAACTAACCCTCACCACGTGCCTTAACTTTTAAAGAAAATACCACCACAAATATCAGTAACCGACGTTCTCGGTGGCCAAGTGACGCTCATTGGCTGTTCTCCATCACCCTCCCCATCTCTGGACTCTCTGGAAGAGAATCTGTCGACCTACAGTCAGCTGCCAAGTTTCATAATATCAGAGCCTTGTGATCCCTCTCGTCCGAGCATCACCAGGGGCATCGGGAGATTGAATTCTCTGAGTTCTCCAGTTCCAACGGAAGTAGAAGTGACTCTCTCCGATGAATCCAGTCGTTTAAATTCGGAAGTGATTCTTGGAAGAGTGAAGCAGATTATCGACGCTCATGCACCACCAAAAGGATTCATTTTCTCGCGTCAGGAGATAAGCGGCAGTGGATTGAGCCTAGAGTATCCCGGTGGTGTGCAAATTGAATTGAGAGTTTGTGAATCAGAGGAACGTGAAGTTAAAGGCATAAAAATGCGACGAATTAGCGGCGATCAATTACAATACAGTCAATTGTGTCAACAATTGATCTCTTGCATCACCGTTTGACAAGAAGATCAAACGGCACTTGAATTAATTGAATATTTAATTGCTATCGAAATTTTCATGAAATTTAAATTATTCGGATTTATTTTGTACATTCCTTATTCATTATTAATTATTAATTATTGATTATTCATTATTCCTGGTGGCTTTGTGCACCAAATCAAATTACAGTATTGCATTGCGTGCATACTGCATTAAAAAAAATGTATATATACCATTCGTACATGTATGTACGTACGTTAGAACGTTTTTATTGTTTTCATTTGGTAGAGAAATTGTGAAATTCGATTTTTTTTCAATTTTTTTCCGTAAATCTTTTGGAAAAAGGGGAAAAAAATCGAGTCTTACTAATTAATTCTCGGTAATTAGAAGGTTTATTCATTAATAATTAGCATCAGATTTTGTTTGCTATTTTTATGTGAATTTTAATTGTGTACAGATTCTCACATTTTTTGTCGAATTATAGGTGAAACGAGAGGAAAATAGAAATGATTAAAGTAGTGAGGTTTTTTTTTGTCTGTAAATAGGATTTTTATGTAAATAGGGATCATGCGAATTAAACATTTTTTCGGAAATTAGGGAAAATATTACGTAATTTACATTCCATCTGTCGACGTTTTAATTAGTGAAATGTGAGATTTTCTTTGTTTTTTAATTAGCACATGCAGAAACACGGGAGAAATGTAAATATTCGTGTAAAATAATGTTGAAGCTCGTTTTAATTGGTTAATTATTTTTTCTTTCAAAACTGAAATTATGTGAAATTACGAGATTTTTGGATAAATTAAACACTAATTTCACGGAAAAATTTCATTAAACTTAATTATGTTCAATAATTGATGAAGTAATTGAAAAAAAAAAATATGGTGTTCATGTAATTATGTTTATCAGGCACTCGTAATGAAAATTATTGTATTTAATTCAAAATATTAATTTATCAAAAAATGCGTATTATGATTATACGCACAATTTAATGAGAACAATTAATCACTGCATATCGAGAGAACAAAAATCATTTTGTTGTGAGCGTCTGTATAATTAATAATAATGAAATATCATGAGATTAACATGAAATTTCAATTGAATTTTTTTTCTTTTCATTTGTGTAATCGTACGTATTTCAATATGTACAGCACATTAATAAAAAGTATCAAACAAAAACAATAAAAAAAAAAACAAAAAAAAAAAATAATAATTATGTAAATTAATAGAGAACAGATAGTATTTTCTGCTGTCAATTCTTCAACTAAGACTGTGATTTTTAAATATATTATTAATTAATTATTAGAACTCGTAATTGATACATATTGATTGAATATGAGGAAATAAAGATAGTGAAAAAAAAAAAAAAAACAATTAACTAATGACATTTGTTCTATTTAATTATAAACAAAAGTATGAACATTTGTATAAAATATACAACTCGTGAATTTAACGATAAATTCACGATTTACCCGAAATATCCCCATTTAATTTACAAAATTCATTTATTTCTCTCAAGCATCATAAGTTGAGGCTGCAGTAGTGCCGCCTTTTCCAGTCCAATTCGTGTGAACGAATTGTCCAATGCCATCAACAAGCTCATACGTATGTGCACCGAAGTAATCTCTCTGTGCCTGAATGAGGTTCGTCGGTAGGCGATTGCGCCTGATGCTGTCGTAGAAGTTGCGAGCAGCCGAAAGAACAGGAGTTGGAATGCCAATGGTATCAGCAGTTGATAGGACAATGCGTATGCTCTTCCTGCACCTTTTTATAGCCCTCGCAAAGAATTCGTCAAACAGTAAATTCGATAATTTCGGGTTTTTGTCGAAGGCCTGCTTGATGTTGCCGAGGAAAACACTGCAAAACAATAAGGAAAATATTAATAAAAAGTGAGAACTCAGGCATCGAGAAGAAAAAGAAGAATTCACCTTCTGATAATGCATCCTCCCCTCCACATAAGTGCGATTCCTCCGTAATTAAGCTTCCAGTCATTGACTTTAGCAGCATCCCTCAACAACATGAATCCCTGTGCATAAGACACGATCTTCGCCATGTAGATAGCGTTCTTCAAGTGCTCCAAGAACTCCTTTCTGTCTCCCTTGAACTCACTCAAGCTCTCGTCATCAAAAATGGAATGTGCTTCGACTCGTTCAGAAGCGAGGGAGGACAAGCACCTCGCGAACACTGATTCTCCAATGAGAGTGACTGGTGCTCCGTATTCGAGAGCTGAGATAACCGTCCACTTGCCGGTGCCTTTCTGTCCAGCAGTATCCCGAATTCTCTCCAGCAGGAATCCTTTCTCGTTTTTATACCTCAGGATGTCTCGAGTTATTTCTATGAGGTAGGAGGACAGTTCCCCTTTGTTCCATTCATCAAAGACCCCAGCCATCTCAGTCTGATTTAATTTCAGACCATCTCGCATCAATTGATAGGCTTCGGAGACCAGCTGCATGTCTGCGTATTCGATGCCATTGTGCACCATTTTTACGAAGTGTCCAGCGCCCGTTTCTCCCACCCAATCGCAACAGGGCTCACCATCCGCTTTAGCACATATCGATTGGAATATTGGCTTGATCGAAGGCCAGGCCTTTGCGTTTCCTCCGGGCATCAGGGATGGACCGAAACGAGCACCTTCCTCGCCTCCACTTACGCCACAACCGACGTATAATAGTCCGAGTTTCTCCAATTCTTCGGATCTTCGCTTTGTGTCTTGGTACTCGGAGTTGCCACCGTCTATTATTATGTCTCCGGTAGAGAGGAGAGGGGCCAGGGTCTTTATGAAGGCGTCCACTGCTGGACCAGCTGAGGAAAATCAAGAGTTTTTGAGGTTTGGAGGTGAATATTTAGGAGTTTGAGGTAATTTTTATTTGTCACCTTTAACGAGCAGCATGACTCTGCGAGGTTTCTTCAATTTAGAAACCATTTCCTCGAGGCTATAAGCACCAACGACCTTCGTGCCCTTGGCTTCGTTGTCGAGGAATAATTTGACTTTCTCTGTTGTTCGATTGTAGGCACAAACGACAAAGCCGTGATCGTTCATGTTTAATATGAGATTTTGGCCCATTACTGCTAGGCCAATTAGTGCAATATCAGCGACACTTGAAAAATACATTGAGAATTTTTATTAATTATTTGAGGTTTTTGAGGAATTATTGATAGTTTTGTGATTTTTGTAGATAACTTACGGTTCGCCCATTTTTTTTGGAGTTGAGGAATATTCGTTTAAATGATTTTATTATGATGAATAGTGGGTAATTAAGAATTTTTCTGGATTAAATTACATGCAACAAGTGGCAATGAAGTGCTAATGACTTCTGCACGTCTTTTTCCGAACGTAAGACATTCGATAACAGGGAAATCAGCCGATTTCTCATTGGCCAATGAGATTTCAAGGGAATTCCATTACTTCTCCAGGAACTGACGAATCACGGCAGAGAATAATTACTTTTTTTTTTTTCTTTCAATTATGAGTTATTTATAATTAAAGTTACTAGAATGTTTGTGATTCGTTTGGTGGTGTTTGTTAGGGAGTTTATGTTGTTTGGTAGTTGATGGTTTAGTTATTATTTATTTAATAATAATTCAACGATTAACTACCAAACAATAAAAAGTCAATACCAATCACCACCAAACGATTGCATATTTTTTTGTATTAAAAATCAAATTTTGTGCAGCTGGCTTGATTTTGCGCATTTTTTTCTTTAATTTCAAAGATTTATCAGTGGCGCCATCTCTTGGAATTATTTAGAAGCTCGTAACACAATTTCATTTTAGTTCCTAAGAATTTTAAGAGATGGCGCCACTAGTAATTTCCCAGACTCCAGAATTTCAAAAGAAAATTACTAGCGGCGCCATCTCTTAAAATTCTTAGGAACTAAAATTAGATTGTGTTCCGAGCTTGTAAATAATTCTAAGAGATGGCGCCACTCATAAATATTTGAAATTAAAGAAAAAATGCGCAAAATCAAGCTAGCTGCACAAAATTGAATTTTTAATACAAAAAAATATGCAATCGTTTGTGATTTGTTTGGTAATGATTGCTATATACTTTTTATTATTTGATAGTCAATTGTTAAATTATTATAGAACAAATTCGACCAATCATATGAAGAAGAATCTACTTGACCGACGAATGTTTCTTCTTTATCGGCTGCAGACACCCTACACTGACGCCATCTTGAAAATCGGGTCCTTCCAAGATGGCGTCCGTGCAGAATTCTGTCACCAAAATCGTCAACAGAGTCACCTTTCATATAACGAAACTCCAAAAAGAAAATAACAAACAGTAATTTGAATTGTCGTGTCTGTTTGTAATGTGACTACCATAATTATAAATAATGAATTATTCTTAATTTAAAAAGAGGATTATGCCAAAGACTATTGAAATTGTCAATAATTTCGAGTGGGCGGAGTCACTTAATTGTCCACCATCAGTTTGTTCTGATCAAGCTAAAAAAATGTGAGGTTAAAAATAAAAAAATATAAAATTATTGAAAAAAAATGAATAAATTCATTAATAAAAAAACAATAATAATAATAACAATTCAATAGTGAAGTGGTAAACAAGGTCAAGTATATATTACATACTTGACCTTCTTTACCACTTCACTAATGTTAATTATCACTAATTGATTATTATTATTTTTTTGCAGATTAAATCATGGAATTCCTGGAATTTGGTGGGAGGAAATTGGCTCTGCAATTTATCCAGTTAACGATGTTTCTGAAACGAAGAAAAATATTTTACTCTATTATCTAAAGAGTCAGGGACAAACATCATCAATCCAACATATTCGTAACACAAAACGATTGAAGACCGAGAGAATAGCTTTGGATTCTCAAGTATTGAATCTTCAAGAAAAATGCGAGAAAAGGGAAAATTCAATAAAAGAAAAAGGCAATTATTCCCAAGAATTCTAATTTTTTTTTAATTATCATAAAAAATTGGAATCTTTTAATTTCCTTTAATATTTCAATTGATTAGGGAAGTGGTAAACAAGGTTAAGTCATGTACCATGTACACTTGACCTCGTTTACCACTTCACTAATGAATTTTGTGTTCCAACTTTTAGCTTTGAGACTTGAAAAAATAAGAATCAAGAAAAAAGGATTGGAAACGAAGAAGAATTTGCTGGAACGGTGTTATCGTGAAATGAAAGATAAAATTAAAGACTGCAAGGACATGAAGACTGTGTGCCAGAACTTATTGCCACCATCGCAGATGGGAATCGATGAGACTACGATGATCGAGAGTCTCAAAATTGTGGGAGGAATCTCTTCACGAGCTGATAAGAAAAAAGTACATTTTTAATAATTTCAGTGAATTTTAATGGTTTGGTGGAGAAAAGATTGAATATCTCGGAAACTAAGCGAGATAGAGCAATTTTGCAAGATACCTCTTTTGTAGAGAATTTCAAGAGCTACAAAAAAGGTCTCTATAAAAATCGCTCTATCTCTCTTAGTTTCCCAGATATTCTCAAAAAAGTAACTCATAAAAAAAAAATTACATTCTAATCTTCTTTATTAGTTTTCTATATTTATCTCGGAAACTAAGAGAGATAGAGGAATTTTCATAATAACCTTTTTTGTAGCTCTTGAAATTCTCTACAAAAAAGGTCTCCATCAAAATCACTCTATCTCGCTTAGTTTCCGAGATATTCTCAAAAAAGTAACAAAAAATCGAGTTATTCTCCTTTTCGTTACTATTCTTTACATATTCCTTTTATTTTCTTTCAGGCATGGAAACAAATTCAAGAGACTCTGGGTCCATTCGCGATATCGGAGCTCTGGGATTGGGTATTGGAAAATCGCATAAAAAACAATGAAGAATTATGTAAATTCGGTATTGAAGAGAAACTGAAAGATTCCGATGCCAAAAATCCACAATTGGAGATTGAAATCGCCAAGGCTCGTGGACAACAGATTAAATCCATTATCTCGAGAGCTATTCATCTGGAAGAGGTCAAAGAGTATCAAACCCGTGGACTTGAGTATCTCGAACATATTTCCGAAGTAATGCACGAATTTTCTCAATTTTTTCCCCTCAAAAATATCAGAAATTGACAAATTTATCTGAATTTTCTCACTTTTACTCAATTTTTTCAATGTTTTAATTCTTTAATTTTCATTTTCTTTTATTAAAGCTGTCTGACAATGAAGAAATCACTTCCTGGCTGACGGTTCTTCTCGAAGTAACGAAATTCGAGGCGATAAATAAAATTTTGAGGGCAGAAATCGAAGAAAATAATCATTACAGCAAAAAACAAAATATTATTTCAATGGAACTTCATGAACTTGGAGCTAACATGAATGATATTGATTATCAAACAGTAATTAATTTTTAAATAAATATTAATAATTTATTGATGAAGTGGTAAACAAGGTTAAGTCATTCAGGGATACCATGTACACTTAACCTTGTTTACCACTTCACTGCGGAATTCTTTAAAAAATTGAAAATAATTAAATTCATCATTTCATTCATTTTATTTAATTTCATTTATTTTATTTATTTTATTTTATTTTATTTATTCTAGGAACAATGTATGTGGAATTTACGTAAATCCCTGAGTCTCTTGGAGTCAGCGAGTAATTTTTTAATAACTTTAAAGGATAAATTGTCGATAACATTGGAATCAATCGTCGAATTAAATTCACAGAATAGAAATGTTGCGGATTGGATGAATAATAATTTGAGTCGTGAGCTAGAGATTTTCCAGGAAAACTTGGATATCGATGCACTAGATAAAATTATGCTAAGTGGAAAAGTTGGAGCTTACAGGTGATTCCATAAATTAATTTATTCAAAATATCTGAAATCTTCAGAAGAATTGATTTTATTCAGTCATCAGTTTTTTGAGGATATCTCGGAAACTAAGCGAGATAGAGCAAAATGTCAGGAGACCTTTTTTGTAGAGAATTTTGAGAGCTACAAAAAAGGTCTCTACGAAAATTGCTGTATCTCGCTTAGTTTCCGAGATATTCTAAAGAAAGTAATCGAATGAGATTCTACGAATTAAAAATTCATAATTTAATGATTTATACTTAATTATAATGTTAATTAAATTTTAAAAAAATGTTTTAGGCATTCAGTGACCTGCATGAGCAAGGCCGTTGCCACATTCCCCAATTTTTCATCAGCAGCACCAGTATTCCAGGCGCCTCTCTATTATTTAATCAATTGCTACCTCGAAATCATTAAAAACTCAATTCTGAAGCAAAGAAAACAAGAATCTGAGATTGTTAATCAATTGGATTTAAATTTGAAGGCTTCGATACCCTCATTTACTCGAGAAAACGACATAATTGATGCGCTGGATGAGGCCAACTCAATTAGCAAAATGTGTCAGCATGAAATTACGGAGACAAATTCAATTTGTGATGCTTGGTGCCATCAACCTGTTCAAGAAGCCATGAGTATCAATGAAAAAGTTGTGTATGGTGCGACTTTCAGTGAATGGGTTCAACGTTATTCTACGCTTGTTTATATGCTCCAACGTTCCAAGTGATTTTTCCTAAATTATTATTAATTAATGACCGATTTTGATATTTTCAGGCTTTTGTATTTTCATAAAAAATGAAGTAAATATACGCTGCAGGCAAAAGTTATTATTTCATAAACAATGATTTTCACGTTTTTATTCTTAAAAAATGTGAAACTTTAGTCTGTCACTAGTTTCTTTAAAAATATCTAGGAAACTAAGGGAGATAGAGGAATTTTTGTAGAGACCTTTTTTGTAGAGAATTTCAAGAGCTTCAAAAAAGGTCGTTATGAAAATTGCTCTATCTCGCTTAGTTTCCGAGATATTCATCAAATATTGATATTAATATTGATAAACATCTATAAACTGCGGTGTACTTTTCTTTAAATATCTCGGAAACTAAGCGAGATAGAGAAATTTTCCTAGAGACCTTTTTTGTAGCTCTTGAAATTCTCTACAAAAAAGCTCTCTATAAAAATTTCTCTATCTCGCTTAGTTTCCGAGATATCCCAAAAAAACGATAAAATTTTCCCTCTCCCATGTCTCCACAATCAAATAATTCCAATTTTCAAAAACGGTTATGTTCGAATGTTTCTCCAATTTCGTACCCACACGTTGTTCTCATGTCTCGTAAAAAAATTACCTCACAATAACCGGATAATGCCAAAACGTTCACTGGTCGCACCAACAGTCAAGAAGAGATTCAAGTCCCATAACAGACAAATTGATCAAAGTTCATCGACTCCAAAAAACAAATCCACAATTTCTGCCGATAGTTCTAACCTAATTGTTGGTGACAGCATGACAATATTATCAACTGAAAATGAAACCATTGGAATCAACGAAGAAACTCGGAATATTCAAGTGGAGTACTTGGATGCACCCATAAAATCAGATAACGACAAAAAAGAATACAGAGTAATTAAACTGCCAAATGGACTTACTGCCCTTTTAATCGCTGATTTATACAGTGCTAATGGATTATCTGATGATAGAACCCTCGAAGGGAAGGAAAACAATTCACTTTTGTCTGAAAATGTGGAAAATTCACCTCACGTCAATGGTATATTTAAAAATCATTAAATTGTATTGAAAAAAAGTCAATTCTGAACTTTTTACATAAATTAATCTTATTCTGTTATTATTTTGAGAATAACTCGAGAAATAATGGAGATATGCCCTTTTTGACCTGAATCTTTTTTGTAGCTCTTGAAATTCTCTACAAAAAAGGTTCAGAGAAAAAAAGTCGTATCTCCATTATTTTCCGAGATATTTTGAAAAAACTAGTGATAGAATGAAATTAACTCATTTAAAATTCTTAAAGTTTTGATTGCTTTTTGGAAATATCTCGGAAAATAAGTGAGATACGTCCTTTTCCGTCTGAACCTTTTTTGTAGCTCTTGAAATTCTCTACAAAAAAGGTCTCTTCAAAAATTCCCCTATCTCTCTTACTTTCCAAGATATTTCGATCTAAAAATGTAATGACCTCATTTTAATTTTCATGAATCCTTAACCCACAGCTTCCTACTCAAGCGATGACTCCGAGGGAACCTCATCCTCAGGCTCCGAGGACTCAGACTCCGACGAAGAATCCCTGGGCAACTGTTCAGACGACGAATCCCCAAAGCCCCCAAAGAGAGACGAGAAGATGGCGGCGTGTGGTCTCTGCGTTGGAGTCGGAAGTTTCAGTGATCCTCCGGAGATCCAAGGCCTCGCCCATTTCCTCGAGCACATGGTGTTCATGGGCTCAAAGAAGTACCCCCTTGAAAACGACTTCGACTCCTTCATCCAAAAACGCGGAGGTTCGGACAACGCCTCCACCGAATGCGAGCAGACGACCTTCTACTTCGAGATCGACGAGAAGCACCTCCTCAGTGCCCTCGACCGTTTCGCCCAGTTCTTCATAAACCCATTGATGCTGCGAGACGCCATAACCCGAGAACGAGAAGCAGTCGAGAGTGAATTCCAAATGGCCCTCCCCTCTGACTTCTACCGAAAGGAGCAATTATTCTGCAGCTTCGCGAGACGAAATCACCCGGCGACAAAATTCCCCTGGGGAAACCAAGTCACCCTCAGGGACATGGTGACCGACGACAAACTCTACGAGGAACTCCACAAATTCCGGGAACGTCACTACAGTGCGAACAGAATGACGATCACCATCCAAGCGAGATTATCATTAGACACCCTCGAGAATTACGTTAAACAATGCTTCGCTAATGTGCCTTCCAACAATTTACCTCCCGAAGACTTCACGAGCTTCAAAGGAGCAGAATCCTTCGACACTCCCGAGTTCCGGAGGATCTACAAGATAAAACCGGTGAAAAATGTCTGTCAGATCGAATTAACCTGGGCCATGCCATCACTTCTTCATCTTTATAAATCAAAACCTCATCAATACGTCTCTTGGATCATCGGACACGAGGGGAAAGGATCGTTAATCAGTTATTTACGTAAAAAAATGTGGTGCCTCAATATTTTCTCTGGAAACGGGGAGAGTGGGTTCGAGTACAGTTCCATGTACGCTTTGTTCAGTTTGTCCTTGGTCCTGACGGACGAAGGACATGCTCATCTGAAAGAAGTCCTCGACGCCATTTTCTCGTACATAAACATGATGAAGTCATTGGGACCTCAAAGAAGAATCTTCGATGAGATAAAGATGATTGAGGAAACGACCTTCAGATTTGCTAATGAAGTTCCTCCAGCTGATAACGTCGAGGTTTTATGCGAAAATATGCATTTTTATGAGTCGAAGGATTATATAACCGGAGGGGATCTTTACTTTGATTACAATCCAGAGGCGATAACCGCTTGTCTCGAAGCACTGAACCCTGATAACGTGAATATCATAATATTCGATAAGAAATTCGATGATTCAGGATTCTCAAAAGTGGAACCGTGGTTCCAAACAAAATACTCGGACTCTGAAATCCCGAGGGATTGGGTCGAGTCCTGGAAGACTTTAAAACAATTTGAGGACTTTCATCTGCCGGAGCCGAACATTTATTTAACCGATGACTTCAGTTTGATTCCTCTGGACTCTGGGATTCAATACCCGATTAAAATCCATGGAGACTCTCTCTCTGAAATCTGGTACAAACCGGATTCAAAATTCCGTTTACCGGATTGTCACATGAATTTCTACTTTATTTCCCCGGTTCTGTCGTCGCCGGAAGCCTCCGGGATGACGGACCTCATGGTTTCCATTCTGAAGCAGTTGTTGGTTGAAGATTTGTACCCAGCGACAGCCGCAGAATTAAATTACGGGATTCAGGTGAAGGAGAAGGGATTGCTCATTAGTGTCCACGGGTTCAACCAAAAGCTTCATTTACTCCTGGAAACGATCATCAGATACATCTCCAGGTTCTCGGAATTAGTAACAAAGGATTTGTTCGATGTCATGAAAGAAGAGCAGTTGAAGGACTATTACAATTCCTTCCTAAAACCCTCGAAATTGAATAAAGACGTGCGATTATCGATTTTACTACTAAATCATTGGACATCCGTTGATAAACATGCGGCGATGACTACTATCGACTTCGACCAATTCCGGAATTTCACTAAACACTTTGTGGACCACATTTACATTCAATGTTTGGTCCAAGGGAATATGAGGAAGGAAGATGTTATTAAAAATGTGTTAAACGTTTTTGGGATTCTGGAATGCGGAAGACTTTTACCGAACACTTTCCCGGAGATTCGAGTGCTTGAATTACCGAAAAAGAAGATGCATTGTTGTAGAATTAAGAATTTTAATGAGACTGATGGTAATTCGGTGGTTACTAATTATTATCAATCGGGTTTGTCGTCGATTAGATTGTCGGTTTTGATAGAACTGTTGATTATGATAATGGAGGAGCCTTTGTTTAATCAATTGAGGACGAAGGAGCAGTTGGGGTACAATGTGTTCAGTTTGCTGAGGAATACTTATGGGGTTTATGGGTTTTCCGTGACTGTTTGCACGCAGGCGGATAAGTTTAGTATTGAGCATGTTGATGAGAGGATTGAGGAGTTTTTGGGGGAGTTTAGGGGGACGCTGGGGAGGATCACGGAGAAGGAGCTGGAGGGGGTGAAGGAGGCGCTGGTGAAGATTAAACAGTGTGCGGATATTCATTTGAAGGAGGAGGTCGAGAGGAATTGGGGGGAAATCACGGCTAATCAGTATGTTTTTGATAGATTAATTAAGGAAGTTGAAGTGATTTCGGAGATTGATATTGAGGGACTTAGAGAGTGGTTCGAGAGGCATATTATCGGGGGCGAGGATTTTCGGAAATTGAGTGTGCAAGTCGTTGGCACTGGGAAAAATGAAAAAATTGGGGAAATCGAGGGTTTTGAGGAATCGAGGAATTTCAGGAAATTCGATAATACGGAATTTTCTATTAAATTCTTGACTAATTTGTCTAATGAAAGGGATTATTATGTCACTGATATCGAAGACTTCAAACGTGATTTATACGTTTTTCCGGTGCCTCGTAGAGATGTGTAAAAATTTATGATGAGTTTTTGTTAAATATCTTGGAAACTAAGAGAGATTGAGAAATTTTCATGGATACCTTTTTTATAGAGAATTTCAAGGGCTACAAAAAAGGTCTCTATGAAAATTTCTCTATCTCTCTTAGTTTCTGAGATATCTTCGAAAATCTGATGATGAAATAAAGTAAAGTTGTCTGAAAACTTCAGTTTCTTATAAAATTTAAGTGATTTAAGTCAATGGAAATAATAATTATTTGATTATACAATTCTTTTAGTCATTTATTTCTTCCCAAAAATTCATCCGAGGTTTTCGCCGAATCTATTCAATATACTTTCGATTATCAGGAAAAATTGATGGTTTTTTTTCATTTTTATTTGAACTGTATTATTCTTTTTTCGCTTCAATTATCGATTATGTGCACACATACGTTCTATGGGATAAATAAATGTTAATGACTTTGAAATTTATATATTTTCTTGTGGGTGTTTTGTTTATGTAAAGGCGATTGCCAGAGAGAATTCTCAGATTTTGCTCAGTCGCATTTTAAAAGACACGAAATTTTCAATATTTTTCATTAAATTAATAGCGCATTTTTTTTGGATTATTTTTTGCGGTTAATTAGCGTAAAAAAATGCTAATTTATGAAAAATCAAACACAAATATATGAATCGTACAATTCAACAGGTTTTGCTCCTATTTTTCTACGAAAATAATAAACAATCGCACTTTTTTGTAACTTGTTTCTTTGCATTTTTATACGTACTACTTCATTAAGAACATTACAATAATGGGACCCACGTGCACTTCATTTCTACATGGATGGTGGCTCTTTATAGTTTCTCCGAATTTCATTTTTTTCCGCAATTTGCATAATTTATTACAGGACTCTTCATAATGATTCTTTCTTTCATTTTTAAGAGTTTTTTTTATGTTTTTTTGAGATATCTCGGAAACTAAGCGGGATAGAGGAATTTTTGTAATGACCTTTTTTGTAGGTCTTCAAATTCTCTACAAAAAAGGTCTCTATGAAAAATTCTCTATCTCGCTTAGTTTCCGAGATATCTCAAAAAAGCTAATGAAATAACATTTGGATATTCAATTTTCATGAAAATGTTATTGCATTAGTTTTTTCGAGACATCTCGGAAACTAAGCGAGATAGAGCAATTTTCGTGAGAACCTTTTTTGTAGGTCTTCAAATTCTCTACAAAAAAGGTCTCTTCACAAATTTCTCTATCTCGCTTAGTTTCCGAGATATTCGAGAAAAACTGATGATAATTATAGATTTGTTTGAAAATTTCGCATTTTCTTATTTTTTCTAGTTACATTAATTCGTCCTGTTTTTGGATTATTCGGGTTCATTGCAAATATGACATTTATCTCGAATAATTAATTTGAGTATGAGGAAAATAATATTTTGAAGGTAAATTAGAGTTAGCACATTACATTTCCATAATTCGATCTACAAAATTAAATAAAATCCATTCTTTTAAGATTTTCTAACGCATAAATATTCGGAATAGATTTAATTGATTATTCATTAGTGTTTCGGGATAATCAATACGTTTTTGTTAACAAATAATTATTGTTATTGAAAGGAATACGTTCAGAAATCCAATAATATTTTGAGAATTTGAAATTTACAGACCAATTGATTTTATTCTTAGTTTTTTCGGAATATCTCGGAAAGTAAGTGAGATAGAGCAATTTTCATGAGAACCTTTTTTGTAGATCTCAAAATTCTCTACAAAAAAGGTCTCTACAAAAATTTCTCTATCTCGCTTACTTTCCGAGATATTCCTAAAAAACTGATGAAACAAAATCCATTCGTCAAAACTTCATTTTCTTATTGTTTTCGTATAATCTACAAATTCCTCCATTTTTTTGTTAATTTTTTAATTTTTTTATTCATTCATTCCATCACTCTATCAACATGTGGCGTAATATTCAGAGAATTTAGTTTCGTTTGGTTAAAATACAATATATAGAGATTATGATTTTTCATTTCAACGTTATTACAATTATACTTGAATTGTTAGATACTTTTTTTTTGTTATTTTAATATTTTTCCATTTTTTTTGTGGGTCCCAGTATGCTACAACAAATAAAGCAGGCGCAATGTTTCAGCGCACCCAATTTTTTTGAATTTTTCTTCAAATTCGTTTTACATGCCCTTTAATCTTTGTTTTTTTTTCCTAAAACTGCTTTTTTCAGCTCTACTGTTTGAATATTTTAATTATTTATTTTTTCGAATAATTTTAATATTTATTCTTGTTTCGTGAATTTATTCTGGTTTCTGCTTTGAAAATGGAATTTTCGGCATTTTTTTTGAACCAATTAATTAGCTCAGATCAATTATTATTATTATTTTTCTTAAAAGTTTTTCGTTTTTTCATCAATTTATGAATTTTCAGTTTTTTTCTAATATCTCGGAAACTAAGCGAGATAGAGCAATTTTTGTAATGACCTTTTTTGTAGCTTTTGAAATTCTCTAGAAAAAAGGTCTCTTGTAAAATTGCTCTATCTCGCTTATTTTCCGAGATATTTGAAAAAAACTAACGATAATAATGGATTTGTTTGAAAATTATTATTTTTCTCAAAAGTTTTCTCATTTTTCCATCAATTGATATGAATATTCAGTGATTTCTCGTGTTGCTCGAAAATCAAAGTGTATGCGCGGCAAAAACTTCATATTTTTCACATATTTGCATAACTCTTTGAAGTCTCTATTTACGTAATTTTTGAAGTCCCCAAAAATTCCCAGAAAACATCAATTTTCTCTCACCATTAGTTTTTTCCAGATATCTCGGAAACTAAGCGAGATAGAGAAATTTTCATGGATACCTTTTTTGTAGAGAATTTCAAGGGCTACAAAAAAGGTCTCTACGAAAATTCCTCTATCTCTCTTAGTTTCCGAGATATCTCCAAAAAACTGGCGAAATCAAATCAATTTGTCTGAAAACTTCAGTTTCTCAATTTTCGGCTAATTATGAACGTCATGAGTTCAATAATTCCATTAATCAGACAAGTTTACAGTGCTATGTCAATATTGGTTTCTCATTATCTGTATTTTCAGTTAATATTCCATTTTTTTATTAAGAAAATTATGTCAGTCATAAATTTTCCATTATTTCAATTCATTTCCTTAATTTTTCTCATCGGAAATGTGAATTTTATTGAAAATGACGGATGAAGATTCATTTAGAATCATCTTTTTCAATTATTTTTTTAAATCGAGGCTCCCAATTTGCGTTTTTCATTTGCACAATCATTCATTCACTTCAAATAATCTTCTAACGACTGTATAATTATTTTTACGTCGTATAAAAGTGTATCTCATTGTCTCAATGCATATTATACGCAATAACAAATCTACAAAAATATAATATTATCATTATTATTATTATAATTATTATTTTCGTCAATCTTGAACGTCTTTTTCTATATTTATCTCAATAACGGCGTTATCACGATTTCTTTTCCTCAATAATTCGTGAAAATCTGAAGAAAATTCAGTGTTTTTTTGCAGATTTTCATGAATTATGTTAATATCACGCCTCAATCGTTAACTAGAAATTCTTCAATCATACGATATCATTCACTCGTGAATTTATTCAGAGTAAATGAATATGTACATGCATTTATTTGAAAACATAAAAAAATGATGAATTTTGAAAAGTCAAGGTTATTCTCAGTTTTTCGAGGATATCTCGGAAAGGAAGAGAGATAGAGAAATTTTTGTAGAGACCTTTTTTGTAGCTCTTTTAATTCTCTACAAAAAAGGATTCTACAAAAATGTCTCTATCTCTCTTAGTTTCCGAGATATTTCCAAAAAACTAGAAATTCAAATTTGGGTTGCAGAAAAATTTATGCCTCCAGTTTTTTGAGAATATCTCGGAAAGTAAGAGAGATAGAGCGATTTTCGTAATAACCTTTTTTGTAGCTTTTGAAATTCTCTACAAAAAAGGTCTCTTGTAAAATTTCTCTATCTCTCTTAGTTTCCGAGATATTCTTAAAAAACTCCTGATGAAGTAGAATCGATTTGCGAATGATAAAAGAAGAATTTTCATAGTATTTACACTCACAATTGATTCGACATTCTCACAATCATTTACGAATATAATACATATCATAAATAATATATTCACAATTGTTCATTAAAAAGAAAAAATATAATTATTTAAGCAGGCACCAATTCAATCAAACGCGTTCATCCCAAAAAAGAAAGCAAAAAAAAAAGGAGAAAACTCTTTCACTTTTGCCCTTTTTTAAAAAAATTATTTCCTCAAATTCTCGAGTTTTGGGAGATCTTACTCGCGTGTTTCCATCTCTGTGCGTTTCTCTATCTCAAACACATTCTCCTTTATATCTTAATTTAAAAAAATGGAAAATAAAACGCACAAAGATCGTTAAACACATTTTCCTCTTTTAATAGATGTATAAATATATATTTTACCTATATGAAAAGCATCAGTCTCGTTACGCCGATAATGCCTTCTTGATTTCTACTATTTTTCGTATTAATTATTTAATTATCTTAAAAAACTAATCGTTTCTCACTGTGAAAATTTCATTTAATCACAAATTGAATAATTATATTTCTGCAATAATGAAAACAATTTTACGAATATCGTGATACCAAGATTTGGCCAAGCATTTCATATAATACCGGAAAATATACATTTTTTTGTTTATTAAATCGGTATTGAAAAAAAAAAAAAATACTTAATTAATTAAATACTTCGTAACAGTTGACAATTTTAATTTTTAATATTTTCTGCAATTTTCATTTTTTTTCCATTAAATTGAAGAAAATATTAAAGTCACTTTTTGTTGTGAAATTTTATTAAATTTCTTTCATTTATTCGTTATCCATTTTTTCCTTATCAACAATGCAAAATGGGCGATACTTTCTGGCAGTGAGGGCATTGTGTCCAGTAAATCCTGTAACTTCGATTTAATTACTAATTTATTGTTTTTTTTTTTTGTTATTTTTCAATACTCTCACGCCACAGCGTCTGGCTGTAATCGCTTTTAACATTTAATAGTTTTTTTGGCCCCACCAGAGAGCATATATAAACATCGAGCAATAGTGCACTCGAATATATAAATTCAATCAACGAAAATTTGTTAATAATTTTTAATTACTTAATTCTAAGAATGAGAAATTGTCAGACGATTCTCTTCAGTTTTTTGAAGATATCTCGGAAAATAAGTGAGGTAGAGAAATTTTTATAGAGACCTTTTTTGTAGCTCTTGAAATTCTTTACAAAAAAGGTCTCTATGAAAATTTCTCTATCTCTCGTAGTTTCCGAGATATCTCAAAAAAACTAATGAAATAAGCATTTTCATGGAAATTGAATATTCAAGTGTTATTTCATTAGTTTTTTCGAGATATCTCGGAAACTAAGCGAGATAGAGCAATAATCATAATAACCTTTTTTGTAGTTCTCAAAATTCTCTACAAAAAAGGTCTCTTGATATTTTCCTCTATCTCGCTTAGTTTCCGAGATATCTTTGAAAAAAGATTTGACAATTTCACATTCATTTAATTCTGAATTAATAGACTTTAATAATTTTAATAATATGAAATATAATTTTTAAACGAAATTAAACACAGACAAATTTTAAATGTCAATAATCAATAATCTTTCGTCACTCATAACATGGGAAAATAGAATTTTGTCATCATCGATTAATTCAATGAGAAAATAATAATAATTATAATATAGAAAAATAAAAATAAAACTGCAGACATTTTTTAAATATAAACAATTTTTCAATATCTGTGCACAACCGCTCGATACTCATATAAACATTAATGGCTGCAGTCTTTAGTCATATTCGAGAGCATTATATTTCATTTCTTAAATAATTCAACATTGAAAAAAATTAGCCATAATTATTTTGAGAAATTAAATGACTTAGTTTTCTTTTACTATCTTTGATGCTGCGACAGTTGCATCACCCTGGCCTTTTTCATTAATTTTAGCATCAATTGGTTTACTGTCGGATTGTGTACCGAGCGATGGAATTATTTCTTTGGCATTTACGTCTTTTGTCAGCAGCTTACTGAAAATTGCAATTTTATTATTGAATTAAATTAAAATAATAGAGATTAACGATTTGTGAAATTTCCAGACAAATCGATTTTTTTTGGTTTTTTCGAGATAACTCGGAACCTAAGCGAGATAGAGCAATTTTGGAGGAGACCTTTTTTGTAGAGAATTTCAAAAGCTACAAAAAAGGTTATTATGATTATTGCTGTATCTCGCTTAGTTTCCGAGATATCGCAAAAAAACTAATGACATAACATTTAAATATTCAATTTTCATAAGAATGTTATTACATTAGTTTTTTCGAGATATCTCGAAAACTGAGAGAGATAGAGAAATTTTCATAGAGACCTTTTTTGTAGAGAATTTCAAGAGCTACAAAAAAGGTTATTATGATTATTGCTCTATCGCTCTTAATTTCCGAGATATCTTCAAAAAACTAAATAAAGTCGATTTGTCTGAAAATTCGACATTTTTTTAAGTTTTTAAAGGAATTATTTAAAAAAAATTGAGTTTTAATCGTTTTAGTGCACTACCCATTTTACCCCATGTTCGAAATACTCACGAAAATCCATCGGCATTTGTCTCCTCCCCAATTTCCCGTTGTGCCTCATTTTTATTAGCATTTTCTTGATTCTTCTTGACAGCACCTTTCTTCTTGCTTGTCGCCTGAAAAATCAAAAAAAATCAAGAAATTATTCCTCAAAAAATCTTTCATCATCTTATTCTTTGCATTACCTTCATCTGCGTCTTCTTTCCCCTCGATGCGACAGAATTCATGGGATTTCCTCTCGGTTGGAACATTCGAGCATTCAAACGCGGAAACGGAGCCTAAAACACAATCCATCGTAACTCCAAAAATTTCAATTTCCCCAAAACTCCGAAAAAAGTTCATTCAATACACAAAATCACATGAGATAGGGGAAATCGGGGTAAAATGGAGATTCTGATCGAACGGTTGGAGATAGCGATTTTCTGATGATTCCATTGGAAAGCTGAGGAAATTTCAGGCGGAAAACATGTGTCGAAATGAATTTTTTCGAGTTTTTTTGAAAATTCGGTTTTTTGAAAAATTTGAAAAAATCACTTTTTTGGCGATATCTCTGGTTCTATCAGTCATAGCTCAAAAATTCCGATTCGAGGTGAAAGCGGAGTTCATTTGCGATGAATTCATGTGGTTTCAAAATTGAAAATACGATTTTTTTGAGTGATTTATAGTGAAAAAACTGATTTTCAAAAAAAAACCCAAAAGTACTTGAAAAAATCGTATTTTTAATTTTAAAACCACATGAATTCATCGCAAATGAGCTCACCTTTCACCTCGAATCGGAATTTTTGAGCTACGACCAATAGAACCCGAGATATCCCCAAAAAAGTAATTCTTTCAAAATTTCCAAAAAACCAAATTTTCAAAAAACTCGAAAAAATTAATTTCGACACATGTTTTCCGCCTAAAATTTCCTCAGCTTTCCGCTGGAATCATCAAAAAAATTCCATCTCCAATATTTCTCTTGATTTCCCGTAATCTACAATTTCAAAGTGAGCATGTGTCCATCTTACCCCACCTCCCCCTAAAGGCCGCCAAATACTCAAAAATATATATAACACATAAAAAATCAGGTTTCTCACCAGTGCCCCTAGAATCTGCTCCAAACGAAGAATAGCATTACAAATAAAATACACAAATTACACAAGTGAATTCACAAATTTCTTTTATTCAATGAAATTGTGTTGAGAGTCGAGAGAATAGGAAGCCCTGTGTTTTTGTGTGTCAAGATAGAACTTGCAGGTGCAGGATAGAGTCTCCTACCTGTGGTGGTAATCGTCCACGTGGTGGACCCTGCATCGGCTGTGGAATTCTTCCGGGTTGTCCGTAATTTGCTCCCCATTGTCCAACGACAACTCCCGCAATCTCCAGTTGTCCACCTCGCGATGGAACTGGCCGACGAATTAATTCACGTAGAGGAATATTGCTGCGAGCTGTTCGGCCACGAACGAGCGTCTCGCTGATCGTGCAACCGGCTGGGAGAATATTCGCTGCAGGTGATGGTTGTGGCATGCGAAAACCTGAAAAATTCATCAATAAATAGTTTTTCGAGTTTTTTGAGAATATCTCAGAAATTAAGAGAGATAGAGCAATTTCGCAGGAATACTTTTTTGAAGCTCTTGAAATTCTCTACAAAAAAGGATTCTTCCAAAATCACGCTATCTCGCTTATTATCCAAGTTATTTGCAAATACAGAAAGGGATAAACACGTTTTTTGAGAATATCTTAGAAATTAAGAGAGATAGCGTAATTTTGCAGGAATCCTTTTTTGTAGCTCTTGAAATTCTCCACAAAAAAGGATTCGTGTGAAAAAGTCGTATCTCCATTGGTTTCGGAGATATCATCAAAAATGTAATTAATTTAGAGTTTGTGAGGGGAATTTCACCTGGAGTAGTTGGTGCAATTGGAGGTCTTGCAAAGACAACATTGATACCCTCGAGAATAGCTTTCCTCATCCTCTCAACCTTGACGACACGATCAATATGTCCACCGCACAGATCCAGAAGATTTTTCGCCATTGTCGAATGAGCCAGTGTGTGATGAAACAATTTTCCATCAAAATACAGCCAAGGACAGCACATAAGCCATGGAATCGGTGCTCCACAGGCATCATTAGCCAATAGAGCTGTCTCAACACCAGCCATGAAGAGAGTAGCCAGCTGAACCCCACGGAATGTGACAAGGGGAAGCTGAGGACATGAAATATATATTTTACTCGTTAATCTTCAATTTATGGGAATAATTCCTTGTTTTTTGTGGGGATAATAACCTGAAGGTCCTGGAGGTACTGAGCATTCATGAGATCGGGCGAAAATGCTTGGGCGATGAAGGCATCGAGCTCCTGACGTCGGAGAATCTTTATTTTGTCTGAGAATGACATGATGTATCTGATAAAAAAAAAGAATAATTCTTTAACATTTTTGTCATTCGCATTACGATTAAACGGTCCAAGTTACAATTTTTCTGATGATTCCATTGAAAAGCTGAGGAAATTTTACCTATAAAACATGTGTCACACGATTTTTTGAGTTTTTTTCAAAAATTCCTTTTTTTCCAAAATCTAATTTTTCAAAAATGTCAAAAAATAAAGTGTGGCACATGATTTTTATACCAAATTTCCTCAGCTTTCCAACGGAATCATCAGAAAAACCGTATCTCCTATATTTCCCTCAATTTTCAATGTAAAATGACATTTGTTTATCAATAAAAACATTATTTTTACCTGAGAACACAAGCCATAACGAGTAAATGTTGTGGGACATAAGAAATATTCAGCATCAACGGAGTATCTGACTTCATACAAGTGAGGAATCCCCGAAGTCTTCGTCGTTTGTCATCGATTCCAGTACTGAGAACAAAATGAAAAAATAATTTCAAAAATCATTAAAAAAAAACATTAACATCAGCAGTGCCCAGGGTTTTCAGCACAATAACAATTCAACGTGAAAATGTGAATAAACATAAAACAATAAAATAACAAAAAACCTTCGGTCAAATACAACATCAACACATGGAGCATCGGACATACCTATGATGCCCTCGAGAGCTGCAATGAGCAGAGGCATTTTATAAAGCGATAAACGTCCGTTCCCCAAATTTTAAAGAATTTTGGATAAAATTTGTGAGGAAAAAGTGGAGTAAAACCCGATGAATCTGATGCAATATTAATGAAACCGTAACGAAAAAAAAAAATCGTATTATCACTGTTTTACTTCACTTTTTCCTCTGAATGAGTTCAAGAAATAGGAAAAAAATCGAATTCTTTACCCAAACCATAAACGCTGAATCGTTGGCACTCCCCACCCGATTTGTTCAGCTTTCACGTATTCTGGTGTCTGATACGGATTAGCTTTCGACCATATCCACTCCTTGATCATGACATCAGGCACTTCAACACGTTCATTATCTGGAATTACCAAAAATTGAATAAATAAACCCTGAATTAATTAAATTAATGAAAAAATGTACCTTTCTTCTCCTTCCCCTTAGTCGCCAAATAAATCCGATGATGCAGATTAAAAAGAATGGCATAAACCATCTGTCTAACCGGTCGATAAATCAAATGAATCGACGGGAATTCCCGATGATTCTCATCCTCAAGTAAAACCGGTAGTTTCAATTCCCCATTGATAAGAATCTGATAAATATGAGGTGACATAAGCCCCTTCTGATGTCTCTCTGAAGCCGTTCTCATGACCTCAGGTACAGTAATTGGAATACTAATCGGTTTTTCATTATTTTTCGTTGAATTTCCAGTTGCATGAGAGGGTGAGGTTGCTGAGGAGCTGCTGGACGAGCTGGATGAGCTTATTAATAAATTATGAGTTCCATTAACTGCATGACCGTTCTGTTCCTCTTCTGTTTTAACATTTTCCGTATCAGTATTGGGTTGAAGTCCAGGCGGATCAATCACGATTTGCGGTGCAGTTTTGGCGTTAGCAGTGGCTTCATTATAAGCATTCAGACTCTCGCGTTCGCTTTCAATCGTTTCCGATGCAAATCTCGATGTTTCCGTGTTTACGTCGTAAGTCGGCGGTTCAGCCTTTTGTTGCACTGTTTGCTGTTTTGTTTCTTGTTTCGAGGGCTTCACTGGTTTCACGGTTTTGTAGTGCAAGAATCCTTCCTTCGTGCCGTTGATGTAATACTGGACGGATTGCCGGAATTTTGAACATCTCGGGTCCGAGAGACTGCCGAAGACCTTTTGGGCGACGACGTCGATCTCGGAGGATGGCAGATCTTTCACGAAACTGGCGATCGTTTTTATTGATTGGTCGATGTTCGTTTTGTTTGAACCCGTTGTGTTTATGGATAATTTTTTGTAGAAATCACGGAGATCGTGTTCGGTTAGAATGTAATTTCCTAGTAAAGCGCCGAGGATGTACGATCGATCTGAATGAATTCCCAGGGACTTCATCATCTCTGACATTAAGTATTCTTTAGTGTCGAGGGATCCTTTGTATGTCAGCTTTAATTGCTCGGAGGAAAAGTATCGAGGGGGGTCGAATATTGCGTACTCAGCGTCGTCCGCTACTAATCCATGGAAATTGTTCTCTCGACAATAGGCTATCACTTCCTGGTGATGATCGTCCATACTGCACATTACGGTTACTTTTAAATGACGGAGAGCCATTCGGAGACCTGTTCGAAGGCAAACTGGAGGGGTCCACCAGATTTTTGGGGGCGGTGTGCCTTTTGTTGTTATGTGTTTCAAAACCTGGAAAGAATGAATTTTTAATAATTTTAGGAAATAAGAAAAAATAGTCGTTTTCTCAAGTTATCTCGGGAAGGAAGGGAGATAGAGAATTTTTTGTGGATACCTTTTTTGTAGAGAATTTCAAGAGCTACAAAAAAGGTCTCTATAAAAGTTTCTCTATCTCGCTTAGTTTCCGAGATATCTTTAAAAAACTGAAATGTCGATATTTCGCCCTTAGAGATTAAAATTAACATTCTTGATTTAAAATTGAGGGACTGGGAATATCGATTTTAACAATTAGTGGAAGAATTCTATTTTCGATGCTATCACCTTCGCAACAAGATCCAAATTTTTGATAATTCAGAAAAATTCGTTCTTTTCATTGTGAACAATTTTTTGCCTAATTTTTTAATTCCTTGAAAATGTATGCAAATGCTAGTTTTTATCAATATGAATAAAAGATAACGTATTTTCCTTCAAGATAATGAGAAACAATGAAAGAGACAATAAAAATTAACGAATTATCATGAAACTCACGTTGTTCACTTTATTCCGCATTTCCAGCTGATTTTGTATCCACTCAGCACGACGTGGTGCCTCATTGCAGCCATTAAAAAACACAACCAATTCAACTCCAGATAATTCTATCGCTTGAATTAGAACAGCAAGAAATTGTACCATGCGATTCCACTGTCCACCACATGCCCAATCTAATGAGGAAAAAGAGAAAATTAATAATTAATGAGTTTTAAAGAATAATTAAGGGAAATAAGAAGTGAAAATCCTCCGAAATGAGTAAAAATACTTGAGATAGGATTTTTCTGATAATTTCATTGAAAAGCTGAGAAAATTTGCGTTGGAAAACGTATTTTACATATTTTTTTTTGTGATTTTTGTCGGAAATTCGAGACTAAATCTTAAAAAATAAGGATTTCATCAGTTTTTTGGGAATATCTCGGAAACTAAGCGAGATAGAGCAATTTTCATGGAATCCTTTTTTGTACAGAATTTCAAGAGCTCCAAAAAAGGTTATTACGAAGATTGCTCTATCTCTCTTAGTTTCCGAGATATTCTCAAGAAACTGAAAATAATTAACAAACCAGAAAAATATCCTCCATAAAGTCGATCCAAGCAGCATTCACCATCCAACACAAGCCTCAAAATATTGGAGTGATTCTGATTTTTATTCGGCCGACTTCTTTGTCTCTGAATGACATTCCTCGCTATTTTAAGTAAATCAACTGGTACAACAGCCCCAGGAATGCAATTACTATCCAAAAACGTCTGCAAGTCCTGAACCCCCATTTTCCAAAAATTCCAAATCCTCGAATTTTCCTCGGAAATTTAGCTTCAAATTTAAAACGTAGATCTTCAATTTATCCTCAGTATCATCAAATGCCCGAATTTTCCAATTTTTTTCCCCAAATTTTCTCAAAATTTAGAAGATCATGATGTTTTGGGATTTGTCAGCCTCATTCCTGCAATAAAAAACGAGCATAAAGTCTCCAACTTTATTTCACCGTTACTTTTTATTAAATATCTCTGAAACTAAGAGAGATAGAGAAATTTTCATAGATACCTTTTTTATAGAGAATTTCAAGAGCTACAAAAAAGGTTATCATGAAAATTTCTCTATCTCGCTTAGTTTCCGAGATATTCAAGAAAAACTAACGACATAACATTAAAATATTCAATTTCCATAAGAATGTTATTCCATCAGTTTTTTTGAGATAACTCGAAAACTAATCGAGATATCGAAATTTTCATAGATACCTTTTTCATAGAGAATTTCAAGGGCTACAAAAAAGGTTATCACGAAAATTCCTCCATCTCCCTTAGCCTCTGAGATATCTTCAAAAAACTGATGATTCAATAAAATCAAGTTGTCTAAAAACTCTAGTTTCTCCATAAAAAACGAGTTACAACAAAAAATAACCGATAAACTCAGAATGTTAATAAAAAAAAATGAGACATGTGGATGCATGCCGGCAACGGTCACTTCGGTCAACGACACTTTTTCAAACGAAACCCAATTACGAAAAAAAAGGCTTGAGAATCAATGACAAAAAAAAGCCAACAAATGAATATTTTACATTTAAAGTTCCATTGAACGCCATTGATCCTGTTTACGTGGACTTTTTTTCCTCAATACTTCCAATGCAATTCATTTTTTTCCAAACACGTCTACGTTCACGTAATTGAAAGGACAATCCAAAAAAAATAATAATTAATCATAATAATGATAATAAAGAGAAAATGACAATTGACCTTTTACAATTTTTAGAAAAATCTCATAATCAATAAATTTATAAATAAAAAGAGGAATTATAAACCGGCATGGCGAATGCAAAAGCTGGACCAGAGTGAAGTGAGAGACACAGTGAATTCTTAAAGACTGAAAAAAAAGAGAAAAAAAGGATTATAAATGCCGGAGACTTATGCAAGGAATTCAGGCGGATTCGCAACCAATTTAATAAAATGCGATATCCAGTGAATTCCAATTATCTTCACAATATTAATTAATAATAATTAATTAATACTCACAGTTTGGCCAATTGTATCATCGTCGCCATTACCCAATAATTGTGTTACGAATGAGAGAATTCACGAGATCTACGGACTTTGTGATTGTGCACACTGATGATGTGAAAAAACTCTGGTTCTCCGGTGTACTAATATCGTTCGGCAATACTCGGCTTCTTTTTTTTATGTGAGAACACGGATTCGGCCATGATCGTTAGACTTCGGGGGAATTTTCACAGGAGTGGGGATAAGCGTGGTGAATTTTCCCTGAATTTATTATTATTTTTATAAACTGTGGTCAGGATTGTTTTTTTTCTGAATTTCCAAATAATTCATAAATACATGAGAATTTCATTGTAATTAAGATAATGAGATTATTTTCAAGGAATTATCTCAATCAGAATTTTTTCATGAATTATTATCTGAATTCGTGATTACATTGTGAATATCTGGAAATCTACATATTTATGAAAAAATGATGAAAATATCGGCATTGAATGAGGAATCGAGTGAGGAGAGTGATGAGGAGAATAATATTCCGACAATCACGAAAGAAGCACAGGTAAATAAAACTCCATTAATTAAATTTTTCTAATTATCTAAACATAACCTAAAAATTCATAAATTATGACAAATTGAGTTGTCACCGGTTTTTCCAAGATATCTCAGAAACTAAGCGAGATAGAGAAATTTCCATAGATACCTTTTTTGTAGAGAATTTCAAAAGCTACAAAAAAGGTCTCTACAAGAATTCCTCTATCTCTCTTACTTTCCGAGATATTCCCAAAAAACAAAAGCAAACCTTCGTAATCCTAAAAACCTGTTTTAATTCCAGGAACAAATAGCCCTGACTGAATACAACAAAGCCTTGGAGCTCCTAAAAGAAGACAAAATCGAGGATGCCTTGAACATTTTAAAAGACCTCTTGGAAACGGAACTCTTGGACCAAGTGGAGAAGCCGGAGGTTCCTGACGGCAGAACTCGACCAATGTTGTCCCTAAAATACTGCTGCTTCAAGAATATCGGTGGAATTTACGCCCAATTAGGAAACTATGACGAAGCCATAAATTTCTACTGGGAAGCAGCTAATTTAGACGAGAGTGACGTCATGCTGTGGTGCAGGATGGGCACACTAGCCATGAAAACAGCGAATCTCGAGTTTGCTTGCGGCGCTTTCAAGCAAGGCCTCAAATGCAATCCAAATCACTGGCCCTGCCTCGACAGCATCATCACAGCCATGTTCGCAGTTCCCGATTACATGAACTGTCTTCTATACATTTCAATGGCCCTCGGACGAGACCCGAGTTACGTCAAAGGTCTAGCGTTCAGAGAAAGAATCCTGAAGGACATTCCCTTCTTCGAGGAGAGCTACAAATTATTCAATCCCGATTGGGCCCTGGATCCACCACTAGACACTGAATACGATAAATGTCTAGGGGATAAGCTTCTGGCAGAGGCAAAAGAAGTTGCGGATAAATGGGTCGAAGCCTGTAGACCTGAATTCGAGATGAAACCGATTCCCGACCTCTCATTGAACAAACCAATGAGTAATTACACCTGGTTATCTTTAGGCGAGTCTCTCGTCAATATGCACAAGTACATTACTGATAACAACCTGAATTTCATCAGCAAGCTCAATTTAAATATTAAAAAATTGGGGGAAGAGGAGAAGATTGATGAGAATGAGCCCATGGAGATAAAAACTGAGGAACTGATTATCGATAATCTTTCGGAGCCTGGGAGTACGGGAATGGAGCAGCAGATTAATAAGAGTTCTGAGGAGGAGAGGATTTCTGAGAAGCTGGATGATCAGGAGGTCCCGGATATCAAGATAGATCCTGATATGGAGATTGATGGAGATGACGAGTACAAATCAAATCTTTCTAGTGATATTCAGATAATCGATGATGATGATCCTCTGAAGCTTGATGCAGTTGAAGTTAAGACTGAGATCGAAGTGAAATCGGAAGAGCCTGGGGATCTTTCAGAGACTTTAAACATCAGTGACGATGGGGAAGTGACTCTGAAAGCCGGAGAATTTCCGGATGATCCGATGGAAGTGATTGACGGTGCAAAAATAGCTGAAGAGATTAATGAAATTACGGAGAACATAGAAGTTGTTGAGAATAGTGAGAAGGAAGTGACGCCGGAGAAAAATGACGAAAAGACAACAGAAAAATCTAATGAACAAGCAGAGGCGAAGGAGGAGCAGCAGAAGGTGAAGAAAAGACGCAGAAGCTCTCTCTGTTTCCTCCAGCAATGGGCCTGGAGCAGCAGCAGCATGCGGAGGTCCCCAAGAGTCCGAGGATCAAACCGACGAGAAGCTGAAAGAGAAGATGTCCAGTTAGAAGAAACAGTCAGACGAATATTCCCGAGTCACTTGCTACCTGATAACGCTAAGATAATCAGAGACGATCCCATGAAGAGTCTAGACGACTCCATGGACACGATGGACCTCTACCAGCTCTTCGCTAATCGAGATAACGCGAATGAGGTGAAAAGTGCGGAAAGCTCGAAATCCCCGACTCCTGAGGACTCAAACGGAAACGTAAAATACTTTGGTTCAGACCTAGAAAACCTCGATGTCCAAGAATTCATAAATAATCATTCAGGAAAATGCAATTTAATGGTAATAATCGCCAAGTACACGGAATTCTTATCGAAGAAATGGAATCACGAGTGGTCAAAGGAATTAATCGAGATTTACCTTCAATCATATGCATTCACCCGAGAACATATCCCACATTCTTCACCATTCGGTGAATACGAGGGCGACGAATCAATCCTCCAACACGACGCAGAAATGACGTTATTATTCTGCGAGCTACACACCGACAAATGGTTGGACAATAAATCGGACATCGTGCCGTCATCAACGATCGAGAGATTCGGCACTGGAATTCCATCCGAAGAACTCGGCTACATAATCTTCGCGAGTGTTCGTGATGATTTGATGAACGGAGATGAAGCACGTTTGGTCTTCCTCCTCCGGGTTTTATGGGTGAAAGCGAATCTGTTCATGTGCCAGGGAGACACAGAAGTAGCGATGAGAACCCTGCAGATGCTGATCGACGATCTCCAGACTCTGGAGCCCACTCGACTCTCCATAAAGCTCCCAAACTGTAAATATTATTCCCGGATAGCTTTACCGATTGTCCAGAAGCGACTGACGTCGATCGAGAGAGGTCAGAGACTGGGTGAAGTCCAGAGACTCTACGACGAGAAGAAATACTCTGAATTATCAGTTATTCTTCAAGAGACATTCAAGTATGCTAAACAGAGGAACGAGGCAGTGTCTTCAGTAAAATTGAATATTGATCGTGTGCAGCAGTTGTCGATGCTCCTCGACAGTCTCTGGCAGCTGCAGCAGTATGAGGATTGTTACGTCTGGGCGGAGACTTGTCTAAACGAAGCCTGGCAGATTTACATAAACTCTGGGGACGAAGCAGAGCAGAAGAAATGGTCCCTCAGCATCCTGAACTCCCTCGAGAAACTCGAAATCTGCGTTGACATGGCTGGCACGACAATCGTCAAGTACCTAGACTCAAAGACATCAAGACTCGTGCAAACGTTAGTTCAGATAATTTGTCATCAATTGGACGTATCCGAGAACACTATTGAGATGCCGCTGGAGACTGTAGTCCCCTGGATCCTCCTCCATCACGTCCTCCAGTATGAAGACGATAAGGAACGAGCAAAATCGAGGCAATCCCAGAAATCAAAGACCCTGGATGTCCATGATGAAGACTCTGATGACGAGGATAAAGACATTCCAGCGTCCATCATGATCCTCTTCACCGGCCACGACTTCCTAAGTCGACACTCCTGGTGCTGCATCAATGAAGCCAAGCTTCTGGTCTTCACCATGAAAGCCGTAATCCCGAGGATGTGCGGTGCGAGATTCTCCGCACTTCGGGAGAAGATCGGGAGATATTTAGAACAGATTTTCTGGTGCTTGTATGGACATCCGAATCGTGCGAATAAAGCCAAACCCAAGCACCTTGAGGATCACGGAGTTCCCCCGATCCCTTTAACCTGGGATGTAGCTCAGTTACTCTTCGAATTCTACAAACCCGAAGTTCTCCCGGAATTCGACTCTGCAAGACCGATGTCCATCAGTTCCGACACGAAGGATTTATTCAAGAGAATCAACGCACTCGTGCCGAAGGAGCACGATCCGAGTGGTTTAGTCGACGAAATGACGAATTACATTATCGGAGACTCGGAAAAAGCGCCGAGTATTGGAAAGCCTCTGCCTTATCAGATCGATTCTCTGTACTACCTTCTCGGGGATTATTCCTTCAAAAACAGTAATTGGTCCTCTGCTATTAAATATTACACAATGGACATAATTCTTCATTCAAACGCCTTTAACTCCTGGGTCGCTTTAGCCATGTCCGTCAGCACAGTCATCGGAACGTCTCTCAACAACTGCAAGCCCCTCTCCGACATAAATAAGCTTCTTTTCCAAGCGAAAATGGCGCAGTGCGCTTATCAGAAAGCAGTGGAACTGAAACCCGGACACAGTGTCATCTGGATCGAGTACGGGAATTTCGTGTACATGGTGCACTCATTCTGCTCGAGACTCCTCAAACAGGAGTCAGATACTCTGAGCATGGAAAAATTCGCAGTTCTGGAGACGAGGAAAGAGGATACTCTGGAAGCTGCTGCTAATTGTTTTCTCTCTGCCAACAGAATTTATCTAGCGAACGTTGATGACGAGCCTCACATGCAGGACGAACGGTGGCTCTATCACTACATGCTCGCGAAAATTGCGGAAAAGAGAAACGAAGATCCTCCGGTCTTCCTGGATCACTACAAAAGAGCCAGTGATCTATTGCACAAAAATAACGCCCATTACCCGAAGAAAATAAGTCACAAAAGTGCACATTATTTATCCATCGAAGCTCTCGAAGTTCATTACAGAATTCACGCGAGTATCTTAAAGTACCTGGAGCAGCACGAAGGGAAACAATTGAAAAAATCATTGGGACAATTGTTTCTTAAGAATCTTCTTGAATGTGCGAATGGTCCATTCATGCAGTTTCCTTCTAAATTAACGAAAAAGAGAAAGGAAGATGATAATGAAGAAAAACCGAAGCATTTAGAGACTCAAGTGCCCGAGGAAACGATCCCGAAGAGTAGAATTCAGATCGAGAGGCGTCAGAATAGTGTGGAAGAGATTTTGATTCCGGAGAAGAGTGAAAAGGGGAGAATCGAGGGGAAGAAGAGGGGAAGAGATGTTGGGAGTGATGAACCGTCGAAGAGGATGAAAATTGGGAATATTTCGCATCTGCAGTTGATGCAGGATGTTTTGAGTGTTATTGACGAACTGATTACTAAAGTCTGTGATATGGCTTTGCAGAAAGAGCAGAAGGAGTTGAGTGATGAGGTCATGGTGATATCGAGTGATGAGAGTGATAGAGAGCCTCAGCTTCGGCTGGAGAAGAAAGAGGGGAAGATGATTGAGAATGCGCAGGATATTATGGATAATTTGATGAAGGAGACTCTGGCACTTTCGGAGAATCAGGTGCAAGTTGATGAGGAAGAGTCGAGGAAGGGGAGTGAAGGGAAATGGTTTCAGAATGAGGATCTTCAGGTGAGTGAGGGGGGGTTTGTGAGGGAGAAGGAGAAGAGTGGGGAGAAGAAGAAGACGCAGGTGAATGCGGTGAAGGAAGAGGCGACGTTGAGTCGGAGAGGATCGCAGGAGAGCACGACTACTACTTTGACGACTACGACCAATGAAACTAATAATTCGAGCTTCAGTAGTAGTGATGAGAGCAGCAGCAGCGATGATAGCTCTGATAGTGATAGCTCGAGTGTTGATAGTGATAGTGATTCGGGGGAGAGTGAGGGGGAAGCGAAGAAGAGTGCTGTTGAAGAAAAAGGTGAGAAATTTCATTAATTTGAGAATTTCTTACCTGTGGTAGCTTTTTGAGGATATCTCGGAAACTAAGAGAGATAGAGGAATTTTTGTTATTACCTTTTTTGTAGCTCTTGAAATTCTGGAGAAAAAAGGTCTCTATGAAAAATTTTCTATCTCGTTTAGTTTCTGAGATATTTCAAGAAAAGTGAAAATAATTAACTTAAGTTGGAAAATTCATATTTTTTTTGGTGTTAATTTGTTTGAAATATTTATTCTATTTCAGAGGAATATCTTACGGATGGTGAAGTCTCCAAAATCATCAGTTATTGTGTAGCAGGTCTGGAGCAGTGTGTTCTGAGGTTTCCAGAGCATTACAAATCAATTTATCGTCTTTGTCATTTTTATTCAAATAATAAAAATGTTAAAGATAATAATAAATGTAGGGATTTACTGTTGGGGACTTATAAGTGCCAATATTACCCTGGTTTGACGTTCCAAGGACTCTTTGCTGATAGGAAAACGACAAACTTTTTCAATGTGAGTAATTATTGAATACTGTTTGTTATAATTACTAATTTTCTAAAATTCTGACATTTTCAGACAAATTCATCAGTCTTCTTGGAACATCTCGGAAACTAAGCGAGATAGAGAAATTTTGCAAGAAACCTTTTTTGTAGAGAATTTCGAGAGCTACAAAAAAGGTCTCTATGAAAATTCCTCTATCTCGCTTAGTTTCCGAGATATTCTCAAATAAGTGATGGTGGAATTAAATCCATTTGTCTGAAAATTTCAGTCGCAATTTTCTTCATGTTCATCATGAGAAATAGAAGAGTAGATGTCTTTTGAATTCATCTGCATCAATTTCCTGAATGATTTCTGTGTTTATCGGTTTTTGGGTCGTGTTGTGATAGTCCACGAGAAGCCCGCCTCTCCCTGCACCATCAAGTATCGGTGTAACATTAGTAGAAAACTTTTTTGTCGCTAAATTCGGCCAAAGCATGACAGCAGCTGTCATGGCATCAGCTGGTCTCCATAAATTTCCCTTCAATGTCTTCTTTTCTACATTGTTCAAGAAGTCCATGTATCTTGATTTCATGGAACCCAATTCTTTGACTCTCCATTCCTAAAAGAAAAAGGAAAATTCAAAATTTGGAATTCTGTTTCGTTTCACCATCAGTTTTCTTAAGATATCTCGGAAACCAAGCGAGATGGAGGAATTTTGCAAGAGACCTTTTTTGTAGAGAATTTCGAGAGCTACAAAAAAGGTTATTACGAAAATTGCTCTATCTCGCTTAGTTTCCGAGATATTCCTGAAAAACTTCACAAAAGAATTCTTTTTTACTCTTTCAACACTGAAATCTCACGTTTTTGAAAATATCTTGGAAACTAAGCGAGATAGAGGAATTTTGCAAGAGACCTTTTTTGTAGAGAATTCGGAGATCTCCAAAAAAGGTCTCTTCTAAAATTGCTCTATCTCGCTTAGATTCCGAGATATTCCCAAAAAACAATCAAATATCTCAATTTCCCCAAAAATGTCTGATTTTCAAAGAAATATTAATAAATATTGTGATTTTGAGGATTACCACAGGTATTTGAGCACCGAGAGTTGTCTCCCATGAGAACAAGAGGATTGGCTCTCCTCTGGTTGAGTTCATAACGATGAAATTGCTCTCTGGATCTTGGCCAAAGTTGAATTCGACTCCGGGCGATTTATTACCAATTCCTGCGACACTTCCTCCCATAATATACAATCTCTTGATGTTATTCATGAAATTTGGATCCAGAGTATTTGCTACTGCGATATTCGTCGGTGGTCCAAGCACCAATACACTCAATTCTCCTTTGTACTTTTGTGCTAATTCAATTAATGCAATTGCAGCATGTTTCGATTTGTCAACTTCAAGCGTCACTTCTTCCTCGAATTCAAAGTCTCCAAAGCCATCATCACCAAACCAATTGTCTCCAGTAAAATTGGTGATTAAGGGCTTCTGACTTCCTCCATAAACTGGAATCTATAATGCAAATGTGAAGAAAAACATTGTAAATTAAAAATTGGGGAATTGTTCACAGCTTTTTGACAATATCTCGGAAACTAAGGGAGATAGAGGAATTTTTATAAAGACCTTTTTTGTAGCTCTTGAAATTCTCTACAAAAAAGGTCTCTTGACATTTTGCTCTATCTCGCTTATCTTCCGAGATATTTCCAAAAAAGTGTGAGATTTGATGTTGAGAAATCCAAAAAGAATTCTTCTGTGAAGTTTTTTAGGAATATCTCGGAAACTAAGTGAGATACAGGAATTTTCATAATAACCTTTTTTGTAGCTCTCAAAATTCTCTACAAAAAAGTATTCGGCTGCAAAGGGCGTATCTCCATTAATTACCGAGATATTCTCAAGAAAAGCACGAAATACGTGGTTTTATGCAGAAAAAATGAAACAATTACCTGAGAGACATTTGCGATAGTCAATGTTTTGAGTACATTCGTTTCGACATTCTTCTCCCAAGTGTTGCCGTAACAACAAGTGATACCAACGACTTCAAAATCAGAATCTGCATTTGCCCATGCGGATAACACTAATAGAATTGCCATTGCGTCGTCACCACCTGCATCAGTGTCAATAACGAGTTTTTCGGTTTTTCTTGTATTATCTCGTTTATTAGGGCCCTCATTATCCGTTAAGTAGTACGCTAAACACCTGCAATGGATATTTTTTTTTATTTCCAATTTCACAAGAAAAAAAAAACGTTTTTTCTATCATTTTTTCGAGTCTATTCTTCTCTTCAACA
Source organism: Aleiodes testaceus (assembly GCA_963565655.1). Taxonomy (NCBI): domain Eukaryota; kingdom Metazoa; phylum Arthropoda; class Insecta; order Hymenoptera; family Braconidae; genus Aleiodes; species Aleiodes testaceus. The sequence goes on from OY751414.1 coordinate 1,169,777, forward strand.
GTTTTTTGAGAATATCTCGGAAACTAAGCGAGATAGAGCAATTTTCGTGATAACCTTTTTTGTAGCTTTTGAAATTCTCTATAAAAAAGGTCTCTATGAAAATTTCTCTATCTCGCTTAGTTTCCGAGATATTCAATGAAAATGAATTATTAAGGATTTGTATAGTTTTTTGAGAATATCTCGGAAACTAAGTGAGATAGAGCGATTTTGATAATAACCTTTTTTGTAGCTCTCGAAATTCTCTACAAAAAAGGTCTCTTCACATTTTCCTCTATCTCTCTTACTTTCCGAGATATCCCAATGACAACCATCAAAACCACAAATTCTTCTTATTTCACCTCAACTCATTATTTCATTATAATAATAATAAAATTACCCAGTAACAGCGACAGTCAGGGTCACTCCAATTGACAGAAGAATCCCTGTAGTTTTCCTCCGCATTGTTGAATTTTCTCGATTAATCCTGAAACCGTAAAATTCCAATTTCTTATCATTTTCCTCATCATTTCGTCACTTTTTATTAAATATCTCGGAAACTAAGAGAGATATCGAAATTTTCATAGATACCTTTTTTGTAGAGAATTTCAAGGGCTACAAAAAAGGTCATTATGATTATTGCTCTATCTCGCTTAGTTTCCGAGATATCTTAAAAAAACTGATGATGAAATAAAGTCAAATTGTCTGAAAACTTCAGTTTTTTTGTTCCTTTTATTCCCATTACATAATGAATAATGATCAATTGATTTTGTTGTGTTGGGATTCACTGCTGTAAATAGACCGACAAATTCTCAGTTCATTTTTATCTCTTCGTTACGAGGTTTAAATAGAATATTCACTGACTATCTCTAAACAATAAATTTCATGATAACAAGAAAATTCACTCACTCTTATCTTTAAAGTATTTTTCATTTGCAATTGAGACGATTTCATTCGAGTTAATGACTCAATTGAATTGTCTGTACTGAATTCACGAGTAAAGGAGGAAGAATTGTATCAATTATTATCAATATTATCAAAGCTGATGTTTATTTTAATTTTATTTAGAAGATTATCTTCGGATTAAATTGATAAATATGATAATTTCTTAATTTATTATTTTATCTCGAATATTTCCAAAAAAAAATGAAAATTCTTCTTTTTTATTTGTTTTTTTTTTATATTTTTAAAAATTATAAATTTTTATTAATTAATTAGGAGTTGATGCAATTGTTGGATTTATTGGAATTATTATTATTATTTTTTTTAATGATTTTATTGGGTTTTTGGTGCTTTGATACTCTCGGTTTCGAGGAGACGAATCGACTGAATGAGAAATCAATTGAAATTCATTGTTTCGAGAATTGGAAATTACGGAATCAGCATAACGAGTTAACTGTCAACTCTCACTTTGACATTATTGAGGAATTAATAATCCTATTCAAGGATTTTGTTAAAAGGATCCAAAGAAAAATATTCGATTTTTTTTCAATTAAATGAGAATCCTTCAAACGAGGCTTTTTTTTCCTGTGAAGATCTCTACAAAATTTTTTGAAAAAATTACACAATAATCCATAAACCCTATCACATTTTCTCAAATTTTTTCAGATTTTTTGAAAAAATATTTCATTTAAAAAAAAATTAAAAGGATCAAAAGAAAAATATTCGATTTTTTTTTTAAATCAAATGAGAATCCTTTAAATGAGAATTTTTTTTCATATGAAGATCTTTGAATAAATTTTTGAAAAAATTACACAACAATCTATGAAAATCCGAGCATCTTCTCAATTTTTTTCAGATTTTTCGAAGACTCCTTTCATTCTCAAAAAAATTAATAACAATTAAACTAACCTTAAGAGACTAAAAAATTCCTTAAAAATGTTTTCCAGGGTGTCTGGCGAATCCCGAATGACGAGATCGATCGCCCAGGTAGTTTCGCCTCCCACATGTCTCGATGCGTGACATTGTTGATGCAGGTGCTGAAGGAAACGGACGACAGTCGCATGTTAATGGAGTTGTGCATCCAATTACGAAAAACGCCAGACGCAGACAAGTAAGTCCCCTTTCCCCCAAAATCAATGAACCAAAATTTAATCAATCCAAAAAATCTTCCAGGAAATACGTGAGGGATTCAGAACGCGAGCAATTATCCCGTCAAGCTCTAACATTGTGCCTCCAATCCCTACGAACCCGTCTGCAGTTGATCGGACCTCCAAACGCCGCAGACAGCGCCCAACTCTTCCGAACGGACGCCCGAACTCACGTCCTTCTGGACGTCTACAAGATTTACCAACAAGTCCAGAAGAATTTCCAAGGAAAAGAGGTGCAGGCGTTCGCAACCTTACTCGTCGACACCTACAAAGCCTACATGGGCCTAAAATCCGCCGAAGGAAACCTCTTAGAAACTGCGATCCGCTGCTGTCAACAGCAGACCCTCGCCAACAAGATAGCAGCCTCCCACTCCCACCACCACCGAACAGAAGCCCCCCAAGCTCCCACCCCTTCCCCCTTACCAACGACCATCCAACCTCCACCAGTCCCAACATCTCCCCAAGCCCCCCAACAAAAGAAACCCTACAAATCCTCCGGAACCGGGAGACCTCGAGGTCGTCCCCCGAACGTCAACAAATATCTCCAATCATTGTCCTCCGGTTCTATGATGAATCAATTGAACACGAAGACCGGATTCCCTGGATACATGGGCGCCTCCAGCAGCCAATCATTGATGAACCCCTTCTTCATGAACCCCCTGATAGACCAGAACATGGTATCAGCGATGCTCGGGCTCGGAAACGTCATCGACCCAGTCACAGCAGTGAATTACTTAACAACAATGGGAAATTATCATGAACTAGTGAGACAGTACAGTAATTTCACGTCGATGGCGAATATCCCGGGGATGGCGCCTCTCCGGACGTTCTCGAGTGCTGATACCAGTACTATTCCAACAATGAGCACGATGAACGCTTCTTCAACTCCAACGGGAATGTCTTCTTTAGGATCAATGGGTAATCTTGGGAATCTGACTGTTCAACAGCTGCTGAACCTCCAGAGCTCGTCATCAACGAGCTCCATGTACAATCAGTCGAAACCAACGACGACAATGTCTTCTTCAAAGGATTTATCTCATTCAGTCTCAATTACACCGGTCGGGAGCACAATATCCAAACAAAAACCTTCGAAGCACATGCAGGTCCATGCGGATCCAATGCCTGCGCATATTTCTAAGGGAATGCCGGCGCCATCGAGTCAGAAACCCGTTCCTCATTCACCGACTCAAGTTTCTTTATTAAAACCCTCGGTTATTCAGCCGCCGAAGACGACTCCACCGAAGCAAATGTCGGCGCCTCAAATCCGGGTGTCGAAGAGTCTAACGGAGCCTCAACCGGCGCATAATTCGTCGGTGCCGCTTTCGCCGTTGAAGAGTGCGAGTCCCTCGGGGATGAATCTGCCTCCGGTTAGTCATGCGGCAATGCAGAATCCGGGGCTGAATATTAAACCGGTTTCTATGGGGGTTCAGCCGAGAGGCACGTCCCTGCAGCATAAATTGTTGTCGAAGAAGCAGCCGCAGGCGATGCCGCAGCAGAAGGTGCAGTCGAGTTCCTTGAAGAAGCAGAGATCGAAATCGCAGATTCCGCAGATTCCTGGGAGTTTTCAGAGTCTTTTGAATATCAGTGGAGCTGGAGCACTTGGAGCTGCTCCGTTTTTACCGTCGGAATTGAGCGGAATCTCGGTCAGTCCGGTTAATCAGAGTGTGAACCAGAAAATCCAACAGAAACCGGGATTCAGGAAGTTGAGTAAGGGGAAGAGCGTGGATATGTCCGGTTCTATTCAAAATCCGATTCCTTCCGCCACTGCGGAAACTTTCTCCATGCTATCACAATTACAGCAGCATTCGCATTTGGAGATCATTCCGCAGAGCAAGGGACTGTCTAAAAATATGGATTTCTCGAAGAATTTACCGCTGTCCTTGAGCATCGGTCCGCAAAAATCTGGAGATCCTGCTAGACCCACTGGAACCGAGTCCATGGCGGTTTATGAGGTTCCAAGGGGTAATTCGTCGAAGAAAATGGATAAAAATGGGAAGGACAGTGTTGAGATCATTACGCTTGATGATTAAATTTAATGTCAATTACTGCCCTTTTACTTTGTGATACGTTTCGTTAATTTAGATTATGTGCATTCATATGCAGTCGAGTATTTATTTATAATTCGTGGAGTTGTGAGAGAGATAATAAAAAATATTGCATTTATACAATGAAAAATGTGGTATCTCCGTTAGTTCCTGACGTTTTTGTTGATTTTGATTTATTATTTTGGGAATTTTTTACATTAGAACATCGAGCATTGGAGCACCGACGTCATGAAGACCATGAACAGCAAAGACACTTCCAGCTAGAGGCTGTGCTATCGATTCTGCAGCAGTTAAACCGATTTTTCCGGTTGTCACGTAGAGAATATCGAGATTAGGTCCTCCGAATGCAACACTGCTCGTTTGTAATGCTGGTAAACGAATGGTTCTCAGGATACTTCCGGTGTTTGGGTTCACTTCGAGCACCTGAAAATAAAGGAATATTTAAGTATTAGTTTTTTGAAGATATCTCGGAAACTAAGCGAGATAGAGCAATTTTCGTAATGACCTTTTTTGTAGCTCTTAAAATTCTCTACAAAAAAGGTCTCCTGACATTTTCCTCTATCTCTCTTAGTTTCCGAGATATCTCTAAAAAACTGAATTTAAATGAAATCGTCTCAAAATTTCACTGAAATTATGAATTTTTGGATTTAGTTACTTTTCCACCGCCATGTATGGCTATCCACAGATTCCCTTTCTTGTCGATCGTCATGCCGTCGGGAACTTCGTCAGGATTCACCGGTTGGAGTGTGAAAACCACTCTTTTATTCGCTGGAAACAATAATTAATAAGATTAACGATTTCTAAAATCAAAAACCAATTTTATCGACTTACAGATGTTTCCTGAAGGTAAATCATAATCATAAGCAGCAACTTCGAGTGTCACCGAGTCGATGTAATAAAACGTTTGATTATCATGACTCCAGCAGAGTCCATTGCTGATGGACACATTCTCGATAACAGGCGTCGGTGTTCCATCCGCATCAAATCTGTACAAAGTCGCTATATTGTAAATCGTCTCTTCTCCCACTTGTCCGATGGTTCCAGCCCAGAACCGTCCCGCAGGATCAACCTTCCCATCATTAAAACGAGTGTTCCTCTGATCAACGTCAACGGTCGACAAAACATCGATCTCAGGATCTGATTCATTGCGACTGATGTCCCATTTGATTTTCACCAAATCCGTGCCACTTCCGGCGATGAAAGTGTCGCTGGATCCAGCGACTGGAACCGCAACTCCAACTGGGCCATTTTCTAAATTCATTCGGAATTAAATAATTAATTAGTAATTAGTAATTAATCATAATTGTCAATCGAATGATAAAATCAATTACTTATGTAAGCTTCAGTGACTTTTTTCGTCACCGGATTGAAGCAGATCATCTTCTGTCCTGGAATATCAACGTAAAAAAGAAGCTGCCTGGCGATATCCCAATGAGGTCCTTCAGATAAACTCCGGGGCTGTGTCACTTGTTCAATTCTCAGTCTCGAACCTCTAAAATAAATAATAATTACTGTTAACTTAATTTTTTACCACAAATTTCCTTAAATTTTTCAATAAAACCAGAAAAAATATATAAACCTTAGAATCAAAGAGGCATAAGTCTTATGCATAAACACATCACTTACGTCCTTTTGTTTCTAACAAAAATATTTCAATAAAATTCGTGCATTTTTCGTAATTTAAATAATAAAAATTCTGTTAATTTAGAATCAAAGTGACGTAAGTGCTGTATACTTGCACAACACTTACGCCATTTTGCTTCTAATAATAATAATAATAATATTTTTTTATGATATTACGTACTTTCTACGAGCACTTGTCTCCAAAACTGCAAATCCTATCATCAAAACACCAAAAATCCTCATAATTGATGCTCTCATAATGTTCAGAGAATTTTCCAAAATAAAGTGCAGCGTTACAAACTTCCTACAACAATGAAATATTATCGACAAATATAATCTTTATATATACGAAAAAGTCTTCACTGAAACATTGATAAATTCCCATTGTCACAAGTTTATATATTTAAGTGTCTTCTTGGAAAAGATTTCTCTTTGAATTATCAAAGCCGACACATGTACTATCGGAATTCGTACCCATCAGTGTCACACTTTTTATTTTTAAATTTCAAAGTCTCATGTCTCATTCAATCTATGCAAATTCCATTATTCCTGAATATTATCTGCATTATTATCATTTATACAAAATTATGTGCAATGATAATTACAGAGATTCCATCGACATCCTCATTCCTCAATTAACATTAATTATTTATTTATTATTATTATTTATTTATTAAACGTGCAGATTCATGAATTAAAGAAGTAAAATACGATAAATCAATTTTTGTCATTTTTTTTTAATGAGAATAATCTTTAAATAATGAAGAAAAAAGAGAAATGAGTCATTTGAGGACTTTGAGTCTCAAAAATCCCACGAAATCTAATTATAATAATTACTTACTCGATATTCCTTCGAAGCACAATCACAAACGATTAATTTCAATCAAAATGAGTCGAAAGAATTTTGACAATTACTCCAACTGAAATAACAAATAATAATAATAATTAAAAATAAATAAAGTCTTCAGTCATATTCAAAATATTGAAGAATACATTAAAATATTATTGATTTTTATCATTTGTCGTTTACTCAGGAATAAAAGGGCGTAAGTGTTATGCATGAGCATAAACACTTACGCCCCTTTCTCCCTAAAGTAACATTGTATTTTTGTATATTATTTACCTCAAATGTGTTTTACAATTTTTATTTACCTTGAATACTGTTTTTACTGCATTTTTTCATTATTTTTACATGACTTTTCAAAAATGATAAGTCAAGCTGATAAGATAAGGAAAATATCGAGCCTTGAAGAATGAATTTTGAAGCACAATTATCATTAATTGAATCTAGAAAGAAAAAAATGAAGGTTTGTATTACTTACAAACAGCAAGATGAAAAAAAACTGAATAATATCAATGCAGTAATTTTCCATTCGCTCGTATTTTCTATGTTTTTATTTTCCTTCAAGTTACCTAGATCAACCGGGTTACCTCCTTCCACTGGACTCCTTCATCCAAGACTTATATTATAAATTTAATATTATGAAAATTATATTCATTGAGTTGTGAGCTGGTGCTGGAATAAGAATCTATTCTTGAAGGTGAAAATTCCAGCGAATTCCTCCAGTTTAAGAATTTGTCAATCTGTGAAAGAGAAAGCAGAAAAGACCTTGAATAAAATAAATTAAGTGAACTAATTATTAATTATAATTATACACTATTGCTTCTATACTTCATTGAATTAATTATTTTTTAAAATTGATTTAATTAGGTAATTAATTAATTAATATTTACCCTGAAGGAATTGTTAAAGAGTTTTCTTCCAAAACTCGTCATTATATCATTAGCTTTTGTTAAATATCTCGGAAACTAAGAGAGATAGAGAATTTTTCATAGATACCTTTTTTGTAGAGAATTTCAAGGGCTATAAAAAAGGTTATTATGATTATTGCTCTATCTCGCTTAGTTTCCGAGATCTCTTCAAAAAACTGATGATGAGGTAAATTCAAGTTGTCAGAAAATTGAAGTTTCTCGATACGTCGTTATTCCACTCTTTTTTTGCTCCAAGTATGGTGTCATCTATTAACATATATTGCTCATTCATTTTTTTCCAGATTGTCTTAGTTGCCTTGAAGATAAAGAAAAACGTAAAATGAGGTGCTTCATGGTGAGATCTTTGCTCCAGGGAATCCAGCGTTATAAGAACATTCCACAGCACCGATCAATGCCTGGATTTAATAATTCTAAAGAAATAAGGTAAGAATTTATGAAATAAATGAATATTTAAGAAATAAAAAGCAGATGAAGAATGATTTACCTTCCAGATCCATCAGAATGGCGCACACTACGACTCAGGCTCAATTATTGTCCAATGATGAAGAGCACAGTGCTTTGATGGCAGTCTGGCCACAACTCGTGAAGGATCTGACGGAGAATAAACTTTATTCCGATATTCCAGAAGCCACAAAATGGCTGGAAAAGGTGAAAATCACGAACACAAAGTTTCCAGACAAATCAACTTTATTTCATCATTAGTTTTTGTTAAATATCTCGGAAACTAAGAGAGATAGAGGAATTTTCATAGATACCTTTTTTGTAGAGAATTTCAAGGGCTACAAAAAAGGTTATTATGAAAATAGCTCTATCTCGCTTAGTTTCCGAGATATCTTCAAAAAACTGATGAAATAGAATGAAATTGTCTGAAAACTTGAGTTTCTTTGAAAATCATCATTCAGGCTCACTAAAAATGATAATTAAGTAGTGACACAATTTTGGTTGTTACCTCTGTTGGTCATGTGACCTCAATAAGCTCTCCATTGTCATAAAAACAATTGTTTCTTCAATTCCTGGAATATTGTTGTTTAAGAAACTAAAGTTTTCACACTTGACTTTATTTCATCATCAGTTTTTTGAAGATATCTCGGAAACTAAGCAAGATAGAGCAATAATCATAATAACCTTTTTTGTAGCCCTTGAAATTCTCTATGAAAAAGGTATCTATGAAAATTTCTCTATCCCTCTTAGTTTCAGACATATTTGACCAAAAGTAATGGTGAAATGAAGTTGATTTGCTCGAATTTAACAGAAATTCGTCCAGAAAATTTACTGCAGAGAATATTTTTTCGCATTGATTGTTGAAAAAGGGACGTGCAGGGGAGTGGGGCAAAATGGGATGCAATAATCAAGCCTATCCCATTCTGCCCCTCTTATTGTTTCTTCATTGCTGTTTGAAGAAGGAATGCACTTTTCTTTTCAGGTCCTCGATTACAATGTTCCCAGTGGTAAAAAGCATCGAGGATTGATCCTCATCCATGCTTATCGCAAACTGGCTCATCCCGTAACAGAGGAGAATCTCAAACTCGCGAGGGTGCTTGCCTGGTGTTTTGAAATCGTGAGTCTTCTAAACATGAAAATGAATTTTTTATCATTGAAATGGTGAAGAAAGAATGAAGAAATTAAAGAATCTGATAAAAATCCAGTTTTCCTTCTTCCCAGGGCCAATCATCCTTTCAGATACAAGATGATCTCATAGATCGTGCGGAAACGAGGAAAGGCCAGCTCTGCTGGCATCTTCGTGATAACATTGGAGTAGCAGCTATTAATGACAGTTTTATGCTTGAACTTTCTCTTTATCAATTGCTGAGGAAGTATTTTCAGAAGCATGAGTGCTATACGAATGTCTTCGAGACTTTGACGGAGGTATTTTCCCCTAAAAAAGAGAGAAAAGTATTAAATAAGCTTTGTCTTAGAGACAAAGAGGCGTGAGTGATATACTTTTACGTAAAACTTACGCCTTTTTGTGTTTATCAATGATTTTTTTATTCTTGAAATACTCACTTCGGTTCTAAAATTCAAGATTTTTATCTGCAGTCAGCACTTGGAGCATCATTTGGACAAGCACTTGACATCCTCTCATCTAATCACGGAAATAAACCAGATATCAATCTCTTCTCGATGGATCGATTCAACATGATAACAAAGTACAGAGGAGCTCAATTCTTTCATCTTCTCCCAGTTAAAGTAGCGATGTATCTCGTAAGTTCTCATAAACAAAAACTGAAATTTTGCAAATCAATTTTATTTAATCACTTTTTCAAAGATATCTCGGAAACTAAGAAAGATAGAGAAAATTTTATAGATACCTTTTTTGTAGAGAATTTCAAGAGCTACAAAAAAGGTATCCACGAAAATTTCTCTATCTCGCTTAGTTTCCGAGATATCTCAAAAAAACTGATGATGGAATAAAACCCCATTTATCTGGAGAATTCTCAAGAAAATCTGGGGAATTTTTTGAAGAAAAATCGTGCACGCTTATTATTAAAAGAAAAATAATAATAACAATAAATAATTATTCATGTTTTATGTATTTGTTAGGCCGGTATAACTGATCCTGGAGTATACCAACAGACAGACCCAATTCTCCTCGAATTGGGCCACTTGTACCTCGTGCAGAACGATTATGCAGATTGTTATTGTTCTCAAAACATCACCGGCCACAGTGGAACCGACATCCAAGTGGGAAAATGCTCGTGGTTAGTTGTAACAGCCCTCGACCATGCAACTCCAGCCCAACGAAAGATCCTCCAAGTAATTATCATTTTCTCACTAATATCCGCCATTTTGTTTTAACCCAAACTCACTGTCTTCCTCCCCAGGAATGTTACGGCGAGGACGATCCTGAAAAAGTAGCACGAGTTAAGCAAGTGTACGATGATCTAGACTTACCAGCACTCTTCGCAAAGTACGAAGAAAAAGCCTACAACTCCATTAAAACCCGAATAAACCAAATGACGTGTGATTTTCCTAAGGATTTATTCGACGATTTAATGGTGATAGGACAGGATTAATTGATTAACAAATAATTAATAGAATGTTTCAATAAACAAACATTGTTACCTCATTATTATTATTATTATTCTATAAATTGTGGAGTTTTTGAATTTTCCCTTTTTCATCTTCCATCCTTGTCGCTTTTGTGGCATTGAAGAATCATGGGGTCACGTGACGTTGTTTCGGGAGTCGGTTGGGCCTCTGACGTCTCCACTTAACTCCCAAAATTCGTAGAGCACGTTCTAATGACGCAGAAGTGAATAGAAGTATTTGAAGATGTATGTTTCGACAATATCAAAAGTTCTAGTGTTGCTGGGAGTTGGCATTGGGAAGTTCTTGATTGGAGTAGTACCAGCATATTCCATCAAACGAAGTGAAAATGAGAGAAAAGGAATTATTATCTCGGTTTTGTTGTGCTTCGGTGCTGGGATTCTACTCGAACAATCACCATTTTTTGGAGGTCATGGATCAACGACGCTACAGAGTATTATCTCTGGCGGCGGCTTTTTTTTACTTTATCTCGGAAATGAGATATATGATTGTGTGAAGAAAACCTCGATAATGTATGTTTTTATTTTGTCATTTGTTTTTTGAAGATATCTCGGAAACTAAGCGAGATAGAGAAAATTTTGTTGATACATTTTTTGTAGAGAATTTCAAGAACTACAAAAAAGGTTATTATGAAAATTGCTCTATCTCGCTTAGTTTCCGAGATATCTCAGGAAAACTAATGGAATAACATTCGAATATCCAATTTTCATGAGAATGTTACTGCATTAGTTTTTTTGAGATATCTCGGAAACTAAGAGAGATAGAGAAATTTTTATAGATACCTTTTTTGTAGAGAATTTCAAGAGCTCCAAAAAAGGTCTCCATAAAAATTCCTCTATCTCGCTTAGTTTCCGAGATATTCAAGTGAGAGTAATCACACTCCTTTCTTCTTTCCTTTAAGAAAAAAAACTGTTTTATCGTCCGAGCGAGGAATTCTATGTTCCCAAAGAATTAATAAAAATTCAATTTTTTACAGACCCGGGAAAATTTTCAAGCTAAATGTTGAGACTTCTCCAGGGAACGAGAATGCTGCAGCTCCTGAGAACTCTCGTCAAGAGGAAGAATCGTTTCTTCCTCATAAAACAGCTTTCGACTCCAAATCAAATTCCTGTGTTTCCCATTTAGGATTAATCCTCGCACTCATGATTCTGGCAGGAGAAGGGGCACTATGGGACGTCGGAGGAGGAGGGAGAAGCGTCAAAATCGACAATTTTGCCTTTGTCGAGCCGATAATCGCATTATCCCAATTAGTCACAGCTTTCTGGCTGGGTCTGGAACTCTCAGAGGCTTATGGCACTGGATACAAACATATCCTCGGGATTCTCCTGTACTCCAGCGCTCCCATATTATCATTTTTCATCAGAATGTTATGGGGAGATTGTGCGGATTGGCAGAGTAGATCAACGAAATCATGCGAGGTCAGAGAATTTCCTCCAGATTTTTCCCAATCATTTTCACAAGAAATGAAAGGAAAACTAATGAAAATAATTTGACGAATATTCCTGGAATAATTTAACAGTAAAGAGCGAATATCTCGGAAACTAAGCAAGATATCAAAAATTTTGTAAGAACATTTTTTGTAGATAAACGTTTTTTCTACAAAAAAGGTCCTTATGATAATTGCGATATCTCACTTAGTTTCCGAGATATTGCATTAAAACAGTGAATTACCGAAGGAACTGTTTTTTTGTGAGGATTTATTTCAACTTTTTTTTTCTTTCTAGTATCGATTTTATGTAATGATAACCTTGGACTTTGCTGCAAGAGGAATGCTTGTTTATGTAGCATTCATGGAAATTTTGTCCCGAGAGCAGGCACGATGGAAAAATAGTCCAATTCGATGGACTGGACTCTTGCAATTCTTTTCAGTACTCGGCGGTTTCATTTTCATCAATACCACTTGCTATTTCATAGCAACCGTAAGAATTCAATTAATTTTGCTTCATTTTTTTTTATAAATCTTGAGATTAACATACCTATAGGTATGTTAATCTCAAAATGGCGGATATTTACATATATGTGAATATCCGCCATTTTGTTGTCATCTGATGATCATGAAAATGAAAAATTAATAGCTTTTTCTTATTTTTTTTTCAGAATTCGGGCCTTTTTTAACATTTATCGTGAACCTTTATGACAAATATTCATTTATTTTTTATTTTTATCGTTTTTTTCTATTCGTTTTTGGTGAATTCCCATTGACGATGACTCCAGGAGCATGAAAAACTGCAGAAATCAGCGTGGAATCAAGAGTACCTGACATTCTTTGCGGCATTGTGCTGCAAACATTTTTTTTATTCGTTTAATTTCCAGAAATAGAAAGTCTGAGACTATAATTACCTCATTTGCATCAGAAAATGATAATATATATTTTTACAAATGAAATTAACTCACATTAGATCGTTCTTTCTTCTGAATATCTCGGAAACTAAGCGAGATAGAGGAATTTTTGTAGAATCCTTCTTTGTAGAGAATTTCAAGAGCTACAAAAAAGGATTCTTGCAAAATCGCTCTATCTCGCTTAGTTTCCGAGATATTCTACTCTGACAAATACGAATTTATAAGTATGAATTCTTTGAGAGAATTACGTTTTTCCCAAAGAATCTTCAATTACCCCCACTCCTCGAATCCTTCGAATCTGCAGCACATGTGCACTCGATTTAATGCATCCCTCTGCCTCAGATCCAAAGGGGCGTAACTCCTGTACTCATGCATAACACTTACGCCATTTTGATTCTTACTCAACTTTACTTCAAAAAATTCCACAATTTTCTCCAAAAAAAATTGAAGTTAATCTTTCAGTAAAGAATAATATTGTTCATAAAAATGTTTAATTAATAATGAAAAAAAATAAGTAATGACAAAATGTTAATATTTGGAATGTATAACACACACATACGTGAATTATCATGACCTGCACAAGTACATGAATGTTATGGTTCACAAAATATTCATTCAACATTGAACCTGAAAAAAATAATCAAATTTTTATTTAAAAAAAAATTTGCATTCACTCTTAAATAATTGAGAGAATAAAGTTTGTGTCTCGAAGAATTTTTTTATCAAAAATAAAATCAAGAAAATGTGATTAAAAATTGGAGTCGTGATAATCGGAGTTCATAACCTCAAAAGTAAGAAAACTGATGAATTAATTTTTTTCAGAGAATATTTTAATTAAATAATTTTTGTAATTATTTTAGGGAATATTGGTTTTTGAAAATGTGGAGATCTCATACTCGCATGAAAAGAATTCTTTTCTCCTGGGAATTCTCGCAGTCGTTTGATGGATGTCCTTCGCAATGCCAAAGATTCTATGGTTCGAGTGATTCCCCATTGCCTGGAGATGCTCAGGTGGTGATTTGTGGGGGTGGAGTGATGGGTGCTGCTGTTGCCTATCATCTAGCTGGAATGGGATGGGGTCCACGTACCGTAATTTTGGAGAGTGGAAGGTGAACAAATTCATCATCTCCATTAAGAAACTGAAGTTTTCAATTTGATTTTATTTCATCATCAGTTTTTTTGAAGATATCTCGGAAACTAAGCGAGATAGAGCTATTTTCATAATGACCTTTTTTGTAGCCCTTGAAATTCTCTACAAAAAAGGTATCCACAAAAATTTCTCTATCTCTCTTAGTTTCCGAGATATTTAATAAAAAGTAATGGTGAAATTAGGTTGATTTTCTCAAATTTGATAGAAATTCGTCCAGAGTTTTTACTGCAGAGAATATTTTTTCACATTTATTGTTGGATAAGGGAAGTGCAGGGGAGTGGGGCAATATGGGATGCAACAATGAAGCCTATCCCATTCTGCCCCTCTTTCCCCTATTATTTCTTCCTTAAAAAATATGAAAAATTCAGATTTACTCCATTTTGTCACCACTTTTCTTAGAATATCTCGGAAACTAAGCGAGATAGAGCGATTCTGCAGGAGACCTTTTTTGTAGAGAATTTCAAGAGCTACAAAAAAGGTATCTACAAAAATTTCCCTATCTCGCTTAGTTTCCGAGATATTCTCAATAAACACTCATGACTAAACTCGATTCATCTAAAAATTTGATTTTCCACATTTACTTCTAATTCCTATTTTAATTAAATTGATTTTAATGTTTAGAATGGGCGAAGGTACAACTTGGCATGCATCCGGTCTAGTCGGTGCCTTCAAACCGAGTTTAGCACAAGTCAAATTGACTCAGGACAGTATCTCCCTTTACAAAGAATTAGAGAATAAAAATCTGTCAACTGGATGGAAGCAATGTGGCAGTCTGTCTCTAGCAAGAACAAGAGACCGAATGACGTCATTCAGGAGAATGAAAGCACAATCAGTGTATGCTCATTTCATTCCATTTTCCCTTTAAACTCAAAGTTTTCACATTTTCCTTTTATTTTCAGATCCAGAGACATCGAGTGTCACTTAGTAACCCCGGAAGAAGCCAAAGAATTGTGTCCACTCCTCCGAATCGACGATTTAGTCGGAGGCATCTGGATACCACAAGACGGTGTTGCTGATCCTTATCAAACCTGCTTGACCTTGATCAAAGAAGCACAGAAGCAAGGCGTCAAAGTATTCGAAAACTGTCGGATAACGAGAGTAGATAATAAGGGAAGAAGAGTCAGTGCTGTTGAGACGTCGAGAGGAAGAATCGAGTGCGAACATTTTATAAATTGCGCTGGTTTTTGGGCGAGAAATGTTGGAAAATTGAGTGAACCTCATGTGAAGGTAAATCATTTTATTTTATTTTCAAATAAATGAGTAAAATCATTCTCATTTGAATATCTCGGAAACTAAACGAGATAGAGGAATTTTCGTAGAATCCTTTTTTGTAGAGAATTTCAAGAGCTACAAAAAAGGATTCGGGTGAAAAGGGCGTATCTCTCATGGTTTCGGAGATAATCACGAAAGAGTATTGAAAGATTCCCTTTCTTTTTTATTAATTAATTTTTTTTAAAATTAGGTACCTCTTCATCCAGTCGAACATTATTATCTTCACACGAAAAAAGTGCCTGGATTGGATCCAATGACTCCAGTGATTCGTGATCTAGATGGCTACGTTTATTTCCGTGAGAACGAAGGGAGAATTCTTGCGGGTGGCTTTGAGCCAGTTGCTAAACCAGCATTCGAGGATGGAACGATACCTGGTTAGGCGTCAATGTAAACTTATTAATTACATCTTCTCATTAGCATTCCCTCATTAATCACGCACTCACCCCTTTTCTCTTCATTTATTAATTAATTTTCCAGAGAGTATTGCCGAAAGAGTTTTGCCGGAAGACTGGGACCATTTTCACGTGCTTTTGGAGCAAATTCTCCACAGAATTCCAGCACTGGAAGAAGTTCAACTCGAGAGACTCTGTAATTGTCCCGAGGCCTTCTCACCGGACTGCAAGTGGATCGTCGGAGAATCTCCGGAAATTGGGAATTATTATGTAGCTGCTGGAATGAAGACAGTGAGTATTTTATTGCAAAAAAGCAAAAAAATAAATAAAATTAGATTTTCTATAGTTTTTTAAAGATATCTCGGAAACTAAGCGAGATAGAGCGATTTAGCAAGAGACCTTTTTTGTAGCTCTTAAAATTCTCTACAAAAAAGGTCTCTATAAAAATTTCTCTATCTCGCTTAGTTTCCAAGTTATTATCAAAAAGGGATTGATCCCAAAAAACACCTTTTTTTAAACTAAATTTCTCGTTTTTTAAGATAGGAGTAGCTGCGGCTGGTGGTGTTGGTCGAGCGACTGCAGAATTGATAATAAATGGTTCAACGTCCTTGGACATGTACGAAATCGACGTTTCCCGTTTCCTGGGACTCCACAATAACCGGAAATTCTTGAGGGATCGAGTGAGAGAAGTCCCGAGCACTCATTACGGTCTTCAGTATCCGCACATGGAGTTTAAAACAGGCAGAAACCTCCGGATGTCTCCGATTTACCCGAAATTGAAGGAAGCAGGTGCTGTCTTCGGGCAAGTCATGGGGTACGAGAGACCGTCGTGGTTCCAGTTGGACGAGGACGATGTGGATTCAGTGGACGGATCGCAAACCTACAAAATCGCTCACACGAATACTTTTGGCAAGCCTCCGTGGTTCGACGCAGTCTCGAAGGAATATGCGGCTTGCAGAGAGAACATTGGACTCAGTGATTATTCCTCGTTTACGAAAATCGATTTATGGTCGAGTGGGAGAGAAGTCGTGGATCTCCTGCAGTATCTCTGTTCAAACGATGTTGATGTGCCTGTCGGCAGCATCATTCACACTGGCATGCAGAATCATCGAGGGGGATACGAGAATGATTGCAGTTTAGCGAGAATTTCACATAATCAGTGGGTTCACTCTTTAATTCTATTAATTGAATTTAAAAAAATAAGCAAAATAAGTCGATTTATTTTGCTGATCTTTTTTTAAAGATATCTCGGAAACTAAGCGAGATAGAGCGATTTTGTAAGAGTCCTTTTTTGTAGAGAATTTCAAGAGCTACAAAAAAGGATTCGGGTGAAAAAGACGTATCTCCATTGGTTATCGAGATATCGTCTGTTTTATCTCTTTGGATTAATTAACTTTTTAATGATGGAATTTTTAGTTTCATGATGATTGCACCAACGATCCAGCAGACTCGCTGCAAGCACTGGATCAATCGTCATCTTCCTGCTGATGGGTCAGTAGCAGTGTCAGACGTGACATCTGCATACACAGCTATCTGCATAATGGGACCAGCGACGAGATCCTTATTAACTGAATTAACTGATGACGATTTGAGTCCGAAGAGTTTTCCATTTTTTACGTTCAAAGAATTGGATGTGGGTCTTGCTAATGGAATAAGAACGATGAACTTGACGCATACTGGAGAATTGGGATATGTTCTCTACATTCCAAATGAGGTAATTACCTATTAATAATAATTAAATTAATTATATTATTCAATTAATTGATTAAATTTCAGACAAACGTCATTTTATCAGTTTTTTCGAGATATCTCGAAAACTAATCGAGATAGACAAAATTTTGTAGATACCTTTTTTATAGAGAATTTCAAGAGCTACAAAAAAGGTTATTATGAAAATTGCTCTATCTCGCTTCGTTTCCGAGATATCCCAAGAAAACTAATGCCATAACATAACTCGAATATCCAATTTTCACGAGAATGTTATTTCATTAGTTTTTCCAAGTTATCTCGAAAACTAATCGAGATAGACAAAATCTTGTAGATACCTTTTTCATAGAGAATTTCAAGAGCTACAAAAAAGGTCTCTTGCAAAATCGCTCTATCTCCCTTACTTTCCGAGATACATTAAAAAACCTGTTTTCATTATTTACTTGTTATGAAAAACCCTTTTTACAGTTCGCTCTGCACATCTACACGAGACTCCTCGAAGCCGGTGCAAAATACGGGATAAAACACGCAGGATATTACGCGACAAGAGCCTTGAGGATAGAAAAATTCTACGCATTTTGGGGCCAAGATTTGGACACCTTCACGACTCCCTTAGAATGCGGCAGATCCTGGCGTGTAAAATTCGATAAAGACATTGACTTCATCGGACGCGATGCTCTGCTTAAACAGAGGAAAGAAGGAGTGAGAAGGAAATACGTGCAGTTGCTCCTGAATGATCATGATCCCGATTTTGACACCTGGAGTTGGGGAGGAGAGCCGATTCACAGGAACGGAAAGTTCTGCGGCATGACGACGACGACAGGATATGGCTTCACTTTTAAAGCACAAGTGTGTCTCGGGTTCATCGAGAATCTGGATGATAAGGGAATCCCTCAGGAAGTCAGTAATGAGTACGTTCTTTCCGGGGATTACGAGGTCGATGTCGCAGGGATCAAGTACCGGGCCAAGTGCCATCTTCATAGTCCAAATCTTCCCACGAAATTCCCGGATACGGAACGGGACTCTTATCACGCTACTCGGGATAATCTGACGTCACGGTGAAGGTTCATGAATGGCTGTGAAATAATGTAAATATTTGGATTATTAAATTATTGAAATTAATTAGATAAATAAAATCACTTTTCATAATCAAATAATTGAGAAAAAAAAAACGGAAATAAATTGTGTTATTTTCCGATAATTTTTTGAGTATTTTAAAAACGCGGAATGATTTTTTTGTGGTTTTTTTTTTAGTAAATTCGTGTCGTTTATTATGAATTAATCACAGTAATGGAATATTCATCGTAGTGAGAGAAAAATTTGATGAATCTTCGAATTTTCTCACATTATTAGTTGTATAGTCTACTGAACACCATTTTCTTTGTAATTTATACATCTCTAGGTTTTTCATATAATTTTCACAACAATTATCAACTAAATTTTCCGTTGTTTGTACTCAAATACACGTACAAATATAAAATCCAATGTTTTTATCCATTCAAATCTCTGATTGTTCACTATAATCTCCGAAAAATTTTCCATTTTTGCCACTGGATACTCTGCGTACTCTCATTTTTTTTTTTTTTTTTTTTTTTACAGTTGAAGAGACGTTTTTATTAAAATATTAACATATCAATTGTATCATTTATCTTAAATATCTAAACTGTGTTAATTTTATCTAATTTCGTTTGATTAAACGTACTATGATTCAATATTTTCAGAAAACAAAAGAAAAATAATGAGAAAAAAGAAAAATTAATGAAGAAAAATAAACTTAAAGTCCCAAAAAGTATAATACACACCTAATTATCAATCTTTTTTTTTTTTTACAAATGATTAATTATTTACGAATTTTCACTGTACATGAGACTGATATAGTACTTGTGGGTAAATTAAAAAAAATAATTATAAAGCGTCTTATCACTCAGGCATCTCTGGCTCTGGTGTTGGCTGAACCTGCTTCTGCACCATGCAGGATCTTGCTACAGACTCGAAAAGTCTGAAATTCAAAAAAACCAAAATAATTAGAGATTAATTAGTTTTTTGATAATATCTCGGAAACTACGCGAGATAGAGTAATTCTGCAAGAGACCTTTTTTCTACCTCTCAAAATTCTCTACAAAAAAGGTCTCTATAAAAATTCCTCCATCTCGCTTACTTTCCGAGCTTCTCCAATTCTCCTAATTCCCTTCTGAAAAATTCCCAAAAAACTCACTTCTCAATTTCCGGTGCACAATGCACGAACTCATGATCCCAGAATTTGTAATTCCTATTCTTAATAAGTTCAATGAACGTAATTAACAATCCCCAGGGATGCGGTCTATTAACAATGAGTCTCTCCAGCAGAACTCTCGTGATCTGTTCTTGAATGGCCTCAGTATTAGCCTCAGCAAACAGATACAATAGCGTGCAACTGAAGTAATGCGTATGACTATTCGGATATCTCAATTGATTGGCAATGGCATTGAGAAACAGATACCGTCCCTCCGTATCAAGATCAACCGCAAGATTCTGGAAGATATCCATATGAGCGGAATGAGCAATAGTCGACATATTGGGCGTGTGTCCCTTATTCCTGATGAAAGCAATCGCCTGAGTTCCAACATACAGAACAAGTGCATTCATCAGCAGAATGTTGTATCTCATTCCCGGCTCCTGCGAGACCTGCAGATTGCTTCTCAATTCCGATAAAAACGTGACCGGTGCACGAGCCTTCAAATAAGAGTCCAATTCCTTCTTAAAACTCGGTGGTTGTATCATCGACGCAAAGTTCGTGAGGACCCTCGGAGCATGAGCAATCTCCTGCAGCATATCCACCTTCAAATTCGGAGTAAAAGGATCCGGCAGTCTCATGTTCCTCGGGAAAGCACTGAGTATCAGATTCCGCATCTGAATGCAGTTCGGTGGGATGACATCGCAGAATCCATAATGATAATCGCACAAAAACTCCGGGAAATCGTGCAACAGCACAAGCAGAACCCGAAGAGTTCCTTTATAAAGTAAAGTAACAGGTTTAGCTAATTCTGCGTTTCTCAAGTACGGTGCGAGGTACTTGAAGAGATCAATGAGTAATTGTGCATAGGGACCCCATCCTTTTTGCTGCGGAGTGATTGCCAGCATTCTGCCGATAAACACGCGATGCGACACGAGTTCCAACCAGGCATAACAGAATCCCGGAGCCTTCGCTGGTCTCAGGATGTGCAGAGTGTGACAATAAGCCGTTAGAACCTGGAAATTAACAGCTTCAAGCACTGGTTCCGGTGCGCAGAGTTCCAGGAACAGCATTATGAAGATTCTGTGATACGGGAGCTGTTGGAAATCCGTTCCCCTCATGTCGTGATCCTGAAGCAGAACACCAGCGACAATCCCAAGGACTTTGTTCAATAGATTAATCTTAGTGTGAGTGTTCGTGGTATCCCCTGAATGCTTCACTAAAAGAGCAACAAGACGAACAAAGGCATCGAGCGTGTGGAAGCACTTGGCACGCACCACTGAGGGTGCTGCATTTGTTTCTGCTAATGCTCGGTAGCAGAGATCGACGCACATTTGTGTGCTCAGTTTGAAGAATCGAGTGATGAGGTCATCGGTTTTTAGGATTCCGTGGATGTTCATTTGATGAACGAATACGCCGAATGCTTTTGTCGGATCACGAGCGTTGTTCGGGCTGTGATGCATCTGGACCCATTCCCGTAGGAGGTACTCTGTCTTCTCCATGAGACCAGGAGGATCATCAAAGTCCCGTGCTCTTACTTGGAGTATTCCACTGTGAATGTGAGCCGTTGGTCCAGCTGGTGGACGATCCGCAAGAACCCCGGGATCCTGATTAGCACGGAGGGACTCGATGAGGTTCGTCAGTCTGAATAACGGGATTCCATCGGGCGGAGCTCGGTGCTGCGTCATTCTCGCTAGGATTTCAATGGTGTTATACAAGTCAGACTCGGTGACATGGGTCGTCTGCCGCTCATCGATCAGATACAGCTGCACGAGCTGCATGGCGAAGGCAGTGGCCATAGCATTGCCAGCGTCCATGGCCTGGGCAAGAGCGATGTCAAACTGTGGGAAAGAAACGAGATGAGACCTGACGAGACAATCGACGGCTTCAAAATTGTATCTAAACTCGTCTCTGCACTCTGTGAGACATCTCGTCGCATGTTTATTCGTCCACTGCATTCCATAGGCCCTGGGATCCTGAAGACACTTTAGGATTCTCAAGTGCACTTCACGATAACGAAGGATTATTTCTCCGTCAATTACACCACTTGAGATTGTCGGACCATCCAGAAGACCTTCGACGGATTTCTTCAGTAATGCCATAGCAGCTCCAGCGTCTCTTGATCTTCTCGTCAAGATTATCGACTCTAGGAGACTGTGGAGAGCTGCGTGCTGCGGTGGAGGTGCAGCTGGACCCATCGCCGAAATCAACACTTCAACCTCTCCAGCGAGCTTCTCCAGCATCGTTCCAACCTCATCATTATTAACAGCAGCATAAACAGCGACTTGCTGGGGTGTCGCAACGGCGACTCCTTGATTCGTCGCAAAAGTCGTGACAGTTGGTTCAGCGATTGGTTTTGGAATGAATAGAGCCTGCGTTTCTCTTTCAGAAAGCGGGAGGAATCCCGGGATATTCCGAGCGAATTCTTCGTACACAGCCATTTGCTGGGGCGTTACGCCGCCGGTTTTCAGTCTGATCTGATCAGGCATTCTTTCGGCTTGATATTTAGCCAGAGGATCGAAGTATCTTCTGCCTTCTTGTCTCGCGATTTTTCTGAGTTCGATTTCATTCAATAATCTCTTATCCATTTCAGGAATAGCCTTCTCGATCGCTGTCTTTTGGACGAATGCACAAGCGAGTTCCATGTTGTCAGCGGCGACTACATTAGCAGCTTGTTCAGCGAGTTCTTTTTGCTGGGGCGTTGACCCCATCACTGCTGCCACAAAAGCGTTCTTCAGGTTCGCACTGATGGAAGCTAATATCTGATCTCTACACGTAATCATGGCCATTCCTGCTGTCAAGTTCCGGACCATGTGCCTCGCTGCCGAACGCATCCTCACTTCCTCAGGATCAAGAGCAAAGTCCTTGCGGACTATTTGCTCGCTTGTGGTTAACGCTATTTTTATGGAACGATCGACAACCGGATGAATCCATTCCTGAATCGCTCTTTCCACTGCTGGTCTCACGAACTGTTTCAAGTGCGGATGGGCCTGGAAGAGCGGCAGTTGGTTGTTGATGGTGATGTGCTGGGCGATGTTGGCGATACTGGTGACGCTGATGTCCATGTAATTGAATCGAGGCTCTGGAGGTCCCGTTGGCAGGGATGGAGTTGTGTTGGCTGGTTGTGCTGGTTGAGAGGCTATTGTTCCGGTTGTCGTTGGTCCTACTAACTCTTCCATGACGCTTTGGGGAGCCTGTTGACTTCCACTAGTCTCTGATTTCTTGTTCGGTTGGGATAATTGGTACTCCAGGTTTCTCACCTTCTCCGGATCTTTCAGGTAAATCGCTGGCTTCAATTCTGCCACGTCGATGCTCAAGTTCTTGCACAGCACCTCAATCTCAAACTTCAGGTTCAATTTCAAATCAGGCTCTTGATGCAGCTCTGCTAGGACATTCATTATTGCCATTGTCCAGGGATTCGGGGGACGAAATACTCGACTTTTAGCACAACTCTCCAAGACCTTTGCGACGAAGGGAACGACGTAGAGAAGCTCCTGCTGTCCTTTATGATATGCTTCAACTAATAAACTCTTCAGGTCTATGTCGACTTGAAGAATCGGCTTGTTTCTCCCAAGAGTCAACATTCCCAACCAGTGCCCGAGATTCTTCAATAACGAACGATCCGAAAAATTCGCAATTCCTTTGTCACTCCTCAATAAAACCTTGATATTCCTGAATGTCTCTCTCGTCACCATTTTATTGATATCCGGGACCTTTAAACAATCAAGAAAATTCGAATAAAGTGCATGAAAATTCAACTCGATACTCGCACGTTTCATGACTAAATACTGAGCCATCCAGGCCCAGTACTCTTCAGTAACGATTTCCTTAATCTCATCGCACTTCTGTTGTAAATTCAGTTGACTCAGATTATTAAAGATAAAAGCTGTTTTGTCCTGAAGAGTCTCGGGTGGTGATGTTATCTTCTCTTCTTTATCAGTAGCCACCAGAAGAGTATCAATATTCGTGGCATTAGCGATTGATGGTCTTGCTGATAGCGAAGTAGTTGCTGTTGTCGTTGATTTAACTTGTGTTGTGCTCGTTGTAATCGTAGTCGTGGTGATGGCCTTGTAGGTCGTGGTAACAGGCGCCAGCATGGCGGCGAGGGTTTTCGGTAAAACTGGGCCTTGTGGTCGGGTCGGAGGCTCCTGACCCTGAAGACCATACTCAATGTACTCAATAAGATGCGGAGGAAACTCGGAGAAGTGCTGAATAGCTCTGACGTGTTCACAGTAGGTCTGATACTCTTTCAACCTGCTCTTGAATCTGTCCAATGCTGCAATCCCAAAATAATACATTTTAGTGCCTTCGGTTTTGCGTAAAGCATCGAGAACGAATCTCAAGGCCAGCCCGAGGGTCATGTAGCTATTAACAAGGCCCCTCTCGATAATTCCACCGAATAACTGAGCGGTTATATGAAGTTCTTTATCTGGATACTGAGGGAAGAATCTGTACTCCTCGAACAAGTTCCTCAGCATGCAGTTGAAGACTTCTCTCTCTCTTTTAGTCCCAGAATCCTGGAACTTCTTCAGCATGTCCAGGACTTCGTCGATGGACAATGTTGGATGCGGTGGGTGATTGTAGATTCTCTGGAAATAACTGTTGGCTTCGTCCTCAATCTCTTTTGATACATTCTGCGCCATATCCGGGAATAAGCTTGATGCCTCTGGTAATCTGGTCTTTTCTATTCCTGTCGGTGGACCGAGACGTCCAAGACCACCGATTGTAGTTGTTCCAGGGATGACAGTTGGTCCCTGAGTGCCAACTGGTCCTGTGTGAATCTGGGAAGACAGCATTGGGAATTGATTTGGCGATGGACCCATCAGTCTTGATGGAGATCCAGGTGCTGATACGAGAGGTCCTAGTGCACCGGGTAAATTGAAAGTTGATGAACTTGGTGGTCCGAGGCCCATTGAGGCTAGACTCGAGCTCAAATTACCGATTGTATCTACTGGTTTTGATGAGAATAAGGGACCAGCTAGTTTTGATGGGTTGAAAGGGTCGAGAGCTGGATGACGAAGAACACCTGGCGGTGGTGGTCTACTCATGCTGCCTTTACTCAGCATTAGACTGCAGTTCTGCACCATTGTCATTATCGCCTCTGAACATTCTTGAGAGACACTGCCAGCACAGACTTGAAGACATGCTAAAATCGTTGTCAATGTTTCTTGAGGTAACTGGCTGGCTTTTGGTAATGTCGAGTCTTCTTTGATGCCGGGTCCCATGACCTGAGGACACCTTCTCTGAAGGAATTTAACGGTTGCAGCTACGAAAGCTTCACCGTGATCCCGGATTTTATCTGTCAGCCATTTTTCGAGTTTCAGGTACTCTCTTCGTGACGCTAAACAGGCGAGATCGATGATGAAGGGGAAGGACTGGGCATTGAGGAGAGTCGAGAGTGCTTTAAGATCCTGAGCAACATCCAGAATCCTCGATAATCTCGTCTGATCATGATCTCCTCTTAAGTACCATTCTGCCATAGAATGCATGATTATTGTCTTGATTTTAACGTTATTAGCATGCCAGGCGTGATGCAGTATCACCGCTGAATTCGGATGATTCCCTAGAAATATAGGGATGAGAGTACTCAATAATTCCTGTCGTAGTATCGTGATGGGTGGGTTGATCTGGAGAAGAGCGAGGACGAGGACGTCAGGGCAGTGCTGTATTGGCCACTTGAAGATCTCTTGGACAGGACCGTATAAGCCTCTCTCGGCCATGTGCAGGAGGAGCTCAACGACATTCAGGGATCTCCAAGTTTGGGCCTCTTTGCTGTCGCCTTCTGGTGCTGATTTTAGGACATCGACGGTGACTGAATGATACGGGTAATCTGCGAAGCAGAAGATGTCCGGGTTCTTCAGGATCTGCTGGATGAGGGAGAATTGACCCTCGACATTGTCCCAGTGCCGGTAGAAGAGCTCCACCGGGAACATGTCGAGGGGATAGCCCTGATGCTGGAGACCGAGTCTTAAGCCTGTTATCAGGAGATTCAGACCCTGCCTGTCTTTAATGTGGAACTCTGTGTGGTCCAGTTTGACGATCACTTCGTTCCAGGATAGAGTCGATTGGATGTCCTTCAGGGTTTGGATGAATACCTCAACGTTCCACGTTGTCGGTGAACTTCCGTCGGCGCTCTTGTCTTTTGATGCGTCGTTGCTGCCCGATGTGTTGCCCCAGAAGGCTTGCAGGCCTCCGGCATCGTCAAGGCCACTGCACGTTCTTGCCATGTGGGCTAGTACTCTGGCAGCTGCTAATGGTGATATCTCACGTGCTCCCAAGTTAGCCAGCGCCGTTCTACACTCGTCGACGCTCGCTGTAAAGCCATAGCCCAGCTCCATTATTAATTCCACTAAAGAGCCACCGTCCATCTGATTCGCTGCCATTATGAACTCGTTCGGCACTTGGGATTTATCACCCTCCACTGGATAAATTAGAGGCGCAAGCACCACTGGCACCAGTTCTCTCGGGAAATCACGACGCAAATTTTTCAAAAATTTGTCTATTGATTCTTGAGGAAGATTGAACGAATTCTCGTCGTTTAGGGTCTCGGAAAGAATCAGGTGGAGGACTTCCGGTGACGAGTCGTGGAGGCCCTCCTCCTGCTGTTTACTACTACTCTCGGAGTTTATGTAGTTCTTTATCAATTCGGGTAATTGTTTGTGGATCTCTTGCAGGGAGAACTGACGGAGTTCGAGATTTGATGAGTGACGTAGGGCTAGTGCGAAGACTACCTCTTGCACTAGAGTGAGACCGAGGACCCGGCGGAGATGAGGAAAAAACTTTGGTGATGGGGTTAGTGTCTGAAAATACGAGAAATTTCATTGTATTCAGAGTTTTATTATTTTATATTAGAATAACTCGGAAACTAAGAGAGATAGGGAAATTTTTGTAGATACCTTTTTTGTAGAGAATTTTGAAAGCTACAAAAAAGGATTCCGGTGAAATCGCGCTATCTCGCTTAGTTTCCGAGATATTTACAGAAGAAGGACAGTATTCCGAAGGTAAAAGAGAATTAGTCATTTTTTCTTTTTTTGTTTTTTCAAAATATCTCGGAAACTAAGCGAGATATAGCGATTTTGAGCGAATCCTTTCTTTTAGAGAATTTTAAGAGAAATAAAAAAGGATTCCGGTGGAAAGGACGTATCTCCCTTAGTTTCTGAGATATTACCAAAAAACAGATCAGAAAAATGAAAAACTTTAATTTATTTCATCATCAGTTTTTCGAAGATATCTCAGAAACTAAGAGAGATAGAGGAATTTTCATAGAGACCTTTTTTGTAGCTCTTGAAATCCTCTACAAGAAAGGTATCTACAAAAAATTCTCCATCTCTCTTAGTTTCCGAGATATTTACCAAAAACTGTGAACTGGTCGTAAAATCTCACCTTCTGTTGATGCAGAGGATGGTCAATAGCGTAAGTGAGGTTAGATATTAACGAAGGTTTTCCCAACAAATTAGTGCACTCTTGTTTCAACAATTGTACTTGATAATAATCCTTTCCGTTAATGCTAGGTGCTTCACCAGTTGAAAAATCAACGGAAGAGAACAAACAGCGCAGCAAGTGTCTGTCCGCCTCTAGGCCTTTCCAACGTACTAACTAGGACACAAAAAAAATCTCCAATTAAACGAAAAATAAAAAAAAATCATTAACCTAATGATTATCAAACTTACCACTGTTATTTCCTCGGAACTTGCACGAAAATTCTTTTTATTCAAATTAACAACCAAATAACTTATGTGTGACAAAGTAAAAGATAACGAGTCCAGGTTCATAGTTCCATGAATCCGACCTCGAAAGCTTCAAACACGTTTGAAGCTTTCTTCGGTATCCACGACTTTCCTCCCCGTATTCTCTCTTCTTTAAAAGCATGAAAACTACATTTGCACAAACTTACGACCAACATCGGGATCGATATTTATTTATTATTATTTTGGTTTTCGTTAGATGATTATTTCCATCAAAATCCCCACGTCATAACGGCCCCCCCCAAAAAAAAAGGAAAAAAAAAAAAAAAAAGGTGAAATTTTGGAATTTTTTACATTTATCAGAAGGAAATTAATTTAAAAAAATTGAGAAATTGGGTTTTGAGACTTGGAGACTGTGAATTAGTTTTTTTTTTTCGCTTTTTCCGAGTTTGAAGACACAAAAAACGTTTCTTGCGTTGGCACTCGGCAACACTCGGGTGAGCACGCGTTCACCCGTTTTTCATCGGGACGCTATTTCACTCTCCTTATTTTTTACCAGACTGAAGTATTTAAACTCTTATAAATGGATTTTTAGTTAATTATTTTTGGTTATTTTCACTTTGGATTGAGGGGAGATCGGTTTTGTAACTGCAACAATTGGGTTTTTCGACTTTTTTCTTGCTCTTTGTTGGGAAATTGATCTTCTTGCTGTGAAACTCGGGGACAGACTACAGCGATGCCAAATGGCGGCGACGGAGAGAGTCGTGGAAATCCGGCGTAATGAGAGGCGCTGATTGGTTGATGGTTCCTCCCTCTACCGGAAAGTTGCGGTGATAGGTCGAGACGCGGGAGCGTTCGCTTAACCTCATACTCGTGAAATAATTGGGAATTATTGGAGAAGTTTGAATCATGAGATGTTTATTATGCTCCAAAAATGCGATTTATTCGAGGATTAAGAGTCGGGGATTTGCGACGGAAGTGAGAGAATTGTAAGTTGATAATTAATAACAAAAGCATTCAATAATTAAGTGAATATTTATCATTAATTTTTTTGAATTCTTAAAAATTTGATAATTTTTAGATTTTTTGTATTTTTCAAAAAAAATAGAAAAACGTGACAATTTTCAAATTTTGAAAAAATCCAAAAATTTTACAAAAAATCATTTTTTTTTATTTAAAAAAAAAAATAGAATTTTGGATTAATTTTGACTTTTTATTGTTTTTTTTTCAGTAAAAAATGGAAATCAGTCATTGGCCTTGAGATTCACGCTCAAATATCTTCAGTATCGAAGTTATTCTCAGGTGCAAGTACTAATTTCGGTGAACCTGTGAATTCCTGTGTTTCGTTCTTCGATTGTGCGACCCCAGGAACTCTACCAGTCCTCAACAGAAGATGTGTGGAAGCCGGTGTTTTAACTGCATTAGCACTTTCTTCGAAATTGAACGAAGTTTCCCTTTTCGATAGGAAACATTACTTTTACTCGGATTCTCCCTCGGGTTATCAGATAACTCAGCAGAGGAAACCTTTGGCTGTCGGTGGAGAATTGAGATTCACCGTGTTCAATCCTGGGGTCCATAAAGAGGCTTACCCCACGTTTTCGAGGTTGAAGCAGTTGCAGTTGGAGACGGACAGTGGAAAGAGTCTGCATGACGAATTGGATACTCACAACAGGTGAAAATATCCGGAATTTTTAATTCAGGGATTTTTGCGATCTTTATATTGAAATATCTCGGAGGGGAAGCGAGATAGAGCGAATTTACCCTAATCCTTTTTTGTAGAGAATTTCAAAAGCTACAAAAAAGGTTTCTTGTAAAAAGGACGTATCTCCAATAGTTTAGGAGATATTCTAAAAAAACGATTGTGAAAAAAAATCACTTTGAATTCTTGTTGATCTTTATTGTAGGATATCTTGGAAACTAAGCGAGATAGCGAAATTTTTGTAGGATGCTTTTTTGTATAGAATTTTGAGACCTACAAAAAAGGTTTCTATGAAAATTCCTCTATCTCGCTTAGTTTCCGAGATATTCCGCAAAATGAGAAAAATCTACTCTTTTTACCTTTTTGATACTCAATTATTCACTCCTTCATCAGGAGTTTGATAGATTTGAACAGAGCTGGAGTTCCTCTCATCGAGTTCGTCTTCGAACCAGATCTCTCCGATGGTGAAGAAGCTGCTGCACTTGTTTGCGAACTCTGTCTCATTCTCCAGAGATTAGGAACTTGTTCTTGTAAAATGGAAGGTAAAAAGAATCAACTTCATTTAATCATTAGTTTTCGTTAAATATCTCGGAAACTAAGAGAGATAGGGAAATTTTCGAAGTTACCTTTTTTATAGAGAATTTCAAGAGCTACAAAAAAGTTCTCTATAAAAATTCCTCTATCTCGCTTACTTTCCGAGATATCTCCAAAAAACTGATGATGGAATAAATCCAAATTGTCTAAAAACTTCAGTTTCTTATGAAAAAAAAATCCTTTTCAAACAAAATAAATAAAAAAATCAAATGCAACTAATTTTACTTCAATTATTAACTTTTTTTTCATTATTTTTGATTTTTCTTTAGAGGGTGCTCTTCGTGTGGACGCCAACATTTCCGTTCACGAACCGGAAAAACCTTTCGGTGTAAGAACAGAAGTGAAAAATATTTCAAGTCAGCGAGCAGTTGCTGCAGCGATAAAATACGAGATTACACGACAAATAAATTTATTAGAAAAAGGCGAAAAAGTTGAGAATGAGACGCTTTTTTGGGACGCAGTGCGTCGGAGGACAGTTACGATGAGAGATAAAGAGGAAAAACAGGATTATAGATTCATGCCGGAGCCAAATTTGCCACCACTTCGTCTTCATATTGAGGAAAATGGAGAAAATTCTCGGAATCTCGTTGATGTCTTTGGTTTGAGAAGACAATTACC